>OV277703.1:0-673750 GCA_922987775.1 Agonopterix subpropinquella
AACCTAACCTAACCTAACCTAACCTAACCTAACCTAACCTAACCTAACCTAACCTAACCTAACCTAACCTAACCTAACCTAACCTAACCTAACCTAACCTAACCTAACCTAACCTAACCTAACCTAACCTAACCTAACCTAACCTAACCTAACCTAACCTAACCTAACCTAACCTAACCTAACCTAACCTAACCTAACCTAACCTAACCTAACCTAACCTAACCTAACCTAACCTAACCTAACCTAACCTAACCTAACCTAACCTAACCTAACCTAACCTAACCTAACCTAACCTAACCTAACCTAACCTAACCTAACCTAACCTAACCTAACCTAACCTAACCTAACCTAACCTAACCTAACCTAACCTAACCTAACCTAACCTAACCTAACCTAACCTAACCTAACCTAACCTAACCTAACCTAACCTAACCTAACCTAACCTAACCTAACCTAACCTAACCTAACCTAACCTAACCTAACCTAACCTAACCTAACCTAACCTAACCTAACCTAACCTAACCTAACCTAACCTAACCTAACCTAACCTAACCTAACCTAACCTAACCTAACCTAACCTAACCTAACCTAACCTAACCTAACCTAACCTAACCTAACCTAACCTAACCTAACCTAACCTAACCTAACCTAACCTAACCTAACCTAACCTAACCTAACCTAACCTAACCTAACCTAACCTAACCTAACCTAACCTAACCTAACCTAACCTAACCTAACCTAACCTAACCTAACCTAACCTAACCTAACCTAACCTAACCTAACCTAACCTAACCTAACCTAACCTAACCTAACCTAACCTAACCTAACCTAACCTAACCTAACCTAACCTAACCTAACCTAACCTAACCTAACCTAACCTAACCTAACCTAACCTAACCTAACCTAACCTAACCTAACCTAACCTAACCTAACCTAACCTAACCTAACCTAACCTAACCTAACCTAACCTAACCTAACCTAACCTAACCTAACCTAACCTAACCTAACCTAACCTAACCTAACCTAACCTAACCTAACCTAACCTAACCTAACCTAACCTAACCTAACCTAACCTAACCTAACCTAACCTAACCTAACCTAACCTAACCTAACCTAACCTAACCTAACCTAACCTAACCCAATTCTTTGGAACCTCTTGCTGGACCCTCTGCTAAAAAGTCTAGAACACAGGGGAGACTACGCCCAGGCGTTCGCAGATGACGTCATCCTAGTCTTCGACGGCGAGACAGCTGGGGAAATAGAAACACGTGCCAATGCCACTCTCACACATGTTTTGGCGTGGGGCGTCGATAAGAAGCTCAAATTCGCTCCGCACAAGATGAATGCGATGATCATCACAAGAAAGCTGAAATACGACACACCACGCCTGAGCATGGGGGGGGTCGACATTGGCATGTCAAAGGAAATTAAATTACTAGGCGTCACCATAGACGATAAACTGACGTTTAACACCCATGTCTCGAACGTATGCAGGAAGGCTATCGGCGTCCACAAGCAACTGTGTAGAGCGGCAAAAGTTAGTTGGGGACTTCACCCCGAAGTGATAAGAATCATTTATATGGCGACAGTAGAGCCTATCATCCTATATGCCGCTAGCGTTTGGGCACCGGCTGCAGCGAAGCTGGCCGTTATAAAGCAGCTCGCAGTAGTCCAGCGCGGAATCGCGCAGAAAATGTGCAGAGCTTACCGCACGGTCTCCCTGAACTCAGCACTTATTCTGACTGGATTGCTCCCCCTCGACCTCCGAGTTCGTGAGGCGGCTTCATTATACGAAGCCAAGCGAGGAGTAACTCAGCCGGAGCTGGCGGACAGGGAGATCGAGCTGATGGCTCCAGCAATGGAGGCCCCACACCCTGCCGAGCGTATCGACCTGGAGTTCGTGAGCCTGGTGAACCAAGAGCAAGTAGACCAACACAGAAATCTTGACGTCCGCATCTTCACCGATGGAAGCAAGATAGGAGGCAAAGTCGGTGCCGCACTATCCGAATGGAGTTGCGAAACCGAGACCAAAGCCCGAAAACTTGCTCTAGCAAATTATTGCACGGTTTACCAGGCCGAGCTACTGGCGATATGCAAGGCAACTAGGGCAGTCCTAGAGCGCGAAGCGACTTCCTTTGGAATTTTCAGCGACTCAATGGCAGCTCTCCAAACGGTCAAGAACCCCAGTTGCCTTCACCCCCTAGCCGTAGAAGCCAGAGATAACATAAAAACTATATTTCTCCAGGGCAAAATGATAACTTTGTTCTGGATAAAGGCCCACGCAGGGCTGGAGGGCAATGAGAGAGCTGACCAACTTGCCAAAGAGGCCGCTGGGAATTCCAAACGAAAACTGGACTACGACCAGTGTCCGGTTTCGTTCGTCAAGCGAAGCATACGTATGGCAACGCTTGACGAATGGAATCGGAGATACGTGACGGGAGAGACCGCGGAAATTACAAAAATTTTCTTTCCTGATGCTATGACTGCTTACCGGATCGTAAGAAAATTAGAAGTCAGCAGCGAAAGGACACAGATAATGACAGGGCACGGTGGGTTCTCACAATACTTGAACCGCTTCAAGTGTAAGGAGAGCCCATCGTGCATCTGTGAACCTGACGCCGAAGAGTCGATCCCGCACGTACTGTTCAAATGCCCCGTGCATGCAACAGAGCGCTTTAACTTAGAGCAAGAAATTGATTTTAAAATATGCCCCGAAAATGTGAAGGAAATAATGGAGGGCAAAAGTAGAGAAAAGTTTGTAAAATACTGCGAACAAATTGTAAAGATTGTTATTAAAAGAAATAAAACCGATTAGAAAATATGCTGTCATAATATTATGTAATATATTAGGGATTAGCATATAAAATGTAAGAAGAAAAAATTGTAGAAATGGAAACTAAAGTATGTAAGCAGTATTTTATAAGTAAAATACCGTAAGCAACTATGCTGTCAAAATACGATGTAAATGTATTAGAGATAAGTATAGATAATTAAGAATGTATAAATTCGGTAACTAAAGTATAAGAAATAAATTAGGAACGTAGGCTCTAAGAAAAATGTAAAAATAAAGAAGACGTGTAAAGAGTTTTATTGAAATAAAGATTGAAAAAGAAAGATATAATAAAGAAAATAGCAGAGTAGTATGGATAGAAATAGAGGGAAATCCCACCCTGAAAGATAAAGAAAGATGATGGAAATAAGAAAGACATAGTATGAAGGATAAAAGTGCGAGAAGCAAAAATGATAGAACTGGAACGAAAGAGTAATTCGATAGAACAGGCTCCGATTATGTTGGAGGCAGGAAAAAAAAAAAAAAAAAAAAAAAAAAAAAAAAAAAAAAAAAAAAAACCTAACCTAACCTAACCTAACCTAACCTAACCTAACCTAACCTAACCTAACCTAACCTAACCTAACCTGCAGGTCTCTCCGACCATCTGGAGGAGGCTAACGGAGGCAGAACTTATCCACGTGGACATGCTGCATGTGCGAGTGTTCGACCAATCGCCGCTGGTCCAATGTGGGCGATGCCTCCGTTATGGACACGGGCGGAAACTTTGCACCGAAAAGACCGACTCGTGCTCCCACTGCGGTGGCCCGCATCATAAGGCGGAGTGTCCGGGCTGGACGACGACCGGCGATAAGCCCTCCTGTCGCAACTGTGCACTGGCCAAAATGGCAAATGTCGACCACAATGCGTTCGACAGACAGTGCCCAGAGCGGAAAAGGTGGGAGAATATAGCCCGATCAACCGTAGCGTATTGCTAAGGGCGCCACACGGAATAATACGTCACCAGAAGCCACGAAAAGATCGTACGAAGTCATCCAGGTAAATCTGCAGAGGAAGAAACTGGCCACACAGGAGCTACTGATAGAAGCGGAGAGACGCAAGACATCCTTTGCTCTCGTTTCGGAACCTTACATAGGGAACCAAGGAACGCTAAGGTCTCAGACCGGAATCAGAGTGGTTCAACGCTCCCACAACAGAAAGAAACCAATCAAGGCGGCAATCATCGTATTCGACCCCGACATAGAAGTACTGGAACACCCTCTCCTAACAACTGAGAACATGGCACCTGCTACGTTAAGAACCAATAGATGGACAATCGGAGTCATCTCGGTCTATCTTGAGGAAGACCAACCAATTGATCCGGACATTGAGAAGATTAAAGCGATCAGCCGAAAATTAGCTGCCAGCTGGGTTCTAGTCGGGGGAGATATGAATGCATGGAGCCCCTGGTGGGGAAGCAGATCTGAGAACCCTAGAGGTGAGGCCTTAGCGGGTGCCCTACCCGAAATGGATATGGAGGTCCTGAATGAGGGATCGACGCCAACCTTCGATACAGTAAGGGGCGACAGGATATGTCAGAGCCATGTAGATGTGACGGCTTGCACGACGGGAATGCTGGGTGCCATCAGTAATTGGAGAGTAGATAAGGGCATAGTAAGTTCCGACCATAATGCAATAACATTCAGCATACAGTTGAGCAAGCCAACCGAGCCCTTACAGAAAAACACCACAAGGAAGTATAATACTAAAAAAGCAGATTGGGAAAAATTTAGACGGGAATTGGGCCAAAATTTTGTAGATAATAATTTAAATCAGGAAGCGATCCAAAGTATAAACGACATTCAAAATTTAGAGACAACCGTCAATTCATATATTAGGAACATTGAGAAGGCATGTAAGGAAGCAATTCCGCAGCCTTCAAATAAGAAAAAATTTAAGTCCCCTTGGTGGTCAAATGAGCTCTCCAATCTTAAGAAACAGATGGTCACAAAAAAGAGAAGAATTTCATACGCCGCAGCCCGTCGTCGTCCGGCTGTGTTAGCAGAGTACCTGGAGGCGAAGGACAAGTATGAGCAGGCAGCTGCGGAAGCCCAAACCGCGAGTTGGAAGACGTTCTGTGGAACTCAGGACAGGGAAAGCATGTGGGATGGGGTTTATAGGGTCTTACGCAAAACTGCGAGAAGACACGAGGACCAGCCTCTGATGCGGGACGGGGTGGTGCTTAGTACAGAGGAATCTGCTCGACATCTGGCCGCTACGTTCTTTCCGGAGGACGTGGAAGCGGAGGATAGTGAAGACCACAAGATAGTGCGTCGAACAGCAGAACTCGTAGGAAAAGAGGCACCCAACGACAAATGGGACCCGCCGTTTACGGAGGCGGAACTCGAGAATGTCATTAGGTCATTCAACCCCAAAAAGGCACCCGGTCCTGATGGATTCACCGCAGACATCTGCGGAGCGGCGATACAGTGCGACCTGAAGCTGTACTTAGCTCTGATCAACAAGTGCCTGGAGTTGTCTTACTTCCCTGACCCGTGGAAGGAGGCCGCAGTCGTGGTACTCCGGAAGCCGGGAAAGGATGATTACTCACAGGCAAAGTCGTACAGACCAATAGGGTTGCTGTCGGTCTTGGGGAAGATATTTGAGAAGCTGGTGGTCAAAAGGTTGAGATGGCACCTACTGCCGAAAATGAACACGAGGCAGTATGGCTTCGTGCCCCAGCGCTGCACGGAAGACTCCCTATACGACCTCATACAACACCTCAGAGACAACTTGAGGAAGAAGTTGATAAGCGTGGTTGTATCTCTTGACATCGAGGGAGCTTTCGACAGTGCCTGGTGGCCAGCCATCAAGAACCGGCTGAAGGACAAAAGGTGCCCTCTCAACCTCAGGAGGCTGTTGACCAGCTACTTCTCGGGCCGCACAGTAACAGTCATGTACGCAGGTCAGCGCTGTAGCAAGTCCACCACAAAAGGGTGCGTGCAGGGCTCAATAGGTGGACCAAGCTTTTGGAACCTATTGTTGGACCCCCTCTTGGACGAGATGGATCAGCGTGGGATTTACTGCCAGGCTTTCGCAGACGATGTCGTCCTGGTCTTCTCCGGAAAGACGGTGCCTGAAATTGAGCGGATGGGAGATCAGATTCTCGGGCATGTGGAGGCTTGGGGAAAGGGTAACAAGCTAAAGTTCGCTGCGCACAAGACGCAAGCCATGGTTGTTACCAACAAGTTGAAGTTCAACACTCCTTGCATCCACATGGGCGTGACTGAAATCCCGATGAAGGAAGAGGTAAAGATACTGGGGCTAACTATTGACAGGAAACTCACTTTCCAAAAACACGTAAGTGAAGTGTGCAATAAAGCCACCGGTATCTTCAGACAGCTCAGTCGGGCTGCGAAAATTTCATGGGGTTTGAATCCGGAGGTGATCAGGACGATATACGTGGCAGTAATTGAGCCGATTGTACTGTACGCGGCAAGCGCCTGGGCTCCTGCATCGAACAAATGGTCGGTGCAGAAACAACTTAATACAGTCCAGAGAGGTTTCGTCCAGAAGATCATAAAGTCCTACCGCACAGTTTCCCTGGATGCCGCGCTGGTACTCTCTGGTCTCCTCCCCTTGGACATGAGAGTGCGAGAAGCCTCTAAGCTTTACGAGGCAAAGAGGGGACGACCACAATCTTACCTGGGGGATAGGACCATAGAGGCCAGAGTGTCATTCATGAAGGCACCACACCCTGCCTCGGAAGTGAAAATCGACTTCCAGTGCCTAGAGGACATGCAGCCTCAAACCCTTGCAGACCATCAAGTTTCTGGCTCTCACATTTTTACGGATGGGAGCAAGATTGAAGGGAAGGTCGGGGCTGCTATGTCTTACTGGAGGGATGGGTCGGAGAAACGAAGTGCCAAGTACCGCCTGGAGCCATTCTGTACCGTATTTCAAGCGGAGATGTTCGCGTTGCAGAAAGCAACCGAACTAGCCCTAAGAAATGCGGACAGCGAAATCAACATCTTCAGTGACTCCAGGTCGTCTTTGGAGTTGCTTCGTGACCCCAACACGTCCCACCCTATGGCATGTGAGGTTAGGCGCAACATTAAGCTGCTTAGGGAAAAGGGAAAGACATTACGGCTCTTCTGGATAAGGGCGCATGTTGGAGTAGAGGGTAACGAACGCGCTGATGTGTTAGCCAAGGAGGCAGCACTCTTTAAAAAGACCGCGGCCGATTACGACCGATGCCCTCTATCCAACATTAGGAGAAACATTAGGCAGGAAACGAAGAAAGAATGGGAGAAGAGGTACGCTGAGAGCGAAACCGCCTCCACTACCAAGTTTTTCCTGCCCAACACAGAAGCAGCGTACAGTATTGTCAAAAAACTAAAATTGACCCCCACGTTGGTACAGATATTGACAGGGCATGGGGGATACGGCTTCTATCTACACAAGTTCAAACTTAAGGATAGTCCCCTATGCATCTGCGACACAGGTTCCGAGGAGTCCATTATTCATCTTATCCTCGATTGTCCTATATACGGTGCTAAAAGACTAGACCTGCAAATACAACTGGAGCAGCAGTTAACAGCCGAGAACTTACCTGGCATTGTAGCCGAAAGACACGGTAGAGAATTATTGTTTAGGTTTGCGGAGGAAGTCACAAGATCGACAAAGATGAGAAATGGTAGCAAAGTTATTGGCAGATAGCAAATGCCGTCCACATCTTGAGGATGTCAAGGTATAGGTATAGTGTAGGTATCACCAATAATTTTGTTACACAAGAGAAAGAGTACAAATTGCCATATTATGATAATATGGCAAGTTTGTACTTAGGAACGAAAATAGTAAGAACCGCAAACCTTGAAGATTCCATAATAAAAAATGAACTACCTTAGCGTGTCTAAATTGTATTTAAGATTTGTGTTTGCTTTAAAATAAGATCCTCTAGATATTAAAATTGTTAAGTTAATTAAGAAAAAGACTGACTAGAATATCCTTTTTATTATATTATAACAACTTTACAACGTTATAAAACTAGTCACACGATGCAAAATACTCTCCGAACAATTTTATCGGAGACTAGAGGAAAGACGAACTGAGGTTTTTGGCCGGTACGAGTCCGGCACTATCTGGGTCTTCCTTCCCAGATGTCCATGATGGATTTTCCTCTTTTTGTCAAAATGTAAAAAAAAAAAAAAAAAAAAAAAACCTAACCTAACCTAACCTAACCTAACCTAACCTAACCTAACCTAACCTAACCTAACCTAACCTAACCTAACCTAACCTAACCTAACCTAACCTAACCTAACCTAACCTAACCTAACCTAACCTAACCTAACCTAACCTAACCTAACCTAACCTAACCTAACCTAACCTAACCTAACCTAACCTAACCTAACCTAACCTAACCTAACCTAACCTAACCTAACCTAACCTAACCTAACCTAACCTAACCTAACCTAACCTAACCTAACCTAACCTAACCTAACCTAACCTAACCTAACCTAACCTAACCTAACCTAACCTAACCTAACCTAACCTAACCTAACCTAACCTAACCTAACCTAACCTAACCTAACCTAACCTAACCTAACCTAACCTAACCTAACCTAACCTAACCTAACCTAACCTAACCTAACCTAACTTAACCTAACCTAACCTAACCTAACCTAACCAGTCGCGAGCCATCCGCAGCCGTGAACGGATCGTTTTTACTGTGTCTCCGCGCTTAAAAATCCAAAAAATACGTTAAAGTGCTCGTAAACAAAAGTGCTACACCTCAAAAGTTGCGCGTTAACGAAACCCACTGAGTGGTGAAAAATTTTATTCGAAAAAGCAACTTTTGAGCGATTTTTGGACAAAAACGTGTTTTTTGACAAATTAAAAAACACAAAAGTGCGTGCGGCAGTGATTTTTCAGTGACGACCCCTGGATTTTATAGTGCCAGTTTGGACCCCTTGGTAAGCCGCACATTTGACTATATTTTGAGGAAATTTCCTCCAAAACTGCACAAGTTAGCAACTTTTTTACATTTTTCTGGTGCGGCTCAACTTCTTCCCTGGTGGAGTGCGGCAAAGTCTGAACCCGTCCTTCGGAGGAGGAACCATATCCCTTCGACAGGACATATCGGGAAAAAACCGCAGACGTCGGGAACAGCCGACAAACTGTGCAGTTCAGTTAAAATTTTTTCAAAAAATTCCCCTCGATTTTTGGCGCTGCAGGAAGATCTGTGACATATACTTTTTTACACGTGTTCCCCTCCCTTGTCTACCTCTCCACCTCAGGATTTTTCTAAATTAATTTTCTGCCTCCCGGTTTTCGAGATATAAATTTTTCCCTGGAAAAGGGAAAAATCGCCATTCGCGGTTAACTTGGTAACCGCTATATCTCGAGAACCAAAGGCGACAGGTCATTTCTGCCAAGACATTCGTTCTCCTAAGAGAAACGATTGTTTGGGTACTCCACCTTTTGGAATACCCCCCACCCCCTCCCTTTTGGTTTTCAATTTCAAATCTAATTTGCCTAGCCCCTGGAATACGTGGAGAGGAGGGGTAAATTGTGCTATATTAAGACCCTTCTGGCCTATGACATAAAATACAAAATTATTTTTGATTTTGTATTTTAGCGTAAATTTTTTGTATTTTTGTATTTTCCATAGCACTTTTACCCAATTAATTTTCACGTGTTAGTTTAAGTATCCGTTCTAGTGTAAGACGGCCGGAATAAAAAAGGAGATTTCAAACATTCTCTTTTTTCTCTTCTAGAATATTCTAAATTCCAAAAAATTTTATGTTTCCTTTATAAATATTTTCGAAAATTTTATGTTTCTTTATAAATTTAATAGTTTTTTTTTTATGTTTCTTTTTAGAAATTTTTAATAGTTTTTTTATGTTTCCTTTCAGAAATTTTTATAGTTTTTTTTTTTTACGTTTCCTTTTAAGTAATCGTAAGTTTGAAATCTCCTTCCGCGACTATAGTATAAGAATTTTTTTAACTTGTTGACGGGCGTTTTTGCCAACATATTTTATTGATATTGTGTAATAATTTTGACATATTTTGAATCGATCCAGTGTTTTTGCTGCGATCGAAAACGTTGACCAGGCGCTTTTGCCAAAATTCTTGACTATTATAAAATCATTGATTCGATCCAGTGTTTTCGCTGTGATCGGAATTAGTTGCTTTTGCAAACTAAGTTATTATTAAATTTTAAATTGAGCAAATCTTTACACTTGCTCAATTTGACCTCTCGGCCGCTGTTCTTGTAGTCTAGTCGAAATAATAAAATAAATGTACAGGACACCTAAAAAACCCATGGCTGGAGCATCAGGCCAAGAGGCGGGCAATGCAGCAGCAGCGGTCAAGTCGACCGAGACCCCGCCGACCGTCAAAGAGAAGGTGGAGCGCTTCGGTGGTGCCAAGTCGGCAACCCCTGAAGCGCCCCACATTCAGGCGAAAAAACTGCACCAGGAAGCCCTGGCGCAGTTGGACCGGTCGGGTAATCTCAGAAGAGATGTGAAGTTGGCAGTGACCAACTGCCTGACCGGTCTCTACAACCTGGTCGTAGATGCTCCGAAGCGCATGAGTGTCCCAAAAACTCAAGACGCTCCAAAGGACGAAGGAAAGGTGGATGGAACCACGGCCGCGGAAATTTTGAAGGAAGTCAGGGCCTGCAAACAGATCCTGGTCTCTGGGGCCTCCGAGCAGAGTCGTTCCAACGACGCACTACTGAGAGTAGAGAATCTGCTCGGGGACACCAGAGATCAGAATAAAGTTATTCCAGAGTTGTTAGAAAGGGTGACCTCGATTAAAGAGGAAATGGCATCTCTCCCGAGCAAGGTGCAGGCGGTTATGACGTACGCCCAGGTGACACAGAAATCTGTCGCCAAGCTAAGTTCGGGGGAGAAGGTACACGCCCCGACTCACTCTATTATTGTGTCATCCGAAGACACAAAGGACTCCTCGGAATCCATAATGACGAAGGTCCGAGAGGCAGTGGACGCCAAAACTACTGGCGTAAGGGTTGACGGGTTCAGGAGGGCCCGCGACCAAAAGATAGTTATCGGCTGCCAGGACAAGGAGAACCTGGCAGCGATCAAGAAACGGATCAAGGCCGCGCAGCCCGGTTTCAAGGTGGAGGAGGCCCAGAACAAGGACCCCTTGATCATCGTCATGTACGTGATGTCCTACCTTACCGATGAGGACATCGTGATGGCCATAAGAAACCAGAATGGCCATCTCATTGGCGATGTTTCAAAGGAGGAGTCTCGACTCTCTGTCAAATACAGAAGACGATCGAGGAACCCCCTCCAATGCCACGTGGTCATGCAGGTCTCCCCGACCATCTGGAGGAGGCTAACGGAGGCAGAGATGATCTACATTGACATGCTGCGAGTGCGCGCCTACGACCAGACGCCGCTGGTTCAATGTGGAAGATGCCTCTGTTACGGACACGGTCGGAGGCTTTGCACCGAAAAGACCGACGCGTGTTCTCACTGCGGTGGCCCGCATCTGAAGGCAGATTGTCCGGGCTGGACGACGACCAACGATAAGCCCTCCTGCCGCAACTGTGCACTGGCAAAAATGGCCAACGTCGATCATGATGCGTTCGACAGAGAGTGCCCAGAGCGGAAGAGGTGGGAAAATATAGCCCGATCAACCGTAGCGTATTGCTGAGGGCGCCCCACGGAACAATATGTCACTTGAAGCCACGAAAAGGTCGTACGAAGTCATCCAGGTAAATCTGCAGAGGAAGAAACTGGCCACACAAGAACTACTGATAGAAGCGGAGAGACGCAAGACATCCTTCGCACTCGTCTCAGAACCCTACATAGGGAACCAAGGAACGCTAAGATCTCAGACCGGAATCAGAGTGGTTCAATGCTCCCACAACAGAATGAAACCTATAAAGGCGGCAATCATCGTATTCGACCCCGAAATAGAAGTACTGGAACACCCTCTCCTAACAACTGAGAACATGGCAGCTGCTACGCTCAGAACCAATAGATGGACAATCGGTGTCATATCGGTCTATCTTGAGGAAGATCAGCCGATTGATCCGGACATTGAGAAGATAAAAGTGTTTAGCCGAAAATTAGCTGCCAGCTGGGTCCTAGTCGGGGGAGATATGAATGCATGGAGCCCCTGGTGGGGAAGCAAATCCGAGAACCCTAGAGGCGAGGCCTTAGCTGGAGCCCTACCCGATATGGACATGGAGATTCTGAACGAGGGACCGACGCCAACTTTCGACACAGTGAGGGGCGGCAGGATTTTACAGAGCCATGTAGACGTGACGGCTTGCACGACGGGAATGCTGGGTGCCATTAGAAATTGGAGAGTAGACAAGGGTATAACAAGTTCCGATCATAATGCTATAACATTCAGCATACAGTTGAGCAAGCCAACTGAACCCTTACAGAAAAATACCACAAGGAAGTACAATTGCAAAAAGGCAGATTGGGAAAAATTTAGACGGGAATTGGGTCAAAATTTTGCAGAAAGCCATTTAAATCAGGAAGCAGTCCAGAACATAAATAACATCCAAAATTTAGAGGAAATTGTAAATTCGTATATAGGAAATATAGAGAAGGCCTGCAAGGAAGCAATTCCGCAGCCTTCAAACAAGACAAAATTTAAGTCACCTTGGTGGTCAGGAGAGCTCTCCAAACTAAAGAAAACTATGGTTACCAAAAAGAGAAGAATATCATATGCGGCAGCCCGTCGTCGTCCGGCTGTGTTAGCAGAGTACCTGGAGGCGAAAGACAAGTACGAACAGGCAGCGGCGGAAGCCCAAACCGCGAGCTGGAAGACGTTCTGTGGAACTCAGGACAGGGAAAGCATGTGGGATGGGGTTTATAGGGTCTTACGCAAAACTGCGAGAAGACACGAGGACCAGCCTCTGATGCGGGACGGGGTGGTGCTTAGTACAGAGGAATCTGCTCGACATCTGGCCGCTACGTTCTTTCCGGAGGACGTGGAAGCGGAGGATAGTGAAGACCACAAGATAGTGCGTCGAACAGCAGAACTCGTAGGAAAAGAGGCACCCAACGACAAATGGGACCCGCCGTTTACGGAGGCGGAACTCGAGAATGTCATTAGGTCATTCAACCCCAAAAAGGCACCCGGTCCTGATGGATTCACCGCAGACATCTGCGGAGCGGCGATACAGTGCGACCTGAAGCTGTACTTAGCTTTGATCAACAAGTGCCTGGAGTTGTCTTACTTCCCTGACCCGTGGAAGGAGGCCGCAGTCGTGGTACTCCGGAAGCCGGGAAAGGATGATTACTCCCAGGCAAAGTCGTACAGACCAATAGGGTTGCTGTCGGTCTTGGGGAAGATATTTGAGAAGCTGGTGGTCAAAAGGTTGAGATGGCACCTACTGCCGAAAATGAACACGAGGCAGTATGGCTTCGTGCCCCAGCGCTGCACGGAAGACTCCCTATACGACCTCATACAACACCTCAGAGACAACTTGAGGAAGAAGTTGATAAGCGTGGTTGTATCTCTTGACATCGAGGGAGCTTTCGACAGTGCCTGGTGGCCAGCCATCAAGAACCGGCTGAAGGACAAAAGGTGCCCTCTCAACCTCAGGAGGCTGTTGACCAGCTACTTCTCAGGCCGCACAGTGACAGTCATGTACGCAGGTCAGCGCTGTAGCAAGTCCACCACAAAGGGGTGCGTGCAGGGCTCAATAGGTGGACCAAGTTTTTGGAACCTATTGTTAGACCCCCTCTTGGACGAGATGGATCAGCGTGGGATTTACTGCCAGGCTTTCGCAGACGATGTCGTCCTGGTCTTCTCCGGAAAGACGGTGCCTGAAATTGAGCGGATGGGAGATCAGATTCTCGGGCATGTGGAGGCTTGGGGAAAGGGTAACAAGCTAAAGTTCGCTGCGCACAAGACGCAAGCCATGGTTGTTACCAACAAGTTGAAGTTCAACACTCCTTGCATCCACATGGGCGTGACTGAAATCCCGATGAAGGAAGAGGTAAAGATACTGGGGCTAACTATTGACAGGAAACTCACTTTCCAAAAACACGTAAGTGAAGTGTGCAATAAAGCCACCGGTATCTTCAGACAGCTCAGTCGGGCTGCGAAAATTTCATGGGGTTTGAATCCGGAGGTGATCAGGACGATATACGTGGCAGTAATTGAGCCGATTGTACTGTACGCGGCAAGCGCCTGGGCTCCTGCATCGAACAAATGGTCGGTGCAGAAACAACTTAATACAGTCCAGAGAGGTTTCGTCCAGAAGATCATAAAGTCCTACCGCACAGTTTCCCTGGATGCCGCGCTGGTACTCTCCGGTCTTCTCCCCCTGGACATGAGAGTGCGAGAAGCCTCTAAGCTTTACGAGGCGAAGAGGGGACGACCACAATCTTACCTAGGGGATAGGACCGTAGAGGCCAGAGTGTCATTCATGAAGGCACCACACCCTGCCTCGGAAGTGAAAATCGACTTCCAGTGCCTAGAGGACATGCAGCCTCAAACCCTTGCAGACCATCAAGTCTCCGGCTCTCACATTTTTACGGATGGGAGCAAGATTGAAGGGAAGGTCGGGGCTGCTATGTCTTACTGGAGGGATGGGTCGGAGAAACGAAGTGCCAAGTACCGCCTGGAGCCATTCTGTACCGTATTTCAAGCGGAGATGTTCGCGTTGCAGAAAGCAACCGAACTAGCCCTAAGAAATGCGGACAGCGAAATCAACATCTTCAGTGACTCCAGGTCGTCTTTGGAGTTGCTTCGTGACCCCAACACGTCCCACCCTATGGCATGTGAGGTTAGGCGCAACATTAAGCTGCTTAGGGAAAAGGGAAAGACATTACGGCTCTTCTGGATAAGGGCGCATGTTGGAGTAGAGGGTAACGAACGCGCTGATGTGTTAGCCAAGGAGGCAGCACTCTTTAAAAAGACCGCGGCCGATTACGACCGATGCCCTCTATCCAACATTAGGAGAAACATTAGGCAGGAAACGAAGAAAGAATGGGAGAAGAGGTACGCTGAGAGCGAAACCGCCTCCACTACCAAGTATTTCCTGCCCAACACAGAAGCAGCGTACAGTATTGTCAAAAAACTAAAATTGACCCCCACGTTGGTACAGATATTGACAGGGCATGGGGGATACGGCTTCTATCTTCACAAGTTCAAACTTAAGGGTAGTCCCCTATGCATCTGCGACACAGGTTCCGAGGAGTCCATCATTCATCTTATCCTCGATTGTCCTATATACGGTGCCAAAAGACTAGACCTGCAAATACAACTGGAGCAGCGGTTAACAGCCGAGAACTTACCTGGCATTGTAGCCGAAAGACACGCTAGAGAATTATTGTTTAGGTTTGCGGAGGAAGTCACAAGATCGGCAAAGATGAGAAATGGTAGCAAAGTTATTGGCAGATAGCAAATGCCGTCCACATCTTGAGGATGTCAAGGTCAGAGTATAGTGTAGGTATCACCAATAATTTTGTTACACAAGAGAAAGAGTACAAATTGCCATATTATGATAATATGGCAAGTTTGTACTTAGGAACGAAATAGTAAGAACCGCAAACCTTGAAGATTCCATAATAAAAAATGAACTACCTTAGCGTGTCTAAATTGTATTTAAGATTTGTGTTTTTAAAATAAGATCCTCTAGATATTAAAATTGTTAAGTTAATTAAGAAAAAGACTGACTAGAATATCCTTTTTATTTATATTATAACAACTTTACAACGTTATAAAACTAGTCACACGATGCAAAATACTCTCCGAACAATCTTATCGGAGACTAGAGGAAAGACGAACTGAGGTTTTTGGCCGGTACGAGTCCGGCACTATCTGGGTCTTCCTTCCCAGATGTCCATGATGGATTTTCCTCTTTTCGTCAAAATGTAAAAAAAAAAAAAAAAAAAAAAAAAAAACCTAACCTAACCTAACCTAACCTAACCTAACCTAACCTAACCTAACCTAACCTAACCTAACCTAACCTAACCTAACCTAACCTTTTTTTTTTTTTTTTTTGTTCCGGGGGGGAAAATGCATTACGCATACCACCCGGGCGCAGGGGGCACCCGAGTGGTTATGTGGGACTCCCGTATAGGCTAATGAGACCCACGGTATACCCACTAAAAACCCCCCCATCTTCCTCCGCTTCGCCTTGTGGCGGGGTAACGGGAACGCTTTCGCAATCTTCCGCGACCCCGCCGGCGGCAGCCGCCCACAAGCGGCTCCATCGCCAAAGCCCGAAGGCCCTCCGCGATGTGCGCACCAGATGGTATGGTGCGCCTCCCTCCTCGGCCTCCACCCGTACCGTAGCAGACGCCCCCCGAGTCTGCTACTAGGAGGCCATGGGTACCAGATAACTGGCACCCGGTGGCAGATCGGGTCCGTGGCTCTGCCACCGACCACACCTCGGCCGCAGAGGATAGGGCAAGCGGCGCAAACCTAACCTAACCTAACCTTTTTTTTTTTTTTTTTTTTTAGGTGGGGAAATCCTCATGGATACCCGCCGCCTTGGGGACGGCGACGGGTTATGCCGGACTCCTACCGGCTAAAACCCCACCGTGTTCCACCTCTACGCCTGTACGCCGGGTACACGGGAAACCCGAAGGATTCTTCCGCATACCCGGCAGCGTCGGCCTGTACAGGCCAAGCCTCTGGAAGGGGAGGACTGGAGCGGTTTCCTCCCCTGTACTACGTGTGTGTGGCGCGTGGGAACACGCGCGCGCCATCTCGAGCCCTAGAAATTGGACGCCGGACTTCCCCAAGCCCGGTGCCCAGAGACTCATAATTATGGGGGAGGCAAGCCACGAGCAAACGCAGCTCGCCTGCGCCCTATACGTCGTTGGCGGATCGGGAGTTCAGAAGATGCCTCCCTCTCCCTCTCCGCCGTCTCCTTCTGGAGCATTACTGCCTCACAGAAGGAGAGAACCGCGTGCCAACACGCCTCGCTGTCAACCATAGAACGAACCACGGCTGGCAGCGAGAGGTCAAAAACTACATTGGAGAGCGCACTGCGCTCTCCCGGCCACGCTGGGCACTCCTGCAGCACATGCTGCGCAGACTCATCGAGGCAGCCGTCACAGTGATGGCACCTGGCTGTTTGCTCCCTTCCCGCAATTCGACACAAATACCCCCCGAAGCATCCGTGGCCCGAGAGGATTTGCGTCACGCGGAAGGTTAGGACACCATGCTTCCTATCCAACCACCTCTCAAGTATTGGACGAACTGCCTCGATGGTCCTTAGGCCTGCGATCGGCTGTTCCAACCGGGACGCCCACCCATCTAGCTCGCGATTACGCAGCCTGGTCCTCCGGTATTGCACCTCCCGTGGTGCTGGCAAGTAACCCCGACTCAGCGCTCCAGAGCGCCAACGATATACCGACGCGAGTGTTTTTGCGTCTAGGTCCCAAGGCAGGGATCCCGCCAGCACGCACGCCGCCTCACATGAGATCGTGCGATAGCCCCGGATCACCCTGATTGCCATCACGCGCTGCGGTTTACGCAGCAGCGTGATATTCCGGCTATTCAGGGTGTCTGCCCACACTGGGGCTCCGTACAGCGCCATCGATCGCACAACCCCCATGTACAGCCTCCTGCACGAGACGCTCGGTCCTCCCAAGTTGGGCAGCAGCCGCCCGAGAGCAGCCGCTGATCCGAGCAATCTCGGGACCAGTTTTTGAAAATGGGCGCCAAAGTCCCACCGGCTATCTAACTCCAGCCCAAGGTACCGCATCGACCGCTTCAAGTTGATTTGGACACCACCTACTGTGATATGGGCATCCTGAGGTGGCGTCCTCCGAGGTCCGTGGAAACACAGGGCCTCGGATTTACTTAGTGCCACCTCAAGGCCCAGTCTCCGTATTCGGTCCACCATCATTGCCACTCCAGCAGTTGCTAGAGTTCTGGCTGCCCTGAAACTATCGGCTTTTGCCGTCACAAGGGTGTCGTCGGCGTAACACGTCACGGCGACACCCCTGAGGTTGCTCCCACGCAGCGCCCAGTCATACCCTATGTTCCACAGGAGTGGTCCTAAGACCGACCCCTGTGGAACACCGCAGGACATTCGTCTATGGCCCCATCTCTCCCTTTCCGGGAACGTAACCGACCTGTCGGACAGGTACGCCCCTATAATACGACGCAGGTAAGGAGGCACCCGATGATACCGGAGTGCCTCCCTGATGCAGCTCCAGGGTAGAGTGTTAAACGCGTTGGCGATGTCTAAAGACACCGCCACCACCACCCCACCCTGGGAAACTGCCTCCTGCGTGAGAGCCCTCACGCGCAGTATGGCATCCACAGTGGATCGTCCATTGCGGAAACCACACTGCACGTCCGACAGATCCGGACCCACTTGTTCAAGGTGTTTGACGAGGCGGCCAGCCACGATCCGCTCAAAGAGCTTGGCCACCTCGTCAATCAGCACTATGGGACGATACGCGGAAGGAGAGTCCGCCGGGCGCCCCTCTTTCCGTAGGAGGACCAGTCTACCTGTCTTCCACGATTGTGGAATCCGGCTCTGAGCCAGACAGGCAGAAAACAGTGTCCTCAACCTAGGTTCGAGGGGGCCCAGAGAAAGAACCCACGCACGTCCCGGAAGGCCATCAAGTCCAGGCGCAGTATTTTTGGCGCGGAGCCGCAGCACGGCTGTGCGCATCTCGGCCTCAGACACCTCCAAATTGTCGGAATCCTCCAAGTCCCCCAAGGGAGGGGCCATCGTTGGAGGCGAGTGCTCCTCCCTCAGAGGAAACAGAGTCGACACCACTCTCTCCAGCAGCTCTGGCTCCATTGTCTGTGTTAGAGGCGGCGCCCAAGCCCGAAGCTTGCTCCTCACCATCTTGTAGGGGCGGCCCCAAGGATCCCGGTCCAATGTACCCAGGAGTTCCTCCCTGGCACGGATCTTTGCTTCCCTGATGGCCACCTGGAAAGTCTTTTTGACCTCTTGGTATGCGACATACAAAGAGGCCTCCTCGTCCGCATCTCTACGACTCCTCCTGCGGTATCGGGTGTACCGGCGTCTCACCCTCACGCAATCTTTACGTAATTGCGCAAGATCCGCGGACCACCAGTACACCTGTCGTCGGGGAGGTCGTTGCCTAGAGCGGGGCATGGCCATGTCGCATACTTGAGTCATAGCCTCCCGAAACCAACCCGCTTCGTCCTCAACCTCCACAGTCTCGTCTGGAGCACTTTCCCAGGCTTTTACTATGGCCCCCTCTATCAACCGATCCTTCTCCAGGTGTCGCAGCTGCCACCTCGGACCGTCCATGGGTCTCGGGCCACTAGGGTCTCGGAGTAGCGTGGAGACGCTATACCGAATATATCGGTGGTCCGACAGCGTCTCCACGCCCCCCATTACTGTCCACCCCTGCACACGAGGTGCCAGGGCAGGGCTAGCGAACGATACATCAACTATAGAGCCGCCCTGCTGCCGCACGCACGTGTGCACGGACCCTCTATTCAGGACGGTCAAGCCGTTGGTGACTAGCCACTCTTCCAGCTCCTCACCATACGCATTCGTTGCAGGAGATCCCCACACCGTTGATTTGGCATTGAGATCTCCTGCAACTAGCACAGGGTGAGGACGACACCTTCTGATCACATCTTCCAGGTGATCAAGATAAGTCACAAATTCAGGGCGCGTTTTGTTGGGGGAGA
The DNA here is from genome assembly GCA_922987775.1 of Agonopterix subpropinquella. Lineage (NCBI taxonomy): Eukaryota > Metazoa > Arthropoda > Insecta > Lepidoptera > Depressariidae > Agonopterix > Agonopterix subpropinquella. The sequence goes on from OV277703.1 coordinate 19,412, forward strand.
AGTATGCGCCTATCACTGCAATGTCGTCCAGCCGGACAGCCACGCATCCCCTGCCCCTAACCACTCTAGCAAGGGGAGAGAAGCCGGCGCCAGCTCGGACGACGACCGCCACAGAGTCATCACTATCTCCCACCCAGTTGTCGCAGGGTGGGACAAAGTAGGGTTCAGCGACAACGGCCACATCAATCGACCACTGTGCCATGCTCTGAAGAAGAAGATCCTGAGCATTGGCACAGTGGTTGATGTTCGTTTGGAGGAATCCTATCGCAGCCATTATTTACCTGCGATAGGATTCCCTCTTCCGGCAGATTCGCCGTTACGCTTCTGGGTATTCTCGGTTGGCCTCTTCTTTTTGTGGGCGACGGAGCAGCTTGCACTGCCCACACTATGCCCTGCGGGTTTTTCACTTGCCGCACAGACCACGCAGTGCTGTTCGGCGGTGCATCCCCTTGCGATGTGGCCAGGCTCACCACAGCGGTAGCAAAGGCTACTGCGGTCCACCTTCGCTTTACACGTGGCGCGGACGTGGCCCGGCTCCAGACATTTGAAACACCGCATGGGCCTCTGCTGCAAGACGTTGACTTGAGCCGAGGACCACCCAACGGTGAGCCTGTCCTCCTCCATCAACTTCTTTACGGCGGCCACAGGGCAGCGCACCCACGCCGACCCAGTACCTGAGCGGACACGGCGGATCTCACCAGCCTTAACGGATGTGAGCGGACATCCACCAGCCTTCGAGACCGCCGCGATCAACTCCTCTGTCGACACCGATTGGTCCAGGCCCGAGATGCGCACTTCGGCGCATTTCATGGGTCTAGAGACCCGAACAGCCTCCTCCCCGAGAACCTCAAGCAGTTTCTTAGCCAGGTCGTCGGCTTTGTCCCCGCTCGAGGCCCCCGGAATCTCCAGTATGCACGCGCCCGTCACCCCTGTGCGAGGCCTGATTGCAGGAATGCCCAAGCTTTCCAAACTAAATGCCTCCCTGGCCTTTAGTAGGACCTCCTTGTATGTCAACCCCCCCTTTTCCGCCTCCTCCTGTAACGTTATTGTAACAGCCGAAGAGGAGGGTTGACGAAGTTTGGGCTTCTTGGGCAGCTTCTGTCTTTTAGCCCTTGGCTGCGCCTTTTTGCCCCCCTTTCCAATCTCAGTCCAACCCTCCGGATTGGGCTGCGGTGACTCTTGGTTAGGCTCGGTCTCAGGTGACAGGCCAGTCCCACCTCTCTTCTTTGCTTTCCTTTTTCTCTTCCTCTTCTTGTTGCCCTCCGACTGCTGGGGCTTAGGTTCCAGTTCCGGACACGGACCAGTACTCTTCTCAGCACGAGTTCGTTTATCACCGGCCAGAGGGGGACGGAGACGAGTGCCCGCAGGCTCCTTCGCCGCCTCAATGCGAGCGTCCACCATGATCCCCACTTGGATCATTATGGTACGCATCATTTCCTCAAAGGACGGCATGGCCGTGGCCGTGGGCGAGCACGGTGGGACCGCAGAGGCGACAGAGGGAGACCGCGCGATCCGCGCCCGTAGCTCCGAAATCTCCTTTCTCAGCTCAGCCACCACCGACTGGAGACGAGCGTTAGCCGCCTCCAGTTGCTCTGTCCTCTCAGTGGAACTGAGCTGGTGGAGATTATTCATCCGCATCTCCACGTTATCAGCTGCATCTTTTAGTTTCTTCACGAATCTGCCGTGTAGGTTTTTAGAATTCGTGGCAACATGCCTGATTGTCCTCAAACTACACATAATGCTTTGGGGCTCACCCCGAACGCCATCAAGACTTTCTTGACTGCCACCTGTCATAGTTGAGGAGTCGGAGAGGCGAGAGCACGCTACCTCTCGCAAACCCTCGTCCATCTCCTGAACCTAACCTAACCTAACCTAACCTAACCTAACCTAACCTAACCTAACCTAACCTAACCTAACCTAACCTAACCTAACCTAACCTAACCTTTTTTTTTTTTTTTTTTTTTTTTTGACGCGGGGAAATGCGTTACGCACACCCCCTCCCGGGGCGTTCGGGAGGGTGGTAGTGTGGGACTCTTCCACCCCAGAAGGGTGGACCTACCCACTAAAACCCCGCGGAGGCCATCCTCAGGCAGTTTATGGGGAGACCTGGTACCGATTACGCTCCAGGCCTCCCCTTCCCCTGCCTCGCCCCCCTCTTGCTGAGGAGGGCTCTTCCCTGGGGAGATTACTCTCCCCTGCGGAGGGCACTGTCGCGAGCCATGCCGTGTAAATGGTGGCATGGATCGGGGCAGTGCCCCCCTTTCGACGACACCCCCCCGGCCTCACCGGGGGGTGCTCATCCCGGGCCACGTTTCAACGGGCACCTCAACGGCCCGAGGCGCTCTCGTCCGTGACCCTTGGACGGCGTCGGGGCTAGCGGGCATTACCACCGCCCCGACGCGGTCTTCTTCGAGCGGGATCGGCCCTTTCCCGATCCCGCTCGGCGGACTCCTTCTGGAGCATGACTTGCTCGCAGAAGGAGACCGCCTCCCTCCAGCCCTCCTCACTCGCCAGCATTGCCTCTACCAATGCTGGCGGGGAGAGGTCCCGCCCGATCTGGTCGACCAGGACTCGACGCTCGTCTGCCCACGCAGGGCAGACCTCCAGCGTATGCTGAGCGGAGTCCAGGTCGCAGGCGCAGTGGTGGCACTGTGCTGTCTCTTCTCGTCCGATTCGACTCAGATACTCACCGAAGCAACCGTGCCCGGTGAGTATCTGAGTCAATCTGTAGGTGACTTGCCCTTCCCTGCCGATCCAGGCTTCGAGGTGAGGCAGAATTGCACCGACAGCGCGTTGACGCGCACAGCCACCAAGTTCTAGCTGTGCACGCCAGTCCCTCAAGGCGCGTCGGTGTGCGTTCCGCCTCAGCATTTCGCGCTCTTGTTCCGGCGGGTTCCCCGCCCCTTCGCCCTGGCCGCCATGCCGCAGCTGGTCGTAGACAGCCGCGTCCATGGCCGCGAGGATTTCAAAGGGGGGGGAACGCGCCAGAACCGTCGCCGCCTCATACGAGATTGTACGGTAGCCTCGCACGATTCTTATGGCCATGATCCGCTGCAGGCTCCTGAGTAGAGCTCTGCAGCGGGAGGAACCCGATAGATCGTTAGACCACACGGGTGCCCCATACAAGGCCATAGATCGCACGACGCCACCGCAGAGGCGGCGAACATCCTCTCGTGGCCCCCCAAGATTTGGCAGCAGGCGAAGTAAAGCGCCTGCTACCGTCCGCACACGGGGGACCAGGCGCACGAAGTGCTCCTCAAAGCCCCATCGGCTGTCCAAGGTAAGGCCTAAGTACTTGATGTACCGGCCCACCTGGACGTCGGCGTCACCTACTCGGATTCGCAAGCTGGGCGGTTCTCGGCCTCTCCTGAGGCCATGGAACCATAGCGCCTCTGTCTTATGAGGCGCTATTTCCAAGCCCAGCCGGCGAATCTCTCCAACAACACATGCCACCCCTAACTCGGCAAGCCGTAACGTTCGCTCGAAGCTTGACCCCTCGGCCGTAATGAGAGTGTCGTCCGCATAGCAGACGACACTTAGGCCGGGGGGGAGTCCGGTGCGAAGGACCGCATCGTATGCGAGGTTCCACAATAGGGGGCCCAAAACTGACCCCTGTGGAACCCCGCAGCAGACTTCTCTCCTCATCTCCGTCCCATTCCGACCGGTATACCGTACCGTTCTGTCACAGAGGTAGGCCCCTATTATTGCCTTCAGGTAGGGAGGCACCTCGTGATAGTCGAGTGCCTCCCTAATGGCCTGCCAGGGGAGGGTACCAAATGCGTTGACGATATCTAGTGATACCGCCAACACAACCCTCCCCGATCGGACTGCCGACTCCGACAGGGAACGAACGCAGCGGATCGCGTCCACTGTCGATCGTCCCTGCCGGAATCCAAACTGACAGTCCGATAGATCGGGGCCAACCCGCGACAGATGCCCGCTGATACGGGCGGAGATAACCCTTTCAAAGAGTTTCCCCGCCTCGTTCAGCAGGCATATCGGTCGGAACGCGGACGGAGAGTCTGCGGTCCTTCCAGCCTTCTGGATGAGCACCAGACTCGCTTCTTTCCAGTCGAGGGGGAACACACCGAGGCGCAGACAGTCACTGAACAGCAGCCTCAGTCTATTCCCCAAGACAGACAAAGCCAACACGAGCGCTTTGCCCGGGACTCCATCAGGTCCCGGGGCAGTGTTGCGGGATGCGAGCCGCCGCACAGCTCGGTCTAGCTCCCCCTCCGCCACCTCAAACTCATCGGACCAGAGTTGCTGGTTCGATTGTGACGGGAGGTCAGGGGGACTATCCTGGACCCTGGGGAAAAGGGTGTTGACCACCCTTCCCACGAACTCGGGGTCCAGGGTTTCCGTCAGCGGAGGGACCCACGGTTTGAGCTTGCCCAGTACCATCTTATACGGGCGCCCCCATGGGTCCCTATCCAGTCCCTCCATGAGCTCTCTCCAAGACCGGGCTTTGGCGTCGGCAATCGCAATGCCGAGCGCCTTTGCGGCGGCTACGTAATCCCGCCTGGCTCTCTCTGTCTCCTCCTCTACTGTGGCTTGCCGAGTTCTTCTCCGGCGGGCTCGTTGGTACCGGCGTCGCGCAGCCAAAACGATTCTTCTTAGCTGCGCGATTTCTTCACTCCACCAGTACGCCGAGCCTCGCCGGGGCGGCCCGATTCGGGGCATCGAGGCGTCGCACACCGACGCCATCGTGTCCCGAAACTGGGCCGCCTGCACCTCCAGATCAGGCGAGATCCCTCCCTCAGTCCAGCCCGCGACGTTGGCGGCGGCCACGAGCATGTCACGGTCGAGCCGCCTAAGGGACCATCGTCGCGGGGGGATACTATCCTGGAGCGGGCGGCTGGGGTGGCGGAGAGACACATCGAAAACGATGTGCCGATGGTCAGATAACGTGACCATCTCCTCCGCAACCCTCCATCCCTGCACCATGTGGAATGCAGAAGGAGTCGCCCATGAAAGATCCACGATCGACTCCCCCTGCCATCCCACGAAGGTGCTGACTGACCCCCGGTTTAAAAGCCGGAGGTCTAGTTCTGCCGCCCACTCGAGGAGCCTCTCTCCTTTTGCATCGTCCCGGGTGTCGCCCCACTCACTTGAGTGGGCGTTAAAGTCACCCAGGACGATGACTGGACGAGGGGCGCAACCGCGAATGCAATTGGCCAGCTCGTACAGGTAGGCCTCGTACACGGGGAGGCCCACATTATTTGGAGAGATGTAGCATCCCACTATGGCAAAGGAGCCCCATTCCACGGCCACGAATCCCAGCCCCTGATCCAGGAGGGAACAATGGAGGTCGTCTCCCCCCGCCCAATAAATTGCAGCCATGCCCCCCCGATCTCCGAACCACCTTGGGTGGGACGGAACCGAGTAAGGCTCGGCTACTACCGCTAGGGCAACCGACCACTCCGCGAGCGTTTGGATCAGCAGATCTTGCGCTGCGCGGCAGTGGTTCAGATTGCTCTGCAATATTCTGCGGCTGGGGAGCATTTTAAGCCTGCATTATTTCCTCCTGTCCCCGAGTTGGGGAGGAGAGCGACTGGACGGCGCCCCCCTTCTTCTTTGGCGGGGAGCATTTCTTGCTCCCCAACCTGTGGTCAGCAGCCCTGCCCATGTCCGAGCACACGGGACATTTGGGAGTGCACGCTGTGCAAAGACGGGCAATGTGCTCGGTCTCAGAACATCGATAGCAGCGCGCGCTCCTGTCCACCGTGTTGGGGCAGCGTGCTCGGACATGCCCCATTTCGAGGCATTTGAAGCACTGTAGAGGCCGTGCCCCAAGCGCCTCGACTCTTGCCGCGGCCCAGCCTATCATTAACCGTCCCAGGATTGCCAGCTTTCTGCCAGCCCCGAGCGGGCACCGCACCCAGGCCGTACCTAGCCGAGACGGGCTTATTTTGATCTCCCCGACCTTGACATCGTTCAGGGAGCATCCGCCCGCTTCAGCGATGGCCGCCGCCACAATTGTGGGGGTCATGGACTCATCTAAGTCCATCACCCTAATCTCCCCCGTTTTAGATGGGCGCGATATCATTGCGCCCGTGCCTTCGAGTACCGCCGCCATTTTCTTCGCTAAGGCGTCGGCTTTGGTGGCGCTCTCCGGTCCGGGGATTTCCAGCAGGAGGCCCCCGGTTACCGCCCTTCGCTGTCGTAGCCCGCCAGTTATGCCGAGCTCCGACAGCTTTATTTGGGCCGTGACAGCCTGCATCGCCGCCGCCAAGCTGGTCTTGGCCTCTGGAGGCACAGTGACCACAATTGCGGCTGTGGTTGGGGGCCTTGGCAACTGTGGCTTTTTCTGTGGCTTAGGGCCGTCCCTGTCCTGCTTCCTCCTTTGGCCACCGCGCTTTTTCCGGCCGACTACTTCGGCCCAGGACGACTGCCCCGGGGCCCCATTAGGCTGCGGGCCTCCAGGGTTAACAGGGGGAGGGGTAGCATTCAGCCCTGGTTTTGAGGCGGCAACCCTTTTCTTCCGGTTGGCCCTCTTCTTCTTCTGGGCCTTAGACAGAGGCTTGGGCTCCGTCTCCGGCACTTGCGTCTGTCTTTGGCCCAAAGGGGGCCTTTGTCCCATCGTAGGGAAAAATCTAGCCATAAGGTCAGACTGGAAGCGAGCGAATTCGCGGTTCATAACCGTTGCCAGCTCGTTCCAGTCCGACTCGACACCGCTGCCCTGGCCGTTCGTGGGCCCTGACCGCGGCTTTTGAGGCTTAGGCGTATCCGCCTTCTTGTTTTCTTTCGCCTTCTTCTTTTCTTCCTCTTTCTTATTTTCTTCCGCCTGCTTCTTTTTTTCCGCCCTCTTCATATCATCCGCCTTCTTCTTTTCTTCCTTCTTTTTCTTCTTTTCATCGGAAAGGGGCTCCGAAGGATTGGTGGGAGGGGGCACCGTGGACATGGAGGGATGGAGAGGTGGGCCCGCCCCCGATCCATTTTCACCCCTGGACTCCATCTGCTCCTCTCCGCTGAGCCTCAAAACCTCTCTAGACAGCGCCACCACTCGCGCGCTGAGATACACGACCTGATTACGGAAGTCCTCGTTCTCCCGGTCGCGGATCTCCGCCCTGGTGCAGAGCTCGGCGGTGCCGGCCCGGATCGCCTCGCATGCCGCGCGGAAGGAGCGGACAAGGTCTGCTTTAGAGCTTTTAGGCCTGTCCGCTACCCTCTCCACTGCCGCTAGGCCTGCCAGCATCTCCGCACCGACACTCGCCGAGGGCTGCTCGTTTTCCCTCTCTAACGACATCTCAGAAGACGAACGGCCAGGGCTTTCAGGACGCCTCTTGGGGTCGCTTTCTTCCAATTCCCGGCGCTGCGGCTTACGCTTTCGCGACCGCCGCTCGCCGGGGTCTGAGGAGAGCGACATGTTAGATGCACTACCGTCGCTGTCAGCCCCGCCCACTGGCCTTCCCATTGATGGACGAGGCGTGTCTGACCTGAAAATCAGTTTCACTCCTCCTCCTCTTCGCTCCTCACTTCGGTTGGACTCCAAGGATTGGGAGCGCGCAGTACTGGGCGTGCACGTGCGAGGGCATCCTCCCACCACTAACTCATTCGGGCGCGCAAAACTGGGCGTGCGCGCCCCTTCGCCGGTCTCCGGCGGATTTACTACATGCCCGGAGGCATGGGAACTCAGATTGCCCTCCCCAGATACGGAAAGGCTGCCTGACTCTCCCACGGCACGAGGTGTCGTGAGATCATCAGGGCGGGGTTCTCCCACTGCGGAGCAGCAGGTACCCGCCTGGGGTAATACGTTCTTCTGAGTTTTCATATTCCATACTCGCTTTCATTGTAGCCCTTGGGACTGAGAACCCCCCAGCCATACATCCCCTCGCCGGACTACTGGAACTTGGGATTTAGGGTAATTTTTTAGAGTGGTTGTCTTCCACGCGACCCGGGCTAATACCCCGACGGTCCCCGTCTCTCTCAGTGAGTCTACGGGTCGGGCCGAGCGGTGGGGTTCATAACCCCATGCCCGCTTTGGGCGGACGCTCTTGCGACCACCCTCGACGGGCCCGTCGCCCCTTATTGATGTTTTATAGTGGTTATCTCCACGCGACCCGGGCAAATACCCCGACAGTCCACGTTCTCCATCTGGAGGTTACGTGCAGCTCAGCGCATGCATCCGCATGCACCGAGCTCCTCCCTGTGCCCTACGGCACCTCTTACCCGCGGATGACTCCGCCCTCGCTCGTCCACTACGCCCTCTGCTACATTATCAGAGGGACGTGCGGAGAGCCCTCACGCACGGGGCGGTTTAACCCAGTGGGGCCCCACCCCGTGCAAGTGGTGTTCTTAGCTTCACTCCAAGCATTACACGCTTGGAGCTACTGAGCCCCCCCGCCACGGCAAGGCGAACACCCTGGGGGGGAACCTAACCTAACCTAACCTAACCTAACCTAACCTAACCAGTCACGCGCCGCACCCCGACGCGAGCGGATCAGTTTTAAGCCGCTCCGCAGCTCAAAATTTCAAAACATGTGCTAAAGTGCTCCGATTTTAATGAGTGATACCTCAAAAGTTGCGCGCTGACCTCCCCTATCCATATGTGAAAAAATCTTTTCAATCGGACATCAGCTGTAAGTACTATCAAAGAAACAGTGCTAAGTGATAACCTTCCCACCGATAAAAATCCAATTTAACTAGTTAAAGTGCCTGGATTGCAGTGAAACTGTGCATATGTGTTTGTGTTGAAGCTCTGCTTCTAACAGTGCAAAAATCTTTAAAATCCGCCAATAACTGTAAGTACAATTGAACTTTTTGTGGAAAATTGACAATTTTCAACACATAAGTGCGTGCGGCTCTCGAATAAGATCTATAACGTATCATTTTTATTACTTCATCCTGTGTGTGGTCCCCCTGGGCAACTGCCTGCAAAGTTTTGGATTTTTCCTTCGCTCCGTCTCCGAGATATCCTCAAATAACCGGAAACCACGTGCCGGCCAACTTCGTTCCTGGACCAGTGCGGCTGATTCCAGGACTGGTTCCCGAGGGAAAGCATCCACCTGAACTGGAATCCATAGTTACTTTCAACCGGCGATTCATCGTTCAGCCGCAATTCTGCTATATCGGTTTTGCCGAAGAATAATTGCGGTTACTCAAAAAATTCATCGCTGTTCACCCCCTGATTACTCGCCAGGAAGATCGACGACCACACAATTTTTACACATCACTATCTTCTACATTTCTTTATCTCTTTAACCTGTAAGTTCCATAATTTTCGCTTGTATAGATTTCTTTCTGTGAACTTTTTACTGAGCAGTGTCCGACTAACCGACTGCATTTGTTAGTTGGCATTCTGGCTCAAAATCGTCCCTGGACCAGTGCGGCTGATTCCAGAACTGGTTCCCGAGGGAAAGCATCCACCTGAGCTGGAATCCGCAGTCACTTTTCACCGGCGACTTTTCGTTTAGCCGTAATTTTGCTATATGTGTTTTGTTTTTACGTAATTATATTTTGAAAATCGACTTTTTTCCTGGTGCGATTTTGAAAATTCTAAAGATCTTGATCGATGGCAGGACGTTAAAAATAGGCTCAAAACAAACCCCAACGTTCTAACTCAATTAGTTTGACTTTTATAGCACTTTTAATAAATTTTCAATAAATTCCTTAATTTGCACCTGTTCTAGTATTGACTTGTTAACCGTATTAATTTTCAGCATCAAGTATATTATTCCTGAGTTTTTGAGACTATTTCTAGGGTCCTAGCTGATGGTCGAGTTTGACCTCGAAAAATATTTATACAGGGTGTCGCTCATTTTTGGATATACAGGGTGTGACCCCTTCAAATCTCAATTTATTTTTTTACTAATAGTACTAACCCATAGCTCACCCGTAGTGTAAAAAACAACTTTGTATCTGTTATAGTTTTTGCGTAAATAATTGTCAAAATCGTGAATTTTATCCCAATTTTTGCTATAATTCGTTATTTTCTCTTCTTTTCAATCTAATTCGAACAACAAATTTAAAATTCTGTTTGCGTTTCGCATCATAGTTTTTTTCCTATCTGTACATTCTTATATAACTTCGCCCTCAAAATGTCTGATTTTGGAACTGATTATGAGGATGACGGTGAATACGAAAATTATTGCTCTCCTGGTGACTTGTTTTCCAGGCTCGACTCTCAATTAGAGGCCGAATTTGGCGACCCATCCAGTAAAAAACAAAGTTTCAATTACAACACTGTACGCACTAGTCCCCCTCCTCCTCATGATTCTGTATCTGAGAGGCAGCCTATTGAACCATACAGAATTAATTGTAATAACAAAGAAATTATCGACATCCTCGATAAAATTATCGAGCATTCTAAATCCATTACTTTTGCTATTAACGAATCCAGGAGTGTCACTAGGAAAAGCAAGGACATTATAAGACGCTGCTCTACTGATATCTTTGATCTAGTTAACCAGGGCTACGAGGCACTAGACTCTGATGACTCATCCCAGTCCCAGCCCCAAACTCAGTCACAGCCCCAGTCCCAGCCCCAGCCCACGATCAAGTGCAAACCGAGGACCGCTGAGGTGGCCACTAACACTAACGTATCTTTTAGAGCTTCCATCATTTCGGCTATTGACACCAACACAGTTTGTGCCATCCAGCAGGTCATCAGGGATGAGTTTAGGAGATCTGCATCTGTGCAGCCCCCCTCTTCTCCTCCCCCTCCCCCCCCTCACGTTCTGTCCACACCTATAACAATAAACCCCGACCCCCCCCATGTGCAACCGAAACATTCGTATGCGGAAACTCTTAAAGCTAACTTACCCACACATAAACCTGCCATAATTGTAACGGTACAGGCCTCCGAATCTAACGAGGACACCCTCGTTAAATTTAAAAAGTCAGTCTCCTTCAGAGACAAGAATTTTGCTCCCGCTAGGATCCAACCAATAGCCAGCAATAAACTACGTGTAGAATTTGATAATAGCAAGCAACGCGATGAAACCCTCACCTCTATCTCAACGGACGATGGCGTCCAGGCTGAAGCCGCAAGGGCTTATAAGCCTATGATAATCCTCAAAGGGGTCTCGAAGGACACTCCCTCAGAAGAATTAGTAGATGCTATTTTTAATCAGAATCCGACTATTCGCGAAACGGCAACTAATAAAGACGACTTCAAGCTAATGTTTCTAAAGACTAACCGTAACCCAGAATTATATTATAATGCGGTTTTTACTCTGAGTCCTGCCGTCTGGCAATGTGCTATTAAACTCGAACGTATCAACGTTGACTTTCAACGCGTGCATACAGAAAACTTCTCCCCTTTCAGGCAGTGTTACAATTGTCTGCAGTTTGGCCATACCAAATCCCGCTGCGAGTCCGTGACCAAACCGTGTTCCCATTGCTCTGGTGTCAACCACCAAGTAAATGATTGCCCAGTCAAAAGAGACCTTACAGCGGTTCAGTGTTATAATTGTACCATGCGCAATCAAAAATACAAGTTAAACCATGATACTAGTCACAGCGCTACCTCTATGATTTGTCCCACTATTCGTGCTATTAAGGCAAAAATTATGATGCGCACTGCTTATGATTAATGTTCTTAGATAGTCAGTTCTTTAATATCATTAGATTTAACTTGTAAAATACTATGTTGAGAAAAGAGTGACTCAAAAAAAAAAAAATAATAAAAAAAAAAAATAAAAAAAAAATAAAAAAATAAATAAATAAAAAAAAAAAATAAAAAAAAAAAAATAAAAAAAAAAAAAATTATTCATCTACCTTCTTCTATTATGTTGATAATCATTAATTATAGTTTTAATCTCAATTCAACCTTAGTCCTAATTCTTAAGTGTGTCTTTAGTGTTCTATCCTCACTTCTGTTACTACAGTTCATTATAACTCTTTTGTATGATTAAGTGCGATACACGCTCCTCATTTTATTCTTGTTTTGTAAGCAATTTCTAATTAGTTTTGTTGATCGTATTACACTACTGTCACCCTATATAAGCTAAATGTGCGATTCTATCGTTCAATTTTACAATTTAAGACTAAAAAGTGTATTTTAGCCCTATGCTCTTAATACTTTGAAATTTTTATTTGTATCTACTCCTTCATTCAAAAAAAAAAAAAAAAAAAAAATAAAAAAAAAAAAAAAAATAAAAAAATAAAAAAAAAAAAAAATATCTTATCTACCTTCTTCACCATTGTGTTGATAATCATTAATTATAGTTTAAATCTAAATTCAACCTTAGTCCTAATTCTTAAGTGTGTCTTTATTGTTTTATCCTCACTTCTGTTACTACAGTTCATTATAACTCTTTTGTATGATTAAGTGCGATACACGCTCCTCATTTTATTCTTGTTTTGTAAGCAATTTCTAATTAGTTTTGTTGATCGTATTACACTACTGTCACCCTATATAAGCTAAATGTGCGATTCTATCGTTCAATTTTACAATTTAAGACTAAAAAGTGTATTTTAGCCCTACGCTCTTAATACTTTGAATTTTTTGTATCTTCTTCTTCATCATTATTTCATTTTGTATAACACATAATCTGTTGCATTGTATAAGTCAATTCATGCATAATGTATAAGTCAAGAAGAAAGGGTTCTGTTGTATACCATTAGCAACGTCCCTTTCTTTAACGACTTTCTTCAAAAAAAAACCTAACCTAACCTAACCTAACCTAACCTAACCTAACCTAACCTAACCTTTTTTTTTTTTTTTTTTGTTCCGGGGGGGAAAATGCATTACGCATACCACCCGGGCGCAGGGGGGCACCCGAGTGGTTATGTGGGACTCCCGTATAGGCTAATGAGACCCACGGTATACCCACTAAAAACCCCCCCATCTTCCTCCGCTTCGCCTTGTGGCGGGGTAACGGGAACGCTTTCGCAATCTTCCGCGACCCCGCCGGCGGCAGCCGCCCACAAGCGGCTCCATCGCCAAAGCCCGAAGGCCCTCCGCGATGTGCGCACCAGATGGTATGGTGCGCCTCCCTCCTCGGCCTCCACCCGTACCGTAGCAGACGCCCCCCGAGTCTGCTACTAGGAGGCCATGGGTACCAGATAACTGGCACCCGGTGGCAGATCGGGTCCGTGGCTCTGCCACCGACCACACCTCGGCCGCAGAGGATAGGGCAAGCGGCGCACCTTATCACCGACATGCCTCTTCCCCTGCGGCCCCACCAGTGCCGGGTCTACCACCGGCCACACCTCGGCCGCAGAAGATAGGGAGAACGGCGCACCGTTATACCGGCACTCCTCTTCTTCCGCGTCCCACCTCCAACGCGTCCGCAGCGGACTTGTTCAGCCCGCTGGGAGCGCCCTCCTCTGGCCGACCGACACCCCAAATAGGCCGGCCTGGTTGCCTCTTAGCTTCACCGTGGGTTCCACCGTCCACGGTTACTAAGCCCCCCCGCCACGACAAGGCGGGCAACCCTCGGGGGGGAACCTAACCTAACCTAACCTAACCTAACCTAACCTAACCTAACCTAACCTAACCTAACCTAACCTAACTTGTCGTGGCGGGGGGGCTTAGTAACCGTGGACGGTGGAACCCACGGTGAAGCTAAGAGGCAACCAGGCCGGCCTATTCGGGTAAGGTTTAGGTCGATGAGATTCGGTTAAGTTGCGCCACCCTCAGTCGACGGCTGTGACGCTAACGTTGCAGCCTGACGCTGAGAAACGGGGCGTAACTTATGCCAATGTGTTGCGCGAGGCGACACAAAGGATTAAGTTGGCTGACCTCGGCATAACCACCCTGCAGCTCTGTTGCTGGCCGCTGCAGTAATGTACTATTTCTCAAACATGTTTGGAAATGTGAGCATTATTTTGACAACCTTCTTCGAGATAAATCGAAATTGCTGTACTGACCAAATACATGCGCGCAGCGGCCGGCAATGTTGTATGAAAAGCCATATCTGTCGTGTTAAGTGGCCAAATAAATTACATAGTAAATTCATATCTGTCGTGTAATTTAAAAATGGAACGATCTTTTTCTCCGAAACATGGCGACCAAGGAATAGGACCTTAGGTAACTCATCAAACGTTTTATTTAAATTTCGAACTGGCTTGCAAATAGAAAAAAGCTGTTTATTGAAAAAAAAATGTTTTTCGTTGTTTGTCATTGATTTTGAAAAGAGATTTTGAATTTGCGCGAATTATTTCAGAAAATTTACTGTTTTAATTTCCGCACATTATTTGAGAAAAGTACTATACAAGCCTTGGCCACTCTGTTGCTGGCCGCTGCAGTAATGTACTATTATTAGACGACTGAAAATGCATTTATTAGGTAATGCTTCTTATCTTTATTTTTTATCTTAATATTGATAAAATCACACCCATTAGAAAGTGCAATACGTCAATATTAAAACTACGACGTAGGCACTTGCTACGGTAGTCTAAAACACATCAACGAGACAATCATCCTTTGTTGTTTATTTATTTTTTAACCGACTTCAAAAAAAGGAGTAGGTTCTCAGTTCGACCGTATATTTTTTTTTTTTTAATGTGTGTTCGCGGATAACTTCGTCGTTTATGAACCGATTTTGATGATTCTTTTTTTGTTGGAAAGGAGATATCCCAAGGGTGGTCCCATGATAAGGAAACCAGGATCTGATGATGGATCCCAGAGAAATCGAGGGGAACCTTCGAAAATCGTAGTGCCGACTAGTGCATTTGTAAATTTGAAGCACTACTGTCAAATCGAACTAATGAATTCACCACTGAAAATTGTGAAATAAACAAAATTTTATCAAAAAATTAAAACCGCCTTCAAAAAAACTAAAAAGTTAAAAAATAATATTGCAGCCGATGACTTTTTCGTTCGCATCATAAGAACATTAATTTGTTTTATAGAAGTCGGTGTCAAGTCAAGCCAAAAAACTAATGCAAGCCCTTTCGCGAATCGGCTTGACAGCGACTTCGATAAAACAAATTAATGTTCTTATGATGCGAACGAAAAAGTCATCGGCTGCAATATTATTTTTTAACTTTTTAGTTTTTTTGAAGGCGGTTTTTCTATTTTATGTGAAAACTTGTGGTAAAATAAGGCTTCTTTTTTCATATGAACCCTCGTTGCGCGAGTCCAACTCGCACTTGACCGGCTTTATTAAGTTATTTATGTATCTACTAACAACACTGTAGAGTTTGTCGATCAATGTAATAATTACTAGACCTACTTTCGACAAATAAATGATTGATTGATTGATTGATTGTCTGATATAAATTTTTAACCGACTTTAAAAAAAGGAGTAGTTTCTCAGTTCGACCGTTTTTTTTTTTTAAATGTGTGTTCGCGGATAACTTCGTCGTTTATGATCCGATTTCGATGATTCTTTTTTTGTTGGAAAGGAGATATCTCAAGGGTGGTTCCATGATAAAGAAATTAGGATGCTGGATCCCAGGGGAATCGAGGGGAACCTTCGAAAATCGTAGTGCCGACTAGTGCGTTTGTAAATTTGAAGCACTACTGTCAAATCGAACTAATGAATTCACCACTGAAAATTGTGAAATAAACAAAATTTTATCAAAAAATTAAAACCGCCTTCAAAAAAACTAAAAAGTTAAAAAATAATATTGCAGCCGATGACTTTTTCGTTCGCATCATAAGAACATTAATTTGTTTTATAGAAGTCGGTGTCAAGTCAAGCCAAAAAACTAATGCAAGCCCTTTCGCGAATCGGCTTGACAGCGACTTCGATAAAACAAATTAATGTTCTTATGATGCGAACGAAAAAGTCATCGGCTGCAATATTATTTTTTAACTTTTTAGTTTTTTTGAAGGCGGTTTTTCTATTTTATGTGAAAACTTGTGGTAAAATAAGGCTTCTTTTTTCATATGAACCCTCGTTGCGCGAGTCCAACTCGCACTTGACCGGCTTTATTAAGTTATTTATGTATCTACTAACAACACTGTAGAGTTTGTCGATCAATGTAATAATTACTAGACCTACTTTCGACAAATAAATGATTGATTGATTGATTGATTGTCTGATATAAATTTTTAACCGACTTTAAAAAAAGGAGTAGTTTCTCAGTTCGACCGTTTTTTTTTTTTAAATGTGTGTTCGCGGATAACTTCGTCGTTTATGATCCGATTTCGATGATTCTTTTTTTGTTGGAAAGGAGATATCTCAAGGGTGGTTCCATGATAAAGAAATTAGGATGCTGGATCCCAGGGGAATCGAGGGGAACCTTCGAAAATCGTAGTGCCGACTAGTGCGTTTGTTAATTTGAAGCACTACTGTTAAATCGAAAATTCACCACTGAAAATTGTGATATATATAAAATTTTAACAAAAAATTTAAACCGCCTTCAAAAAAACTAAAAAGTTAAAAAATAATATTGCAGCCGATGACTTTTACGTTCGCATCATAAGAACATTAATTTATTTTATAGAAGTCGGTGTCAAGCCAAGCCAAAAAACTAATGCAGGCCCTGTCGCCTAGCCTGTCGCAAATCGGCTTGACAGCGACTTCGATAAAACAAATTAATGTTCTTATGATGCGAACGAAAAAGTCATCGGCTGCAATATAATTTTTTAACTTTTTAGTTTTTTTGAAGGTGGTTTAAATTGTTTGTAAAAATTTTGTTTTATTTTATTTTATCTATTATACTTGTAATTTTATAATATTTTGGCTTAGCTGAACTGGGGTATTTTAGATTTTTTTGAGCTACCAAGACTAGAGTTACCTTAACCAAAATTGTTTACTTAGGTAAGAATATCAATAAAACTCATAGTACGTAATATTAATGTTGTTACAATTTATTGTAAATTAAGATATTATTAATTTATTACTTATCAAGTAAAATATAGTAATTAAAAAATATTAGTTCTTTTATCATTATCACTGTGAATGACTAGCTAATCACTTTAGGTTTAATTCAAATAGAAACAGTCGTGACACAAACACAACACAACATACCGACGCGACGCGACGCTTTCCTGAAGCAGTCGCGGCTAGTGTCTGTCGATGCCAACGCGCCGCTACACAAACATCCAATTCATTTCTCGTTTATGTCTCCCGCAAACAATATAATATAGTATAGTCTTACAAATAGTTCGTTGGTTGTGTTGTGCAACAGTAAGTAAGTACTACGTGAATATTAGTACGAGCAACACTATCAGGAATCCGGACGCGAGGCAGATTACGAGACCCATCTTTTTCTGAAACATAAAAATTACGAGTTATAAGTAGGCCCGAAGTTCCACAAAATAATAGCTACTTCGATGATACGGAGTGGACGTAGAACAAACATTTAATGTTTCAATGAGTAATCTGTAACGTTTAATTTTAAAATATACTAGAGTTTACCTGCGACTTCGTCCGCATAAATTATATACCAGATTTTAAGTCAGATTGTAAGCTATCAAAGAAACAATGTTTTATCAAAATCGGTTCAGTAGTTTTTGCATGATGCTCAATCAAACAAACACCCAAACAAACAAATAAACAAACAAACAAACAGACAGACAAAAATCCAAAAATTGGTGATCTGGAATCAAGGACATCTAAAAACCATATCGTAATATTTTTTTTTGTAAATATCTTCAATGTACAGACACACTTCTGTTACAGTTTTATACTAGTTTAGATTTACGGCTGCTTCTATAGATAATTCTTATGCAGGCACTAAACTCTCGCGAGAACTTCTCGGCAAAAACTTTCAAAGGAAAATTACTACGGCTCAGGACGCCGCGAGAACCCCTCCGGAACCAATGAACGCCATCCACACTCTCGATATAGGCCCTTCTCGTCCGTTCTCGGCGAGAATGTAGTGCCTGCATTATTAAAACGTCTATTGAAGCCAGCAAGGAAGTTAGAAATAAAAATTATGTTAAAAGCAAGAGATATTTTTTGGTCTCCTTGTATCCATTCCATTGCACATATTTTATAGCTTAATAACCTAGTGGTAGTCAGCCTGCGATGCCAATGATCATCATCGGTAAGAATTCTGAAGGAGCAGTGATTGTGAATATGAAAATGAGCATAAACAGTGAGGCAGGTTACGTGTATTGCATAGTAGTAGAACAGTAACAACCTTCCTGGACTTGGCGTGGCTGACGGAACCCTTGAGCAGTTGCTGCCCGCCGGCGTCGACCCAGTGCCCCGCCTGCAGCGCGTAGTACTCCACACTGTCCACCTGGTCTTGCTGAAAAGAACGACATGCGACCGTTATACTTCACTCTCGCCGAGATTTCGTGCCGAGACACCTCGGCGAGAACTTTCAAGGAAAAGTACTATGGCTTACGACGCCACGAGAACAATGAAGGGCATCCACACTCTCGTTCTCGGTCTGTCTCGCCCGTTCTCGGCGAGAATGAAGAGCCGGCATTACACTCTCAGTCTCTGCTACTCTGTAGTGCGACACACACACACACGCACCTGCAGAGCCACGAGGTGCGCGAGCTGGGTGAACAGGTCGCGCACCTCGCGCAGGGAGGTCTCCACGCGCAGCAGCTCGTCGCGCTGCGCCTCCAGCTCGCGCAGCTGCAGCCGCGCCTCCGCCGTCTCCGCCTGCACCTGCACAGTGAATTGAAGGTATAAAATGTGGTTTGAAACTTAAGATTCTAGGATGTTAGTATTGTTAGTATAATTAATTATGTTGATATTTCTATGTATTACCAAAAACATTTTTTTTTTTATAATTCTTTAGTTGTGTGCCAAAAACCGTGTTAAGTACTACATAAAAGGGACGAGAATTTGTTCGGTAGAGTCGTAGTCTAGACCTTGAAGCCATAGGGATGTTTTCTGTTTACAGGAGTACTTGGGAAGGGAAAATATTTCTTGTGTTTTATTAATTTTGTTGTAAATGTATCCACCCAGGAAACAAAAAAATCTGTTTGAAAATGTGGTGGAGAGCTGGAGGTCAAAACGGGGTACCGGGTCATAACGTCTCTTACTTACAGATTCAGAGGAGGAGTTGAATTTCAGGAGACTATGCTGCCTAAGTATTGTTTGTAGGATAAATAGCTGCCGTACAGTCAGGACTTTTGTGTTTTTATATAATTCTGCAGTTGGGTAGCGGAATGGTAAAAACGCGCCTACCTTTAGAATTGCCCTTCGTGTTCTTTCAAGCTGCAGGAGAACGGTTTTTGGTGCGCCTCCCCACGAAGTGATGCAGTACGTTAACAGCGATTGGCAGAGGGCGTAGTATACTGATTTCAGGATCTTTGCGTTAGTCACATGTCTCAGGTTTTTAAATACATATATGAGTTTGCGCAGTCTATTTGAGAGTGCATCGATATGAGCTTGGAAATTAAGGTTATTGTCTATTAAAACTCCAAGGTATTTTAATGTTTTTACTCTTTCCAACTGTGCACATGAGCAGTCCACACTATCTGAATTGGCACAAGAGTGTGCGGTAATGGAATAAGGGGACAAGGATAAGCGCTTGTAAATTTAATGCCTTGATAGAATCCAAACGTGTCACTAGGAGTCGAGGGAGTGTGTCATACTTACGTTATCGACGAACAGCGCCACGTTGTTGGTGTCGAGGAGACTCTGACACTCCTCGTCCGAGATGGTGAGGTTGGCTGCAAGCAAACGAGATCTGCGGTAAGTCACGGCGACCATCTACAACCGAGTCACTTTCCACCACCGGCACCGGGTCACCAGCACATCATTCGTAGTGACTAACTACATCATACCTACACGAGCAGGGGTCATTCCCCCGCATGCGCGCGCGCACTGTCGCTCTAATCAAGTGAATCTCACACGTTCAGGTAATTGCACTGGAGTGACCTCGGGGAAGTATTAATGAACGAACAGGTGGTTTTACCGCTATTCCATGATTCACCTTAAACGACTCGAGTCGAGCTCAAAACAGAAATAGAACCGTTCTACATCGTATGACGTTTTTCTGAACGTCTGATGCTGTACCATTTCAACGAGATGGATAACAGAATGGTAACAGCGTTTCGGGGTTGTGGTCCAATATCTTTTTTATTCATTCAATTTTGCGTCTAGTATATGGTCTATCCCGTAAAGCTAGGGCTTTACGGTTCGAACAGAAAACATCAACTTTGAATTCAGGACAATTAAAATGTTCAAATTAAAGATTGAAAAATTAAGTCTCGGGCGGGACTTGAACCCGCACCCTTCCAAACCGCCAAGTGCGTTATCCAATTTCGCTACCGAGTCCACTAGCCAGAGAACGAAATTTTCAATCTGTTGCGTCTTGAGGGGACATGTGCGACATCTACTGGAAGTTATTACAAACTAGCCAACCTGCAAGTCCAGCATTACAACTGGAATTCATACAGTATAGATGACCCACCCTGTTCCAATTTCAAATATTATGGATTTTTAAACATGTTACAGCCATGTTGTGCTATTTCGAATCAAATTAAAGATTGAAAAATTAAGTCTCGGGCGGGACTTGAACCCGCACCCTTCAAAACCGGGGAAGTGCGTTATCCAATTTCGCTACCGAGTCCACTAGCCAGAGAACGAAATTTTCAATCGGTTAGTCTCTGGCTAGTGGACTCGGTAGCGAAATTGGATAACGCACTTCCCCGGTTTGGAAGGGTGCGGGTTCAAGTCCCGCCCGAGACTTAATTTTTCAATCTTTAATTTGATTCGAAATAGCACAACATGGCTGTAACATGTTTAAAAATCCATAATATTTGAAATTAAAATGTTATATTGCATTGACGTGGCGTAGTATCCGAGTCGATAGTGGGTATACATTATATGCATGTAAGGGATATTTAAGTAAGCGGTGCAGTTTTCCATATTCACGTCTCGTACGTGTCTCATGTAGCATATATTATGTCATGTAATTATAGCACGTAGCTAACACTATAATAAACTGTACTGCCACTAATAAAGACGTTCCATTTCTACAACATTGCTGGCGTATTGTGCACCATCTCCGAGGCTCCCGGTCCTACCAACATGCGTTAATACATCAGAGTATCTAGTCAATAGTATCTACGTATTACGTTACGTACATAAACTCACGACCATAATCCCTTTCGGGGTGGTCAGAAACACTGTTAAAACTGCCACCTTTATTGCAGGCGCAGGCAGTCGTTTCCTACGACTCACGTTTAGCATATTGAAGGTTTCAAGACGGCAAAGAAAGTGGTGATAGGTTCCATTCGCGTACAAAGTAGACATAATCAGGGATATAAATAATGTAGTGAGAGCAATAGTGAGAGAGTATACAGCAGAGTGTGTGTACGTGGTAGCTGTTTGTAGCGTACATACTGAGGTTCATCTGTTTGTGCATCAGCAGCAGGCGGTCGTCCCTGAGGGCCTGCAGCACGGCGTGGTGGTCGGCGAGCGCGGCCGCGAGCAGGCGCCGCGCGCACGCCGCGTGCAGCCGCGCCGCGCGCGCCCGCGTGCCCCGCGCGCTGGTGCCGCTCGTGCCCGCCCCGCCCGCGCGCGCCGCCGCCTCCAGCTGGCGCAGCGCACCGCACGCCTTCAGCCCCACCGCGTTGCTCTCCGTCACCGCGCTCTCCAGCTGCTGCTGCAGCTCTGCGACCGAGACACGACACTACCCTCACTTTACGTGCTCCTCTTTTATTAAATGCTGACGGTTTTTAGGAGGATGCATGATAAGACATAAGACCATCGAAGTGAACGACTTTCTCTGTGGGAACGACATTGAAATTGTGAAAGAAAATACGATGTCCCGCAACAAAACTGAAAACCTAGTCGACCTAAATGTATGGGACAGGTATTTTTTTGTCCTTTACGATGTTGGTCCCGTATGGAAAGTTGTTTAGTTGAATGGTCTGATCATCCCCTGGTGCCGTCTATTATTATTTGGTTGTCGGGTTTGGTCAATGACCAATAGCTACTGCGACCTGAAAAGATCTTTTGTAGCTTGGCGCCGTCTAGCACTGGATGTTAGTTAAGACATCGGCGATACTAAATGCTATCAACTGACGGACAGTTCATAAAAGTAAAAAACATTCTCGTATTTCCTTGGTCACCCCTTAAAACATTGCTGGTGTCTTCACTTACGCCTGGTTTGGGGAAGAGAAAACGACCGGTATATGAAGGAATAGTCGGTAGGTACCATAAAATATTGAAGAAGTTATAATAGTCCACTTTTTTTATTTTGTAATGTACATAATAATTACTTTCACAGTGTACATATATGGTAAGTAAAGGTACATACGTCGATTGGTGTGGAAGGTGGTGTCGGAGTGGAGGCGGCGCACAAACTGCGTGTTGCGACGCACGTCGCGCGTCCACGCGTACACCCGCTCCACCTGCAACACAACACAACACAACACGTTGTAAGATGATGTAGACTGTACTGAAATTTTGCGTGAAGCCACGACAAGATACATTGACGATTCATTTTATTAAGTACCTACTACCTACTGACTACAGCAATTATAGCTTTAAAAATAGTGCGTACTCATTCTTGTACTACCTACAGCTACAGTACAGTTGTACGGTCGGCTGCAGGCAGGTAGCATACAGGCATGTATGAATACATAGACATACCTAGTTAACCTAGTGAGAAATGTATTAAATACCTGTAAAGTATAGATATTTAAATTTAAAGCTGCAGCCGAATGTATCAATCTTCACACTTTGTGGGGTTTTCATTACGTTTCGTTTCTATATGCAAGGTTCTTAAGATAAAATTGTGTTGCAGACATATTTATCGAATTTGGATCAATTTCGTAAACGAAAAATGCTTGCTCTGGAAAATTGTCAATCAAAATAATTGAGAGTGACGATAATAATATGACGCAATCGCGCTCTATACTTTTTTACATAATTTCACTTTTTGATAATAAAGTAGACAAATATGTTTCAGAATCTACGAAGATAATGGGGGTTTGACATTAATTTATTATTTTCACATGACTAGGTCCTAATCATATTCATCAACCGACACGGCCGGCAGCGGCGCCGCCGCCGCTCGGCTTTCCATGTTGTATGTAATTAACCAGAGCGTAATTTGTCGCTACTTATAGTAAAATTTGTCGCGTAGGTACGCAATCTTGCGTTCTCGCCAGCATCAGCAGAACAGCGAGCGCCTCTGAATATTATTATTACTAGGCACTAAGTTGGTAGGTACTGCAGTTTTGTATTGGAGCAGCTGATTTTGTTTCGTGATTTAAAGTTGGCTCCATAGGTCAGATAATCATAATTATTATTATGAAATCATAGTCTCAGACAGACGTTCTTCTTGTATACAAAAACATGTTATTAATCATCCGTCTCTTGACGTGTTAATAGGTACCTAAATATAAATGTAATCACACACGCAGATGACGATGTCCTGATACATCTATTGTATACTTATACCTACCTACTCGTAAATATGAATGTTTATTAGTCTGTGTAGATTCGATGCACATATACTAGGTATGTAGTGAACACTGGACAGTAGGTTAACGATAATGTTTGCACAGAGCAGTCGCGTCGCATCACACTGCGCACTGGTGATTAGTTGATTACAAGAGACGATATTAAATAAACAATAATGAACTCAATTAACTCATCCATCAGTGACCATGTCCTCTATCACAACGAGACTATGTGTTTATATGTGTCACCATAGTTCATGTCATGTTCATCAGTATATTGGCGACTTATAATAGTTATTGGATTTTTCTTAATTAGATGGCAGTTTTTCTACACGAAAAGGTCACATTTACATAAAATACAAAAGTAATAAAATCAAAATCTATAATTTTTCCTCCAATAGAAATTGGATGGTTTTGTGCTTCATATGATTGTGTTAAGCAGCTTATTGTTATTTTCACATGCTTACAATACAATACAATACAATGCCTCCGGCTCCGGGCAACTCTACTGCTCTGCATGTGACTAAAAAACCAAGTTCAGTTTTGCGAGAGTCATAATTATCAGGGCTTATCACAATTCGAATTTTGTAGTGGAGTAGGTACGTAATATTTTATTTATTTATTTAAATCTTACTGTAAATATCCCATAGCCGAACAAAGTTAGGAGAGCTATACTATCAGCATGGTATGGCATGGCATGGCATTTTACACAAGATTTATTATATCAGCATTTATCTTGTGTACCTGGTGCATGTGCAGGTCCCATACCTCTTGCAGCATGTCGAGCAGCTCCTTGTCGGGCTCGGTGCCGGCGCCAGTGCCGTTGTCGGCGAGCGTCACGGTGGTGTCGCCGTACACTGCGCCGCCGGCACGCGCCGCGCGCTGCAACATGTACATCGACGCGTTAATGTACGCTGTATCAGCGAGTAACACAAGTAGATCTGTCTCCACCAGAAAATTTATCATCCTATTAATATTTTCAGAGGATATCAATCTATTGATAAGGTAGTCAAAATCATTTCAAAAACAGAACGGATGATTCGGCACAACATGTGTCGTGTCGTGTCAAGGGACACCGGTTGTCGTATGTGAGATGGCATCATGGCGGCTGTTTGTCTCACACAGCAGCTGTGATCTCACACCTCACACGTCCATCAGGACGTGGAGGTGAAGTGAACTAAGTACTATCACTATCACGGTATCTTTGAACTCTGCGCCCGCGCTGCCACCGTCGAGTGTGTGACGTCACACACAATACCTCGTCGCAATCGTCTACTTTACACCTGACTAAATAAATATTTTTTATATTCATAATTTCATACCTTGGTATGATGTTGTGTTTGTATCTCCTCACTTGTTGAGTACATTCAGTACTAGTTATACTTATAAAGGTACTTGTTTAGTTGAAAATGACATCCATCAATCGTTTAATAAATAATACAGATCAAGATTTGTGTATAAAGCAAATAATAACATTCGTTCTTGCCTATATGTGCAGTAATAACCTAGTGTTGAGCTATGAAGGTAATATTATGACAAAAATTGTAAGATGTTGGTGGTTCGTACCATAGAAATGACGCGCCCCCCTTGGAGTGTTCGTGCCGATCGAAGCGCATCAACATCTCCGCTAACAGTAAGTACAAACAAGTACCGATATCTGCTCGCTCGCACAAACGGAACGGGCACCGACTAGGGTGCTATTTTTTAATATCACACCTGATTCGTATATCAATAATGCATAAATTCTGCAGAATTTGTGAAATTTCCGTATTCGAATTAGAATGGTGTGGACCAGTTAACGTCTAACACATCGTTGAATATCTCTCATGGTTCTCGGGGACCTCCACGATCTTATTCCCCTCCGGGAATATAGTTGAGAGCATATGCTTATGCTACGTACACTTGAGACTGTACAAGCGAACCACTGCAGTCACTGCCTCAATCTCCAAGAAGAGCTAGAGTCCATGTCCTTGCAATCGCTGGCAATATTAGTGGGTCACAGATCACATCATCACGCGTGACGTCACGAAGGACATCTCCAAATAAACTGTTCTAACGAGGCACTTCCTCCCGCAGCACTCTCCGCGGTCATCGCTTCACTATCACCACAGTTATGTTTACATGTAACAACTATACGGTCACTACTACCACTAGATTCACTATTTGTTCTGATACTGCTGGAAGGATGTTTGATGCAGGAGTACTTACCAGATGCAGTTCAGGGAGACGATCCTTGCTCCGCATGGTGATGCCGGTGCGGGTGTTACCCGCCCGTGTGGTGTGTGTGTGTGTGAGTGACACCTGCGCGGGTGACGGGTTGTGACTTGTGACTCGGGACGGGAGGTATAGCTGTCGGCGCGGCGCGCGGTCGCCGCGGTATCTAATCGCGCACTGATAACACCACTCTGATATCACCAGTAAAGAACTGTTAAGGGCTAGTCACACGCTTACCTACTCGTATCACACTAATTCATGTTTCTTTCTGTCTGATTATTTTTATTTCTATTTTATTCGACTATGAATATATCAAGAATATACCTAACTTCTTGCTTACTTATTAATTAATTGAATTACATAAATAAATTAATATATCTTATTCACATATTGTGTCGTCTAGTAACACTATTGATCAATACTTGTACTAGTACTTTATGTTTACTTTGCGGAAAAAACGTACTTAGATCAGCATTTTGTAATTTGTACACAGCGGTAAGCACGACGCCTATACGTAGCAAGTGGAATACTAACATTTAACGAGAATAACAGAGTGATAGTTCATCAACTAGCGGAGTTGTTTAACCTTAACAGTAGTGGTTCGAAGTGAGCGGTTCAATGGCACGCGTCGCATCACATCGCACCGCGGCGAGTGAGATCACGCTGTTGTGTATGTAGTGCTGTACACTCCACGTACTCGAGCACCTTCGACGCTGAACACTGAACAGCACACACTGAATGCAATGCGCTGGCTGGCGCTGCGCTGAACACCACGGCGAGGCGCGTGTTTGCAGGAGACATTAGCGCGGACGGTGCTCGCAGCTCGCAGCCGAATTATACTGCACTGTTTGTTTCTGATATCTGCTACATACGCCTGATGTTTAACATGTTTACTTCGCGCAATAAAGTGTTATATTAATGTATGTCACGTACGGTTTAAAGGAGATAAAGTACCTAAGTAGGCTAACTAGAGTCAATCAGAGTGAAGCCCACACAACACTCCTGCGCAATGAGGAGCAGTAGCTCACCCCACGTAGTAGTTAGCTAGCTACTAGCTAGCCACACACATTGGCTTTCGCTATGGATAGTTTCGCTTACAGCTGGTATTTAAGATGTGGGAGTTAATTAAAATACCGCATTCTCAATGTCGCGTGCTGATGGACGAAAGATTTTATTTTAAATTCCACGCATTTGCTAAAGTTATATTTTAATTAATAATCCTTTAATTTAGTTAGGTATAATTATTATTCCTGTATGACACGACAAACATTTTTTTAAAGTTATTATTACGAGTTACTGCAGATATAATCTCTATCCTGAAACCTGAAATAGGCTGAAAGTGAAACTTGCCAAAAGTTCACGCAGCTGTGGCAATGTTTCAGACCATCTTGAAATGAAAGGGAAATACGGTCTAGTGCTTGAACTCCTGTGAGACGGGTTGCAGTGCAATTGTGGCGCCCTCATGACCATGTGCCGACTATAGAACTAATACATTATTGTACACGTCATTACTCTATGTACCGCACACGAGACGATTTCTTGAGGTACAGTTCGAGTCGCGTCGCGGTACGCGTCGAGGCGAACAGATGGCGTTCACCAACAGTATGCTGCTCTGGATGCGGGCCAGCGCCGTGGTTCAGCTTTGTAGTGAGATGGCTGAGTGACTGTGCGATGTGCCCGCCAGGTGGCGCCACACTGTACATTAAAGTTGTGTATAATTTATTTACTCTATGGTTAAAGCTATAGTTTTATCCAGCTCTATACACGTTCAGTTTGTCTCGGAGTCTGCGATGATATTAGGGATAGTCAACAAAAAGTGGTATTACATTACTTTAAGAGGCGATCGTACCCATGATACTGAACAACTAACAAAAACGAAATTGACTTTTCATACATGCTGATTGAATTTATAAATAAAATAAAAACATTCTTTGTTTGATTATTTGAAATTTTTTTGCGAATTTCTTATAGGTTCTTAGAGAAAGTTGTTCAGTATAATAACCCAAACAAAACAAAGTAGTGCAAACTGCAACTGTTTACCCTAACACCCTGTATACGTTTTAGGTGCTATACTAAAGAACTCCATTAATAAACACAAAACCGTGAATTATGTAAAGTAACAATAATTATCTTTAATAATCATCATTGATGCCGATTATTATTATGTAGGTACTAGCAGCCGGCACCCGCGTCTTCGTGCGCGCAGACACTAGCTTTTGATTGAATGAACCGATTCCGATGGAATAAAGTCAATAAAGCCTAATAAAAGATTAAATTAATATAAACTAAGCCCAATGCTTCTGTGAAAACTCCATCTCAATCGGTTCAAAAGTTTTTAAGAGATGGCTGCACAAACGAGCAGACCTTATTTATAATTATAGTTTTACAGAGTGTAAAATTTAATGGGAAACTTGCTTAAAGGGGTGCTTCAGACCATCAAACTGAACAAATTTTACTATGGGACTAATAATGAAATCGCGAAAAAAAATGCCGCAGTCCCATATAAAACTACAAACGTAACTCGACTGAAATGTATGGGGCCGCAGATTTTTTGCCGCGATTTTGATATTGGTCCTATAGTATAGAGAAGGTTGTTCAGTTTGATGGTCTGAAGCACCCCTTAAAGTAAGTGTAAATTTAATTTTACACTATGTTCGTGTCTTATTCGATATTTGACTGTCTTTATCGGAACGTATTCTGTTTCAATACGAATAATTTGAAGACTAATAACTATCATCTTCTCCGGGTTCCTCTTCTTCACTGGAGGTTGACAATCAGCTCTGAGCATCTCTGTTTACATAGGTACCTACTCGTATGGTTAAGATAGGTATGTATTTATTTTCAGAAGAACCTACCTACAATCTAATAATCGAAAAACATTTAAGTACTTATTTTTCCAATAAGATTGTCAGTAATTTTCTTTCCACGTAGTTTCGTAATTATTTTATGTTTAATGTATGTTTAATGAAAATATATAGATAGATATACAGGGTGTAACAAAACACACTAGTAATACTTTTTTTATTTTTATTTATAATTAAATGGACTCTTGCTTGTTCGTTAGCACTGCATTTCCGCCAGTGTCAAGTATTTTATGGGAGAATCTATCCCAATCTCAGGGATTATTTTTGGGTAGTTTGATGGGTAGACTCTCAGTTTAAAAGGATGCCAATGATATCCATTTCACCCTGTATAAACAATAAATATTAGCATAAGTAACACACACAATAAACAGTAATATAATAAAAATCTGGCCGCGTATAGTGAAAATGCGTTAACATATCGAACAGGGTGCTTCAGAAGTTCAGACTAACTGATCAACAGGAGCCCAAATCGAAATCGCGAAAAAACAGGTCTTCCATAGAAAATGTCAATAACTATCGACCAAAATGTATAAACCAGCTGTTTTTTTGGTCCCAATAAAAATAAAAAATTGGTCCCATAAAATTTTTTTTCTGTTTGATGATCTGAAGCACCCCATAAACTAGGTACCGCCCACTAACCTCGTGAGTAAGCAATACTAATAAAACAATTGTTATTTGTGACATTGTTATACCTATAAAAAAAAAATACCAAAATAAACCAAAACCAAATATATACCTATAATGTAAGTTCTGAAATAAATTATTTGATTTGATTTTGATAAACTATGTAGGTACCTAACGCTTTTAAGTTTACACCCTCTATAGCAGATACAAGGAACATAAATAAATAAAATAGAAATAAGGGAAACCTGCACATTTTATTACCCGACTGCGCCAGAAGGAGGGTTATGTTTTTCGAGCGTATGTATGTTTGTATGTATATTTCTTTGGCACGGCCTACAGCCTAAACAGCTTGACGGATTTTGACGTATGAGGTGTCGTTAGATTCGTAAAAATCGTGAGAGTGACATAGGCTATATTATTTTATTATGGCGTCTGCGAGTTAAAAAAAAGAGGGGGAATAAATTTTTTTTTTGTGGAAAATTACAATATGGGTATCAAATGAAAGCTAGTAAACAAACGATTCCAAATATATATATATATTATAGTACTTTTATGCTACCATTTCGACACAAGCCTAAAAAGTATGAAATAAACTAAATAATAACGAAAAACAAAAAACCCGACTGCATAAAAAAAACTATTAACTGAAAAGAGAAAAACAAGCTCTATAATCACTAATCAGCTATAACCAAATTAAGCAAATATAATTTGAATGTTATTAGGTAGGTATTGCAGGCGGGGACAAACCAAAGGATATTATTTGCGATACATACCGAATAACATTCAAATTATATTTGCTTAATTTGGTTATAGCCGATTAGTGATTATAGAGCTTGTTTTTCTCTTTTCAGTTAATAGTTTTTTTTTATGCATTCGGGTTTTTAGTTTTTCGTAATAATTTTATAGATAAGAATTAAGATTTTTGGGTAAACAGTATTGAGGTTTATTCGATTTATGTCTCAAAAAAGTCAAACAAGAATCAAATATACTTAGCTACTACTAGAACTAGACTAGTTACTAACACGGAGTGAGGCGTTGCGTTGCATTCTTCGAAAAATTATACAAGGTGTAAACTTTGATGCTTAACATAGTTTAGGAGGAGTTTCAGACCATCCAGCTGATGGACTTTCCGTACTAAATGCAATAGCTGTTCGAACGTTTGTATGAAAAGATGAGAATTATTGTTGCTAATTTCCTACCGGTTTCGTGGGAAAGTTGTTCAGTAGCATGGGTACAATCACCCTTTAAAGTAAAGTGTCTGTCTACACTTAAACCCTGCATACAAAACGTCACTGGCAGGCAACTCTAACCAATTGTATAAAGCAGGTGATTTCTTTTCGTGGTTTCAATGCTCGCGCAGTATTGAATGTTGTTCAAATTGTTGGTCTGAGCTAAAGCACCCCCTAAAATATTGTAACGCATTTAAGTTTACACCCTGTATTACTCATGAAACTATTATTCATTTAACGAGATCGGTTGTATTGTATCTCATTCAGGTTAGAATGCAACTTTTTTTGTACGATTTTCAGATAATTTATAATTCAATTCGTTTAATTATGATCGCCTAATGAATCAGACCTTCACGTTAATTACATTTATCTCGTTAACTATGATTACTAATTAACTATAATCTTTTGTTATTTAGTACCTAAATAAGATTATAGGTCGATTTTTAAACGTTAGATTGGTTTAAATTATGGGTCTCTTTTCCATTTCTGTTTTAGATAATTTTTCCGCATATAAGTAAAGTGCATTGCTATTTTTATAACCATAGTAATTATACCTCGAACCTCCACAAAGAGACGATTTGCCACACATAACATAACAAAACATCACCTCTCTTGGTCCGACACGCTCTTGGCCGGTATTTTATTTTATTTTTATATATTCCTCAGTAACAAAGGCTATTTTTTTTGATACGTGAACGAAATCGCGGGCAAAAGCTAGTAGGTATTTTATAATACACCTTCCAAACCTCTGAAGCACCAGGTAACGCATATTTAAATTATCAACCTGTGTAGTGGCAGTAGTCTGAGAGTTGTAGAGTATAAAATAAATGTGACATACCTATGGATATACGTACGGACGAACAAACGGACCGGACGAAATTATAAGGATTCCGTTTTTTGCCATTTGGCTACGGAATCCTATAAAAATGCTATTTTTTTAAATAATTTAAATAAACAATTTTTGAGATTCACTTTACATCACACTCTTTACTAACTTTGATTTTGATGCATGGCTCTAATATGTTTAATGCATTAAAGATACTCGATATTCGTTGTTAAGAGTTAGATGTTATTCAAATTCATAACAGTAATATATAAACTGAATATATTGTAAGATGTACGTGGCGTTTTAATGTAAGATGTAGTTTGCAAACTCTTCAGTTTGTTATGAATTCATGATTGCTCCTAGTGGCGCTGAGATGCCTATAATAAGTGACTTCGTGTGTGGTTTTCTATTCCATCCATACTAGCTTATAAGTAGAAAGTTATACTTGGTAGGTAGGTAATATACATACAGGGTTGGGTCCTTCTTAATATGCTGACACTTTTTTAACCGACTTCAAAAAAGGAAGAGTTTTCTCAATTCGACCGTAGGTAGATATATACTTTGTTTTATGCTTGTTCGCGGATAACTTCGTCGTTTATGAACCGATTTTGATGATTATTTTTTGTTGGAAAGGAGATATCCCAAGGGTGGTACCATGATAAAAAAAACCAGGATCTGATGATGGCATCTCAGAGAAATCGAAAGGAACCTTCGAAAATTATAGTGCCGACTAGACGTTTGTTAATTTAAAGCACTACTATTAAATCAAACTAATGAATAATGAAAATTGTGATATAAAAAAATTTTTACAAAAAATTAAAAACGCCTTCAATAAAACTAAAAAGTGAAAAAATAATATTGCAGCCGACGACTTTTTCGTTCGCATCATAAGAACATTAATTTATTTTATAGAAGTCGGTGTCAAACCAAGCCAAAAAATGCAAGCCCTGTCGCGAATCGTACCGGCTTGACAGCGACATCAATAAAACAAATGATGCGAACGAAAAAGTCATCGACTGCACTGCAATATAATTTTTTGGTTAGAGCTTATGGCTTGAATATCAAATTGATTGACTGTACCTAGGCTGTCTATACTTCATTTCAAATAAGGACGAAAAGATTTTCCGATTCCTATTTAATTTAGCTATCGGCCAATTATTATTAGCAAATAATACTTTTTTATCAGAAAGATAAACTTTTCGATCTTTGTTGGATGTTACTTAAAGCTGTTCTAAGAATAATTAAGAGTGTTTCAAATATTTCTTTCTCTAATTCAAAATAGCCCAAAAATTTCGTTGCTGTTTGAAATTGAGTATTGCTATCACGGAACTATGGTCAGAACATTGGGGTGTTTATTTGCCATGTTGTTGTGGCGATCCTTGGCTCTAGCAGTGGACGTCCATCGGCTGAGATGGTGACATTGGTTTGGTTAGGCTAGAAGCACGTTGAGACGACTTGAAAATACTTACTCTGACTGATCTTGCCACCACCAATCCGCACTGGACCCGCGTGGTGGAGTAAGGCCCGCTCTCTTCTAAGGTTTTTTTTATTGGGAAGAGGCCTGGGAGATGCCTTGTAATGGGACGTATTGGCTGTTGCTGATGATGTTGTATTTTTAATAAATAATCATAATTATAATGGGTTTCTTTGATCGACTGCTATTTGCTATACATAGCAACGTCTCGTAAAGCACGTCAACTCTTTCCTCATCCAGTCGCTCCCCGTCTGCGTCCCCGCTACCTGGTGCAGGTTGTTGGTCCAGCTCCGGAGCGTCCCTCACCAGCTCACCACGCCTGACAGTTCTTGGTCTACGTTCTAACTAAGACGCCATGCTGCTTGTCAGGTCTTCGACAAATATGACCAGTCATTGACACTTGTTAATAATGGTGTACAGGGTGTAAACTTAAATGCGTTTCGTACTTAAAATTGTGCAGTTTGATGGTCTGAAGCACCCCGCTAGACCATCAAACTGCACAATTTTCACAATATGGGACTAACATTGAAATCTCGAAAATAAAATAAAATATTCCATAGAAAATGTGGTGACTCGACCCAAATGTATGGAACAGCTGATATTTTTATCTTGATTTCAATGCTGGTCCCACAGTAAAAGTTATTCAGTTTGATGGTCTGAAGCATTTAAGTTTATATCCTGAATTTTTTCATACAACATAAAAAATCACGAAGCTACTTGAAAACTACAGAAAATCCTATTGGAAAAATAAATAAATAATTTCCAGCACCACTAATTGATTGTAACCTATCCATTTGCTAATAAATACAAATCTTATAGTTATTTGTTTTAAAAGTGTTGAGTTTATACCCTGTAGTATAGGGTCCTTCTTATCTGTTATCCCATACATTTGGGTCGAGTAGGTTAGCAGTTTTGTATGGAACATCAGATTTTTTTCGATGTTTCTGTGATGGTCCCATAGATCCCCTTAAAAATCGACAGCTTATAAAGAAGGACCCTGTATACTGAGAAAAATGTTCTGCATAATAATAATTAACTCTATACCTACCTATATGGGACCAACTTTAAAATCGCGAAACAAAATCTGCTGTTCCATAACTTCCATACAAAACTGCAAACCGACTCGAGCCAAATGTATTGGACAGCTGATTTTTATTTCGCGATTTCGATGTTGGTCCCATAGAGAAAGTTGATCATTTTGATGGTCTGATCATCCCCTTTAAAAAGACCCTGTATGTATATAATATACCCGTTAGGACATCAGGAAACATTTACACAGAAATGACTGCTGATCTTCTGACTGACGGAGAAGTAAATAAAAAACAGTGTGGGTATTCTCTATGTTGTTTTATTGTAACATATAGATAGTTTCTACACATTCACCTTACATACGCGTCGCGCGCTAACTGATATGAGCTCTGTACATAGCGCGGCGCGACACGGCCGCCCGGCCGACGCGTCGCCCGACTGATCGACCGACTGATCGACCGACTGATCGACCGACTGATCGAGCGACGCGTCGCGCGGGGGCCGCGCGCGGCACGACGTCCCGGCGCGAGCACGCCGCCCCGCGCGCCCCGTGCGCCCCACGGAACACGAAGTACACTAACCTCCTCTAATTATATCTATATCTTATTACTTACATTACATTTAACTCTACATATTCCGGGCAGACAGTATAATATCTATCTCGGGTTACCGTCGGATCTTTGGCCGAATTTTCAGCGGCGGTTCGGATGGGGCTCGGGCACGTCGATATATCTACGTGAAGAAAACTAATGGAACTACCGATTATTTTATCGATATCTCGACGCTCCTTTCGTGACAGCAGTCGTTCGGCTCGATCGTCCGAACCGCCCCCGAAAATAGGGCCGTCGATCCTGAAACGACCCCGGTACGGTCGAGCTCCGTCGGGCGCAGGGAGGGGGAGGGGCGCGGGCGTCGCTCCGCCGGACATAAATAAAATTCACATAATTATATAAACTTACGGGCTAATCTTACGGGGCGAGGGGGGTCAACCCGCCTCGCGCAAACACCTATATACACACTAGCTACAGTCTGTCTGTACACACGGCCCGACGCGTCGGGTATTTACAGCGGGAGGATATGTGAGGGGAGCGCGCGTCAGTCGCGGTGCGGCGCGCGCGCGAGCAGCGCCAGGGGCTGCAGCACGTGCTGCTGCTGGTGGTGCTGCTGATGCTGCGGGTGCTGCTGGTGCTGCTGGTGCTGATGCAGCGGGTGCTGCAGCGCGTGCGCGTGGGGGTGCAGGCCGGGCGGCAGCAGCACCCCGGGCGACGCCGCGGGCCCGCCCTCGCCCGCCGGGGGGTTGATCCGCTTCTCCTGTGATCACATCAGATCGGTTAGTCTAGTAGGGTCGGGGCCGACGGGAGAGGGGGCTCAGGGCCCGGGAGGCGAGGGTCACCTTCTGTCTCCGGTTGCAGAACCAGACGCGCACGACCTCCTTCTCCATGCAGAGCGCGTCGGCGAGGGCGGCGATCTCCTCGCTGGTGGGCTTGGGGTTGTGCAGGAAGGCCTTCTCGAGCGCGACGCGCACCCCCGACTCTATGGAGGTGCGCTTCTTGCGGCGGCGCCCCACCGCCTCGGCCAGTCCCGCCCCTAGCGCCCCCGCCGCCGCGCCGCCGCCCCCCGCCAGCGACGAGTCCGCATCCTCCAGCCACTTCTGCAGCAGAGGCTTCAGCTTGCACATGTTCTTGAAGCTGAGGTTGAGCGCCTCGAACCGCGATATCGTCGTCTGCGAGAAGTCGTTCCCGTACAGCTTGCCCATCGCCAGCCCGACGTCGCCCTGGGTGAAACCTGCACAGATGAGATCGTACGTTACGACGAGTTAAGCTCGCCTTTGTACATCACGACTTATTGTCATTTTTTTCATAACTTTGTTTTTGTGTACAATAAAGATTCTATGAATCTATGAGTTCCGCGAGCTCCGTCTCCTCTCGTACGAGAGATCGGAAGCAGCGATACGGGAGGGAGCGACGACGACTCACCGAGTTTGATGCGGCGCTGCTTGAAGGTCTTGGCGAAGTGCTCGAGCTCCTCGAGGTCGGCGGTGTCGTCGGCGGCGGGCTCGAGCGCGCGCGGCTTGTGCGCGTGCGCGTGCAGCGGCGTGTGGGGCGGCGAGCGCGCGCCCAGCGCCCCCGCGCCGCCCGCCGCCCCCGCGCCCCCCGCGCCCCCTGTCTGCGGCGTGAGGAACGCGCCCGCGCCCGGGGGGGTCCGCCGCGGCGAGGGGGATCTACCGTCTGCCGACAGAAAGGAACTCGTTAGCTATGATACTGACCGAGGTGTAAGATGCCAGTATGGATACGGAAGGATGAAGAGTGTCAGTTACCGATGGTAGCGGAGGGCAGCGCGGCGCGGGCCTGCAGCTGCTGCAGTTGCTGCGCGGCCGCCTGCGCGACCGCCTGCTGCACCTGCGGGGAGAGGAACCACGGTATCATATGAGTATAATAGAACCGTTTTCGAAGTTGGCCAGTAGGTTCAAAAAACTGAAACATTATTTTATTTTTCCTGGACAGTGACCGGCTATAGTAGTGATAACAATAAAAGTTCTATTGTGTCTCGTTCACCGCCCGGGAATGTGTTAAATAAAAAAACAGAACGGCATGCCGATCGGCAAACTAGTATACTACGCGATATGGTAAGTCAAGCTCAAAGAAGAAATTTAGTATCAAAGGTAAATGAAGTGGAATTGATTGATGTATGTACCTGTGTATGCAGCAGCAGCGAGTGTGCACCGTGCTGCGACAGCAGCAGGTGCTGCAGCTGCGCCAGCGCATTGCCCGCGCTCGCCGCGCCGCCCTGAGGGATACACGGTTGTTGTTAGCATCTGTACTGTTTGTTACATCGAAAGAATTCTGAGAGACATCGAAAACAATGAGATACTTCAATATAACTCATGCAAAGGATAAGAAATCTGACCAGAGTCATGTCGATCCTGGACAAGAGGTACAATACCGAGAGAGATCGGTCGACTTCCGTTCGATACTGATTAATAAAAACCAGACCCTTTACCCGGACTTTCGATGTTCGATATATCACCACTTTTTCGATCCGCACTTCATTGTAATAGAGTTGACATTGGAACGAAAACAATCACGCAATTGCGAAGTTCGAATGTGCGGGTAGAGGTTCAAAGCTGGTCGTTTCCAGCATTGAACGAGGAGTCGAGGACGCCCGCTTAGGGTCGACTCGATCGACTATCTTCACGATCGACCTCGGAGGGGGAGGAGATGGCGGGATAACTTTGACGCTTTCAACGGCTGGCCCTAAATACTGATGAGCGTGAGAGTCGAGAGAAGGTCTTCGCCTGGCAGTGTGATGCAGCTACGAAAGAAATAAAAGTATGGGGTGTACTCACGAAGACAGTGGTCGCAGCGCTGACGAGGGGCTGGTGGTGGCGGTGCGGGTGCGTGTGTGTGTGCGCGTGCAGGTGTGGGTGGGAGAGCGCGGGGGCGCGGCCGGGCGGCGCGGGGCTGGGCGCGCGCGGGGGGGAGGCGCCGCGCTCGTCGCCGCTGTGCGAGCTGCGCTCACTGTGCGAGCCCTCGCCGCTCGCCGATCCATCTGCAACACGACACCAGCGATGTAGAGTACATGTACAGTACAGCACAGCTACAGGTACACACCGACCCTCACCAGTACACAACACTAGGTCCGTATTGATAAATGAAACTCGATAGGCTCCTAAGTAACGTCATACGCGTACTAAAACTTCAGCTTTGTCAACGTCGTCGTTGACAATAAAACACTTCATTTCCTTTAAGATAGCGCCGCGCCGGCGCCTCCAGCGTTGGAGTTTCGTTATAGTAAACAGGCCTAAATGCGTATGCGCTACTGGAGTGCGATTTTTGAATCTCAATCGCTGAGTTCAGCAGTTGAAAATGACAAAATTACTGTGGAGATATTATGCATCTTTTTACTGCTGTCTTTCAAAAATCATACTTCAGGAGTGCGATTTTTGAAAGTCAAATCAGCAGTAGAAAGATGCGTATGTGGAGTCGATGGAGGGCTAAAACTGCTATGACCTCTGAACCCAATTACCTACTTTGAGTAATCTTTTGTGAAACCTTCTCCATTATGTTTGTTAGTTACATTTTATACAAAAATGTTTCCGTTAAACTGCAAGCGTCAAACTTGGTGTGATTTTCGTAAATACTTTAAACTAAAACAACAAATATCAAAAATTGGCCAAGTGTGTGTCGGGCTTGCGCTAAATTATATGCAAAATTGTGTTCATAAAAAAAGATTAAGGGGTTCCTAAGACAGTGTCCCTGTCTGTATCTCCTGTGGTTTTGGATTTCCCCATACTGTCCTTGTAAAAGTAAAAACACTATGTAATGTTTGGTAGTGCGGAACCCTCGGAATAATGGAGAGCGGCAAAAAAAAAAGGGTAAACATTTTCGTTTATAATGTAACTAACATAATGCAGAAGGTTTCATAAAAGTTTACTCAAAGTAATTGGGTTCCGAGGTGAAAACCTATAAGTATCGACTCCACATAGTAATTTTGACATTTTCAACTGCAGAACTCAGCGAATGAGATTCAAAAATCGCACTCCAGGTCAGAATCATTATAAAAATTCTTAATTGACCTGTGCGAAGCTTTTGACTGCATTAGTTTTTAGGGTTCTGCAGTCCAACAAGGAGCCCTTATACTTTCATGCATTCTGTCTGTCCGTCTATATGCCCCACATCAATAGCTCGCTCATTTTTGCACCTATAGAATCGAAATTTGGTATGAAGACAGATAACTCT
The DNA here is from genome assembly GCA_922987775.1 of Agonopterix subpropinquella. Taxonomy (NCBI): domain Eukaryota; kingdom Metazoa; phylum Arthropoda; class Insecta; order Lepidoptera; family Depressariidae; genus Agonopterix; species Agonopterix subpropinquella. The sequence continues at coordinate 57,641 of OV277703.1, forward strand.
AACCCAAAAACTGAAATATTTTAGTAATGAAGAAAAAAAAATTGTTTGTCCCATACAACGAAAGAGGGGTCGGAATTTTTTTTTTTTTAATAAATCGAGTGAGTTGTCGTTGAATAGTTCTTGTCCAATGAAACAAAACTCCCATGGAAACTAAATCGTTATAATCTTCTATATCGAGATATCTGCGCTCAAAATTAAAGATAGAGTGTCCCCCCCCCCCCCCCCCTAACTTCTAAAATATTGGAGTAAAAATTTTTTTTTTTTTTTTTTTCTGGTTAATTTTTTTATTTACAACAAATGGGGTAAAATAGTGACAGTAAAACAATAATTATAAATAAAGTGACTTAAAACTAAAATAACCTAGGAACAAAAAAAAAAAAAAAAAAAAAAAAAAAGTAAAAAATCTGTAATTAATTAATTATTTGATAATGTAGCTTCTTGTAATTACTTTCAATGAAAATTAAAATGAACGCCGTAACACAATCAGTGATGGAGAAATAAAATAATAAAAACCTGCAACACCCATCCACCCGTCAATAGAACGCTGAACTCTTGGGTTGCCTAACTAGGGACGAACCTCGCGTTAGCATTCTCCTCTGCCAATAAACACGATAAATTGATCATGTGCATTTATATACAATTTTATATCTTACCTATCACTAAACGATGTCGTTGTCGGTGTCTTAACCAAACAGACGCTGTTTGAAACATCTACTCGTATTTAGATGGAATAAGGCCCATGATGGTGATGATCACTAAACGAGACAGGGTAACTTCAAACTAGTCTCGTTTGGGACATTTTTCTCGTCAGGTTCACACGATACTATTTTTAACAATCAAAATTTGAATCTAAAGGAAAGCTACATCGTCCCCCGCAAAAGGTGTAAGAAAAGTTTGGTGGCAGAACGCGCGTTATCATACGCGTAACTCATCCATTAGCCCAGTCATTTTACGGTTTGAGCCGGGACTAATTACTAATTGCATTTTTTTTCGCTATAATATTGAAAAGCCAATTTGAGCTTAAGAATGTTTTTTTTTTTTTTTTTTTTTTTTATTAACTATGGGTTTGCTCTTGACCTCAATCCAGTCCTCAGGACGAAGATGGGGTCGTAGATGTAGCGAGCTTACCCAGAAGATGCCTATTCACTCGTACTTTAAAGGAATTCGGGTTGTAAGTACTCGGAAATACTGACGCAGGTAAGGCATTCCACTCCTTGGCTGTGCGCATTATAAAAGATTCAGAAAGGCGCTTGGTGCGGATATGTGGGATGTCAACCAAGAAGGGGTGATATCCCGCGGTGCGTCTGGAAGTCCGATAGTAGAAAGGGGAAGGTGGGATGAGCTCATGCAGCTCTAGGGCACACTCACCGAAGTACAATCTGTAGAAGACCGACAAGCAGGCCACTCTGCGGCGGTGGGCTAGGCTATGAAGCTTGGCCTCCACCAGCTTACTATCGCCAATGAGCCTCCTGGCTCTGCGTTCAACCGAGTCGAGTGCGGCAAGTTGATACTTGGCTGAGCCATCCCACAGGTGGCAGCAGTACTCCATACATGATCGGACCTGAGCTTTATACAATACTAAGAGCTGTCCAGGAGTGAAGTACCGCTTCACCTTGTTTAAGATGCCCAGCTTTTTGGCCGCAGTTTGAGCCTTAGACTCGATGTCAGCGCCGAAGTTGAGTTTTGTGGTCAAGCTTATACCCAGAAGCCCAAGACTGTCGGAAACAGGGACAGATGTACCCCGGAAAGTAGGAGTCAGATTAAACGGACTCCTTTTTGCGGTGAACAGACAAGCCTGTGTTTTGGTGGCGTTGAAGTTGACTAAATTATTGTCACCCCACTGGGAGACAACACTTAAAGTCAAGTTTGTCCGCTCAACCATGGCCTCCCTCTGCGAGCGTATTTTATCCCCGCTGGCCCCTGCGCCAGATACATATCTCTCCATGACAGTACTGTCATCTGCATACCCAACAATACCTGACACAAGGAGGTCATTGATGTGCAGCAGGAAAAGTGTCGCGGAGAGAACAGACCCTTGAGGAACTCCAGCATCAATTGCCATAAGGTCAGAAGAGCAGCTGTCAATGACAACTCTAATCGACCGTTCTCTCAAGAAATCAGATATCCAGCTGCAAAGATCAGCGGGGATGCCATAAGCGGGAAGCTTGCTCAGCAAACTAGCTGTAGAATGTACCAAAATTAAAAAAAACTATAGATATTATCTCGTTCTAAAAAACCTGATGATAATTTTTTTTTTGCACATGTTTAAGGCTTTACCATCATACATACTTCAAACATGGTGTAAATATTTTTGTCAACTTAGAAGGTTTTGAAAAATACATTCGTATTTACTAATAAATACCTCATTTTTTAAATTTTAATGCCTATTTTATTGATCAAAAATCATGTATATTGTTAAATCTAATTCAAATGAGTGCATTGGTATTAATATTATTAATTTAAAAGCCTTCTGGGACACACAATTCTGATTTCTATGTTGCGTAGCAATTTTTTTTTAATTTGATTTAGGATAGTATTTTTGTCACTAAATGGTGCCGGTAACAGTTTAAAAGTCCAATTAATAATTACTCCCTACCCCGCCTAACAAAACTCCGTAAAATGACTGGCCTACATAGTTATACATGGTCTAAGGGGATTTCAGATTTTACTGCTGAAAAAAAAAAACAATTATACTTTGTATTCATTGGAAACACTGCTATTATATTTCTGTTAAATTATAATCTGTGCTACGAAAATGGATTTACTTCAAGGTAAAATTTAGGTCCATTTCTCTTTCTAGCATAGTCATGAAAGTTTAAAAATGCCATAAAGTCTTTGAAAATCAAGCTGTTTTCTATTTAAAAAAATCTTATCTGTAAGTATTAAAATATCGAGTAAATGATAAATAAATAAATAAAATAAATAACGCTCACAGGCATGCATTGTAGCTAATGATCCCAAGCAAGCACAAAACGCTTTTTATTATGGAAACCATACAATAACGGCAATATAATATCCATGACCGAACCGGGATTCGAACCCAAGACCTTGGTTTGGCAGTCCGGCATGGTAATCATTACACCAACCGGGTCGTCAAAATGAAAATGTAAGTGTAATGATATCGTGACGTGTCGCGTGTCGTGTTGATGTATGGCGGCCTTGTCTCCGGATATTACATGTAAATGAGCCTCCGGACGGTTTGTGGGGTCGCTCCTAGGTCGCTCAGTCTCATATACTCACTCACTTTGAGTGAGTGCTGAGTGATACCTCATACCGGACACTTTGTACGGAATTAAAAAAAATTAAGATGGATATAAAAATTATATTAAAAATATTCAAGAAAATTAACAATTTCATTTCATTCCATTTTTCAGGTTCCATACACATTAACATTGGAATGATGGGTGACAGAGATGAAATATTGATTTTTTTGACTCTCTCTCTCTCTCCTATCTTTCTCTCCTCTCTCTCTCTCCTCTCTCTCTCTCTCTCTCAATAATGGGAGGGAAGTAATTAAATGGTTCGCCGTTATTAAATGTGGTTAGTAACAAAAATCAGCCGTTAAATCATTTGGACAGCATACAAAGATTTTGCTGGCAATAAATAAAAATCTGACTGCCACCCGTGTTCTGCAAGCAATCCTAAAAATGGTCAATAATTTAACTAACAAGCAGGTAGCTTGTAATATTATGTCGCGCTGCAAAATAATTTCTTGGTCAATAAGATTTTACAATTGGTCTGCAGAGAAAGCAGGTCTAGAAGCAGTTTATCTGATAGGTATGCATATATTTGACGACCCGGTTGGTGTAATGGTTGCCACGCCGTTACCCGCCGGGTTCTGGGTTCGAATCCCGGTTCGGTCATGGAATAAACAGGGAGGATAATAGGGATAGTATGACTGTCATGTAAATTGAAAATATGTCAAAGTGTTGCTTTCTACAAAGAAGTTTGGCGGACGGCCATGTAATTTGAGACCCAGACTTAGAGGTCTCATACTCGTACATGAATGAAACTTAGTAATACGTGTAGAGTGAAACAAATCTAACAGAAAAGTAAATTGGTTGTAACCTGTAGAAGTTGGGGAAAAGGTATTTCACCTTATGATATCTTTTGTATCAAATGTGTGAAACTCATAATCTTTCTTATTAGATAGTCCACTCAGTCTTCTACGCATTCATTGTATTTGTTTCAATGAAAATTCACGATAACCGTACAATATTATGATAATGGAAGAAAACGAAATCACAAACACTATCAGTTCAACCAAGCCAAATACGTTCCGTAACGACCAAAAAATACCTTAGCGATAATATTAAATGAAAATAGCTGCTGTGTTTTGCTACTACTTTTTGAATGATTTGTCTATTTTACTAGTAATTTCTACTTTTGAATCCGGACTTCTAGAGATGTGGAAGTTTTAAAAAAATGCCTTAATTTTTTCTGTTTATAATAATTATGACTGCCGTGCCGTCCTGAATGGCTTTTAGTTTTCGTAAAAAATGCCTGGGTCCAAATCTGCCATTCTTCTTTATGAGCTGATTGTGTGTTAGATTTGAATGTATAATTTCACGGGCTCACTTCTACAAGTTTCAAAATAGGAAAGAAAGTTAGCAAAATTCTAGTGTGAAAACACACAGCACAGACGTACGCCACGCAGAAAAAAACTCACACACAAAATGTCGTTCAAAAATAAATAAACAAAGTCTGTAAAGTCTCCTTAAGAATACTGAATCTATAGAACACTTTCATTACAATAATGTTCGAAACCTTGTGTGTGTGATATAAATCGCTAGTCGTGTGCGCAGCGAAATTGACTTCGGTACGTGTCTTATGTCATCCTTTGTGCTAATAGTGTCGACCCACAGGTAGGTATCGTAGGGAAGGGGTTGAAGAAAGGTGTGTAATGTGTCGGCGCCGGCGCAGGGCGCACGCGCGAGATGTAATCCTTTCTTTCTTTCTTTCGAGACGCGTGCGCGCCGCACAGCGCAGCGCACAGGTACGGAAGGGTTCCCATTCATTAGCAGACGCACACTTGTGATATATTGCGTCTTAACCCTCGGCCCGCGTCCGCGCCCGCGCCGAGCACAATGTTACTATTCATACTTAGTTTGTAAAGAAAGTAGCTGTGTTTTTGAATGGTATTCTGTACAATGTTGATGTAAGTCAGTGGCGTAGCGTAGGTTTCTGCCGCCCGGGGCACAGACCGAGTTTGAAGTCCCCTTATCTATAGAAGAAGGCCTACCCAAAAAATAACGGCGCGAGCGAAGCGAGCTCGAAATTTTTTAGCACTACTAAGTTTTTAGGTAGTGGTCAGATACCTTTTGGTTTATGCTTGTAAAAATTCAAGCTTAGAGAGAGCGAAGCGAGCTCGACTTTTCTACTAAATACAAATCAATCGGAAACAGAGCTTTTTACGTACAAAAATTTGTGCAAAGTATCCTAAGTAAAAGCTATGGATCAAGCGAAGCAATCTCGAAATTTTCAGCACTACGCATTTTTAGCTGTGGTCAGAACTCTTTTGGATTATGTGTATGTACAATAATTAAAACAGAAACTTAGAGCGAGCGAAGCGAGCTCGACTTTTCTCTGTTGTACTAATTGGTTATAGACAGATCACAATCAATCTATATTTTTCCCGAATTTGCCGCCCCTAGTAAAGTGCCGCCCGGGGCATTTGCCCCCCTTGCCCCCCCCCCCCCCTCGCTACGCTACTGATGTAAGTTAAACTGCGGTACGTACCGTGGCTGGGCGGCGGCGACGGCGACTTGATGAGGTCGCCGGACTCCTCTGTAACAAACAATAATATTATGTTAATAGCTGTACATACATACATAAATTCACGACTATAATTCGGGATGGTCAGAAGCTTTGCTATAACTACTCATAGCATGCAGTTGTAGCAAGGCTCTCATTTAGCACATTGAAGATTTTACGATGGAATGACGTATCAGCTGGTGACAGGACGCTTGCTTTTGGCCCCAAAAACACTGCACAAGAGACCTTATCCCCTAGTCACCTCGTACGACCCCCACGGGAAGAAACCATTCTACGCCTTTCTACACAGCATGAAATCTTTATTCCGCAAATCCCTACTCCACTTCCTAAAGAGGCAGTTTATAAGACATCAAGGCGGATTTAAAATATCATTAAATCTAGCTTGCATCTGGTTGAGTTAGACCTCTAGGGCAAGTATACTTGCCTAACTGTCGTATCGTATCGAATTATGAAATGAAAAACTTTTTGATATTATGACAAAACTGAGTCGCTTACGTTTGTCTGTGAATGTATACAGTACAGACTTTCCGATGATATGTTGGCGATGCCGCAGTGAAGCCACACTCGTCACCTTGATTGCGTAATGATGTCAGTAGCACGGGTACGAATTTTAAGTTTAACTAAATTAGACGGTAGTCGCGCCGGCCGGCGCCGGCTCCCGCGGCGTCGGCTCGTGTAACGAGATTAACTAATTAGATGTCGGATTAATCGGATACCGAAGCAGTATGAGGTGTGTGTGTGTGTGTGTGTGTGTGTTGTCACACGCGGTATGCGGCGAGGCGGCGATGCGTGTGGTACCTACTAGCTGATAGCTCACTACACGAAGGTCGCCGAACTTATCTGATAATCTCCATTAACGACATACGATACTTTTATAAACGTTTATCCACGAAACCAACTTGTTTTTTAAGTTGTATGCTAATTACACTATACGAGCTGTAAAAAATACCTACTCAAGCAATATTTAAAGATAAGGGTGGTTTAGTTTGGAGTCTTAGACCATCAAACTGAACATCTTTCACTATGGAGACAAGGACAAAATATTAATTTAGAATTAACTTTAAACATTATGTAAATATGTATTAAGAAAGCTTCAAGAAAGCAATTACCTACACGTTATTAAAATATGAAACAATAATAAGTGCGTCGGTCGTTGGTGCTACGAACTTTTCTCGTAGGCCCGGCTCGTAGCAGCGCCTACGCGTCATGCCGCGTAGTCCAAGTCATAATTTTAATTAACAACGAGCTTTTACCCGCGACTTCGTCCGCATAAATTATATACCAGATTTTAAGTCAGATGATAAGCTATCAAACAAAAACAGTTTCATCAAAATCGGTTCAGTAGTTTTTGCGTGATACGCGAACAAACAAACACCCGAACAAACAAACAAACAAACGAACAAACAAACAGACAAACAAAAAAACAAACAGACAGACAAAAAATCCAAAAATTGGTGATTTGGAATCAGGGACATCTAAAAATCATATCGTAGTTTTTTTTTTGTAAATATCTCAATGTACACACACTTCTGTTACAGTTTTATAATAGTTTAGATTAAGGGGCCATAGGTTCAGACGCCCTGCTGCCCGCTGGAGAGACGACCTAAAAAAGGTAGCGACGAGCGACTGGATGAGGAAGGGTGAGGACAGAGTTTTGTGGCGCGTCTTGGGAGAGGCCTATGTTTAGCAGTGGACGATGATAGGCTGATGATGATGATGATGATGAGGTTCAGACGAATATTTTCTATGAGAATCGCAATTGCCCAGCCCTCTAAAAAGTGCGTGCGCGGGCCGTATTTTCGATTAAAAAGAGTTAACAAAAGTACTTTTAATCGATTTTTTTTTATGATTTCACTATATAAACTAATAGTGAATATGTGAGTATAAATAGCAAAAATCTGAAACAATTTTAAGTTTTTCTCAGGTGAGAAAAATACATGAAAGTACGTCTTCTTTGTGACGATTTTCTATCGAGCGAAGTAATTCCAATCGTGTATTCAATATATCATTTCACTACATAAACTATCTAAGAATACTGAGGTATGATTTTGGTTTCGGTAAATTGTATAAAACTAGTCGAAACATGAAAAATAAAAGATGCCTCCAAGGCGTTTTGTCATTTTCATACGGTAATATTCATACGATTATGTTTCAATTAAGGAACATAGGTATTCCAGTTTGTTCGCATTTAGTACAATGATATAATATTCTTGATAGTATCAAATATTATGTTACTTGAGCAGTGCAAGATTAAGTGAAGTATTGCAAATAATAATGCAAAAGGTTTTTATAATAAAGAGTGCAGTATAAAGTGCATGTCGGTGGGTCGTGGGAGCAGATACCTGCGGATTATCCGTCAGCCTCGTGCGGGATGATCCCCCCCCCCCCACCCCCGCCCCCCGCTGCACCCCCGCGCATCTCACCATTTTCTACAGACGGCTTCTATTAAAAACGCTAAAACCCGCGCATATTATATTCCAGCTTTGAGATAATAATTGAAACATCATCGCAACGTTGTGAATATTTTTTGCGAGACCGCGTCGCGTCGCGTTGGGAAGGGTACGTCGCGAGATTACCATCGCGTCTGGTTAAGGCGCGGGGGTGCATCGCCTGCGATCACTTTTTAAGGCTCTAAAAAGCGACAGTTGTGTATTTTTTGTGTCCGTGTTGAATTGAGAAATACTTTGAGCGGAAGGTTTTTAATCTGTCTCTATTTGCAGAAACCTCTATTTAATGCAGAACGTACTGACAGCTATAAAATGTTCACAACTACGGATTTAGTTTTTAAAAAAAGTTTGTTACATTTTTAAAAAAACTGACAAATCCTGAAGGTAGGTACTACATCTACCTTAACAATGCTATCAAACTTTTTTTTAAATTAAGACTTAAAATGTTATTTGAACATATAAAAGTAAGAAATGTTTATTGTAGAGAATATAATAATCAAACGATAATATTTTTTCTAAATTAAACTATTGATTTAATATACCCTCACTCAGAACGGCTAGCATGCCACCCACGACAAAGCGTTTAAACGACAAAAACGTCATGCGCGCTCTTTCTGGTATACGTAAAATAATAAAGATGGAGGCACATCTCGATTTTTATCGCTTTCTCGGGGGTGGCATGGTAGCCATGCTGGCTTCACATGTCTGCCCGTTCAATTGTCATATTCATTAGTTTATTTAATATCATAAACTAATTCATGTATATGAATACAAACGGCACAATAGTTACTGTACGGTTTGCGACCGTACGATCTTTAGAAATGATAAGATTTGATAATGATAAAGGGTTTTATTAAATAACTTCAATAAATTTAAAGTTAATGATAAATGCTGATAATGCTAAAACGATTGCTAATGAGTGCACGCGGAATGATGTGTTAAAGTGAACTGATGAATGATACTTTATATAATTTTAATGATAGTCGTTGACCTAGTCAACTATTTCGCAATGTATGTACTACGTGTACCGTAAAGTTATTACAGTTATTTATTGTAATCATCGGTTCTTGTAAGAATGACGTACTGATGATCATGATCATGAGATGACGCGTGCCTCGTAAGCCTAATGTACACACGGCGACACATCAAGTATAATCTTTCTGCGCGTAGGTCATAGATGTATTATGTTATAAATGTTATTATATATCTATTGCGTAGGTCGATTAACGTATAACGTCGCTGGGCCAGTTTATGTTGGTTTTGTAAAGTACCATACTCTTTTTTATACTGTGATAGTACAATGATGTATCGCCGTGTACGTGCATAGATGTGCCATGTTTTATTTTATATTATTTTTTACCATCTGGAAACTTTTAGTTGGCAATGTTGTTTTAAAAAAATGTTGATACCCTACTATCCTGTAATTAGTCCGTAAGTTTACCTAAAATGAATAAAATAAAATAAAATAAAATCTCTTATGATAATTGTATAAATCTAGTCGAAACATGAAAAATAATAGTATACCATATATGTAGTTGTTTACCTGTTTCAAAGCAAGTAAATGATATTTCTATTGCTATTCCAATGCTTTAGTTTTTATTTTAGCTTTGAAACTCTGATTAGAATCTCTTGTACTAGGTACTTGATTGAGTATACAAGAGGTCTATCATGCTTGTTTGTTTTTTTATCAAAATATTAAAAGTCTGCAAACAATTTATAAGTTTCTACATTGTTATAGTAAATCCCTATAGAGTGGAATTATTATGAATTGGTTTTGGAAACATTGAAAGTAACTTTGACGCATACAGGGATAGCTTTTTATAATGCAACATATTTATACCTTTTATATTAACATATTTTTAAAAACAGTAAAAACAGAGTTTCATTTGTTTCTTTAGATAAGAACATGAAACAATTATTGTATAAAAATGCTTGTATTTTCTGTGTAAATGTGTCTATTTGTATGTAACAATTTGAAGAGAAATATAATTATTATTTATTATTATTATACTGGCATAAAAATATATTAATGAACTATAAAGTGCAGTACAGACGTCTCTACAACATTGAGGAAAACCTGCTCAAGTGAATCCTAGGTATTTATTTTATTTTTATTTTATTTATTGATTTCTTAACGATTGTTACATTGCTCAAATGTAGGTAGGTTACATACTGTTCAAGTTAAAGCTAAATGCACAACCACTTATAAAGAAATACAGCATGCAATAATATTTAGCCTAATCAGTAGCAAGTAAAGCAACTTTAGAGCTGTACACTATAAGATATTTATTTTTCCTGAATTTTTACGGAGTTGTTTCTGAATAGTGCCGAAGATTTAAATTTACTTACTAACTAACATTTTAGAACACTTAACATTAAGCTTGTGATAGAGTTGACTTGTGGTATTTCCAAAACCGGAACACTATTTCAATGTAATGAAATATTACATCTAGCCGATATACGTTCTGTGATATTGATATTTATTATCAGCTCTGTGAGACAACAGTCGGATAAGTCGTTAATAACATATGAATAAACAATAGAGAATGGTCTGTGTGACCGACGCCGACGCCACGGTGAGTGATGATGATGACAATCATTGCAAACAAAATATACCTACTACCTGCAAGGAGTGCGATTTTTGAATCTCATTCGCTGAGTTCAGCAGTTGAAAATGTCAAAATTACTGTGGAGATATGATCTTTCTACTGCTTATTTGACTTTCAAAAATCATACTTCAAGAGTGCGAAAGTCAAATTAGCAGTAGACGAATGCGTATCTCCATAGGAATTTTGACATTTTCAACTGCTGAACTCACGAATGAGATTCAAAATTCGCACTCCAGGTAGCTAATTGAAATACAAATAAAAATAATAATAACGTTCATTGCATCGTGTGTATCTTATCGCTAGCTCATCTCGTTACTTTTGTTTCCAATATATGATTTGGATTTGAATGAGGTAATATGGTTTCAACTCTTTCAGTAACCTGTTTATTTATAGTAATTTTTTTTGTTGGTATTTTGAATTTCAATTTAATTATTGCAATATTTAAGATCGAAATATTATACGATTTTAACAAAAAATATTATTTATATAAATTATATTTAAAAAAATATTAATGCAAAAAAAAGAAGCGTAAATTGGTACTAGGATGTACAAGAAGTTCATCCAAAACCGCTAAATGGCGCCGCAAAAATTTGTGACGCTTATCTCTGAGACTGAAAGGGTTAAAATTAAAAACTATAATTTGAAAGTAGTATGTGAAACTTATACTTCTTGCAACACTTTATAATATTGGTTATTGTATACATTACATACATTATATTACATAGGTACACTATCTTACAATCGAATTTTATATCAGAGCGGACAGAAACTTTGTTACAACTTCCAAACTATCCTTTAAGAGTGCAATGAAATTCTATGCAAGATTCACTTTTAACCGCGTCAGGTTAGAAATAGAAATAGTCTTTCGTCGCATCATTTTTCAGGATGAAAGTCCAGTATAACAACATATCATAACACAAAATAAAAAGTATGTTCTAATAGTGCCGTGTGTAGTGTGTATGTACTGTGTACTCACGGTGGTAGGTGGAGCAGTAGAGCCGCTCGGCGGCGGCGCGCACGCAGGCGGACAGCACCATGGCGCGGTGCGTGTGTGCAGCGTGTATGTAGCGTGTGTGTGGCACTAGCGCGAGGTGCTTGGGCGGCGCGCGGCGGCGAGGCACTGGCGCGGCGGCGGCGCGCTCGGCGCTCGGGTCGGGCCCGCTCCGCCGCGCCCGCACCCCTCTACCCCCGAATTAAACATTTCTACTTTTTTGTACGAATCCGTTTCTTTTCCGCCCTTAGTGAATTTTTTTCGCGCGGCCTCGCCATTATTTCGATTACCTGAGATGATTTTTTTTCGCTTTCGCCGAACGGATCGAGCGCGATGCGCGTTTAAAAGCTGTTTAAGTTTTTTAGGTAAAGGGGAGCGTCGGGTTCGGCTAACCGATGCGCGAATTCCGATATCGGGTTTGATTAAAAAAATGTGTTTGTAATAGTTGGAAAAGAGTCGTTACGAGCGACGTATAGGTAGCTATATGTGTTGCTATGTTTGTATAGAGCACGTCGCACGAGCACGAGGTACGTTACGAGTAACGTTCTGCTTTGATATGTTAATTGATCTGATCATAAACCGATTCGCGCCATATTTACGAAACAAAAATAATTACACAGCTCATAGGAGTGCAGTTATATAAAATTGGCCTGAAGTAATGTAAGATTATTTAAAATAAAAACAATTTATTTCACTCAATACTACATACATACATACATACATACATAACGCTCACAGGCACATACATTGTAATGATCCCAAGAAAGCACTATTGATAGGCTGTTTATTATGGAAACCATACAACAACGGCACAAACATATAAACATCCATGACCGAACTGGGATTCGAACCCAGGACCCTGGTTTGGCAGTCCGGCGTGGTAACCATTACACCAACCGGGTCGTCGGTGTCGGCGTCGGCGTCAATATTTGTTAAAACATATGTATTTTAATTTGAGAACTTTCCTTACAGACCCTTACACACCATCTTATGAAAATCAACATTATATCAACAATATATGGGTAGGTCGGATTGATATGTAATATTTATGTCATGTGTATGTATCTCATATTATTCATGTAACCTATGATCCAGGAAATAATTATATAAGAGAACACCTATCAGACAACTCTTTATATATAAAACCGTTAGTAGATAAAGTCACGGCAAGTGAAGTAAAGTATTAACCGAATAGTGACTAAAATTCAACAAAGCAGGAATCACGTGCAGCCAGAGTGACATCAAGAGGAACAGTTGCACGACCTGAGACCTGACACTTGGAGAGACAAAACGAGGAACATAATTATATTCTGTGGTGGGGTTATGCTAATGATGCAGACATTTTAAAAACACTTTCCAGAGTAGATGTGGGGATAAAATACGCTCGCAGAGGGAGGCCATGGTTGAGCGGACAAACTTGACTTTAAGTGTTGTCTCCCAGTGGGGTGACAATAATTTAGTCAACTTCAACGCCACCAAAACACAGGCTTGTCTGTTCACCGCAAAAAGGAGTCCGTTTAATCTGACTCCTACTTTCCGGGGTACATCTGTCCCTGTTTCCGACAGTCTTGGGCTTCTGGGTATAAGCTTGACCACAAAACTCAACTTCGGCGCTGACATCGAGTCTAAGGCTCAAACTGCGGCCAAAAAGCTGGGCATCTTAAACAAGGTGAAGCGGTACTTCACTCCTGGACAGCTCTTAGTATTGTATAAAGCTCAGGTCCGATCATGTATGGAGTACTGCTGCCACCTGTGGGATGGCTCAGCCAAGTATCAACTTGCCGCACTCGACTCGGTTGAACGCAGAGCCAGGAGGCTCATTGGCGATAGTAAGCTGGTGGAGGCCAAGCTTCATAGCCTAGCCCACCGCCGCAGAGTGGCCTGCTTGTCGGTCTTCTACAGATTGTACTTCGGTGAGTGTGCCCTAGAGCTGCATGAGCTCATCCCACCTTCCCCTTTCTACTATCGGACTTCCAGACGCACCTCGGGATATCACCCCTTCTTGGTTGACATCCCACATATCCGCACCAAGCGCCTTTCTGAATCTTTTATAATGCGCACAGCCAAGGAGTGGAATGCCTTACCTGCGTCAGTATTTCCGAGTACTTACAACCCGAATTCCTTTAAAGTACGAGTGAATAGGCATCTTCTGGGTAAGCTCGCTACATCTACGACCCCATCTTCGTCCTGAGGACTGGATTGAGGTCAAGAGCAAACCCATAGTTAATAAAAAAAAAAAAAAAAAAAAAAATGTGAGTGAAATAAGGATGCAAATGTATCAGTAAGAGCTCTCGGATCGGTGCGGTATAAAAAGCGGTCGAGCGCTGGCCTCTTTGCGATGGTAATGTGGGCAAACACGCGCGCTGATCAAACTCTCCTCCGCGGGCCGTGGAGCGGGCCGGGCAGCGCCGGACGGGGCCGCGCCGGGCCGCGCCGGGCCCGCTCATGCATTGCCATCAGCGAATGCATTTACGTAATGTAGCCGCTCGCGCTGTTTGTTTAGGCGCCAACATATTGCCTACTTTGAATAAGAGATTGGGCTCTTTGAGGCGCCCGCGCCCTCTCGCGGCCGATGCTCCTTTAACCTCTGAATAAAGAATGTTTACGTAAACATGGAGCGGACGATCTAATCATTGTTGTTTTAGGCGTCCGCTTTGTTACGTATGCTTTTGAACCTTTGTGTCGGTTCCATATGATTGTAACAATAGTTTTTACGAGAAATTTACGAAAATGTAACGGAAATATTGATTACTCATATTATATTTAAGATCAGTATCGTTGTACACATTAACCATTCAATAAACGCGTATAACATTAATTGAAAAAGAAAAGAAACGTACAGACGAACGACGTCCGACGTTTTGTGTTATTGTATTTGTACGAATCATCAACCTCCTCCTTTTCGAAGACGGTTAAAACACAGAGACACCAACCGCAAATTAAGTTACTTAAAACCAATTCAGTTAACTAAACCTCTAATTAAACAATCTCGTAGCCGTAACCGTAGCGCTACGAAAGTCGTAGCGGTCAGTGTGGAGCGTAGTGCGGACACAGCGCGGGGCTGTGCGGGGCGCGGTGCGGGGGACGGGGACAGGGCGCGGGGGTCCTCGCTCTCGGCGCGGCGACGAGTTTGTGCTGCCATGGACATTTGATAACACTGGATGTATGACATGAAGTTACTTGAGGTATAGTGCGAATCAGCCGATCAATTTTGACGTTGGAAATGTCTTTTCTTTCGCTCCAGGGCCTCTACCCGCACATTCGAACTTCGCAATTGCGTGAACATTTTCGTTCCAATGTCAACTCTATTACAATGAAGTGCGGACCGAAACAGTGGCGATATATCGAACATCGAAAGTCCGGGTACAGGGCCAGTATAGGCGCCGATTTTACGAAAAAGTGCGATCCCCTTATATCTCGGAGAGTTGTGAAGATATGATATTCAAAATGGCTCAAAAGACGCGTATTTACGAGAGCTGTAAGGTGCAAAAAGAACCATTCGAGATAGTCAACAACGAAAAAAGTTATGGCCCAAATAGTAAAAAAAAAGGGTTTTTGATTTTGGCGCGCGATATTTTGGAAACGAAGAATGGTATCAAAAATTTGAGCAAATCCGCTGAAAAATTTAGTCCGCTACAATTTGAGCGGAAAAAAAGACGATCGGGTTAAGTGTTTGCCCTGTCATCATCATCATCATCATCATAATTTGCCCTATAGCCTAATCTTTTTGAGACAATATTTTTTCTAATTCCGTAGATTCATTTCCAATGAGCTCGAAAGTCGTGTGAGGCACGAAATCTGTGAATTTTTTTGGAGGTCCAACGTTTGTTTTTCGTTTTTCGACCCATGTTCCATGCTCCAGGAATTTTTTTTTAGTTTAATTGTTTATAAATACACTATTAAAATTTTGTTAGTAATTAAAAATTAGTGTTGTACATGACGCTAACAGCCACATTGTTGTGATTCCAAACTAAAGCGAGGTTTTCGTTATGGAAACCATCATCATCATATTTAGGAACTTCGTTCTTTTTGGTTATCATCATCATCATCATCAGCCTATAAACGTCCCACTGCAGGGCACAGGCCTACCCTCAAGGAGGGTGTATGGGCATTAGTCCACCACGCCTGCCCAATGCGGGTTGGTGGTAGACTTCACATACACATCAGAATTTCTTCTTCAGTGTATGCAGGTTTCCTCACGATATTTTCCTTCACCGTTTGAGAGCAGTCGGTTTTACGTACATAAGTTAGAAAAACTCATTGGTACATGGCATGTTGTCCGTGAGGATTCGAACCCGGACCCCCATAATTGGAAGTCCATACCTCTCCACAACGCGCCACCGACGTTCTTCTCGTTCTTTTTGGTCAGAAACCTAATATTATGTGTATGTTACTTATCCAAATAAATATTTTATCTATCTCTCTAATATAGGGTCCAACTTGATATGCTGACGGTTTTTTAAGAGGACAGTCAGACCATCAAACTGAACAACTTTCTCTATGGGTCCAACAACAAAATGGCAAAAAAATTTCAGCTGTCCCATGTCGAGTAAGTTTGCAGTTTGATATGGGACAGCAGATTTTTTTTCGCGATTCCAATATTGGTCCGACACAGAAAGTTGTTTGGTTTGGTCATCTGTTTATATGACCGAACCGGGTTTGAAATCAGAACCTCTAATTTGGCAAACCATTAGGTATACGAACCGGGTTGTCATAACAGCTTGGTATTATATTTTGACTTGAAAGCATTTAGGAAAGGAAAGCGTAAAGTGACGTCACGTAACTCAGGCGCACTGAGTGGCTGCAACAGATTCATATCTATGACATAATACAGATCTCATCGCTCCTAGCCACCCTCTACTCTATCTAAACTATTATAAAACAGTAACAGAAGTATGTCTGTACATAGAAGATATTTACAAAAAAAAAATTACGACATGGTTTTTACCTGTCCCTGATTCCAAATCAAAAATTTTTGGATTTTTTGTCTGTCTGTTTGTTTGTTTGTTTGTTCGATTATCACGCAAAAACTATTGAACCGATGTTGATGAAAGTTTTTTTGTTTGATAGCTTATCATCTGACTTAAAATCTGGTATATAATTTATGCTGGTATATAATATATAATTAAAGCTCGTACGATATAAATAGCTAGTAGGATTCTTATACTGTACTTGAGTCTGAAATTCTTCTTATCGTGTGGGCAGAGCCCTAGTGTCAGAGTTTTTTCAGACCGCCTTACGGCCTCTGACGTGGTTTTTTATGTAACGACTACGACCACCAGAGATAGTAGCCGGGACCAACGGCTTAGCGTGCCATCCGAAGCACGGAATCATTTTTCTTTTAGGACAATCAGGTGATTCAGCCTGCAATGTCCTAACCAACTGGGGAAAAACGCACAAAGTGACATATCACTAGGTGTCCCCCGTGGGAATCGAACCCACGACCTCCGTATCGAGAGCTAATGCTCTTAACCACTAGACCACGGAGGCAGTCTGAAATTAATTCAATTAGATGGAATTTATGGAATCTATTAGTCAACTTTGACTCTCGATCTTGTTTGCGATAAAATGTAAATATTATTAAATAAATATGGAGTCGCTAAGTGGAGGTAGGAGCTATAAAGTGAGTCGGATATAAATAAGGTGGGTGTCTGCGTGTGACAGACAGGAGAGGAGCGCGCTCCGTGCCCCGCGGGAGCTATCACCCGCGCCCGCGTGAGGTGCGAGCCGCATCGCCACCGAATAGATATCCTACCAGAAAAACAGCTTCGTACTCCCCTATACGCGATCTGTTACGTACGAAAATGAGCGAAACTTTGGTAGAAACATCGCTGCGCATGTAGGGGTGTACTGGCCGCCGGCCGTGAGCTTGTATGAAGAAGTTTTTTTTGAAGAATATCTATTCAGTGGCACCGCGCCGGACGAGAGATGCGGCTACATCACTCGCGTCCCGGGGGAGTGCTGCACGTTGACAGAGTTATAAATTACACGTCTCTTTAACAAACACGGTGTTGTGCTTATGCTTATGATATCAGCTGTATATCAACTTCGAGGTGCCGTCGTGTTCATGTTTAAACAATCTTGTGAAATGACGTCATAACGTTGCCGTAAGAATTAAAGAAAACATTTTTTTGAAAAAAATATTGTTGGACCTCCCAGAAAATTGATTGGCTGATCTGCACTTTTGTTTACGTAATATAATAACATATTATAATCTGTGCTTTTGTATGGGAGGTCCAAAAGTTCTTTTTTTGACCCATGTTCCTTAGGGAAAGTTTTTTAGTTTCATCGTCTGAATACACCCTTAAAATTTCGTTAGTAATTAAAAACTAAAATTAGTGGTGTACACACGGCGAGTGGCGACACATCAAGCTATACAAAACCAACATAACCTGGCCTCGCGACGATCTACGTTACTCGACCTACGCGCTGCCAGCTTATTTTGGTTTTGTATTATAGCTTGATGTGTCGCCGTGTGTACCTACATATTGTATAGAACCGACTTCTGAGTCAACACAGACATTTTTTATTTACTTATTTTAGTAAGTTGACAACCCGAAGCATATCGCTGATTATTTATAAATTTACTGTTGTAGTATATTTGATTGAACGTTTCTTCGTGGTGGCTTTTCTGCTGCTCGTTATGATCATATAGAATATGAAACAAACAACACAGCTTAAAATAATTATGATTTATTTAATGAAATTGCTAATTTAAATTCTTTCTTAGCGAAGTTTGTTTAAAATGTCTTTATAATGTGTAATTTCACGGCGGGCGTCCATTTTTATCGGCAGTAAGCGTTGCCGGCAATCAGCTGGGGTCATAGTTCGGAGGGTAGTTTTGCCGCCATTTTGTATTAGCATGAACTATTTGCATTTATAATGTGCACCGCAGCATCCCGCTGACGGCGCGTGCGGCGCGGAAGGGTTGAGCCCCGCGGTAATCCCGTTAACTGGTCTGGTATATATACATAGCGCGGGGCGAGGGAAGGGCGAGGCGAGGGGTAGAGGGGAAGGCGGTTAATAATAATTTTAAATTGTGAGTTTACATAATCCGTCCGTTATTAGTATAATAGCTGAGATGTGAACAGTTGCGCGGAGGGCCCCGAGTCCCGATTCGACTCGTGATTGAACCTACGCATCCGTGGAGAGATGATATTCACTGTTGTGTTTGCAAATGTTTTAAAACAAACTGTCGCCTATTTTACCTACTGTTTTAGCCATAGATATACAACGTGTTAATGAATTAACGCAAAACCTCATACACCCCAACTGATTTATAACAAAATAATTCGATTGAAACAATAATTTCAAAAGTTATTCGCATTTTAAGTTTTGAGACAAAAATTATTTGTTATAATTTCAGCAATGAATGAAAGCGCTAATGTACTCATGGATACATTTTAATAATCTTGTTTTGATAGTAAGTAGGGTAAGTGTGCCCGTGCGGTGGGTTGACATCGGGTTAAAAAACAAAATTTTTTTTAAACAAATTATTTAATATTTTGAAAAAAAAAAACAATGTTGAAACCATGATAATTCGATTCTAAACAAACTACTTTCTAGTTGTATTATACCTACAGAACGTTTTAGCCTAACAGCAGATGGTAGAGTTTGATTTTATTTCAACTACGCAAATAATAGTAAATATTATAACATAACCCGAATCCAGAAATATTACTGTAATATACTCACTTTTTTAATAAGTACCTATTATTATAGTTAAGACTAAAAAACGATTATCTTAAATGCAGGCATACCTATATGTATCTAATCTCATTAAGCTGTAGGCAGAATTCAATAAAACTTATGGTCTTTTTACTATCTCCATTTGTGAAGTTAGAATAGTAAAATTTTCTGTGACGTACCTACATATTTTTCCCTAATATTGTTTGAGAGACGGCGGCGCGGCGGGCACCGCAATATGGATTTGTCTAATAGGTTAAAATATGACAGTATTTGGTTAAATTACATAGAGATTTGTATTGATGATGTTGATGATGTTGTACCAATACGTTTTATAACGGGTAAAGAATGCATCACAGATGAGACGGCATCAACACGTCATATTAGTATAAGAGATAAGTGTACTTTTTGCAACCATCAGCAGCAAGGCTGGTTCAGTGTATATGGGGTGTAGAGCTTTTCTATGATGGGGATGGACCAAGGTCTGCCTGCATAACTCCAGTCGGTTTGGGAGTTACTGATGTTTAAAGGTCTGTAAAAAATTAAAGATCAGCTGCACGGCTGATCATATATATTATATTGTTGTAGTATGCACTGTAACTATGTGAACAGTATAAAAACTGTCAAGTTCTGTCAGTCGGTTTAGGAGATACAGCCAGTCAAAGTTCCGACCTTAGAACGGCTGTATCTCATAAACCGACTGATGAACCATGTCAGTTTTTGTACTATTCACATAGCTACAGTGCATAATACAACAATAACATATGATCAGCCTTGCAGCTGATCGTTAATTTTTTAGAAACCTTTAATCATCAGTAACTCCTAAACCGAATGGAGTTATGCAGGCAGACCTGGTCCATCCCCATCATAGAAAAGCTCTACACCCCATAAACACTGAATCAGCCTTGCTGCTGATGGTTGCAAAAAGTACACTTATCTCTCGGAATATATTGTTATATCTACACTAATATTATAAAGAGGAAAGATTTGTACCTATTTTTGTATGTTTGTATGTTTGTAATGAATAGGCTCAAAAAGTACTGGGCCGATTTAAAAAATTCTTTCACCATTAGAAAGCTGCATTCACCCTGAGTAACATAGGCTATATTTATTGCTAGAAAAGATTAGACGTCCACCCGTGCGAAGCCGGGATGGGCCGCTAGTGTATTATATTATTGTTATTGTATATTGTTGATCGAAGACCTACACACATATTGTTCTGTTCGGAACCGTTTAGGATTTGTTGTCGTTCGACAATTAGGTACTGCAATATTCCTAGTCTTTCGACTTTGTCCTTTTTTCGCCGTATTCTGCTGAACTATTTTCGTAAAGAACTTCTACGAAAAAATCTAAAGTTGCGGTAATTTGTCGGATGTCAATACAACTAGAATGGTTCCAAAGCTTGAACTTTATTGATATTGTAATAAAATAACAAAGGGCGAGTGTGAGTAGGTACCTACTACCTACACTGCAGATCGGATCAGACGGAGGCGGGTGTGTTCATTCATTCATTCACTCAGAGAGTGGCCGGCTAGCGGCTCCTCTGTATTCATGTAGCTTGTGCTTATCAGTTGCAGATAAGAGGCGGTCGGGGGCGCGAGGTATTGTCCGGTGCGGGGTGGCGCGGCGCGGGCGGGAGGGGGAGGGCGCTGATTGCGCGCTAATCAATAGCCTGCAGCTGCAGCGCTGCACTAGTGTAGACCCCCCGCCCCCGGCCCCGGCCCGCGCCACACACCCCCGCACCCTTCGTCTCGAGACCGAGGAGCCGATGCGAGAGCTATTAGCTATTTATTACCATTATTAATATCTGATGAAGGACTCGACGTTTCCATAGAGATTATTGCTTCGGTAAAGACACTACGTACATTCTTATAGCTTGTCGGTCTGTCGAGCTACAGTGCTGAAGGATGATTGGTTTTGGGGCATTATGCTTCGAGACCGATACCTTCACGAATAAGCCGTTGTAATAACAGTGAGAATTACGCAGTTACAAATTTCAAGCAAAAAAAAAGATTATAAAATTTAAGTAAATGCAACTGCATGCTTAAGAGTTGTTTTGCAGTAATGCTTCTGACAAACCCGCGAGTGTTTAAATGGTCCTGAGTATTTTACGAGTATATCCAAATTAGAATATTTCAAAACAGGAACAAGTCACTACAATAGAAAAGCAAAGTAATGAGACTCGCCTAGCTTGTCGCACACTTATCTACATAATATGCAAAACGATCTCGTTGGTGCAGGGCGTGATTTACATAGGGTATAGGTACCTACAGGAGGCAGGTGTGTATGTAGATGACATGTAGATGCGACGCGCTGTGATTGGCTGCCGTCGCCCGTGCGTGCGCGCGACCTCTACCCTTTACCTTCAGCGGCGTATGGAAATAGCGCCGACGTAAAAAAACTGAGCTATTTAACCCTTGCGACCCTCGCTACCCCCCGGCCCCCCGGCCCCCCGGCCCCCGGCGACACTCGGCGCGTGATTTATTAGTTACATGTTATAACTCATAACGCTACAGAGTGTGCGAGGTCATTAAGTATAAATTATTCCGTCGCGCGACAATATCGGTGACGCGTTTAATTTAAAAAGCTATGATGTATGGACGCAATCACAGAGTGGGGGTGCGGTGTGCGGGGGTGCAAGGGGTTATAAATTCGTTTATTTAACCCCTTTTATGATGTGACTGTTTCGATATAAATTGCCTAATATCAAACGATAATTGGCCCCATAGTGAAAGTTGTTCAGTTTGATGGTCTGCAGCACCTCCTTAAATATTACTAGGGTGTTTTGTTACACCCTTAGAGTTACACCCTGTATATACAAAGTACAAATACAATATAGAATTACATAGTGTAACATTGTCAAGACCAGAGCAGCGTTCAGAACCTACACCCTATGTGCACCCAGAGCGCACCCCGAGCGCAACTTTTCGCACTAAACGCCGTTCAGAGGCTCGGTGAAAGACGTTCTACTATAGAGCGAGTTGAAAAAACAACCGCACAAAAAGGTTCAGAACGCAGCTCTGACTTCCTAATGTAATGCGATGATTATATGAATAACCATATAATCATCGCATTACATTAGGAATCACAATCTGATTCGTATTCTTATTTTATAAGAAATATAATTTGAAAATGATAATTATTAATGTACAGGGTCCTTCTTAATATGCTGACACTTTTTTAAGGGGATGATCACACCGTCAAACTGAACAACTTTCTCTAAATAAAAGTCGCGACAAAAAATCTACAGTTCCATATAAAACTGCAAGCCTACTTGAGTCAAATATATCGAGAGAGTTGTTCAGTTTGATGTTCTGGTCATCCACTTAAAAAAGTGTCAGCATATTAAGAAAAACCCTATAGGTATCTCGTAATAAAGCTGTAAGAGTTCTCTTCTCTCTCACTCGGGTTATTTATTTAATAACCCAAGCCTTTTGAGAAAGTTTGTAGGTAGGTGCTATACTTATTGTAACTAAAGGAATGTAAATATTAAAAAGAAACAAGTAAATACATTCAACTAGGCAGCTCGGTGTCTGGGGACACGGGCAGGTAGGGAGTGGAGCTGAGTGGAGTGGAGTATTAGTTATGAATTTATGAGGATGTAAACATGAGAGCAATAGTGAGCGGTCGTCGGACGCGACGCCGCGCGGGTGCGGCGCGGCGCGGCGCGGACAAACAACGGTGATTGTTTGTGCAGTGAGCGCACAGCACACGCTCACGCCGCGCCGCCCGCCCCCGCCCTGACGTCGAACCTGTGCGGCCTTTGAGAATAACCCTTCTTACTAATGTAGAACAAACACAACTAACTCATTTCTTTAAAAAAACATAAATCTGGTCCAGTCTAACGGTATAGCTACTAAAATGTACACCACTATTTTTAAGTGCCAACAAAATTTTAAGGGTGTAGGTATTCAGATAATGAAATGTAAGGAACATGATGAGTCGTAAAATTTGATTTTTTTTAGTAGGTATTAGAAAAGTAGAAAAGTATTCATAAAAAAGCATTGATCAGCTGATCGATTTTCTAATGGAGGTCTTAAAAAAATTTCTCGTTTTCGCCGAGATTTCTTTTTTTTTTAATTCCTTATGTTATCCATTTTAATAGCAAAAATTAATTTGTTTAATTTATCAGTCTTGCATTCAAGCTATTTTTTTCGTGGAGTGACTTTTCGTAGGACTTTTCTATACATGGCAATATTTATGTACATATGGCGGGGAAATGTGACAATGACAGTGCTGGAAGAAGTTTTACGTCTGGGGGGCGGGGCCTGAGCGGGGAAGCGGGTTGTAAAACAGATTTTTTTCAGGACTAATTGTTTAGTTAATAGGTAATTAAAAACTAGTTAGAAACTAGGCAGAGCCCCGGTGGTAAAAAATAGTTTATCAAATCTTACTATATTATTTATTTTATTACCAGCCACTGATGTCCCACTGTCGGGCAAAGGCCTCCCCCCGTCCTGTCCAAGAGTCTCTGTTTCGCGCTTCGAGAGGACAATTCTCAAGGAAACTATTAATTTCGGCCCGCCACCTTCATCTAGGTTTGCCTCGACGCCGATTTCGTTTCTTTTATATTATTTTTGGTGATCAGTTGCTGGTTTGGTGGTTTTGGCTTCTTTTATTCTTTTATTATATTTGGTGATCAGTTGGTGGTAGTTTTGGTCCATAGGTCATCTGGGATGCGTCAGATATGTCCAGCCCAATCCCACTTTACATTGGCAGCAGTGGTGGCGACGTCTGTCACTTGGGTTCTGAGCGAATGACTTCGTTTCTGACTCGGTCGATCAGTTTTAAGCCTAGGATACTCCGCTCCATAGCTACCTTGCTGGCGAACCCTGAGACTTGACTTCTGATCGTTCGTCAAACACCACGTTTGAGCATCGTATGTGAAAATCGGAAGAATGCACATTTTAATGAGTTTGCGTTTAAGTGATAGTGGAAGATCTCTTTTCATCTGTTCTTTCATTGACCAAAAGATCTTCCAGGCATTTTCGGTGCGTCTTGCAACTTTTCTTGTCTAGCCTGGAAGGAAACTATTTGGCCTAAGAAGATATTGTCATAAACATATTCCATTCCTCCGCCATCGATCATTATCCTAATCTCTGTGCTATTTGTCATCAACATGGTCTTTGACATTCATCTTAAGCCCAACCTCAAGGCTCGCATTGCTTAGATCTTGTAGCAAGAAACCCAGTTCCGTATCCTGTGAGGAGAAGAGAACAATGTCGTCAGCGAAGCAAAAATTAGTTAATCTTCTTCCTCCGACATCAATTTCCCTTCCTTCCCTCCCTGGCGATGGCGCCACACGTCGAAAGATAGTATCTAACTGTTAAATTCAGGAACTGTAAGATAATATTCTCCAACGATAGCAAACGACAAACAGCAAATTAATACAAATATTACATCAGCAACAATACAATCATTGGAATAGGTATAAATATAATTTACTGCCATGACACTGCTCATTCAGGAATTATGATCAATTGAGTCTACATCCGCTCCGTTTTTACAATTTCTTCGAAAAATGAATGGACAGAGAGTGAGATGATCACTGATCAGTGTAGAGTAGAGAAAGTAAGTATAATAATGATGTTGGACGTGTTGTTCGGACTTAGAACGCAGCAGGCGCAGGCGCAGGCGCAGGTAGTGAACCGTCGACGATGAAATCGAACGCGGCTCACAATGAGAGTTACGAATTAAGAATAGCGAAGGTTTAGTTTAGTGGAGGTGCGCGCGCGCAGCTGTCCCCCGCCGACGCGTGCGGGGGCCGGGGGCCGGGGGCGGGGGGTTGACACGCGCCGCAACCCTTTATCAGCAGTTAACTTTATTTAGCTGAACAATACTGGTCGCGTGTCACGTGGCATGCGGGCGCGGTAGGGGCGCGGGACGAGCTTGTTATAGACTAATGCCTCAAACGTTTGTCTCGCGGCCGAATAAACATTATAAATTACTTTAATCACATTTAATGGCCGCTTCTAATAAGTCACATTAGGTTTACAGCGATGCTCCCTATTCGTTACCAACTACTGATATGTGTCGCCGCTACTCGTTATAATAGGCCCATCATAAAACTTCATAAATTATGTCCAACTACTTGTGCCTACCTATCTTTCAAACCATGCAATTTCTATTGTAACTATTTTTGGGTTTCAGGATGGATCGATTCATGTGATGATTTGATGATGAATGGTGTTCATCTTTTTGCTCGCAAAAAACACAGGAAAATTAAGTAGGTGCGTAGTACCTAAGGTTACGACATTTATTGAGTCGTATAATAGACGCATATAAAGTGATCTATTCCTTAGCTGAAATCGACAAGGGTGATGTACATATTAACTAATGTATTTACTTTATTTACTACTAATATTTTATTTAGGTGCTACTAACTGCGCGTTCATTCGAACCATCAACAATCATGTGGGCCTTGAGAAGAGACATCATTTATTTTGCAGTTGAAATAACAGACGTCGTTATCATCATCAGCCTATAAACGTCCCACTGCAGGGCACAGGCCTACCCTCAAGGATGGTGTATGGGCATTAGTCCACCACGCGTGCCCAATGCGGGTTGGTAGACTTCACATACACATCAGAAATTCTTCTTCAGTGTATGCAGGTTTCCTCACGATGTTTTCCTTCACCGTTTGAGAGCAGTCGGTTTTACGTACATACGTTAGAACAACTCAATGGTACATGGCATTTGTCCGTGCGGATTCGAACCCGGATCCCCATTATTGGGAGTCCATACCTCTCCGCAACGCGTCACCGACGCTCTTACGTCGACGCTCAGACGTAGGTATATGTATATACTAAAATCCTAAGGCTGGATTCAACCAAACTGCGTTTGGCCATCCTGACAGGGATCGCGGTTGTCAGTTCATGCTAGGTATGTATGTTATGTAGGTACCTAGATTAGAAGCAATACATAGATACCTACACTACACTACAGTGATGGCGACTAGCTCAGAGACGAGCACGTTGCGTGCGCGTGCTCGTGACACTCGCGTGTCTCCGCGCCCTGCGCCCTGCGCTGCACCCTGACATCACAGAGTAGAGGGTCTCCGAGATCAAAGAGCCCTCCCTCCCCTCCCTCCTCACCCCTCTCCTCCTCACACTCGGCCGCACTCCGCCCTCACACAACTACTCGCAAATTTAATATCCGACCGTTTGTTTAAACTGCCATGTTTACACATTCCATTAGTTGTTTGATTTTTGAAATGAACAACTTTTATTGTTAAGTTTTGCTGCAAAAGGTTCGGAACATATTTGATTTTAGAGGCCCGTGAATTAAATGAACTATATAGGTAGGTACCAGCGTTGCCAGATTTTTTTTAGGGCAAAGCGGGATTCAGAAACTTTTTGAGTAAAAAAGCGGGATTCCTTCGTTGAAAGCGGGACATAATAAAAAAAACGTAAATAATCAGTAGTTTCTGAGTTACTAAGTTTACAATGATGTTGATGATAGATAATCATAGAAAACATATTTTAATGATTATATTTCTCTAAAGATTTAACTTCTTTGACGACCCGGTTGGTGTAATGGTTACCACTCCGGACTGCCAAACCAGGGTCCTGGGTTCAAATCCCGGTTCGGTCATGGATATTATAATTATGTTCGTGCCGTTGTTGTATGGTTACCATATTAAAAAGCCTACACTACAGTTCTTAACTTGGGATCATTACAATGTATGTGCCTGTGAGCGTTATTTATTTATTTATTTTAAATTCTTTTAAAGTTTCATTTTTTTTAAATATACTTAGTTGAAGAACTATACGCAGGATAACTCCGATTAAATTGGATGAGTAATTTCCGAAAAGCGGGACTAAGCCGTCCCGCGCGGGACATTCAATTTTGGGCTAAAAATCGGGACGTCCCGCCAAAACCGGGACGTCTGGCAACGCTGGTAGGTACCTAGGGTAGACCGGGGGCAATGGTACCAGTTTATAAATAATGACCCATAACTCAGAATTTAAGGCCACCACGTAAAAATCGCTTAGGATATAACATTCTAGTCTAATTGGCTATCAGAATTAAGAAAATAATTTCTAGTTGATCGTATCAGAATTGTGCAAATTGAGTTTTTGTTCATTAAGTCCTTTTGTTACAATTGACCCCTAGTACGGATCAATTGTACCAGAAAAACAAAGGTAAATAAAATCCAAAATAATGCACTAATCAGTCAGTATTTATTGTTAATTTCTTAAGACGAATCAGTTTGTCACGTTACATCAGTCTTAATTATAGAGACTCGTATTTAGACTAGACAAAGCTAGCATTTCAGTTAAATTACACGTATTATAATATTCTCCAAGTTTTTGAAACATATAATGTCAACTTATTATAAAAAACACATCAGGGTGCTCATAGCACACCTTTCCAGTAATAACAACATCTTAATACAACAAAAATATCGAATTATTTAACAATTACTAATCCCATACAGTTACAATTGACCCCTGGTACAATCAACCCCATCCTTCACAGCAAATTATTTTTAAATAATACAGTACCTAGTATTATCCGATTCAGTAAAAACAGATAACATTGCGGGTATTATAATTTATATAGATCCCGGAAGTGTCGAAATGAATCGTCGGGATGAATCAAAGGTATAAATTAAAATACCCAAGATGTAACTTGTTACAAAAATATTTTATACTTATCACGACCTTAAATCGAAGAGATCAATTATTATTCGTTATTAGTCAAAATATAATCAACACACATTGTCCAACATTTTGATGCATAACATCTGAAGCTCTTACTGATCGCCCTTTTAAAATTTCCTCATAAGCTTGCTCATACAATAGGAGAGCCTTCGTGCCTCGATCTGTCTTTCTTGGTCTATTTCGCGGCATCTATTTAGGTAAGATAAAACAAAATAAATTATAGGTAGTGAAATAAACAAGGTATATAGATAGTTTGGCAAATATGATTAATATAGTCCTACAGTAACCGCTGGCTCATGGACTAGAGCGGTACATTAAAAAAAAAGACTGAAGAACTGTGACAGTCGCCATATTGGTTGGTTTAAAAAGCTAGTCGGCCAACGTTAATCCGAATGAAATAAGAATTATAACGATGTTATACTCGTATGTTAAAAGGTAAGGGTTCTAAAAGTTATGATGGAACAAAGAAACTCACATACATGCATACGTACATGAATCTTGAAAACATTACACTAATTGTTTTAGCAGCCGACTAAAAACTCGGGGTCAATTGTAGCACGGGGTCAATTGTAACGTTACAATTGACCCCGAGTGTTGTGGTACAATTGTCCTTTTTTACTCGCACCCACTAAACTTCACAAATCTCGATTTCTATATCTAACTGACCCCCACACTGTGATACATTGCAAACTTTAATAACTAGAGAATCATACTTCAGTTAAACTTTCACACTACAACTATTTAATTATAAACAGTAGTACAAAACGTAAATCGTAAATTCTTACCTTGGTCAGTCAAAAATACAAATCGTCTTCTATCATGTGCATCTCGCGCGGCAGCGAGTCGCCGACTAGTGGACAGGTTGAGACACGCTCAAGGCACACTCGTGTATACACACACATGCATATTTCGATGTAGTTGTAGAGTTATAGGCGATGGTACTATTGACCCGTGGTACTATTGCCCCCGGTCTACCCTACTACTGGAATTAAACAACCGTTTTTTTAAGAGACAATACTAAATAGAAAGTAGCATAGCATTATGATGCTAAGGACTACTCGTTATACCCGAGGGCGTAGTAAAAAAATATTGTAAATTATATAGTTATATTATTCGTATTAAGAGAGCGTCGTTGCGGAGAGGTATGGAAAATCAATCTTGAGGTCCGGGTTCGAATCCGCACGGACGCCATGCCATGTACCTACCATTATTGTACCGATGAGTTATTCTAACTTATGCACGTAATACTGACTGCTCTCAAACGGTAAAGGAAAACATCATGAGGATACCTGCATACGCTGAAGACGAAAGAAGTCTACCAATCCGTATTGTGCACGCGTGGTGGACTCACGCCCACACACCGGCCCTGAGGGTAGGGCTGTGCCTTGCAATGGCACGTATATAGGCTGGTGATGATGATTAATTATTATATTGCCTATTCGTAATATCGACGTGTATCTGAAAACAACTTTTTTTAAACATTCAAAATGGTTGGTTTCCACTCGGAGTGGAAAATAAAGAAGTTTGGCGGAAGGCCATATAATGTGAGACCCAGACATATAGGTCCCATACATGAATGAAACTTAGTAATACGTGTAGAGTGAAACAAAACTAACAAAAAAGCAAATTGGTTGTAATCTGTAGAAATTGGGGGAAGGTATTTCTCCTTATGATACCTTTTGTATCAAGTGTGTGAAACTCATAATCTTTCTTATTAGATAGCCCACTCAATCTTCTACGCATTCATTGTGTTTGTTTTAATGAAAATTCACGATAACCGTACAATATTATGATAATGGAATCAAACGAAAGCACACGCACTATCAGTTCAATAAAGCCAAATACGTTCCGTAACGTCCAAAAACTACCTCAGTGATAATATTAGATGAAAATAGCTGTCATGGTTGCGTTATGCTACTGCTTTTTGAATGATTTGTCTATTTTACTAGTAATTTCTACTTTTGAACCCGGACTTCTAGAGATGAGGAAGTGCTTTTAATAAGTGCCTTAATTTTTTCTGTTTCTAATAATTATGACCGACGTCCTGAAGGGCTTTTACTTTTCGTAAAAATGGCTGGGTCCAAATTCACCAAAGTTCTTTACAAGAATATGGTTCGCTAAGTAAGTACCTAAGTATCGACAACTGTTTTCAACATACAATAGCGCTAAAATATCCGCCTCTCACTCTAATATAACTGAGTCAATCATAATCATCATATTCGTTCATTCTATTCAGTAGGAAGTTTCATATCCAAATCAAGCATTGTGTATAAAGTATAAACTAACTAAAAAAACCAAACCTAACCTAACCTATCTTAGGTTTTACCAGAAAAACTTAGGATTTACCGTTGTTCAAGCTTTTACAGAAATATAATTAATTGTAGGTAGGTTCATTACATTTAAAAATATAAATGTATTATAAGTTATAATACATTTATATTTTTAAATGTATGTTATGGCGATTGTAATAATTGTCATTTCGCGTCAATCACAAAGTTAGTAGGTAAGGTGCCTGCCTACCTACGTGAACAGTTCTATCTAAAAAGCAGATTCGGATGGAGCTTCGCTGTGCTGGAAGCTACTAGAAGCAGTTAGATATATTTAACAATACATTAAAATCGATCTATTATTTAGAAAGTGAAACGTGCAAAATGCATGTATGTAACACAAGCGAGCGACAACGACATCTCGCAGCACGCACCGGGCGCACGTGTACTGAAGGGTTGCCTACACGCACACACGCACGCACACATGCACGCACACACGCACGCGGGCACGGTGCGCGCGCGCAGCAACCCTTCGCCTGGCGAGGTATTGTTACCGTCGCGGCGCGAGTCACCCTTCATCGTTTCACTTTTCATCTCGCGCGGAACAGATTGCGTTCGTTTTTTATCGCGTTTCCGTTGGGTGCGGGGCGCGGGGTGCGCGGCGAGGGGGAGGAGGGGAGGGCGTGCCGGCGCCGCCCCGCGGCTCGTTTGCATACCGCTCCCGCGCCCCGCGCCGCGCTCCCCCCGCCCCGGCCGCCCTCCGACCTGTCGCTGTCCTCTCTCGCGACATACACTTGTGCCTACATCTATAACATCAACCCACTCGTCTTCTAAACCTATCAACAACTAAATCTACTGCTCCCATCTACATCCACTCCATTATGATATTCTAAAATACACATAACATAACAATGTCTCAAGATGGTCTCAAGCACAATATGGTTTTAATGGGTAGACAAACACCATTATACATTTCATAAAATAATTTAAATTGTTTCGACTCTAAAATAAAAAGCGTATGACTTACGTAACGTAACGTATCAATAACTTTTTCTCAATCGTTTCTCGTACCTAATCATCGTGAAAGTAAAAAAGTGGACGCCTTGCTTAAAAAAAACAAAAATTTTATTGAATCCCATCTAAAGTAATTTTAAATCAAAAGAAATCGATTAAGATTACTTGTCGTAACGGTCTAGTCTAGGTAGCAGAACATAACGCGTGTAATCCAATAATGTGTGACACTGATATTTGCGTTGAATCCGGTGAAGTGTCGACGTGCGTGACTCAGCACTTAGTAGAGCCGTTAACAATTTACATAAATGCCTGTCACGTAGCTTAGGTACTATACGTCAGTTTAGTTCAAAACACAAGGGTGTTAGGCAGACGGTGTGACAAAAAGTAAACGTAAAACATGTCTGTAATTATAAAAAACAGGCGCCTTTTAGAGTTCAGTGGCGCCCTCATCACAATACAACGTGTTAATGAATTAACGCAAAACTAGAAAGTAGTTTGTTTAGAATCGAGAGCAGAATCGAATTATCATGGTTTCAACATAGGTCATTTTTTTCAAAATATTAAATAATTTGTTTGTAAAATTTTTAATTTACTGAACCCGATGTCAACCCACCGAATGGGCACACTCACCCTACTTACTACCAAAACAAGATTATTAAAATGTATCCACGAGTACGTTAGCGCTTTCATTCATTGTTGAAATGATAACAAATCATTTATGCCTCAAAACTTAAAATGCGAATAACTTTAAATTTTAACTATCAAAATAATGAAATTATTGTTTCAATCTAATTATTTTGTTATAAATCAGTTGGGGTGTATGAGGTTTTGCGCTAATTCATTAACACGTTGTATTAAAGATTTCTCAATAACAAGAGCATCTTAATCTAAACTATTATTAAACTGTAACAGAAGTGTGTCTGTACATTGAAGATATTTAAAAAAATATATTACGATATGGTTTTTAGATGTCCCTGATTCCAAATCACCAATTTTTGGATTTTTGTCTGTCTGTTTGTTTGTTTGTTTGGGTGTTTGTTTGTTCGAGTATCACGCAAAAACTACTGAACCGATTTTGATGAAAATATTTTTGTTTGATAGCTTATCATCTGACTTAAAATCTGGTATATAATTTATGTGGACGAAGTTGCGGGTAAAAGCTCGTAAATTATAAAAGTGCTACTCCAGTTAAGAGGATAGAGCATTACGGTTTAGCCCATACAAACGTATTCCACTGTTTTCTCCCTGGATAATGACACAAGAGCAAATTTTTTTACCACACAATCTATGTCATGTTTTTCTTTTTTGAATTTATTGATTACTGTAAGAACTAGGGACATTAAACGTTATTGCTGTGTGTACATTGCTACACAAATCACCCATCCAGTCTGTACTCAAGTTCTATGATATTGTCTAGACATTCGTTATTTATTGTCAATAGTAAAAAGATTCGAAATAAAACAATATTATAAATACTTTATTAACAAGTACATAGCTACACATAATTGTTATAATAGTTTGAAAATCTTAACCAACATAAATAATAGCGAGCTAACGATCTTAAATTATAAAGAAGCAAAAATAAATACCTTTCGTTCATGATCATGAAACACCAACAGACCTGTGACAAAATCTATCACAAACTATACGGGATGTAAACTTTAATGCGTTTTATACGGGTGCTTCAGACCATCAAACTGTAACATCAGACCATAAACGTTTACTAAGGGAGCAATATTGAAATAGCAAAAAAAAACAGCTGTTCCATAGAAAACATCAATGGCGACTCAACCAAAATGGTAATATGGAACTGCTGATTTCAATGTTAGTCTCATAGTAAAACTTGTCCAGGTGATGAACTGAGCACCCCCCTTAGATTACGTTACGAATTTAATTTAACCATATTGTCTTGTCTAGGTATTCTTAGTCTACGTTAGTATTTCCGAGTACTTACAACCCGGATTCCTTTAAAGTACGAGTGAATAGGCATCTTCTGGGTAAGCTCGCTACATCTACGACCCCATCTTCGTCCTGAGGACTGGATTGAGGTCAAGAGCAAACCCATAGTTAATAAAAAAAAAAAAAAAAAAAAACGTAGTTAATATTATGTCCATGTGAGAGTAATAATAGGCTATTTGCCAACCTAGTCAAATCAGCAACTCTCTACCGAATTTCAAAACGCGCGTTTAGTATCTTCAATGAAAGTAAAATAAATGGATAGGCGTAAAGCGCATTTACTTGAAGCACACACAGTAGGGTACACACAACGTTTTTTCCTCGTAGAACATAAATACATAGCTTTTAATTTATGTTTTTGTGTTCTTCCTTACGTGCCTATGTAGTTTTTGAGAAATTTTGATAAGTTGAAAATATGAATCTTCGGGGTAAGTAGTAATACATTTGTGGGGCAACTTGTAACATATTACAACGCAGCTCCTAGCTGTATTGTTACATCCTCAAAACTCAAATTTACTCAATTTAACCAAATTTTGATATTTATGAGTCTGAAATTATTAATAACGGACGGACGGATCGCTGGCTCACTCGGCGGAGGAGAAAGCAAATTTATTTGCTAATCTTTTTGCCGGGAATTCGCATCTGGAGAACTCAGATAAAACACCACCTACCATTCCTCGTACTGAATGCTCAATGGCATCAGTTCACATTCGCCAAAAAGAGGTTTTTAAAATCCTACGTTCTCTAGACGTGAACAAGGCTAGCGGACCCGACGGAATCCCAGCGATTGTCCTACGCACCTGTGCTGCAGAGTTGTCTCCTGTTTTAACACGCCTGTATCGCCTCTCACTTAAGACTGCGGTAGTCCCAAAGTCATGGAAGCTTGCCAACGTGCAACCTGTGCCCAAAAAAGGCAGTCGTGCCGACCCTGTCAACTATAGACCAATATCAGTCACTTCCATACTCTGCAAGACTATGGAACGTGTACTTAACAACCGGCTCCTGGCATACCTTGAATATAACGATCTCCTCAGTGACCGCCAGTATGGGTTCCGCCCAGGACGGTCCACGGGGGATCTCCTTGTGTATGCCACACATCTGTGGAGTGAGGCTGTCGAGAGATACGGGGAGGCACTTGCCGTGTCACTTGACATATCCAAAGCCTTTGACAGGGTCTGGCATGCAAGCCTTATAAGCAAGCTTCCATCATATGGAATTCCGATTGACCTATGCGACTGGATAGCTGACTTCTTGAGTGAACGATGCATACGAGTAGTCATTGATGGATACTCATCGGATCAAATGGCTATTAATGCCGGTGTTCCTCAGGGGTCAGTTCTGTCAGCTACTTTATTTCTGCTGCATATAAACGACATACTTGTGCCCGGAACCTTTGGGTATGCTGACGACAGCACTGTTTCTGACAGATATCTGTCCGGTGCAGGGGTCAAATTGGATGTTACTCAGTCTTGTCGAGAGGCCATGGTGCAGCGATTAAACTTGGCCCTTGAATTTGTGTCCGACTGGGGTGACGCTAATCGGGTCAGTTTCAACGCAAACAAAACACAGGCGTGCCTTTTCTCCACAAAACGGAGTCCCTTCACTTTGACTCCGACTTTCCGAAATGTGTCCATACCGATAGCTGATCGCCTGGAGCTCCTGGGCATTAACATATCGTCCGATTTGAATTTCGGGCGGTATATTGAGTCCATGGCGAAAACCGCAGCGAAAAAACTGGGCGTCCTTTCGAAGTTCAGACGGTACTTCACTCCGGGACAGCTTCTACAACTTTATCAAGCACAAGTCCGATCGTGTATGGAGTACTGCTGCCATCTTTGGGACGGGTCTGCCCAATACCAGCTGGCCGCGTTGGACTCAATCGACAGGCGTGCCAGGAAGCTCATAGGTGATCCAACCTCTGTGGCGAAGCTACAAAGTCTTGAGCATCGTCGCAAGGTAGCCTGTCTATCTGTTTTTTATAGGATACATTTCGGAGAGTGTGCGACGGAATTACACGATTTAATACCTCCGTCTCCCTTTCATCTGCGGGGGACGAGACGCAGGCTGGGTTTCCACCCTTATGTCGTTGACCTACCAGCAATTCGCACGAAGAAGTTTGCTTCTTCTTTTATAATGCGCACGGCTAAGGAGTGGAACGCACTGCCTGCGGACCTGTTCCCTGAGCAATACAACCTGGGCCTCTTCAAGGCAAGAGTGAATAGGCATCTTTCTAGGTAAGCATGCTACATCTTCGGCCTCATCATCACTCAACATCAGGTGAGATTGGGGTCAAATGTTTACCTATCGAACATAAAAAAAAAAAAATAATAAAAAAAAATAAATGCAAAAATTAAGCTATTGAATGCCTTTCAGTATTACAAGCCAACTTTGGTTACCTCAATCATTCAAAATTATCCCAAGTATTTGTCACCCTCAAAGATTAGAAAGCCTCCATCTAAAGAACTGTCCAAAGACAAGAATTAAGACCGAAAAAAAAATAAACTGCATGTTCCGAAAAAATATGCTGTAAAACCAAAGAAAGAAGAAGAAAGAAAACAAGACATGTTAAGCATGCAAAGGCCTAAAGGTTTTGTGTTTACCTATTCCTAAAAATATGGTTACATAGTTGTTTCTGACTATTTATTATTTAATATGTTAATAAATACTGTTTACTTTTGCTTTACTAAATCGATATAAAGCTTTATAATTTTCTTGTAAATTATGCCGGTATTTTCATTGTTTCAACTTGCCCCGAGCCAGTTACAACAAACCCCACGGGGTAAATTGTAACAGCTCCCATTTTTCGGAAAAGTGGCTCCTATGAGTGATTGGATAGGATTTAAGATTGTTAGTTATTTGAATTTAGTGCTTGAATAGTTACTCAACAAATACACTAAGGCAAAATTTGGAAACTATAAATACTTTTGTAAATACAAGAGTTTTTCCAAAAACTGTTACAACAAGCCCCTGTCTACAATGTGAAAGAGGAAATATTGACAAGCAATTGTTTTACAAATTTTTCTTGTTTAAAATGTTCGCTATGAACAATTATTATAAAATTAGTAATATGACGTCATATTACGCATCATTCTTGTCTTAGGTCCGTCACACATATACGGAATTGCAATCCGGAATTCCGAATTAGGATTACGATTTTGTATAGATTTTCCCCCTCCACAATTCCGTTCGGAATTGCGGAGCTGTCAAATCCTATATAAAATCACAATCCTGATTCGAAATAAAATTCCGGATTGCAATTCCGTCTGTGTGTGGCAGACCTTATAGTTTATCTCGTTATAGTATTTCAAACAGCTATAACTGAATATATGATTCAAGACTTATATTTTCAAATATTATTGTAATGAGAAGATAAAAATAAAAATTAATTTCATGTCCTCTATGTAAAGTCAAGTAACAACGCTGTAAGTAGGCGAGTCAGAGATATTCTGAAACCTCATAACAAGAATTCGGAAGAAGCTAATAATAATAAGACGGAAAAATAAAACATTTTAACGGGTTTCTACCTATAATTTCTGGCCGCATCTTCTCTACAACGCAACAGAACACCTTTCGGCGCCGGCGCGGTGGTAGAGTCAAAAAAATAACGGCACAAAGCTATGTGATATTATTTGAATAAAAATATTGAGTTTTTGTGTTTGATGTTTTTTTAGGGTTCCGTACCCAAAGAGTGCCAACGGGACCCTGTTTACAAGCCTACGCTCTGTCCGTTTGTCCGTCCAGTCGGTTCCTGTAAAGTGCTGTATCTTTTGACCCGTAATCGTCATAAGTAGCAAGTTGAAATGTTCACAAAATATGAGTTCTTTTCAAGGTTTTTTTGGTTTTGCTCTATCGTAACAACGGAAAAATATTCAATCCTCAAACTTGGTGTGATTATAAAGCATACTCTAAAGTAAAATAATAAAAAACCGGCGAAGTGTGCGTCGGGCGTGCGGTAATGATCCCAGAATATAATTTTTTTTTGTACGTTTGTTGGTACGGAACTCTCCGTCCTAAAAGACGAAGATGCAAAGTTATTCTAAAATTACAATCTAAACTATTATAAAACTGTAACAGAAGTGTTCCTATACATTGAAGATATTTACAAAAAAAAGATATATATACTATATTATGGTTTTTAGGTGTCCCTGATTTCAAATCACAAATTTTAGGACTTTATGTCTGTCTGTTTGTTTGTTTGAACGAGCATCACGCAAAAACTACAGAACCGATTTTGATAAAACTTTTTTTTGTTTGATAGCTTATGATCCGACTTAAAATCTGGTATATAATTTATGCGGACGAAGTCGCGGGTAAATGCTTTAAACTATAAACGTGGTAAAAGCTTTTTAATTATTTGCAATGGGTTTTTGGCATAGAATAATCAAAGTTTGTGATAGACATTGATTCCCAAAAGACCGAGTGTCCGCGCGAGGACTCCGAGGTGGTGGCGCGAGATTGTGACGTGAGGAGTGTCCTCCGGAGGTGTGTAGAGGAAGCCGCTGCACTGGTGCAGTGTGTCACGTCACGACACGTCACGGAGCCCGGTGCGGCACCATTGTACTCACTAACGAGTGTTTTGTGTTCGCCCGCTCAGCTCAACCTTACGCAGCTGATTCCAGAATTTTTTTGCAAAAACCGTTATTTTAGACGTAAATCTCACCCTTCCGAGTTTGAAATTTCAATATCCCGTCGAACAATGCATTCGCGTCGCGTTTTTTATTAGCGACGATTTTAAAAAATGTGGGGTAATGCATTTTTTATTGTAAAAATGTGCTCGCGGCGCGGAGACGCAGTCGTTATTCCTTCCCACGGCCGGGAAATGGGTCAGGCATTGTTCCGCTCCTTCGTTTTTGCGCTAAAAAAGAGATTTCTGTATAGAGATCCGCACAGCGAGCGACCTGTCGCGTCCCCTCCCCGCGCCCCGCCCCGCCACGCTCCCCTCTGACATACTTTTTTAGGGTAAAAAATGTAAAAATTACGTCGCAGCTTGCGATCGAGTTTTCTCAGGAGTCACGCAATTTTTTTTCTGGAGAAATGTGTAAGCGGCGTGTAGTACAGGAGGCTGGAGCCGGGAAGGGTTGGCGACATCTGTCGCGGCGACGATTACCACGTTTCAAATAAATTTTAACGGCGCCTCCGGCGAGGATCGGGGTTCGGGAGGGGAGGAGGGGTCCAGGGCAATAAAATGATTAGGTAAACAAAACGAAGGCTGCGGGCTGTTTGCAGGCGCGGGGTGAGCGCGGGCGGCGCGGGGGAGAGGGCCGCTGCCGAGATTACCTCCGTTTTAACGCGTGAAAGATTTCAAAGGCGACCCCGGCCACTTCACAAATAATCCATCAACATCTCGTCGCGTGGAGGGCCACTCTGCCGCGGGGCGCGGGGCGCGGGGGGAGGCGTGAGGGGAGGTACGAGGGACCAAATTCAATTCCGTTGTAAATTGGAGCGCATATTCAGCTAAGAGCGTCGGAGCTGCCTCGGCCACCGCCAGCGCCGGCCCTCACTCACCTGCCCCGAAACATACGGACGAGACGGACCCATTATACACCCACTAGATATACTGTCTCTGACAAGAGGCTCTTTAAGATTTTTAGGCTTTTATCCTTATCTGTGATATTCAACAAACAGAATACTCATGTCTTGAAATCGTATTTCGGCTTCCGTTCGAGATCCTATACATTGTTTTCTTACTATAATGACAACCTTACGAAATGGTTGATATAATTATAGTGAAGTTCCTAACTACCCACAATGAAAATATGGTTGTGAATTTATCTGTGTTAATCTACCTACCTAGCTAGATCTAGATGTACTTATGTATTCGCTCTTTGTATACAAGGTATATGTGGTTGTGGAGTAGGTACATGTGACGTCACTCACCTGAGAGTGAGGTAGGTACCTATATACAAAGTAAAGCAACACCGACAAGCTTCGAGTGCCAGGTTCGCTTCCTGCGATCCTCTGGCACACACCTGCGCGTCTTTACATTAATTATGAAGCTCGTATTGTGTTCACTTCAGTCTGATGAATGTGAAATTAATAAAATATCATATTTCTCCGCTGAGAGCCACCGCCAGCGCAGCGCAGCGTACGGCTACGGCAGCGGTCCCGACCGACTTAACGGTAACTCTGCGCGTCGATGCTTTCATTTCAAAACCAACGGATGCTTTACTTTAGGCTGTTTGTTCCTTTACAATCAAAGTTTGTGATAATTAGGGAATTACTGGTAAAG
This sequence comes from Agonopterix subpropinquella, assembly GCA_922987775.1. NCBI lineage: Eukaryota > Metazoa > Arthropoda > Insecta > Lepidoptera > Depressariidae > Agonopterix > Agonopterix subpropinquella. The sequence goes on from OV277703.1 coordinate 97,281, forward strand.
TGACAAACATAATTCGATAAAGGCGAGGCGTGCATTGAGTACACTGTCCATTAAAAAGTAGCGACAGGACTTTGACAGGGTTCGGGCACTTAGTGAAATACGCATAATTTAGAATAAAATCATGAGTATAATATGCTGGTGATGATGATGATGATTGAACACTTAAACTTAAATATTATTACGTGACTTAGGTAAACATATTGTTATACTAATTACGTATTTCCGAGAAGCACTACACCGAAATTTTTTTTTTGGTGAAAAACAGAATTATAGTGACCACCGAACTTAATGTAACTTTGGTTATACTTATAGCCTAGTCATTTTACGGTTTGACCCGGGACTAATTATGAATTGATATGTTGTTCGGTATTGTATTTAATTGGTATATGTACCAAAATAAACAAATAAATTAAGTCAGCAACAGCACCTTTAAAATTTAACGTTTATCTCGTTTTAAAAAACCTGATTTTTTTGCTTATTTTTAAGGCTTTACCGCTACCACTCTATACATACTTCAAACATGGTGTTAATATTTTAGTCTAGGAAGGATGGATTGAGGATTTTGGTTAGGTATATACCTAACATTTATAGTTCGGTAGTCAATATAATTAGGTTTAACAAGCAAGGTTCAAGGTTGTTTTTTGCAACAAGGTTCTAAGATAAAAAATTTGTTCAATACATACATAACCTTACTCTATTACCGTTATGGAAGAGCTGAGCCTCTGAAGCCACTTTTGACAAAATTGGCACGAGCTAGCAAGTTGTCATGGATAACATAAATCTATTGAAACTTATCAAATATCAATAGATATAAATATGTTTGATTGTAAGTACCTATACTGAATACGTATCCACTCGTCCGTATTACACTTTCAGTACTTTACACCCTCCATTTAACATCAGACGTAAAAACATTGTTCATGTTAATATTATTGTTTATTTTACATTCATTTATACAACAATAGGGTACTTAGTTGCAGCGAACTATACGATACTATATTCGTAGCTTAGTTGTCTGATCCTAGAAATGTAGACCTTTAACCAACCTACGAAAATTTACTTAATACCTTATTTTATACTAAATCGTTTTGTGGCCTCAAACTATTGAGACTTTTTTTGTCTCAGTAGGCCAGTCAAATTGCGGTCAACCAAACTAGTTTAAGTTATACTAAATAAATCTTTATTTCAGACAGTTAAGTGCCTACTAATAAGTTTATTGTTTATATTTATGTTAGCTACTTTGTGGAGAGAATAAATAACGTTTTTATTATTTTTATTTATTTATTTATACAATTTAAAGTTATTAAGAAGGTTTTTTTCCTGTACCTAAGTATATTGTTTTAGAATCAATCTCTCCTAAAAATAGACCTAAACCAAAAATTAAAGATACGTCGTCGCCAGTAGCCCAAAATTGGAAATCTAGCATTTATCTTGTACTTAAAATGCTTATGACAAAAACTGTTTTGTACATAAATGTTGAAAAATACATGATTAATTTTTAATGAATAACCCACCGTGACACGTTTCACAAGCTTTTATTATTAATTCCTTGCCAAGAGTCAATATTGTTAAACTTAATTAAAATGAGCGCATTAACTAGTAAGTATTATTATTATTAACAAGCCTTCCTGGAGATAAAATTCCCATTTTTATGTTGTGTTTCGAGATTTTTTCATTGTTTTTCCAGACGACGTTTTTGTCACAAAATGATTACCTACGGCTTAAAAGTCCCATACTATAGGTAATTACTATGACCCACCTTTTCATGCTTAATCTAGTCCAATGACTGGCCTACAGTTGTTTGGGAACACTCATCATCATCATCAGCCTATAAACGTCCCACTGCAGGACACAGGCCTACCCTCAGGGAGGGTGTATTGTATAGGCATTTAGTCCACCGCGCGTGCCCAATGCGGATTGGTAGACTTCTGAAGAAATTCTGATGTGTATGTACACATCAGAATTTCTTCTTCAGTGTATGCAGGTTTCCTGACGATGTTTTCCTTCACCGTTTGAGAGCAGTCGGTATTACGTACATATGTTAGAAAAACTCATTGGTACATGGCATGTTGTCCGTGCGGATTCGAACCCGGACTCCCATAATTATGTGTCCATAACTCTCCGCAACGCGCCACCGTCGCGTCGCTCTCACATCGCGGGAACACCGATGAAAGATAATCTATGGGAATCGGGACCAACATCGAAAACGCGGAAAAAAATCAGCTGTCCCAAATATCGATGGTCTAGATTCTAGATCATCTTCTAGACTCTAGAAGACAAACGTGCTAAGTGCAAAATTTTGAAATTTTGAAATTTTAAAATGTTAATGCCAAATGTATTAAATGAGCATGCTCTACCGTTTACACTTACCCAAATGCCATAATTCCGTCTCTTTCTGTCTAATCAGTATGTGTACATTTATAGCAAGTGACATCAAGTTGAAGCCAAGAAAATTAATGACTGTTATTTTCAACCTTCATTAACAACAAATTAATAATGTTGAATAGATTTAGTTCATTTGACTTTCGGTTCTCAATTATATTCAATATCTAATGATAAATAATAATAATAAATAATAATAATAATAAGCCCGCAGGGCAGCTTGTGGCGAGCTGTTGGTGATTGGCGACACCACGGACCCGATTCTCCAGAGGGCCCGGATTGATTTGGCCCTCACCTCCTGTCTTGCCTTAACCGGCCGGCCAGGAGTGGAGTCGCAAGAGCGGAACCTATGCTCCAGGTTGGAAGTGTAAAATGTCATAACGCCGGGACCTGCTGACTGGTGCGCTTAGCACCGGGAACCGGCGCCCGCAGACTCACCTCTCTACAACCTTAGCCACTCACTAGATGTTGCCGCCTTGTCGCTCCTTGCGAGCGGCCGTTTTGGGGGGCCCATCAAATGAGTTGGCAAGTCACCGTCTGCCATTTTTGACAAACCAGAGACATTTGTTACGGCAGGCGTCCCGAGTCTCTCCGCAATAACCCAGATTTCCCGGCCCACCAAGTTCACCCCCATAACCCGAGTAGTTTTATTTTGTCCTTCCTACAATAGTCTCTGCACCGAACGTGATAAGTCTTCTGGTGCATTTTCATAATGCATTCAGAGATAGACCACGGTTGGTGCATCCCATTGCATTTAGATAAAAGTGTCTCTAAGGGGCCTCTACGTGTTGGACCTGTGTCCCCACGCAAGCCTTCCAAAGGTCCGGGCTTCGGCCCGAGAAATACCAACAAGAGATACATAATAATAATAAATAATAAATATCTTGGACAATGTCACACAAATTATCTAGCCACATTTAAAGTACCAGAATCTAGCCTGGACTTGTATTATGATGACTAGACAACGATATAGAATACATATATAAATACAAACATCCATGACTTGGGTACAAATATTCATATTCATCATACAAATATTTGTCCCTTACGGGATTCGAACCCGCGACCCTCGGCACAGCAGGTAGGTTCACTACCGACTGTGCTACCGGGCTGTCTAATGATAGTTAATACTTAGTTAATGTGTGATTTGTTTAATAATAACGAAAATTCTAATATTTAGTCTCTTTTTGAATACATTAGCCGTAAATTCCTCTAAAATACTAAAGCTAATAATATACAAAAAAGTGTTAAATGCACAATCAATATATTTTTTGTGTACAAAAGTAGTAAGTGGTAGTTTTTTTCATGATTTTGATATTTTTACAGTATATTTTGAAAATAAACATTTTATGTTTATGTTAAAATTAATAAAAATAAATACCCTAGCTAAGTATAGGAAGTATATATAAGATTCCTAAGCACAGTTTTAAGTTATAGCATATTGAACTTTAGAAATAATAAAAATGATTCTCCTGAATAATTGCTAGATCTGTAATTAACATGTTTGTCTTCTAAAATCTAGACCATCGATATTTGGCTTGAGTAGGTTTGTATGGACAATTGGACAAGCCAAGGAACAGCTAATTTTTTTTCATGATATCGATGATGGTACCATTAGAAAAGTTGTTCAGTTTACATTCTGATCATCCGATCCCCCTGTATAAGTTTTCAGTCATAGTCATTAATTTGATATCGTGCAAATGAATAGGTATGTAACTTGTAACCTTAGATTAAAGACTTTTCGCTTACGCTGAAAGATTGAGCCAAGAAATGAGAGAGCGGGATAGCCAGTTATAAAAACATATGTAATCAAAAAAGACAGAAACATTATTTTTTGTTTCGGTCACCGTGGCCGGTTTTTTTGTTTGGCAAGATGTCAAACCTATGGAATGTTGATGACATCTTGCCAAACAAACCGACTTTTTGTCATTAGTAAATTAATATTTCTATGCTTTTTGTATGCAAAAGTCACACTATTGCTGTTTCATGCCACGGTATGGTTTCATCTAGTTACTATATCTATGCTTGTAACAATGTATTATATATCATTCACTCATTTTCTCATACATCAACCTCTCATTCATTCATTCCATACACTCGCTCTCTTTGCCCTTGCGCTGCGTCGCGTCGCGTCGCGTCGATTTGAAGTCTCTGTATTTCGGTCAGCTTTTATTCACGTCGACCCCAAAACACTAAATAACTGAGATGTCTTGAAACTTCTGTGCTTGAAACTCATAATTTACAGTTCAATTCAAATGTGTGTAATATGACGTGCAAATTAATAATGCATCTCTGTCATGTCAAAATTTAATAAAGAAAGAAAAAGAGCATTATTTTATTTTTTTATTTAGTATGTTTTATGTCCCACTGCTGGGCGAAGGCCTCTTCTCCATAATAACAGAAAATGAATGTATCAATAAGAATATGAATGTGAAGTTCATAGTAGGTATAATAAGTAACTACATTTGAATAGTAACAAACAAATTGATGTGTAAATTACGTTTATTACAATATATTTCAACACTCTTTCTTTAAGTCTTTGCAGCATTTTTTGCATTGTCATCATCATCATTCATTGAATAGAATGTAAATTTTATTCAATACCAAGTCAATAATTATTATGATCATAATAAATAGGTACCAATGCAATACCAATGTAAATACAAATATTTATGTATTCTCAAATTACATAATTAATTATGTTGAAAATCGATAGAAATATTTTATTCTGTAGCCCATTTCATATTTGTAATATTGTGTGTATTGTAATGTATATTCAAGAAAAAACTCAGAATAGAACTATACAGGGCTTTAAACCATACTCTGCCCATCAAACTGAACTACTTTTACTATGGGAGCAAACCGATCGGAGCAAGAAACAAAATCAGCTGTCTGTCCTATACTAAACTCCAATCTAATGTATGCAACAGCAGATATTTTTTGCTCCGATTGGTTTGCTCCTATAATAAAAGCTGTTAAGTTTGATGGGTAGAGTAGGTATATGAGGTTTAAGGCTGCCTGTCCACTGATGCGAGCTGGCTGGGCGAGCTGTTTAGCTGTGTAAATATTAACCAGTCAGGACTAGTCAGGAGTCCGGCCGATCTCGACCGAGCTCCTGATTGGTTAATATTTACACAGCTACACAGCTCGCCCAGCCAGCTCGCATCAGTGGACAGGCAGCCTAAAGGTTAATAAAAGGTTTCCTTACACCCTGTATATGGATATCTCCAACCCAAATGTTTCATAATTTTTTTCTGTTAAAGTATCACGCGAAAACTACTGTTCTGTTTTTCATGTATTTTCACTGTTTGAAAGCATAGAACTGCTAAACTCAGCCTATAGATATACTTGTATAGACATAGTATCATTGAGCAGTCTGAACACCGTTAGAACATCCGCACGCATTTAATGAGTATAATGTACCTAGGTAGGTAAATAACTGTGGATGTATTTACTTGTCCAGGCTACAGTCACCTCTGATAACCGTTACAAACTTGTAAAGTTTACAATAAGTGGGCTGGAGCTGTAGGAGTGACGCGACAGACAGTAGGCGACAGGGCGCGACACGGCGCAACACGGCGGCTGCGCGACACCGGGCGACGCGACGCGCTGACAATGAACAACTGCAGTAATCGAATCATGATCGTTAATCGCACGAGCTACAATAATCGGAGCGCGGCCGTCGACCGATATTATTAATGTACCCGCGGGCCCGCGCCGAGGGGCGAGGGGGGAGGCACGGTCACGAGCGCGCCACGAATGCCCAACATCCGAGATTTGAATACTAGATAATTAATATCGCTTTATTAGCGGTGGAAATATCGATTTATGAAGATATTATCCGCTTTGTGGTCACGCCGCCGCGCGGATGCCGCGTCAATCAATTACTGTCCGAGCCATCTCTCTGAACCACAGCATGCTCCACGCGGCCACAGAAGGGCGCCCGGAGACCTGGTGGCAGACGAGAGGACAATATGTTGTTGTGTCAACATGTCGCGGGGGCAGGTGTCGCGCGACATCTCGCGTCGCGTCGCGCGGCCGGTCTCCATCGCGGCGGTAACACGTTAATGGATATTTTATGATGAATTACGGAATCATTAGCGCGAGCTTAAACGTAATAAAACAATGTCATTAACTGACTGCAGAGTACATGTAGGTAGGTATGTATGTAGGTACGTCACGCCACTTAGCCGCTAAGTGCGGAAGATACGTGCGAGTGCGGATGTTGAGTTTGTTTTATTTTTAAATTGATTGTTATATTTATAATGATGGGATTTATACTTTTGTGCGATATGAGCCTATTATAATAATTCATGTTGATCTACCTCTAGGCAATGATACTGTGTTACATAATGCTAATTATTGTTATGTCTTCTTGATGTCTTCATTCATAGAGAGTTTGTAATATCAAAATAAATCACACATGTGTGTGTAATCACAACAGTAATAATGCCATCCGGATGCATATTTGCTGCATATTTATTGTAAGAGCTCAAAAAAACATTTCATTAAAAATTATAGAGTTATTTGCTGTCCAACTATCCAAGGAAATATTTCGACATATAGAAATTATATGATATGATAATTAAACCTATTTCTTCCTTCTTCTTATAATTTCTTGGACGAAATAGTTCCTTCTTGGATGAAATAGGTTTACATATTTCTTGAATTGGACTATATTCCATAATAAGTTAGATGATATTATGATAGATATATTCCGGTAGAGTGGTTACTCTTCCGTAATATATTTTTTTCTAATTTCTTGGACGAAATAGTTCCTTCTTGAAAGAAATTGGTTTATTTCTTGAATTAGACAATATTCCATAACACATCATAGCAAGCAATAATAGATAATAATTTATTGCCGAGCATATCATCACGCGTGATTTCACTAAGCTTGGCACTATTTCATGATGCATTGTGAAGTATAGTTTGTACTGTGTGTAAACATTAGCCAAGACCTGCCAGTTGACATGTCGACAGAGGTGGCCACACTGGAGGCAACGAGGTGAGCAGTGAGTCAGGCACAAGAGGCGCTAGACAGACAGACAGAGCGGCGCATTGTCCGCGATCTGTTCGCTTTAATTCCTTATCTTAATTCATTAATCGCCCGCGGGGTCGACGACCCTCCTCCCCCCCCTCACACCTCACCCGCGCAGCTCCTAAGTACATTGTTACCGAACTTTTGCTCTTGTAAGTAACTTGAACCTACTTTATTGATGATAAGGTTACATATAGTTTACATTAATTGAGGAATGTCATGCCACTTCTTTCCGTCTTGCTAGGGTGTGTAATAAGACTAATAAGCTACTAAGGGATAAAGTTTATTTTGTTGTAGAAAGGCCTACACCCGTATTTATAATTTCTTCCTTGAGATTTCTTCAGTCGAGTGAAAGGGAATGGAATCACTAGTTAGCGTTTTAAGTAGAGTCCAGGACGTTTTTGAGATATCATTTGACATACAAATTATGTCAAAAACATCCTCGACTCGATGGAGGAAATCTTTTACAGTAACTCGACACCACAGACTTAGCTGTTACAAATCTGTGCTTAACACGTAATTCTATCTTGAATGTTTCAATAAGTGAACCTTGTCTAAAATAATAATTGTATTGTACCCTTAGTTTTTGGTATGTTGTTGTAGTCAAGTTTCTGGCCACCTCGAAAGAAAATGCGGTCATCAGTTCTATTTATGTACGCTTATAATGTAGTAACTACTCTGTTTAAAATAGTACAAAGCAAGCCATGGCAGCCACCAGCGAAAGCAAAGGTCGATTACACAAACTATGATTTATCTCAATTATCTGGATGCGCCTGCGCCTCTACACTATAATAGAGTTTTACAAACTAATGTCTCATAGATCGGCATCGCCATAAGCGCGACGATACGACGGTACACAAACATAGCGGGTTCGAACCCCGAGTCGATCCAATTAGATAAGGTTCCAATAAGAGGTGCCTCTATTGTAGTCCGACTGTACCAATAATACAGATTGTCTTATAACAGTGAGATAATAACGAGATAGTCTTATAACAGTGAGATAATGACGAGATAACGTCCGCGTGCCGTGACCGGACCGACCGACCGACACCGATCTCGTAAATATTGTATGTACAATAGAAGTTGATCTAGTAAACGAATTACAAACAATAATTGTGTGTTACAAAGTTAATAATAACTCTCATAGGTACATTCTTCTGATTCCAAACTAGATCAAACAAGACTTTTATATGACGTAAATCAGACTTACTAAGTATTTAACTTTTTTGTCTCCACGATGCTTTTAAAACCATGCTATAATTATTATCAATATGTTATACCTGCGTACATAAATTAACTGTGATAGATAAAAAAATTTATATGAGACAAAGAAGTAATTTTCATTTTAATTTAATTTAATTTTAATGTACCTAAACTTAACTTAAGACCACCTTACTTCAGACGGATTAATCGAAGGTCTTGACAAACGCATTTCTTCCTATTCGTGATTTTACTAATATGGATTCCTCACAACTGCCATTGAACACATTATAACCTTACTGAACAACTTGCACTATGGGATCCACGTTGAAATAGCGAGAAAAAAAAAAAGAAAACGTCTCTATTCAAACGGTCCCAAATGCTGATTTTTTTTCGCAATTTCAATGATAACCAGTCCCATATTAGTGAGAGTTTGTCTGAGGCACTCCCATAAGGAATTTAAGCCGAATCAGGATTTGAACCCAGAACCTTTGGTTTGGAGATAAGGCTTGGTAATCGCTATCGGTTCGTAACTGATTCTTTATTAATTTTAATAATTATAATACCAAACGAGTCGTCGATAAGAAAGTGTTTCTCGCGTTGATGTCTTTAGTATGGGGGTTTTGGATGCGTAGGCGCACGGACGTACTGCCGATATTCTTAAATAGATGTTTGCATATAAGATTTAAGTTCTAATTAGGTACATTATCGTACTGTGTGAACATTTTCCAATTCGAAATCATGTTCGTAAGTAAATATTTTAATATTATTATTTGTTTTCTCACAAAACACAGAACATTACACAGATACATTAGGAATCTATTTTAACTTTCTCCAATTTAATTAAATTCAAATTGGCGGTTAATTCTTCAATAAATACAGGGTCCTTCTTAATATGCTGACATTTTCTTAAGGGGATGATCAAACCATCAAACTGAACAACTTTCTCTATGGGACCAACATCGAAATCGCGAAAAAAAACAGCTTTCCCATACATTTGGCTCTAGTAGGTCTGCAGTTTTGCATAGACAGCTGATTTTTTTTCGCGATTTCGATGTTGGTCCCATGGAGAAAGTTGATCATCCCCTTAAAAAAGTGTCAGCATGCTAAGAAGGACCCTGTATAACGCAGAAGTAAAGTAAAGGCACACACAAATTATACAGTGTTAGAAGCAACATAGTACGCTCACAGTACCACAATGATGTCCGTTGGAGCGTGACACAGCGCTTGTAAGACAAGCAACAAGTCTCACTAATAAACATATTGCCTACTGCTTACATTTTTTCACTTTTTAGGGTTCCGTACCCAAAGGGTGAAAACGGGACCCTATTACTAAGCCTACGTTGTCCGTCCGTCCGTCCGTCCGTCTGTCGGTCTGTCCGTCTGTCCGTCTGTCCGTCTGTCCGTCTGTCCGTCTGTCCGTCTGTCCGTCTGTCCGTCTGTCCGTCTGTCCGTCTGTCCGTCTGTCCGTCTGTCCGTCTGTCCGTCTGTCCGTCTGTCCGTCTGTCCGTCTGTCCGTCTGTCCGTCTGTCCGTCTGTCCGTCTGTCCGTCTGTCCGTCTGTCCGTCTGTCCGTCTGTCCGTCTGTCCGTCTGTCCGTCTGTCCGTCTGTCCGTCTGTCCGTCTGTCCGTCTGTCCGTCTGTCCGTCTGTCCGTCTGTCCGTCTGTCCGTCTGTCCGTCTGTCCGTCTGTCCGTCTGTCCGTCTGTCCGTCTGTCCGTCTGTCCGTCTGTCCGTCTGTCCGTCTGTCCGTCTGTCCGTCTGTCCGTCTGTCCGTCTGTCCGTCTGTCCGTCTGTCCGTCTGTCCGTCCGTCAGTCCGTCTGTCCTACCTATTTAGGGTTGTAACTTTTGAACCGTAATAGCTAGATAGTTGAAATTTTCTCAGATTATGCGTATTTATATAATAAAAATGGCAGAAAGTTAAAAATTAAGGGAGGTTTTCAACAAGAAACTAGTTTTTATCAACGTTTTTTCTTCAAGCTCTATAGTAAAAATGGTAATACATACAAGCGTCAAACTTAGTGTGATTATAGAGCAAACTCTACAAAATAACAACAAATACGTAAAACCGGCCAAGTGTGAGTCGGTCTCGTGCTAAAGGTCACGGACAAAAAAAGTTTTTTTTCTAAGCTAATAATTTTGTGTTCTGTGGTGGTGTGGTACGGAACCCTCGGTGCGCGAGTAGCCCGACTCGCTCGTGACCGGTTTTATTTCAGTTTTTGTATACTACGTAGATTAAACTCTGGATGATGCGGTGGAGTCTCCCCCCCCCCCCCCCTCGCTCTTTGCTCCCCGCTCCGCCACGAGCCGGCGAGTGACTTAATTAGCGGTATTATGACCGAGGCCGCGCGGCAATGCGGAGGGTTTTGTTTGCGTTTGTATGGAACTGTTTGTTTGTATGGAACACGTCGGCTGCTGCGCGTGCGCATAGATCACACCGTCACTGCAGTTAATTAGCGCCGTGGCAGTAGCGCGGCCCGCGGGCTCGCTCGCTTCTACACGCGCCGTCGAACTAATTACGTGTTACGACACAAACAGGAAAATAAACAGATGGACAGACTCGCGGACACCATACAACGTGGAACAGGGGGGGGGGAGTGCAGTGATTGTTCGCAGGAAACAATGGGATGGATTAGCGCGATGCGCGCGGGCGGTAATTAGCGCGCGATCGATCATGCGCCGATGCGACACCGTCACGACACGTCACGTCATCACTCGTCATTACACGTCACCATGTTTGGGCCGCGTGTGACCTTTGCACCGCTCAGTGTCGTTAGCGTGTGTGCTCCACGCCACGCCACAAGCGAGTTAATTTACAGCTGTTTTGTAATGAACGACACGTAGCGTCGCGGCGAAATGTCACAGATTAATAAACAAACAACCATGATCCAACTCGTACCTAAACATCAGTTTTTATCGACTGCTTGCATTCATCAACTTTTTATGAACGGCTTTAATTCGTTTCCCGAATTCGATAACAGAAGTTTTCAAGTTGTTTTATAATTTATTCGTACAAACCTAATTAAACTATGCGTATTTTCTGAATACCTTTGTACAAGAATACTACAGATGCAACAGTTCCGTAACTGACAGACTGACAGACAAAGCACAGCCTAAACCAAGATAGAAAAGAATTAAATACTCTACAGAGAATGTAAAGGTGCATTGCACTAAGAAAAAAATTCCACCCATAGGAAGTAGCGGGAAAATCTTGTTAGATATAAATAATGTAAAGTGTCACAACATACTAATTAGAATAACAACGACGACGCGACGAATTCCTCATATACAGTTAGAAAAGCTCGTCTGATTCTCATCACATAATTATGGTTTCCTATACGAGTACGAGACTATTGTGAATTCTATTCTAATTCATTCATTATTTTCATACGAACGTAACTTTAACTAGAATTGTACCGGTAATATGCCTGATTATAAATAATCCGATAAGAAATTGCATGTAGATTATACCTACGTACACTTACTATATCTATATAGTGCGTCCAAGATAGCTTCGTGATTTTGAAAGGCGGTTTTACAGATTTTATTTTACTTTTTGAAAATGTTTGAGCCGTCAAAACTTTGAAATACGCTAAAAGTAGCAACAGCCTATGCTCACGACTATATATTCCCTGAGGGGTAGTCAGAGATAAAGGTCGATGTGTTGTCCCTAAAAGTAAACAAGATTAATTAACATCTAAACTATTATAAAACTGTAACAGAAGTATGTCTGTACATAGAAGATATTAACAAAAAAAAGTTACGATGTGGTTTTTAGGTGTCCCTGATTCCAAATCACCAATTTTTGGATTTTTTGTCTGTCTGTTTGTTTGTTTGTGTGTTTGTTTGAACGAGCTTCACGCGAAAACTACTGAACCTATTTTGATGACTTTTTTATTTGATAGCTTATGATCTGACTTAAAATCTGGTATATTTGTGAGGACGAAGTCTAGAGTTAACACTAGTTTATTGTAAAATTAAAGTTCTTACCTACTGCTCAAACTGTTTCAGAAAGTAAAATAAACGATCTGTCAAAAATCACGATCTATAGACGCACTATGTTTATAGATTAAGTACCTATTTAGAATATTATTTGCAAAGATTTGTTTTATAGCCGCGCTCCAAAAAAAAATCTTTGATTATTTGATTATCTCCTCGGAGATTATGATCATCATGCATAATGGTCATTCTGCAATATTCTATTTAGAAAAATAAATAATGTCTCAAATTTCCCAACTTCTTGAGAAATATACCTACCTAGGAGGTAATCAAACAATTTGTTATAATACGTTACTATCGTAACGTGCATCATGTGCATGTGGGGGTGTGTATGCATGTGTGTGTGTGTGTGTGTGTGTGAGACTCACGCATATCATTACAACATTATTATTATTAGGGTGTCTGCCGTAATGAGCCCGCGCCGCGTCCGGCCAGCGCGGCGTCGGCTACCTGTGCCGGCGGTGACCCACTGCTGCCACCACTACCGTTCGTGTGACCTTTACCCTAATAAAACCTAATTTGCGTTTCACATTATCTTACGATCTACATTACTGCCGTCATCTCTGTAGTCGGCCGCTCATTTCTTTGTGCAACCATAACTGTTTATGGTATACACGCGCTTAGAGCGAGAGTGGTTTGGGACTATAAGGTTCCGTATAAATTCAGATAATGTTAGGTATCGGGAAGCTTTTGAGTAACTTGTCAAATAAACGTCTCAAGCCGGTATGATGGTGGAGAGTTAAATTTACATTAAACACCTTCCTCTGTTAAATATATAGATTCGGAATCTTGATAGATTCAGGTTTTTCAACTAGGAAAGCGGAACCCATATTTTTTACTAAAATGTAATATAGACGTAATAGTGCACGATCAAATTGGTTATTCCGAATGTAGGCTAGCATAATAAGCATGTATCAAGTGCTACCGTAGCGGCGCGCGGGTGCGTGCGGGACGGAGCGAGCGAGGTGTTCCCACGCCGGAGCGTGACGTCACGCGACGGACACTACACTGGTCCACTCAATGAGATGGCTCCAAAATGTGGTGGAATGGATTTACTGTACTAATCCTACACTGATTAGTGCAGTAAATCAGAACAGAAGCATCGTCCCCAAGACTTACCATATTCTTACAGAGGGTATTTGCAGGAAGGTGTGTTGTGGTCATATTTAAAGGGGTGCTTCAGAGTTCAGATCATCAAATTGAGCAACTTTCATTATGACGAAAACTTTTGACAGTCTGAAGCACCCCTTTATACAAGGTGTAACAAAACACCCTAGCGTGTGGATTAGAGCATCTACAGTGTGAAATTGATATCATTGGCATCCTTTTAAACTAAGAGTCTACCCATCAAACTGAACAACTTTTACTATGGGAGCAAACCGAGCGGAGCAACTACAAAATCTGCTGTTGCATACATTTGAGTCGAGTACGCATTGCAGTTTAGTATGGGACAGCTGATTTTTTAGTTGCTCCGATCGGTTTGCTCCCATAGTAAAAGTTGTTCAGTTTGATGGGTAGACTCTTAGTTTAAAAGGATGCCAATGATATCAATTTCACCCTGTATAAGGGGGTCGAGTATAGCAGTATTGTATGAAGCAGCTGATTGTTTTTTCTTAAAGTTGGCTCCGTTGTGAAAGTTGTTCAGTTTGATGGTCTAATCTACATCACCCCTTTAAATATACAGCGTGTTAGGGTAAACAGTTGCATTACTTTAAGGGGTGATTGTACCCGTGACACTGAACAACTTTCCCTAAGAAATCTATAGGAAATTCGCTAAAAAAAAATGGACTTCCCATACTAAATGCAATCAGCTGATCGAATGTTTGTATGAAAAGGCGAAAAAAAAGTTTGCGAATTTCGTATACCTAGGTTTTTTGGGGAAAGTTGTTCAGTATCATGGGAACAATCACCCCTTAAAGAAATGCAACTGTTTACCCTAACACCCTGTATAGTATATAGGGTATTTTTAGAAAACGTTCTGTAAGTATAATTATCACAATACACCATATAGAATACTTTCGAAGTTCCGTACATTGAGATTGTGAACATTCTAAATTAAGTATATCGGTATAGTACCACGTATAGTACCATAATCTCGAGATAACGTACGTAGTCGTAAGCAATAACATATATGTCAATTAGAAACATATATCGGAGTTCAGTATTAGGTACAGTATAGTATTATCATATTATTGTAGATATTTGCTTCTTGAGAGATAAGACCTCGACTGCATGTTCACAACCAACCAGATTATTTAAAAGTCTAATCCTCAAGTGACTCAGCGGTCGATAGTTCAACATTGAGGGGAAAATGGTGGAGAAATATTTATACAGCGGAGGTATAAAGTGAAATGAGCCGTGCGGAGCTACTCGTGGTCAGTGCACGGTGCGGCGCGAAAATGGGCTGCTGATTGCGTTCTTACGGACGAGTGGAGTGGAGTCCTGAGGGCGAGGGCTGAGGGGCGGCGGTCACAGTGGGGGGGGAGGTAATTTAAAATTCAGATAAGCGGAATGATGACTCCGACCCAAGAGTGTCGCGCGATGACAATGCGATACGTGTCCGCTAGCTACTATACCCCATTCAGGAATTAGACTTAGAGAGACAAAATGTAAACAACGGTAATATCAGTGTAGAAAATACCATCTCGAGACGGAAGAAAACTTATCTCTGAAATATACAACAGTAAATTATCAATTCTACTCGCAAAGGATTGCGACAGATGATATGTTAATTTTGAATACAAAATAATAATAAAATACGCAAGTCATCATATATTTGAGAACAAAAGAAGATTTCGTGGTCTGGCAACACTCAGATGTATTTGACCTTTGGTTCGTTTTAATAAAGTTCATAAAGAAAAATACTCTTTATTGTACACAGTAACGTAAACGCGTCTCTTGATTAGTTAATAACGTCTTCGGTCCGTACGCTACGCGCGGACGCTACGCATAGCACTAAAAAGTCAAGAAATGGGCTACATAACGTAATTTAAAAATTTCATTCAATTTGTTACGAGTATTGTTCTTATTTATCGATATCCCCGCAATCTAGTAAGTGCCGTGCCTACATAATGTTATTATTAAAAAATGTACCTAAGGTTTCTGACCACGAAACGTCACTTTGACAGTGACATTTCTTTGTTTACATTTTGTTTCTCTAATTCCTGAATGAAGATTACAGTATGTGTTGTCATTTTACAAGAGAACAAAACATAATAGTCGGTTGGAATTGACCTCCTTACATCTCCATCCATCTCCTATCTCCACATGGGTGATGTGATGTACGACGCGACTAATAAGGTTTCATGTGCTGTGTTGTGAGTTAAAAGTTATCATCCTATCACTACCGGACCCGTTATTCCATCAAACGTCATAACAAGCCTTGCACGGTTAAAGAGGTGGTACCTACTTATAGCAAAGTTTCTGAACACAGTGAAAGGGATTATGGTCGTGAGCTTATGTACGTATGTATGTAGAAACAATACACATCACGACGCTACACACTATAAATCATTACGATTAGTCTAAAACCGAAAGACATTTAGAAAATTGAAGAGAAATGAGTTTGCGAGAAGTGTCCAAATTGTCTAAAAGTGTAATTTGATTGATTTGAGTGGAGAATGTGTAATGGCGGCAAATAATAACCTATTATAGTGCGCGGCGAGTCGCTGCGGTCGGAGGAGTGAGGAGACCGCGACACTGCGCCCGCGCACGCTGAAGTGCGATTTTTGAAAATTATACGAGCGACTTAGCAGTTGAAAGATGCATAATCTCATAGATATATAACCACAGAACCATAATCTCCATAGTAATTTTGACATTTTCTACTGCCACGTCACTCGTATGATTTTCAAAAATCGCACTTCTGGTGCCGCAGTTTACGAACGGAGATGAACAAGTTGAGTTGAGTTTAACACTTAGTCGCGAGTTCAACGTGTGCGCACAACGTGTGACGTGCGACTAATTACATAGATTATCATATCACTAGCGGCACGTAATTGGAACTATACCTTGGGACATGTCTCTCTCTACATCAGGGGCGGCGAACCTATGGCATGCGACAAACGAGTTTTTGCACAGCGTTTATAATTAACAGAGAAAAAAAAATCGTGCACTCATTGCACAGATTGTCAGGAAACACTGATAATATTTTTTTGGTACATCATAAATTCTTTAACTTCAAGGACATTATTCGGGTTCCATACATTTTTGGGCATTTTTACTTGTATCCAGATGTGATTTGACTTTTTTAGTGTTCCGTACCAAAATTGGCAAAACGGAACACTTATGGAATCAGCTCGGTGTCTGTCCGTCCGTCTGTCACAGACATTTTTCTCAGATACCGTAAGACATCGGAAGCTGAAACTCGGCACAGATGCAGAAATTGCTGGTCCTATATCATACATGAAGTAAGAAAAGCTTAATTTGTATATTAGGGGCAATTTGGGAAGGTAGAAAGAGTAAATAAATAAAAAATGTGTACCCTATGGTGTGGGGTATCAATTGAAAGCTTATGAAAAGATGAGTCTAAAAATATATTTTTCAAATTTTTAATTAAAACTTTGTTTAACAAAATTTTCAATCAAATCCGAGAAATTGCTGTCACCAAAAATGTAGTCGTATAAAATCTGAAAAAGATCAGGAACATCAGAAATATCGTGTAGATGGCGGGAATATTATCAGGGTGGCACTAACTTGGATAGTGTTTTTTTTCTATACCCAAAAACTAACACCAGTGTAAAATGATCTTCACTGACTATGTGACCACAAACAAAGTAAGTGTCAATTTATAGTGGGTGTCATCAATGACCCATGTTGAACAACTGTTTATTTTATTATATTTTTATTTATTTGGCACAGTAACAAAGTACAAACTAACACTCGATCTTAAAAATATTACAAATTAAATTACATCTTTGCACCTCAATTATGACTGCGCACAGCATTCTAATACATTGTTACGATTTTACTACACGTGCTAATTGTTAGTACGGAACACTAATTGCCCGAGTCCCGACTCGTACTTGGCCGGTTTTTTATTTTATTTTAAAGCATTCTTAATGTTATCTCCGGCCTAGTTTAATCAAATTGTACAATTAACTAATTGTTATTTTATTTTTTGATATAAGCTTAAGCTTTATCAGCGATTCATCATCCTGATCATCATAGGGCTTATGACATATGAGATATGACATAGGCCCTACCATTTCGTTTCATTTGCCATTATGTTACAGTATTGTGGGAGAAGCACTTAATTATGGAATCTTGGAATTCCAATTCAGCCACACACGTTTAGCTGATTTTCACGTAATTTATGTTTTATCCACTTAATTTCGTAAATTATTTGTTGGCAAGTCATGGCCACTTTAAAATTGTTTTTCTCAAACATGCTTGGAAATGTGAGCATTATTTTGACAACCTTCTTCGAGATAAATCGAAATTGCTGTACTGGCCAAATACATGCGCGCAGCGGCCGGCAATGTTGTATCAAAATCCATATCTGTCGTGTTTAGCGGCCAGGTAAATTACATAGTAAACTCATATCTGTCGTGTAATTTAAAAATGGAACGATCTTTTACTCCGAAACATGGCGACCAAGGAGGTAACTCATCAAAGGTTTTATTTAAATTTCGTACTGGCTTGCAAATAGAAAGCTGTTTATTGAAAAAAAATAACAAATTGTTGTTCGTTGTTGTTCGTTGTTCGTCATTGATTTTGATAAAAAGAGTTTTAATTCTCGCGAATTATTTGAGAAAATTTACTGTTTTAATTTCCGCGCATTATTTGAGAAAAGTACTATACAAGCCATGGCCACAACTAGGCATTGATGGACTTACGTATGTGTGCCTCGGCTTCGCCTCGGCCCACGTTTACACGTTCGTTTATCAATGCCTCTGTTGCTGGCCGCTGCAGTAATGTACTATATCTGACGGTTTTCAAAAGAACTCTGGCAGAGCCCTGGTTTAAGATTTTTTTCAGATCGCCTTGCGGCACTTGCTTTTGACGTGGTTTTTATGTAACGACTACTATAACAAAAGACAGTAGCCGAAGCACGGAATCATTTTTCTTTCAATGTTTTAATGGCACACTGAAAAAAGCGAAATGTCAAGTTATTTTCAATGTAGTTTGATCCTTATCACCTAAGCTCGATTCTTCCACAAGAGCAGTAGCGAGTTAACTTGCGATTATAACGAGTTAAGTAGAAACCGTCGGCGTCGTCCAAACGATTAACCAGCAATGCTCGAAAGAGCTTAAAAGAGATAAAAATCGTCAGCTTATTTTAAGAAGGACCCCGTATGTCTGTAGGTATGTTGAAACCTAAACGATAATCTCTGAACCGGCTCGTTTTTCAGTTGATTGAATATTCAATTCCAGCACTCTAATTTAAAAGGGGTGCCATTGTCGACGGAGGATGGCTCTCAGCGTGGAACTGACTGAGGACTGAGGGGA
The DNA here is from genome assembly GCA_922987775.1 of Agonopterix subpropinquella. Taxonomy (NCBI): domain Eukaryota; kingdom Metazoa; phylum Arthropoda; class Insecta; order Lepidoptera; family Depressariidae; genus Agonopterix; species Agonopterix subpropinquella. Next base: position 116,352 of record OV277703.1, read on the forward strand.
GTGGAGCAGGAGGCAGGGGCAGGGTGGAGGGGGGAGGGGGAGGCAGCGGTGAGGAAGTAAGTACTGATAGCGAGTGCGTAATGTTGGGAGGCAGTCTACCGTCACACTGCGCCTGCTGACCAACTATACTTACTACTGGGTGAAATTGATATCATTGGCATCCTTTTAAACTAAAAGTCTACCCATCAAACTGAACATCTTTCACTTTGGGAGCAAACCGATCGGAGCAACTAAAAAATCTGCTATCCCATACTAAACTGCAATGCCTACTCGACTCAAACGTATGCAACAGCTCATTTTTTAGTTGCTCCGATCGGTTTGCTCTCATAGTAAAAGTTGTTCAGTTTGATGGGTAGACTCTTAGTTTAAAAGGATGCCAATGATATTAATTTCACCCTGTATAGTTCATTTGCGGGCGTCCACGCAAAAAGGGCCCGTGGCCAAGTTTTGAGTTGAAGTTAGATCAGTCACATGGTTATAAAGATAATAAAGCTATGTTAAAATGCCGACCACTAGAATCTTCTTGCGTGGACGGACGACCACATTTATTAACCTTATGAAAAGAAAACATATCGCATAATTATATCCTTGTCTGAAACATATCGCTGCTAGTGATAAGACCACTATTGTAATCATTCACTTTATAATTACAATAATTTAACATACCTATATTTTAGAGTGCAAAAAATTTTATTGTATTGCAGTATTATGAGCAATGAGCTTGACTTATGACACGACGTGGTTTCGGCTTATGATAGATCAACCTATCCCCAGTGGGTGTCGTACGAGGCGACTAAGGTATAAGGTTTCTTATGCAGTGTTTTGTGCGCGAGAGGCATAGCCACCTATTACAACTTGACACGTCATACCGTCCTGAAACATTTATTAGAATATGCTAAAAGTTAGCCTTGCTAGAACAGCACGTTAAAATATAGTTTGTAGCAAAGTTTCACTCTAAAAGGGAGACTGAATGTTTTGGTATTAAAAGGTACGTTACTTTCACACGGCACTGGATCTATCTATGTGATAGAGTTAAATCTGTCTGCTCTGTGATGACATCATTATTATTCGCGATACGCCTCTTTCTGAAATTTATCTATAGGGTATTAAGCTCTTTTACACTTTTTTACTGGATAAGGAAAGCCCAGGATATAATTTTAGGGCATGCCTTCGGATAGGCCTTCGTCACACCCCGAGCACTTCATAGAATTATGTCACAATACTTAAATACTACTGCTATACAGAAACAAGATGACGTCGACACACGCGCCGTCCCAAACCTTGCCTGAAGTGCGTGCGGTATCAGAAGTTAGTGAGTGGCAGGGAGTGCGGCCATTCTGTTCTGTATGTAGTACCTATACTAATACTATCATAATATTCTATACCTATGTTGAGCATTGGATAATGACATGCTGATGATGAGGATAGCCTTAGAGCCTCACGTGGAACGCACAGCTTGGTGTGATGCGTGACGGCGCGGCGCGACATCGCTCTTATCAGCACATCGCGACACCGCTCCGTCATTATGTATATCGAGTGCATCTTTCAATTGCCCTCTGAGAACGGGTGGCCGTGCTAACAGCACACATACACACACAGATGGACAGACAGGCGACATGTCTGCGAGGCAGTGACGCGAGAACTACTACCACAGGAACAGTGAGGAAATCACACACACACACATCGCATTAAAACTTTCCTACATACTCGTATCTTCAAGGTAAAGTGCAACTACAGTGACATAACTTATCTACATGCATGCTACACTAAAAATCTAAATTTTTCTGCCAGAAGTAGCGTCGTCCGACCCACAAATACGGGAACATTCTGCAACAAGCATCGTCAATACAATAAATAAATCCGCACATGCGTCGTCAAACAACTTAATCTAATCAAATAAACCGCCCCGCACCATATCCCGCCCAAAGGTACCCATGATGCTGGCTGCATTACCTCTCTGGATAGCCAGTGATATCCTTTGGACGAGATACGACCCAGACCGGCAGTCCAGACCTTTCTGTCGTAGCCGTCGGCCAATCTCGTTAATAAATTTCTTTGCCTCCGTCCCCCACGTACCCGCCGTCTCCACCGCTACCGGAACAAACAGATACGCGGACTCCAGGTCAGCATACCTTGTATGTTTTAACTTGGCCGACGACTCCGCAGCAGATCCCGCACACCTCGCGGACCCAGACAGATGGGAAGCCGCAAAGGTACAGCAGCACGTCGCATCCCAGACCAAGCAACGGCCCTTCTCCCAGGGAATCAACGTGAGGCCATCGGGACGCTTGCCGTCCGATCGAGATAAACCAGTTGGTTCCTTGACACACGGTACTCCCGCAGACACCAATGCCCTGCGAATGATATCGTTCAACACGCTGTGTCTCAGAATCCTACCAGCTGACGTCAGACAGCTTAGCCCGTGATGCCCATTTGCCTCCACAGCAGATCCACAAACGCACCGGTGCGGCTCGCAGATGGCACACCCCAGCCTTAAAGCTGCTGCTATCCTCAGGGAGCAGTCATCAAGCAGGGTCCCCAACTGTGGTGATGGCAGTGCATGGAGCCACGCCCCCGCCTCCGGCCTCGACACCGCCAGCAAGCGAGCCAAATCCCTCCCCACGGCTCCATCCATCAAAAGGTTCAGTGAAACCCTCGAAACGACATCATCCCAACACCTCTGAGATGACTTCTCCTCGGGCAAAGCCTCGTTAGGGCACAAAATACCCCAGGCTGACAAAGCATCACTCACGAACGGCATCACGAACCCGTCACCATCACCTGGCAAAATCCGAGTGACAAGATCCGCAACACCGTGCACCGACGCTAAAAAAGCAGCCAACCCAGTACCCTCAACGCGGCGCACGCCCAAACCACCATGCCGAACGGGTAGCGACGCCTGACACCATTGCTTCCCATCCAGGCTCACATTTAATATACTCATCAGTGTCTCCTTCAGCAAACTGTCCAGCGATGTAACACACCGCGGAAATAGCCAAGTAGGTGTAGTTCTAACGATATACGTCAAGCGAGGCATGGAGAAACAACTGCGAAGCAGAACAAGTGCTACATGAGGGGACAAAGACTTAAGTCTATCGTGCAGTGACATTAAGGATTCTCTTTTGGACTCTAGACGGCACTCGACACCCTCCAAAAATATTGGAGCCCCCAGAAGCTCAAAACCACTCCTATCCACAACCCTTATCCCCGGTACCAGCACTTCATACTCCCGCAGCGCTTCCGTAGGTGTTCCGCTGGAAACAAACATCTCACGTTTCCTAGTGTTAACTTATCTACAAATAGTTATGTGTATATCCGAATAGACAACGTATCTTCAATTCCGATAAGAGACCCCTTAAAACCTATTAGTAACCTATATTGGAAAATTATAGATTTGCCATTCCTATTGGAATGAGAATTACATAAAAGAGCTTTCGTCTCATAAAGTTAAAGATAGCATAGCTAGCTATTGCCAGTAACGTCGTCTCGTCGTACCTATTCGTTGCCTTTAAAAATTATCCAGAACATATTTTGTGTACCAAACATCCAAATCCGTTTAACCGTTTGATAATTGAGTCAACTTTCAGTTTAAATGTTTATTAGTAAGTGTATAAGTATTTAAGTTGTAAAAGATTGTAATAAGATTAGTTGATTGACCAATGTTATGTAGTCGCTTCACTGATCTGATCGCACGACACGGGGCCGGGGGCGGAGGGCTGCCTACACTCTATGACTATACTAACTACCTACTTGGATTGGAACACACTACAAGTGTAGGTGACAATAACAACTTGTTTATTATTCGCATTAAGGTGACAACCTCCTATTATAATATCATTAGAGAGCTTACAACGACTTCGATACAACACAACAAACGTAGACTAGGTACAATACATGGAGCTACTCATCGGCATCGGTCACACGCTGCGCTGGGTTCTCATTGCATTCTAGTATTCTAATTAGACTTGTATTTATATGAAAGTTGCATATACTGACAAGATCCACTACAAGTATCGTTATACATATTGCATCGGGTAGATACTAGTTCCACGCATATTTTAATGAGTCGAAACATTAATGCATTAATTAAGGCGACGCTCGGATATAAAATGATAGTTGAAGTCGTAAAACCTCGCTATTCTCGTCGAAATATTTTAATAACTGTATTATTGTAACAATAGTATGCATATTTAAGAAAATATTTGGAGAATAAGACATGAACCGAGCACTAATTAGCATCGGTAAGGCGGCCGCGGGGCGGTGAGACGCGCGGGGGGCGGGGCAGGGCAGTCGGCTTTATATCATAGATACGCTTCAAAAGCTTAGCTTACTATTCAAAAAGTCTACATTATTAATGCACTACACAAAAGCCACAAAAACAGAGATATGCATTTTCAGGTCTATAGCGCTATTTTTGAACCTTACACGTTCTAATTCGCACTCGAAACTCATGCCAAACTATAGAATTTATGTTACTTTCGAGTTTAAATTAGGACGCGTGATATTCAAAAATAGCAATACTAATCTCATCCGATTAATCTAATTGGAAACAAATCACGACAAAATACAAATTTCTCTTTGAAACCACTCTCATAAGAAAGATAGACTATATTTTACATTTCATTATTAGGTATATACAATACAGGGTGAAATTGATATCATTATAGCATTCTTTTAAACTAAGAGTCTACCCATCAAATTGAACAACTTATACTATGGGGGAAAACCGATCGGAGCAACTAAAAAATCAACTGCTGCTGCATACATTTGAGTCGAGTAGGCACTGCAGTTTAGTATGGAATTGTTCCGATCTGTTTGCTCCCATGGTAAAAGTTGTTCAGTTTGATGGGTAGACTCTTAGTCTAAAAGGATGCTAATGATATAAATACCTCCCAGTATATGATTCTTTACATCGTATATTGTATAGTTTAATTATCCAAATAATATCGCAATTAATGTCAGATGAATAAACTCAACCAATAAAATAAGAATTCAGATGCGTACCTAATTTGAAGTTCATCAAATCGCGGACACGCGTGTTGACAACACTCAAATGAACCCTCACAATGAGAGTGTGCTGTGCTCCAGACGATAGTAGATGAGCGTCATGTCACTATCTGCGCCGCTCGTCGCGTTCGTCGCTCGCAGTGTGGCCCCACCTCACCTCACATCACCTCACCAGAGCTCATTACCGGCGGATCATCGTAATAGCTCGCTCATTATAATATTTAGACAATTATTCAAAGCAATAATTAATTCCCAGTGAACCAACACTGCGCCCGCGCCACGCCGCGTCGCGTTTCATCGTTCTCGTTCGGATTTTGATTAATTATAATTAGCTCTTACGCATTTCATTCTGTTGTTTTATCGCGTTCTGAAACTAAACTAAAGAGGTAAATGCCGCGAGAGGTCATTTCATTGGGTAACTAGTAACTACTGTTAAGAAATGGTAATGGTCGACGACGAATGACACCACGTGAAAAACTTGCAAAATGATATACAGAATGTAAACTTAAATGCGTTACATATTTTAGGGGGTGCATCAGAACACGAAACTGAACAACTTTCACTATGGGACCAACATATAAATTGAGAAAAAATCTTTGCTATTGCCACGGAATATATAAGAGTACTTGTATACTACAAGTATAATTGTGTAGAATATCTTGTTTGTTATGTCAATAAACCACATTTGACAGTATATAAATTATAAATTATAAATAACGCTCACAGGCACATATATTGTAATGATCCCAAGAAAGCACTATTTATAGGCAGTTTATTATGGAAACCATACAACAACGGCACAAACATATAAACATCCATGACCGAACCGGGATTCGAACCCAGGACCCTGGTTTGGCAGTCCGGCGTGGTAACCATTACACCAACCGGGTCGTCAATATAAGTATACAATATTAGGTACTACGGTACTACTAGTGAAACGTGGATGTTCTGAAGTTTCAGAATATCTCTGACTATCTCCTCGGGGAATATAGTCGTGAGCATTATGCATGCAATATTAGGTACTATTGCATGCATTTGGGTCGAGTAGCCGTTGACGTTTTTCTTTGGAACAACAATTAATTTTTTGACCCGGGAACCTAAGGGTTAAAATTATATGCATTACATATTTTAGGTGATTGTTTCCAAGATAGAAATCGTCAAAAAATTATTTTTAATATAAAAAATCACGGTCAAGATTTGTAGTTAGTGGATATCCCTACCTAGGTAATAAGGTACAGCTACAGCATAGCCACGAATTTAAAATAATCTATTTGCATGTTTCGATTGTTATTTATTTTGTAGATACCTATGCTTTAAAGCTTTTACATTCATTTTATATCATCCTGTATATACACAGTTTTGTGTAAAAATATTACGTTGAATAATGTCTACTAACATCGTTTTTAAGTAACAACACTATGGAATAATTTTTTTTTTTAAATCAAATGTGGTCAAATCTGTAAATGTAGAGCATCACCAATCATTATTTTACTATAAAGAAAAAGCTTGACAGAGTTCCATAAACAAAATAGTAATAAAAATGAATGATATTCGGATGACGGTGTCGGCCGGCACGGTATCGTATCGGTAGCGCGGTGCACCGTGCGGTGCGGTGCGGTGCGGTGCGGTGCGGTGCGGTGCAGGTGATTGTAACGTTTTGTGGCTTCACGCGGAAACCAAACGAACGTCCGTCCGTCGTCCCTGTGTCCGACGCGACGTGGGATCTTATTCAAATTATACATTCACATAATTTAAATATATTAAATTACATTATTTAAATAATTCCGAATGAACATTCTCAAATACTTAATGTTTGTAGAATACTAAGCTATTGTTACCAAATCACTGTATCAATTTGTTTTTGGTGTAAATAAAGTAGGTTTCATTCATTTAAATATTTAATATTCAGTCATGTCATGTCCTTAGCAAAGGGAGGTAGGGAAGGTGATGAACTCGAAACCAGCATGTAGGTATGACAAGATCTATGTCAATGTGCGAATGAGGCGAAAGAGTTCAATCAATCAATCAAATTATATTCCTACTTTATTACTTTAGGTGTAGAAGGATTGTTGCAAATAACGCGTCCTTGTCCTTGCCTACCTTTGAAAAAATAGGCATGGTTTTATAGATTCAGTAAAATTAGAGCAGAGCTCGCTACCTGTCACACAGTATAGAGTTCGGCACTGCTAGTGACATGTGCAAATTCTAACAACCCCCCTACTCCTCCCTTGGTGGATAGAGCCGTGACCAAAGTGCTATACTGAAAACAGACACGAAAACGGCACGCACTGTTGCACTGTGCGTACAGTGATCGTACACAACGCAACATGAGCTCTCCATAGTATCTGTCTTCTTGATCTATGTGTCGACGTCGTAATTTTAATGAATTACTTGGTGATGTTGTGTATGGCAATGTAACAATGTGCAGGTACGTAATTTTACCAGGGATTGTAATTAATGAGCTTCCAGTAGGTACACATTATAAATAAGCATAGCTGTACTTAGGCCGCAACAATGACATAATCTACAATATGTAGATACATAAGCATACATTCACGACTGTTTTCCCCGAGGGGGGTAGTGCGAGATATTTTCAATATACTGTTATTAATATCAACTTTTCTTTCTTTCTATCCGATGTGACAGGTAGTGAACAAGAAAGGGGTCGTGAGATTATTTATATTACTGGACATAGCACGGAGTAGAACGTTCATATTGGCCGCATCACAGTTGGCAGTGAGACAATGTAGTGAGGGTCACACACGCACACGCAGTAGAAGTGCCTAATGAGAGCAAGTGGAGTGACACGCGATGCACTAACCGAGTCGAGGTCTTCATACTCTAATAGACTCATAGATAATTCTCGCCGCTGTCCGCCACGTGGTAACAGAGACGTGTGATATCATTTAGGGGAACAAGATAACTTTATGATCTTCATGACTTTTTATCATCGCAAATTATGCTATGAGGTGCTGTAGCCTGTGCTATGTAGAGGTGATTCTACTGCATTCAGAGTTTTCAATATGAGCATTAAGTCTGTTACCTGAGGATATCGCAGGAGCTACATGAGCTCATCCCGCCTTCCCCTTTCTACTATCGGACTTCCAGATGCACCGCGGGATATCAACCCTTCTTGGTTGTCATCCCACTTATTCACACCAAGCGCTTTTCTGAATCTTTTATAATGCGTACAGCTAAGGAGTGGAATGTCCTACCTGCGTCAGTATTTCCGAGCACTTACAACCCGAATTCCTTAAAAGTACGAGTGAATAGGCTTCTTCTGGATGAGCACGCTACATCTTCGACCCCATCTTCGTCTTGAGGACTGGATTGAGGTCAAGAGCAAACCCATACATAATAAAAAATAAAGAAACACCGTGTGGCTACAGCACCGATAGTTACATGGGTAAAATTGCATTGATTCTATTGTAACATTCCAACGTTTATTCCATTAATTTTAATTTAAGGCAATAAAGAAATGAAAAATCGGACCAAATCAGGCCAGAATATGACATCACTGATCGTGGCGGTTCAACTGACGGGCTAGACAGTGCATCTGTTTTAGCGCACCCAAAAAGTATCCTACGCACCCGACTGTATTTGTAAATACCTAAGCAGTCGTAGTTGAAAACGGAGTATCCTGTCCACCCACTAAAGCGCGTGACCTTGACCCTACCGCCCCGGGCCGTGTATATGTGTGCGGTAGTGTCGGTGCGCAGGCGCAGGTGCCGGTGCCGGCGGGGTGCGCACGAGCCGCAAATATCAGCGCATGTCACTCACCCGCGACGTCGCGTCGTCGCCGTCGCCTCGGTCCCGTTACAACGTCCTCATAGTGTGATATGATATCTAAACACTAGAACTAGATAGATATCTAAAGGCTTTTAAAGGTATATCTAAAATTTATCTACTATTTGACTTGTACATGTACAAAGCTGTGAAACTCTTAGGGAAGGACTCGGAGGGAAGAGTGTCTGACAATCGTACAGTCATATGGGTTTGAGCTAATATTGTTGAGTTTATTGTAAGGACAAAGTTTTGGCTGTATCAAATTAAGGACGCGAATGCAGAACTTATAAAAGTAATTAGTGATTGGCTGTTTTCCATTCCATTTTCATAAAAAACCGCATAGTTTTATGAAACGTTTTTGGTATCCACTTCGGTCTATATCTATAAATGGGATGGGATGTCTATCTATCTATGATGGGTTAACAATTTATAAACTAGCAGAGTTTGGGCACTGCAAGTGTTCTGTATTGCCATTCTGAATTATGATGCATTTGGGATTCGATTTGGGGTATCGTGGAAATAAGTCACATATTTACATACACCTAAATACCCCTCGAACGTAGGTCAAACTGTCTCATTCCTTAAGTCTATGCCACAATGACATGCATTCATGAACCATAATAAAATTCATCTTTAGAATTACACCGGCATTAGAAGAATCAAACAACACAATATCAGAACGAGTAGCTCTGTTTATCGATAGCGTGCAATCATATCCCCGAGGTGATGATGTGGTCGGTGAGCCGTGTGACCCTCCCCTCCCTCCCTCCCTCCCTCTGCACGTAGAGGGGGGTAGGGGGGGAGGAATCATTTGAATGTGAGTGTATAGTAATGCGGTGTAATGGGCTCGCATTACGGCGGCGAGGTGCGCCCGCGCACCTGATTGATTCTCGTGCGTTATGATTTGCCCCACGAGTCGATTACCGGCCGGTTGCCTCCAACTATTTCACTAATAATCACATAGTGTTACCGTTGCGTTACCGCTAATGTTACCTTCGCTGTAATATTGTTCGGATCGGCGTTATTGTATGCATGATGATGTTGTGATCGGTTACCGCGCGCGCGCCACTCTACACTATATCGACTCTCGCGTGTAATCATATCTCCCTATTGAAATAATACAATTGATATTTGTAATCTTCACCTCTACCAGAGCTATTTGATCGATACGGACCTGATTTATTCGAGGTTATTCCGCTAACATTATAAATGCAAAAGTAATGTACCTACTTATCTATATGAATATTTGATATTCTATTATACTACAACGACATGATCAAGTTTGGTAAAAAACTTGATCACACTCTACTATTCTACTCTACTATTCTGATACACTTCTTCCGCCACATCCACATTCGTCCTTACATCTTTTCTTGCACTTCCGTTGGTTGAGGACTTGAAGGTGCTATACCCTTGTCCTTTTCGAAGAAATTCATTATTTGATCATGGGTAGGTTCTCCTCGGATCGGACTTCTCGGTGCGCATTTTACTGATAACTATATTTCATTTGTAGGTCTTTCATTCTCTCTACGACGGACGTGAGCTGGGTGGTCTGAGCAAACCTTTCTTTCAATCCTAGTCACCGCATCATCCTTAAACTTTAATTCAACCGGGGACTTATCTGAAGGTCTCGATAGAGCTTTAAATCCGGATTAATCAATTAACAATGGATTAATTGTATTTCTACGACAAAGATACGGAAAAAGATAGAGCATAAAAAAAATAATAGGGTTTACCTCACCAAATAGCGTTAAAGTGAAACAGAAAAGATGTTACATATAAATTGTGAAATAAGGGGTAAGTATGTGACGTCGTTTGCGAATTTAAAAGTGAGCGAGTGAACAAGTCTTATCATTTGATAAGTCTTCAGCCCTTCCGTGCCCTTTACTCTTGTCTACAGGATAGAATAAAGTTTCAAGTGTCTGAACGAGGTGTTAATGTGGAGAGACAGGCATCAAGGACAGTGAGGCGGCTGGCGGGTTCCCGCGCTCCCTGCACCGGCACCGACCGGCCGGCTAGCGGGACCCTAACGTGCGCGCAGGTGCCTGTAACGGGACCGAGGAAAGGTCACCATCCACCCCGCGCCCCCCGCCCCTCGCACCGCACGCCGCCACCCCGGGGGAAAGGTCTCGCGTGCATATGTTACACCCGCGATAAACTGCCCGAGCCAAGCCAACCCTTCGGAGACGGCCACTCGATAGAAACGTGCGCCGAGCGTCGGCGTCGGCAAGCTATCCTCGTATCGTGTCGTATAGTATCGTACACGTTACGCTCTCAGTGCGAACACAAAGAAACCATTCCCGTGGAAATAGATGCGATGTATATGCTAATTGTATATTAATCGTCATATTAAGATAGTTTCTATAGTAGTTTAATTGCCTCACGCATAGCAGTAACATGTAGTTTGTTTATATTTGCATGCGACTTACATGTTGGTAAATAATGAAATGAGCATGCAAATGTCAGAGCCATTTGAGGGGTTTAATAGAGCGAGTGCAAGTAACACGTCGCGTCGTGATGTCGGTCCGTCTCCGTCCGTCAGTGAGCTAACGGTCCGGGGACGATTGTGCAATTTTTCGTTTTGTATTGTTTGGTTGTTTTGGGAAGGTCTCTGCCCGCGCCCGCGTCGGCGCTGGTGCAATAAATTAGAAAGTCCCTCAGGGTCGCGCTTCGACTTATTTTTTACTGCGATCGCTTTCTCCGGCACAATGCCGACTGTAATTGCTTTTAGGGCATCCCTAGAATCGGTAAAAGATTTAAAAACAAAACAAATGAGCCGGCGCGTTACACAATAACTGTTAAAAAATGTAACCGTAAAGTGAGTAGGTACCTAGACCTACCCTATCGTCGGACTGAGAAATGTTAAAGGCCGTTCGAAGAAAGTAATAAAAAGTTAAAAACTTATTACCGAGTTGCCACGAAAACAATAATAGCTGTAATATACAGGGTAGGAGGAGGGAGGGGTGCTCACGCGAGCTGTGGGGGAGAGGAGGGGGGGGAGGAATGCGGGGAAATTATCTATTGATGAACCTCAAATCACGTCGCGTGACGTGGATCGAAGGAGGTAGAATCAAACGGAATAAACAAATAAACGAGAAGGTGCCTTAAGAGTAAAGTAACGAGGAGTGAACTCACCGCAGTCCATGTCGCGGTCCGCGCCGCTGATGAATGGTGCGCCCGCGCAGCGCGCCACCATCGGCCCGCGCCCACCCTCGCTACGTAGCCAGGTCTAGGGCATATATTATTCACCCCGCGATTCGCGCAAAAACTGAAATGTCAGGTCACAGAGCGGGGGTGAGGCGGGCGAGCGCGGGGCGAGGGTGCGACTAACGGGACCCGGCGCCTGCGCAGCGCGGGGCGAGCCGACCTTTACACGCTCCACTAACTGCTGCTCAGAGCCGCGGACACACATCGCCGTAACGGAGTTTCAGCCACCCGAGCTAATTATAGCTGTTTGCACTATTTTAACGCGGTCCTCGTCGAGCGCGCCGCACTGCACCCCGGTGCAAGCGAGTAACTAGACTACAGGTACCTACTTACTTATGTTGGTCGACAGAAGAACAATCCTTCACTTGAAGACTCTTTGAATTTCATGTGTGCCAAACACAACAATATAATATGAAACCAGTTATCTATGCTACTCCATCGTATAAAAAACTTCAGAGTAGTTACGCAGAGAATTTTTTAGTGGGTGATACTTCACGCATGCAATTGAGCTAAGCTAAGGAGGCGATGATATTAAATTTGTCTAGAATATGTTAGGCAGTGACATGATGCAAGGGTCCTATCGCAGGGTCATCGCGAGGTGAGAGGGTGTAAGTCACATTTACACGAACACAGACCAAAGCACATACACAGACCAAGGGTTGGTGGAGAGAAGCAGCTGATTATCCTTCCGTCATCAACAATATTGTTACGTTTTTCTTCTTTTTCTGTAATATCATTTCATTGTTATGGCATGTCATTCTATATTATGCCACAAGAATACCAGTAGCGTCAGCTATATTCGCGTGGAAGAGTGCAAGGTATTATAGAAGATAGGTCTCATAGTCTAAGGGGCAACATCGCATTCCCATCTGATTGCATAATCAGTTAAAGAGGTGATCAAGGAATTGAAGTAGAACGAAGCAAATGAAAATAGTGACACTGGGTATGGTATGTTGTGGTGTACCAACCAACCAAACGATACACTTTGTATCAATTCCTTGATCGCCTCTTTAACTAATTATGCAATCAGATAATTAGAGGAGTCCTTCGATCACCTAAAGTACTATGAGTCAACTCATAATCGCCATTAATGGCATCATTTCCGAAATTCACTATAGAAATTCATATAGCCCGAAAAAAAATGGAAAGGCTCCAAGACGTCACAAAAAAACAAACAAAAAGATAAAAACTTAAAACTTTCGCACAGAAAGAAAAGTTATTTTTTTAAGAAAAAAGAAACGGCAGTTATTTGTCGGTAATCCATCGATCACTCGGAATGTTCGGTTTCGAGGAACTCTGCATAGTGTTGTGCGAGTATACGGGAACAGAACACTTCGTATTGTAATTTATGAACGCACTTAGATCGTAGATTATACTGTCCAATAGTGGCGGAAATAACTCATACGTGCTGATGGCAGGTCAGTCCTCACACTCTGACATAAAGCTCAGAATCGCATGGCAAAGCCGGCAGCCCCTTACCGTGCGAACAAAGGATTTGCATACGTTAAGGTAACGTCGCAATTTTTTGCTGCAAGTTTTTTGTCCCAATCCGAAATCAATCACGAGCTCCCATAGCCCTTACACAATTACAATGCGAACCGTACGGGCATATTTACTACCTGCGGCTTTCACACACATTATTATAATTTATTGGAAAACCGTCCACGGTTATCGCAGACTATAATAGGACTTTTAATGGAAGATATTGTCTCAGCTTGGATCAAGAAAACCATAGTTCAATATCGAGGCGTATATTGTGTCCGCTGTCCGTTAAAAGTGTCGATGGGTTCATTATCTGTCACACGGGAGACGAGAGTTTGGGTAACTTTTGAAATATAGTCTTGAGTATATTTATATTATGCTATGCTGCAGTACTCTGTACTGTCTCAAGATAATGGAAGAATGATGCTGCGTGACCCCACGGGTAGAGGGAGTAGAATGTTATAGAACGGGTACTGTCTACGTATGATTGGCTAAAGCTTTAAATAGTATAGAAACAGAAACAGGCCTATACAACGTGTTACTAAATTAGCGCAAAACCTCATACACCCCAACTGATTTGTAACAAAATAATTAGATTGAAACAATAATTTCATTATTTTGATTGTTAAAATTTAAAGTTATTCGCATTTTAAGTTTTGAGGCAAAAATGATTTGTTATCTTTTCAGCACTGAAAGAAAGCGCTAACGTACTCATGGATACATTTTTATAATCTTGTTTTGGTAGTAAGTAGGGTGAGTGTGCCCGTGTGGTGGGTTGACATCGGATTCAGAAATTTTTAAATTTAGCATACAAATTACTATTTAATATTTTGAAAAAAATTACCTATGTTGAAACCATGATAATTCGATTCTGCTCTCGATTCTAAACAAACTACTTTCTATTTTTGCGTTAATTCATTAACACGTTTTATAGACATGTATAATGAAAAATTATAGTGAGAAATGTATTGAATGCCGCTATACTTAAGAAGATTGTGACACTATACAAAAAGTCTTATACAGGAGTTTATGGTATTTGTTGATATCATTTGATTTAGTGCAATACATATTCTAGGTTCTTATATAGGTCTTTTAAAATTTCTGTGTCCTACCTAACAGGGTTTACAATGTTGTACTATTATAAAATTACACCAGCTGTTGTATATACCATTATTAACGCAATAAAGCATTGAGTATTGAGTAAGTACAGGTTTCAATTTTACTCCAAATTTCCTTAAAAACGATATTGGGATCTCTATGTAAGAAGTGCACATTATATATCTACAAAGCTATTTGTAGAGAAATTAATAGCTAAAATCCGTGGCGACGGGCTCACTCTCCGTCACACTGGACAGAGTTTCGGTACTACTAGTGAAACGTGGATGTTCTGAAGATTCAGAATATCTCTGACTACCCCCTCGGGGAATATAGTTGTGAGCATATGCTTATGCTAATAGCTAAAATCCTAGTTATTTACAACACTGTAATATCTAAGATATTCACGGTTTTGAGAGCTTTTTGTAGGGTGACGGTTGCGAGTCAACTGTACTACGATATATTACAACCCCCGTATACTATTATCGTGTCGGGGCGAGGAGAGGAACAAGCCGGACTAGGACTAGGGCACTACGGACACGGACAGACGGACGCACGGACACGTCGACTATCACTCACGATCACGAGTCGCGAGGGAGTTACGCATGGCTGTGGACATAGTTCATGCGTTTATTACTTTACAACTATTATCTGTTAGTGGCTTATATTTATATACGACCTGGTTGGTGTAATGGTTACCACGCCGGACTGCCAAGCCAGGATCCTGGGTTCGAATCCCGGTTCGGTCATAGATGTTATATGTGTGCCGTTGCTCTATATTGTTCCCATAACAAAAAGCCTAAGTCTTAATTTGGTATCATTACAATGTATTGTGCCTGTGAGCGTTATTTATTTATTTATATGCTAAACACAGCAATGAGAAGAAAATCAATCTAATATAAGGATGCTCATAGTTTTACAAATCAGAAACGCATTGTATGATAAATGATGGCGATATGACGTGACTCTCCTCGATTGCCTAGCCTAAATAATATGTGAAGAATAATTTGAGTCTAAATAATAGTAGATATCGTTGTTATCTATTCATCATAATATAATACAAGCACGGCGGGCTAGATTCTAATACTTTAAATGGACTAGGGACTAGATTAAAATATATTATTATGTTTGTATGTGATTTCGTTCTCTGACGTAGTAGGCTCGGTAGCTTAATTTTATTTGGGTTTTTCCGAGTGGTCATATTAATGGTCACACTAGTCTGGCCAACCGTATTTTTTAGGGTTCCGTACCCAAAGGGTGAAAACGGGACCCTATTACTAAGCCTACGTTGTCCGTCCGTCCGTCCGTCCGTCCGTCTGTCCGTCCGTCCGTCTGTCCTACCTATTTAGGGCTGTAACTTTTGAACCGTAATAGCTACATAGTTGAAATTTTCTCAGATTATGCGTTATTGCGGCGGATTTGTCAACAAATAATAAAAATTTCAAAAAGTTAAAAATTAAGGGGGGTTCTCAACAGAAAACTAGTTTTTATCAAAGTTTTTTCTTCACGCTCTATCGTAAAAACGGTAATAAATGCAAGCGTCAAAATTAGTGTGATTATAGAACATACTCTAAAAAATTACAACAAATACTAAAAAACGGCCAAGAGTGAGTCGGTCTCGCGCTAAAGGTCCCGGACAAAAAAATATTTTTTTTCTAAGTTAATAATGTTGTGTTCTGTAGTGGTGTGGTACGGAACCCTCGGTGCGCGAGTAGCCCGACTCGCACTTGACCGCTTTTTTCCCGTTGCCCAGATTTATTTGACAGCTGGAAAAGACATATAAAAAAGTACAATAAAAGTAAAAACTGTTTTTCATTTTATTAGCCCCGCCCCCGGTATGGCAGATTGCGGGTTCAAATCCCGTCCGAGACTTAATTTTTCATAATTCATATTCGTTTATTACTCAATCTCTAATATGATTTGAAAAGCACTACATGATTGAAACACATTTGTGTCAATGTCTAGGGTATTTATTTATATTTATTGTATATCCACGACAACAATATTTGTATCATATTTATATAATACGAGCTTTTACCCGCGACTTCGTCCGCATAAATTATATACCAGATTTTAAGTCAGATGATAAGCTATCAAACAAAAAAAGTTTCATCAAAATCGGTTCAGTAGTTTTTGCGTGATACTCGAACAAACAAATACCCAAACAAACATACAAACAAACGAATAAACAAACAAACAAACAGACAAAAAAATCCAAAAATTGGTGATTTGGAATCAGGGACATCTAAAAACCATATCGTAATCTTTTTTTTGTAAATATCTTCCATGTACAGACACACTTCTGTTACAGTTTTATAATAGTTTAGACATACTCAAATTCATTCAATCATACAGGTGTAGATCAAAGCGCATCTGACAGAATTGGCATTGTGTAATATAAAACTAAAATGTATTCATTTCGTTACGAAGTCTAGACAAAACTCAGGTCCTTCATTAGAGACTAAAAAAACCTCTACTATGTCCAAGATAAGTATTAATGAATTCCATCTTGTCCATTTAAGAGCAGAGATCGGACACGAGTCAGATAGTAGGTGACCACCTGCATACGCGCATCACGCACGGCCCGCGGTGGACGCCAATTTTTTGCCACAATGTCAGGTAGATATAGATGTAGGTACCTGAAGATGGCGAGGGGTACGAGGTGGTGAAGAGGGGAGTAGGAGAGCGACTGTACGGGAGCACGGTATTGTGAATATAGAATTCATACTGATGACCATAGCAATGAGGTGGTAAACTACCAACGACATAACTATTTGCATAATAAATCGCTCGCATCGAGGCGACGCGGCCCAGGCGCGGGCTGCTCACGCATGCGCCATTATAATGTATAGTTAATAGCATGCTAATTCATAGCTGCGGTACTAACATTGTTGTGATAAATCAAACGATGCGCTATACATCCTGGTTTATTTGAGGAGTTGTTTGTTAACTGAGCCAGATCAATTTAAACACAAAGGGGAAACTTAAATGCGCTTTATATTTTAGGGATTCCTCAGACAATCAAACTGAAAAACTTGCACTACGGAGCCAACATCGAAATCACAAAAAACAAATGATTGTTCCATAGAAAAGTTGGTCCCTGATTCCCTGGTTTATTGGTGGTCTGAAACACACCCTAAATATCTAACCATTCTAACACATTTTTGTTTACACCCTGTTTAAGTTATGTTTATACAGGGTGAAATTGATATCATTAGCATCCTTTTAAACTAAGAGTCTACCCATCAAACTGAACAACTTTCACTATGGGAGCAAACCGATCGGAGCAACAAAAAAATCTGCTGTTCCATACTAAACTGCAATGCCTACGCGATACAAATGTATGCAACAGCTGATTTTGTTTTTGCTCCGATTGGTTTGCTCCCATAGTGAAAGTTGTTCAGTTTGATGGGTAGACTCTTAGTTTAAAAGGATGCCTTCGATATCAATTTCACCCTGTAGAGTTTTACAAGATATGGTAAGATTAAGTTTTGTTTACACTCTGAGGCTAACGGTTGTATACATTCCTGTAATTACATTCATAGTTAATGAACTGTAGCAGCTGACCCTCCCCCTCCCCCCTCTTCCACCCTCCCTCTCCACACACTACCGTTATATCTAATTATGAGAATGTCACGGGGCGAAATGTCAACATTCCACGCGTCGCGACCGTTACATCTCCCTGGCTTGCATCTACTGCCACTGTGTATGCATTCAACATAAAATATTTTTTTTGTTTAAATTAATATTACATAGATAGATTTTCGACGAAATCGTTTGATTCTACCAACACGTCGGAAGGTATTACGTTGTAGAGAAAATGCGACCAGAAGCTCTACAAAAACACATTTATAAAGCAAAAAAAAATATATAAAATACAACTACAAAACAAATACTCGTACAACATTGAGTTACATAACGTAACATTGTCAAGACCAGGCTTTTGGTCTTTCATATAATATAATCATCGAGTTTATAATAACCTTTTTTTACTGCACTTTTTGTCACAAAGTTTAAGTCCCATGTCATCATCATGTTAGTAATACAGGGTGTAACAAAACACACATACTTAAGGCGGTGCTTCAGACCATCAAACTGAACAACTTTCACTATGGAGCCAACATCGAAATCGCGAAAAAAATTCCGCTCCTTCATACAAAACTGCAGTACTGTTTTTATTGTCATTTTCTACTGCCGATTTGAATCTATGATTTAAAAAAATCATAATTGTATGCTCTAAGGTAAATTGTTGTTTTACCTTAGAGCATACAATTATGATTTTTGAAAATCATAGATTCAAATCGGCAGTAGAAAATGACAAAATTACTATGGAGATAATGCATTATTTGATCATGATTTTGAATTGTGACTTTTGTAGACAACAGTGTGATATGATAGCAGTTCGGTCCCGAACTACTACGACAAAAAGCAGTCTCAAAAGTTCGATTCCAAACCAATCAGTAGTTTGGTAATGAACTTCTGAGATCGGACGAAAAAACAGGTAGCCCACTGTAGTCGAATTTACCACTGCCTTCAAAAATGTAGATTATTATTGTAAAATTCAGCATACATTATTATTGAGATGCGGCTGCCGCGACCGTTACGAAGTTCAATGTTAGGCGAGTATTGTGCGTGTGCGCATCCTAATGCACGTTTCGCAATAAATCTTAGAGAAGAAATAAAAAATTGTTATTCACGTCTATCTGCTGTTACAAAAACTAATGGAAATAGAAAGAATCATTGTGAGCCGCTGCTTGTGCGGGGGAGTGAAGGGGAGTGGAGGGGAGGGGTGGGAGGGGGGACAGATGTGCGCCCGCGCAGGTAGCGCTCCACGCATGCAAATGTTAGCGCGGGCGAGAGATGTGGATCATTCACAATATTAATATGCAAGTACTGATAAGCTGGATGAGGCGAAAGATGTGTTTCAGAATCGTAGCGTTTATCTTGTAATTATAAATATTGAATATTCCACGTTCTTTTTTAATATATGCATACGGTTTTTTAAGGGGATAGTCAGACGTGACCATAAAGCTGAACAACATTTTCTGACCGCTTCGAGTTGGTATATGGTCGTGAGAGTATCATCAGCACTCCTGGCTACTAGACGTCCAACTCCTCTCTTGTCTGATCTCAGCCAGCACTCGTATGTATTAGTTGCATATTGTTAAGTATTTCTACATCACTTTTTTAAACGTTATGAATATTTACGTTATTCATATTTAAGATATAGGTACTATTTAATACATTTCAACATTATGGGTTTTAATGATTATCGTTTTCAATAAAAGCATTTCCAATTATGGATTCTAATATAGACCCCCTCTCTCTACTTACAAAAGACATCAACGCATGATTTACAATCATTGTTACACACTTCATTAAGTCCGTCACACACATACGGAATTGCAATCCGGAATTCCGAATCAGGATTACGATCTTCGATGGTATTGATTTTCCCCCTCCACAATTCCGTTCAGAATTGCGGAGCTGTCAAATCCTATACAAAATCACAATCCTGATTCGGAATTCCGGATTGCTATTCCGTCTGTGTGTGGCAGACCTTAAAGTTTCACCCGTTAACATTTTTACATCTCTTACTATTATAAAACTGTAATTTAAAAAAATAATTTTTTTGCTTTGTGTGTTTGAACGAGCATCACGCGAAAACTATTCAACCAATTTTAATGAAACTTTTTTTGTTTGATAGCTTATGATCTGACTTAAAATCTGGTATATAATTTGTGCGGACGAAGTCGCGGGTTAACGCTAGTTTTGTATATTAGGTACTTTAACCTTGTGATTCCGGCTAAGGCTCACCACATACCTACATTTCCGGACGGAATTACGATTTCGTATCGATTTTCCCCATCCAGAATTCCGAACGGAATTTCAAATCCATACGCAATTGTAATTCCGTCCGGAATAATTTCGCATGTATGTGGCGAGCCTTAGGATGAATCACCACTTTTCTTCCCAGAGTGTCGTATGAGGCGACTAAGGGACAGTGTTTCTTATACAGGGTGAAATTGATATCATTAGCATCCTTTTAAACTAAGTGTCTACAAATCAAACTGAACAACTTTTACTATGGGAGCAAACCAATCGAAGCAAAAAAAAATCTGCTCTTGCATACATTTGTGTCGCGTCGGCATTGCAGTTTAGTATGGAACAGCTGATTTTTTTGTTGCTCCGATCGGTTTGCTCCCATAGTGAAAGTTGTTCAGTTTGATGGATAGACTCTTAGTTTAAAAGGATGCCAATGATATCAATTTCACCCTGTATAGTGTTTTTGTTCCATCTATCACAATTCGATACGTCAATCGACGCGACGTTCGTGTTACCAATACAACAACTGCATACTTTCTGATCACCCCGAGTGTGATTATGGTCATGCATGAGTTTATTATGTTTTTTTTTATTCATTAGACAAAAATATTACTAAGAAGTTTGGTTACAATCGCTCTGCCAAACTGTGAAAACACGTATGTAGGCTTAGATCAAAGTAAAATGAATGGATAGGCCCAAAGCGCTTTAAGTTGAAGCACGCAAAACTAGGGCACTTCAATACAAATTAGGGCACTTGGTCTGTCATCTCAGTACATTTTCGAAGTAAAACTGTCAATTGTTTTGCCTCATTTTACTGGTTTGAAATGTTCGCGTAAGGCCTGTCCATTCTTGTTTACTAATGATAGGTACTTGCATAATGTCAAAAAGAAAGGTAACCTACACCATAGTTCGAAACTCATATTCTTGATGGGCGGTCGTTCGAAAATTATAGGTTCAAAATATTATGTAGAATCAAAGTCACATGAAACCGAAATTCGCGGTATAAAAAAAACATTTCTGCATCACTCCTCTACATACAAAAGACATCAACGCACACCGATTTATAATAATATTTGGCAAAACTTTTTTCATCCGGTAAACATTTATAACTATAGTAGACACATACTTCGGAGAGCACTGACATACCTATATTTACCACCAACATACCTATATGTAGATATATTAGTATGATACACGTGGATACTAATTAGTTCCTAGACCTATAATAACAAAAACGTGCCCAATTATAACTTGCTTGATTATGTTAATTGCATGAATAATAAGTATTGTTAATAAATAAGTAATTAAGACTGGCTCTAACTAGCTGTTCTGTACGGTGTACCACATTATTATTAAACTTTACCAAAAACAATGTATTAAGCACCAAATAGATAATTAATTCCATCGCGTTATTAAAATGAACTATGAGTCACTATACCGGTAGTGCTTGTTCTGTAACTACACAAAATACGACACCTTTTTCTAATATAACGTATTATGTATGTTATTGTTATTTCATTTTAGGGTTCCGTACCCAAAGGGTGAAAACGGCACCCTATTACAAAGCCTACTTTGTCCGTTCGTCCGTCTGTCCGTCCTACCTATTTAGGACTGTAACTTTTGAATCATAATAGCTAGATAACTCACAGAATATGCGTTATTACGGCGGATTTGTTAACAAATAATAAAAATTTCAAAAAGTGAAATTAAGGGGGGTCCTCATACAACCCAAATGGCACATGTAGCATTATAAGAGACCACTTTTGGTGTAACTCGGAACTTGTTGCATTAATTAACACTTAATAGGGTTCAACTGAGAAGAGATTAGGTAGAGCTGCTTATTACGCTTTAGTCTTTATAATAGCATTATAAGAGCAGGAACGGATACTATTGTAACGGGATTAGAGTTATAGCAGCTGTCAAAAATGCCTTCTTACAGCCTATATCGCATCGGTTGCTTAAGAGCATTATAGGGGCAGTAAAATATGATTATTGCTGTATAAAGGTGTAGAATTATACCACTGTAATGCTAGCATCTTAAAAGAGTCAATGTGAACTACTGTACAGCCAATAGAGTTAAAGTGGTGTACACGTAGAGTGATTTAACGCTTAAAGTTCTATATTGGTTCACCTCAACTCTGTTATTCAGCCTCTTTTTCAAAGCTGCTTAAAGGTGTTATATTAGCACTCGTGAACACCATAGGTATTCCGAGATACCCTTGTAACTCAGAAATACAGCATTTGGTAGTAAAGTGGTGTACACGTAGAGTGATTTAACGCTTAAAGTTCTATATTGGTTCACCTCAACTCTGTTATTCAGCCTCTTTTTCAAATCTGCTTAAAGGTGTTATATTAGCACTCGTGAACACCATAGGTATTCCGAGATACCCTTGTAACTCAGAAATACAGAATTTGGTAGTAAAGTGGTGTACACGTAGAGTGATTTAACGCCTAAAGTTCCATATTGGTTCACCTCAACTCTGTAATTAAGCCTCTTTTTCAAAGCTGCTTAAAGGTGTTATATTAGCACTCGTGAACACCAAAGGTATTCCGAGATACTCTTGTAACTCAGAAATACAGCATTTGGCAGTAAAGTGGTGTACACGTAGAGTGATTTAACGCTTAAGGTTCTATATTGGTTCACCTCAACTCTGTTATTAGCCTCTTTTTCAAAGCTGCTTAAAGGTGTTATATTAGCACTCGTGAACACCAAAGGTATTCCGAGATACTCTTGTAACTCAGAAATACAGCATTTGGCAGTAAAATGGCTACAGAAAATACCACTATATTGCTTTAGTCTGTATAATGGCGTTTAAGTAGTTCACATGAATGGCTTAAGCGTTGATGTGAACCATAATAACACTAATATAAGCCGACAGGCTGCATATTGGTTCACTTGAACTCTTATTTACTGCAATAAGCGTTATAGAGGAACCGGTGTGTACTCTTGTACAGCCATAGTCGTTAATTCAGGATTATAAGAGTTCACATAGGTTTCTTAAGAAAGCGCAATTTTGTTGTAACTTTATAATCTAAACCATATGATAAATAAAATTATGGTGTTGTTTATGTTTTACTAATGATTTCTGCTTTTATTTACACGTAAAACACATATTTATTATAATATAAAATAAAACTTTGTATGATTAAATGTAAATCAGACACAAAAAATGTACACATATATTTTGACGTGTAATTATTTTCACAATATTTCTAATTAAAAACGAAATATTTCCGAGGCGCGTAAAAAATTTGCTATAAAACCATATAAACATTCACAATGAACTTGCATTCCCAAATGTTTTCACAGGCTAATATTATAAAAGTGTACTTAACTAGGTTATAACAAATTCTCAATAAAACTTCACTTCACGCCATTAATAACCAACACTCACGGAATTTATTTAAAGAATTTAACTCTACTAATAAAATAAATTCAGGTTTTTATGTACACGCTCTGCTGATGCTAGAAGTATAATGTAGAACCTCAAGCGTTATTTAAGTATAGCAGTAACCCCAATATAATGGCTTAGTCTGTATAACAGGACACTTGTACTCTGTTAAGCAGCCGATATAATGCCTTGTGGCCCATTATAATTCCAATATAGAACCTTAGGCTGTATAACTTGTGCCCAAATAAGAGTTATATCGGTGTTAACAGCGCTGTTAACACCATTGTAACACCATCTTATACAGCCTATAGTTTCCGTGTACACCAAAAGTGGTCTCTTATAATGCTACATGTGCCATTTGGGAAGGAACTAGTTTTATCAACGTTTTTTCTTCTCGCTCTATGGTAAAAACGGTAATACATACAAGCGTCAAACTTGGTGTGATTATAGAGCAAACTCTACAGAATAACAACAAATAATAAAAATCGGCCAAGTGTGAGTCGGTTTCGTGCCAAAGGTCCCGGATTTTTTATTTATTTTTGTATACGTTAATATGTTGTGGTGGTTACTTAACTCTGTTCGTATCCGTATCTTACTTCTCCGACAGACAATGTTTTGTAAGTTTTGGCATTAGATAAGTTACCTATTAAAATACAACACTTGTAAATACTTCAGGTTTATATAAAATCATTACATTTTGTTTTGTTATATGTAAATAACCAAAGATTTGGCAAAAAAAATCTTTGTAGATAACGGATTCAATACAGTTTCATCAACTCTTTACAAAACCAGCAAAACTATTGGAATTTGGCAAGAATATTTTCCTCGGCTTCTTTATATAGGTGCTGGTTAGGAATGTATTTGTCAAGATGTATGCCTCGGGAGTGTGAATATAACTACGGGTCAATCAAGTATTATCATAAGAATTGTAACAGTTAACCGTCATTTCATTAACATTACTATGATCATTGAATCAGATCATGATCTTGTAATCGATGACTAAAAGTATAGTCTCATGGGCCCCGTGGTCGTGGTTGTCGAACCATCTTAATTAAATGACACGCCTCGGACATCGCTATAACATTCATAATAAAAACGACCTCCCGAGTGGCCGACGCGGTGCCTGCGACTGGGCCACTGCACTGTAGTGTAGGCTTCCAGAGGCGAAAGTACGCACTTTTTTGGTGGCACAGTAATTTGAATAAGCTGCAGCGCGCTTCATCACGCCGGCCGGAGGCCCGTGAAGCACGCGCGCCACAAAAACTGTCCGAGTGTCGCCGGCGACCAGATTTTTTCTCAGCTGCCCATTCATCTCGTAATTACCGCGAATAAAAAATATTCCTAGACGAAAATTGGAAACGTCTCGGTGCCATGTCGCCGAAAAAAGTGAACAAAAAGAAAAAGTGACTCGGCATCGGCAGTGAGTTTGTGTTAATTTAATAAAGTTGTCGTTTTGTCTCGCGGCTGGACGTGGCGCGGCGGTGTCACGCTCCCGGTCATTAACGGAGGAACTGTGCTCCAGCGCCTCGCCTCGCAGCACTCCGAGACTCTGAACCTCACTGAGTGCTTAGTTAGGTACCTCACACTGATTGAGGCGACAGATGAACGTTCGCATTTAAGAAAACTGCGTAACACATAAATTTGTATGTGGTTCCTAGCCTGCCTAGACTCTTGTTCCTTCTCATGACTCATGTTCGAGATGACGTAAGAGAGATGGTTCTTTGCAGTGATTTATGAGCGAAAGACCAGCTCTATTGCTAGTAAGTAGGTATAATCAGTCGTCATTTCATTCTGAAACGTACCTACTACCAAATTGTGCTGAAATTGAAGTGAACCTTTACTACAATTGCAAGCTTAAAATGAGGTCGGCAAAGTTTCAGAGAACCCCATAATAAAGTCGTGAATATGTATATGACTTTTTGTGTTATAAAGAAATTTTTAATTTTAATTTAATTATGATATAAATAACTCACCATTAAGGTCGAGCACCATCTGTGTGTTGAAAAAACTGCTGACGTCACCGCGGCCCGACACTGCAACAAGATACCAGAGAACATACATAAGTAAAGGTACCCCACAGACCTGGGAGAATAACATTATACTGTAACTACTCGTCATCATCAGCCTCCACTGCTGAGGCACAAGCTTAATATAAAGCATGCTACGTACGCTTAGCTGATCTGATTTGTGTTGCAGCAAGATCCGAATGTCACCTAAGAATTAATCTTTAAAGCAATGCAATGTAGCTTAAATTGGATCAAGTAGTGAATAAGACGCTGTATCCACCACTCATGACTTACATAGGTACGAGTAGGTAGGTACGTATCAGAACTTCTTCTTTAGTGTTTTAAAATTTCCTAATTATGTTTTCCTTCGCCAAAAGATTGCTTTCTTGTAATTGTGCGTTTTTAGACTTGCTGAATTGGGAAAACTAAAGGAACTTATCTACGTCGAAGAAATAGTGAGTCGTGATCAGTAAATACGAAAAATTGAGCAGTCTCTTGACATTCTCCGAGGAGAGATGCGACTGTGTATAACTACCACAGAAACACGAAACTTAGTTCGAGTATGTGTTCAAAATCGTGAATCACACTTCAAACACGACCGGTGAATTAGATAATAATAGTAATTCAATGATAAAATGCAATATGGGAGATGAAACGAAGATTATTCATTTTTATTTGATTATCAGTTTTGTCTACCATCTTATGAAAAAATGCAATTGTTGCTTTAGTTGTGACTTATTGTTAATAATTTTTTTATTAATTGAAAGTGTACTAACCAAAGTAGTTTTTATATGATTTGAAAAAATTTTCTACCTGTAGTTTTTTTAATGATTGGTGGAGTATAAACATTTTTACAAAAAAAATCATTTGTGACAAGTTTAAATCAAGATTTGTTTATTATTGCCTTTCCAAATTATTTTTTAAACTTATTGTTATGAAAGATTGTGTACTTAAGACTAATTCAAAACCAAAATAAAACTGATCGAGGCACAAAACTATAAGACTTTTGATAATACAATATGTGGTTTTAAATGTTCATAAAGGTGCCCTCAATCAGCTTAGAAAATATCTACATCGTTCTACCAAACACCCTGTATAGTGGTATAAATCTTACAAATACAACTCATGGTGTGAGTGTGTTCCAGCCTGGAATCGAACCGCCCCGCCACTCTCTGCACGTTAGACGGGCACTAGCTACTATACCACCACTTCTTAATGTAACAACAACAAAAAGATTATAATGTAATTACAGATTGACGTTAATTACCGAGGAATATTTCGGCTGATCGTTAAAATCGCGTTTAGCGAGATTAAACGAACATTTATTACACGTACGTCACGCACACGCTAGCTCCTGCTAGAGTATGTACCTACTCAACTGTTAAGGATGTTTCAAAACCTATCTGTAGGTTTTCCAGGGTCCAATTTAATTTGCTGGAACAGAAGTTGTTTTGTCGCGATTTCTATTTTGATTGCATAGCGAAAAAGTTTCAGTTTGATGGTCTGATCATCCCCTTCAAAAACCGTCAGCTAATTTACCCTTAACCTTATACTTACATACATGCATAAAACTGTAAAAGAGCATTATTTAGTACATCAGAGATATTCCAGCAAAAATACTCTGGAAATGGTATCGGGACCACGGAAGAAACTGCCTTCTGCCTTCATGATCGGGATATCATTATGAGAAACATAAAGTTTGTTCGAGCGTCACGTGGGAACTGCTGAACCCATTTGGATTAGCCACAGTTCGAGAGCCGATCGTCCATCACAATAAAATGTAATGACACATTAGGACATTACTTAGTGATAGACTGATAGAACAAGACAAAAAGTGCTGTGTATAATTGGCAATTGCACGGAACTTAAAAAGACATGCTCCTTCGAGTTCATGCGGACGAAGTCGTGGGGAGAAACTGGTTATCAGATAAATAAGGTTATCACAATAATTTTACTCTACGTCACTTTCTTATTAATATCATTTTCTCAAACATGCTTGGAAATGTGAGCATTATTTTGACAACCTTCTTCGAGATAAATCGAAATTGCTGTACTGGCCAACTACATGCGCGCAGCGGCCGGCAATGTTTGTATGAAAATCCATATCTGTCGTGTTTTGCGGCCAAATAAATTACATAGTAAACTCATATCTGTCGTGTAATTTAAAAATGGTACGATCTTTATCTCCTAAACATGGCGACCAAGGAGGTAACTCAAAAAAGGTTTTATTTAAATTTCGAACTAACTTGCAAATAGAAAGCTGTTTATTGTAAAAAAAACAAATTGTTGTTCGTTGTTCGTCATTGATTTTGAAAAGAGTTTTAATTTCCGCGAATTATTTGAGAAAATTTACTGTTTTCATTTCCGCGCATTATTTGAGAAAAGTACTATACAAGCCTTGGCCACAACTAGGCATTGATGGACTTACGTATGTGTGCCTCGGCTAGGCCTCGGCCCACATTTACACGTTCGTCCATCAATGCCTCTGTTGCTGGCCGCTGCAGTAATGTACTATTATAATATTCTTTGTCTCTGACTAGACCACCCCAGGCTACTAGGCTTGCTGAACTCAGCGTATCTTATCTATTTACTCTGAAGTTCTTATTTTTATACATTTTGTAATCGACCGCTCGTCGTTTTTAATATTCTTTTTATGGCATACTAGAGTCTACCAAATGTTCCGTAGTACCCATGCGGAATGTGCATATACTATAGTTACTATCTCAAACGGGCACACGTTCATTTCGTAGCACGATATTATTGTCATATAACAAAACACACCTATAATAACCAGCGGCGAGGGGGCGAGGGGTGAGGGGTGTCATAGTGAATACTGTGTCACAGTGATCGACGCACGCGCACCTATTCACCACATTTGTAAAGGAAGCCTGTCACTACGGCGCGGCGCGGCGCATGGCACGGGGCACGGGGCACGTAAATCACACGCAGGAGGAGAATGGACAGACGCAGACGCGAGGAGATATTGTGAGTTGACCCGACTGTGGAGCAGATGGGAATTATTATGTATGCTGTGCTGGCAGCATGCTGATTTAGACTTCTGCGTTATATTTATTTATTTATATTCATTCAGCATGTTGACCACTAACTTTCCAAGCTTTTATCTTAGCAACGAAATATTTTAAGGCTATTTTGAAACAGAGATTTGAAACACTTACTTATTCTTAAAACAGCTTTAGTTTCATCCAAATGAGATAATATATAGGATAGTATATCTTTCTGATAAATACATTATTTGCTAACCAGAATTAGCTAGAAAGCTAAATGTAATCGGATAATCTTTTCGTTCTTATATGGAATGAGGTATAGACTCGTGTGATGGAGCATGACCCACTCCCACTAACCGTCATTCGTACCTTAATGCCCTACAGTGGGATCCCAGCAAACAATTTGGTCTTATTAGGCCCCCATTTTTATGTATGACTATTTTTAGTACAAAAATTATATTACTGTAATTTCGTCATACTGCTGGTTTATGCGTCTAATGTTCGACTATACGACACCTAAACAACCAAATTGTTAGTTGGGATCTTACGGGCCAAGTATAAATAATTTATTCAGATTTAAGATTACTTAGATATCCGATTTACTGTTAATTCTACAAAACGATCTGGATATTTAGTTAATTATGTACTTACTAAGTTCAGATTTGCATTAAAATAACAACAAAAAATACAGTTCTGTATTTTTAAAACAAGGTTAAAGTACTTACTATTAGGTATTTTCGGGTTAAACCTAATTGTGAACGTTTTAAAGTTCTTTTAAACGCGCCTCAAACATAATATGAAAATTATACAAAACTAACAAAAACTATGCAAATAATTATAATATTAGGTCTTAGTAATGAGTAGACAACGAAGAGGCGCAACGCAATCATAAAATTATTTATTTAATTATTACTTTACATAACAAATTTTGCAACGAATTTACTGCGGTATTAGACGTTATTAAAATATATTTTGATAACAACAGTATGTATGTGTGTACCTACTTTATAAAACTAAAGTCCA
Source organism: Agonopterix subpropinquella (assembly GCA_922987775.1). Classification (NCBI taxonomy): domain Eukaryota; kingdom Metazoa; phylum Arthropoda; class Insecta; order Lepidoptera; family Depressariidae; genus Agonopterix; species Agonopterix subpropinquella. The sequence goes on from OV277703.1 coordinate 146,181, forward strand.
GGATTAATCCCAGAGGTGCGCCTGAAAACAACAAGTAACGCCGCGCCGCGCCGTTAGTATAATTTAACTTGTGACTCTTTTGATCATAACATACCTGTATTCACTTGCTGTTGGGTTTAGTTGGTGTATACCTACATATTACGAGGATATTAGTTCTGATATTATCAAAAATATTGCGAGTAAATGATTTTTTAGTTGTTTCCTAAGAAACGTAACAAAAACCGAGAATATTTTTATTAGTATCATCGATTTTGAATCAGTAAAGCAATCATAATATCAGTAGGTACTTACTTTACTGCCTTCCTATTTCCTTTTTAAACCTGACACGGTAGGCTTAGTTTTGTGCTACCTACCTTGGGATATCATATATCTATCACGACTCCGACTGCTACGAAAAGCGGAAAAGGAAAAGGTTTACACCGAGAAAATTATATTTATAAATATGATATGATTTGTCCCTAATATTATAAATGTGAATGTACTTAAGTTTGTTTGTTACGCTTTCACGCAAAAACTACTTAACCGATCATCATGAAACTTTGTACACATATTCTTGGAGGTATTAGAAGTAACATAGGATAGTTGGGGTTTTCCAAACTCTACGCGGACGAAGTCGCGAGCAAAAGCTAGAATTTTAATAAAAACACATCAAACAGAATTATTTTACCTACAAATAATAATGAGTTAAATTTTTTCTAGGAATTTGGTATATCCAAATAGTTGTAAGTTGTCACATTACATTGATATTACTCTCTGTGTTAAAGCAAGTGCATTGATTATTCGTAAGGGACAAATATTTGTATGATGAATATGAATATTTGTACCCGAGTCATGGATGTTTGTATTTATATATGTATTCTATATCGTTGTCTAGTCATCATAATACAAGTCAAGGCTAGATTCTGGTACTTTAAATGTGGCTAGATAATTTGTGTGACATTGTCCAAGATATTTATTTATTATTTATTATTTATTCGGACGCTAAACGCCTTTTAACATTTGTACCAGAACTTTTAGTGAAATAGCCCAGAAATCAAACAAAGATACTATTAAATACGATTCTAATGAGCTACTTAAAAAAACAATAAACTAATGCTCGACGAAACTCACAAAAGTAGTGAGTAATCCTAGATATCAATATAATTGTAGAGGGATAGGATATCAGATGAAAGGCATCACACAGATGGTACATTAAGAAACTTTGTATTTCCCTAACAGAACTTGGCGCTACAGAGACATCGGGTATCGCACCCCTTTAGAAAAGTTTCTGGACATGTTTATGTGCGGACGAAGCGGCCTAACAGATAGCATCGCATTAACAGGATAGGGAAATAAACGAGCCGTTTGGGATGGTTTCTATTTAAAGCGGGCGCGGGTCAGGTGCGACCCGCCCGACCGCCCGACCGCCCGACCGCCCGTCGGACGGACTGCGTCCCCCGGGACGCGCCGGCCGCCGCTACGATATACTCCATAAATCGTCCCCATTTGGCTAACCCGCGAATCAAAGAAAGGTAATTCGCAATGTTTAAATCCAATTTAAGAGAAGAATGAGCGAGGGCGCCCTCCTCCCCCGCGTCTTCCCCTGCCTCGCCCGCCGGAATGTAAAGCGGTGGAGCTCGACCGAGCGTGTACTGTTTCTTCGGCGGCTCCTGATTAGGATTCAAGGCGCGCACTCGCGGGTCGCACAGAGCTCCCGTTGACGACCTGCGGCCCGCGGCCGGCGACCCGCGGCCCGCTGGACGATGCACGCGCGAGGTAATCATGTGCAAGACTCACCCGTGCGACCACCGCCACTAACTGATGGACATGACGACAGCGCGACTTACCCTTACCCTCTGAACCCTGAGAGAATCACACTCATCCTCTATACTGGAACCTGCCTCGAAAGTACATTGATTATTCTTGGACTGAGAGAGTAGATTTAAACAATGAGCATTGTTGTTCGAAAGTAAAGACATCACCCCTTGTGCGAGGGTGGACCATATACTACCTAAATGAGGGGTGAATTTGATTAAACAATAAAATGTTTACAGAAGTTGGGAACGGTCCAGATCACACTGGGACGGGAGTCGACCGGAATACAGTTACAAGATAATATTGTGATCCTTGATAACTTAATAGTGAGATGAAGCCGTTGCCCTGCAGTGGGATCCTACAGGCTATAACTTACTTACTTTTTTGATAACTGCATATCACTGTAGTATCCTGATAGGATTTACAGTGATCACCAGTGCGAGTTATCATTATCTCCGAGTAATAACAAAGACGGCGACGCGCGGAGGCACACACGGCACACCACACACCACACAGCGAGCGGTATCTCGATCGGCAGCAGATGCCGACGTACGGAATATTGATGCTAATCACAAACATCACACAAAAACAACGCTAATGTATGCACATACCGAAACGTACAGATTTCACGACACCACGAGATAGCATGCTATGAACAATTTCATCTAATTTGCTAATTCAAATAACATGCTTATTTATGCTTCAATTTCTGTCATCAATATTAATAATGGATTAGCTGATCGTGCGAGTGAACATTTGGAACATGAAAGTGTCTTGGATATAAATGTATTAGAGGGCTAAATGTTTGTTGTAGACGCACAGGCAGTGGCGAGTGGCGAGTTGTCGTGCGGACAGGACGGGAGCGGGACACATACACGGTGCGTGAACATTAACTGCATACTCAGGAAATATTAATGTAATGACAATGAGCACGGAAAGGAAGCCCTGTGTGAATGTCAAATGCACCTACTCTACTTATATTATTATATAACGCTTTAAATTATTGTTCTCTAAAAGTGTCGGAAGTTTGTGTGAATATCATGAACGTTGGAGAGGTTGTCAGGGTTGCGAAATATTTTAAACATTCCTCAATGCTGAAGACTTCACAAATTATATTCTCTATCGAAATAGCATTTTGTTCTGTCTCAAAATAAAAGTTAAAGTAGCGTTGGAGGTTCAAAATCCAATTTAGTACAATACAACGATCAGATAACAGAGATTTAATCCAAACAGGTAGGTAGGTACTAGAAGAATGAATCAGATGAAGTTTGGAGATACGTAATCGTTACTACATCTGTTTTGTCATAGTACCTATTGTAGAGATGCGAAAAGAAGTGGAGGTGATCGACCTCGGGGTGGTTAATTGCGTCCCCCCCCCACGCTCCCCGGTGCCCCGACTTCCCCCCCCTCGCCCCGCGCCGGGGTCACGCAGACCTTCGCACATCAGCCGACGGCCGCGACGTAACATCGCCCTATATACGAAAATCGATTGTTGCTCCCACGGACACGACAATCAATAACCACTCTAATATTATGACAACAACAAAACTTACTTTTGATAAACATCTCAACGATTAGATTTTAATTATATCTCCGTGCCAATTCTAATTCGATGCTAATACAACAAAGTAACAACCTACTATTATAACAAGACAGGATAATTGAAATTATTTAAAAATTTTCTTATTTAAATAATCGAACGATCAGACTATAGTAAATATTTTAATAATATGAGAAGTCAAGATGATCAGCATATTACGACAACACCTTTATTACAGCTGTGCGCGTGAGTGCGTGCGACCGGGTGGTGTCGTATCGTCCGGACCGGATCGTGTCGTATCGTCCGGACCCTGGTCTGGTGTCTGACGCATCGTGTATTCAGACACGGACTATACTGTTATCATTGCCATTCAATTTAAGCGCATTTTTGTTTATTGACTTTAAAGTGTGCAATAAAAACCGCAATTTTAATGCAATTATAATAATTTTGATGAGGTTTTTGCCTGACATTAAACATTATTCAAATGTAATATTTGCAAAACGAATTAATAGAATGGAGTGGCGGTACTCAGTACTCGGTATAACGTCCGTCGGTATAACGCTATACGCTACGTTAATTTTTGTCATTAGCAACAATTATACAAAAAACGTATTTAGTACGTCCGTCGCGTCTCATCTCGTTGGCGTTATTTTAAGCGATAAACTATACTGTGAATATTATTAAAAGATTTAAAAATATACACTCGTTACATTAAGGTAATTAATTCGTTTTCAGAATAATTCCAAGAAATGTATAGTTAATTTATAACGAAGTGACTCCGAGTTTGTATTACCATAAAATTAATTAGACTAGTAATAAGTGAGATAAGTGTAAGATATACAATAATATTCATGTTCGTGGTGGTAATTGTATTTCGGCTCTACCTCACCTTTCCCTCTCTCTTCTCCCCCCCGCATGTAATTGTATGCGCATCCATAAATTATAACAATCACTACTTTATAAATTATTCACAAAATTCTATTTCGTTACACGAAAACTCATTTTCCTAAAAAAATACGACTTCGTAGAATGGGTTTTTACCCGTTCGATATCATTAATTCATTAAAGGTATTATAGTTATAAGAATTCATAAATATAAACAGAAGATAATTATTTTAACAGGTAACTCCTTAATTGTTATTGTAATTACTTCGATCTAATTGATTTTAATACATTTTATGTTTTTGTATAATAGCTCAGTGCGCTCGCTTGCAGTTGTAGTTATACTTAACTTCTTAAAATTGCGCTACCTTTGTAAATCTATAGGTACGTGAGAAAGTAAGACAGTTGGAGAGGAAAGAGGTCGACAATAGCAAAATTTCGTGCAATGCAGGTAAAATCATTGGTGACAGGTGGTGCATATTCAGACAGGTCACCGTGCGTCGCGTGCGCGGCGCGGGTCGCAAAGTTCACGTGTCGCTCCCAGAGCGCGGTGCCCGCGCGCATGTCGCGGTTACCTACAGTACTATAGGTACCTATATTCACTGCCATTACGCCGAAATAACACCACCCACCGTATTATTACTCAGCTAAACCACGCGTGACTCCATCACCGATGATTTACTTACGTGGATGACATCATTACACTCGCATTACCTTAGAAAGTCTACAACGTCTTCACATCGATTACATTACTGTCATTTGCTGCCAATTCAATTGTTATTTTAATATGATTTGATGATAATATAATAACTATTAGACTACCCGTGTTCAGTGGCACAACGAGTAGTCATAATAAAGACATTAGTGACGTGTGATGTCTGTCCGTTTGTCACCTGACGACTTGCTATTTATATTTATATTGCACCGTTTATTTGTACAGTAAAGTGTTGCAAAAAGAGATCAATTCACTACTTTTATAACACACATCTACAACATCACCAATGATCACATTTATATTTACATTCGGGTAAGTAGTATGATAGGATTTATAGTAGGGACATTAAAATAAATGAAGACGAGGGGAGGCCTCTCGGACCAAATAGAAAAGCAACACTCGAGTTCACAATAAAAAGGTGAAGTGCATTTGGGGCGTGTCAAAGGAATCATTTTGCAGACGAGTTGAGAGCGGCCGGGCCGGGTCGGGCCGGGCCGGACCGGGTGAGGTGACAAAAGGCGAGTATAAAGAGAGTTAATATTATTTGTGGAGGGTCGGCAGGCCCGGCCCGGGGGAGCGCAACCCTTGCCTCCGCCACTAACCCGCGCCGGCTAAATCACTATACACCTGACCCATGCATTACTTTTGATAAAGGATTACGTCCAAATAACTTGTTGACATATCTATCTTTTCGCGTAAGTTCTCTACACTGACTTACTTTATGTCAAACATAACATTTGCTTTTAATAAATATCACAAACTTTTATTTGAAGAACTGGTCATGTGAATAGGAAATTAAAAATTATATAACGTTTTAGTAAGTTCATAATAGAGCTTTTCTAGAACATGTTGTGACATTTAATTTTCTTTGTCTTAGCCACTAATTATTATTGATAAATTAGTAATTTTAGGCAAATCAGGATTATTGGCAAGTCAATCAATGACAATAATAATTTATTTCAAAAATTAATGTCAATTTTATGTGTAACAATATTTCAAAAATTTTAATTTTATATGGACTTATATATTTGCTACACCTTGAGTAAAATAGTTTGTTGTTCTATTTTAACATTCCATCTCATGTATAATGTATTTAAGTGTAAGTGTATTTTAAGGCAATAAAGAAGTGCAACTGAAACATGCCACCGTCTTTACAGCAAAATTAAGTATATGAAAACTTCTAAATCAAATAACTAGAAAGGGAAAAAACGTATTATTCTGTATATTATGTTTTTGGGAAAATACTGTTTTGTGTATTGTTATTTCTAGTTCTACTTACTCATCAAAAACAAAAGTAACGTTTCACAATTAAAATAAGCACCGTGGATCATATTTGATGTCGTACGGGAACGGCAAAATCACATCGCAAATGCGCCTACAGCAGCGGCGCTATGCGCTAGCCAGTAGCCACACGCGCCGAGACCGAGACTCCGCTCGCCGTACATCACTCACTAACCGAACCGAACACACGGGGAGGTTATCATTAAAACGTCTCTTCTGACATTCGATAGCGGCTCAAATTTGTATAACGCGCGTCGGGGTCGGGGCGACAATAATCGAGCTCGTGAATGTGACCCCAGGGACCGACACGTGGGACGTGGGCTCCCGCGGCCGAGGGGCCGCGCACCGGCTCGCGGCCGTCAAGAATGGGATCAAAGGCGACGGCGAAGACGGTCTGTATGAATGGGATCTCCTCGCGACACATAGCGGAGCGGGTCGTCAGTGATCACAGGGGCTCGGGGTCGGGTTCACTGGGCACTGCACACACTGAACGGGGCCGCTACTGACCGTGGTGGTGGTCCTGGCGGCGCGGCGGCGGCGGCCAGGCGGGCAGGTCGCGCAGGCGCATGGAGCAGTCGAGGGGCTGGTCGCGCAGGGCGAGCGCGGGCATGGCGCGGCCGCGGCCGCCGGGTCTGGGTCGCGCCGTCTCTCGAGCGGTGCGTCCGCCCACTGAGCGCGTCGTGGAGACACTGCCGTGCGAGCGCTGCTTTTTTCCGAGGTTTTTTTTTATCGGCGGGCGGGGGCGGGGCGGCGCGCCGACCAATAGCGCGGCGACTCCCCCGCGCCCTCCGCCCCCCACCGCCGCTACTCTTATTTACGTGCCGTATATTAAAAGGGTTTTCCGCGTGCCGTTATGGATTTTCCGGCGCGAGGCGTTTTACATACGCATCGAGCCGGTTCCGGCGCGGCGCTTCCACCGTGCCGGGCCGGACCGGCACCGGTCGCGAGCCGGTTCCCTCCAGCGTCGTTTCAACGAGAGGAATGTAATTCCTCACAAAAAGTGGTCTCCATCTCCATTCATACCGCTCGTTCCTTTTCCTCAATGTTTTGTTCCACTCCAGGAGCATCTCCGCTCCGATTTTATTTCGGCGTTTCGTTTGTTGTCGTACGAACATTAATATGTCTCCGTCAGTTTTTATAGTCGTAAGTATTATTGTTTCGCCAAATTAAAAGTGACACGTGAAACAGTGTGAGGTGAGAGGTCAGCACTAGCAGTAGTCGGATGTTAGTTCGGAGATGGTGTAGTGACCATGGTCGGTGGGTCGAGGTGAGGTGGGCAGCGTGTGTGTGACGTCACGGCACGGCAGGCCGCGGGTCGTCGACCGCAGCGCCCTCTGAACTTGAACCCGGTGCTCCTCGCGGCACTCTCTCGTCTCTCACCCTGGTGCTCCGGGATCTGATCGAACCTTCCTGATTCAATAAAACTACACTTACTGCAGTTGACTCTCTGCCGCTCCAGAAAAGATCAAACATCCAATAATCATCGAGAATAAGGGTTTTTAAATCAGAAAAGTAAACGAGCCATAAATCTAGTGTTAAACGATCAAGTTTCACGTATCTACCTGTGGCCACCTACAAAGTGTAACTATAACAGAAAAAAAAAATTATGGTTACATTTTTTTTAACCGACTTCCTTTTACTTCTTCAGATTTCAGTAAACAGATCCAAGTTAGTCTTCAGAAGCTTCCTGAATATAAGCTGGAGTCTCGAGAGATGTGGAAGGGAATACCTACCTACGAGGGAGACAGATTTCCCGCCGAGACAGAGATCTATATGCTTATAGCTGCTGGAATTGATGTTGATGATAAGATAATATAACAGGAAAAGAGGATGATATTAAACTCGACAGATGACGCTAACATAAACCGAACATACCAATATTGATCAACGACATTAACATTTCAATCTAAAAATATCTTCAGAAAATTTTACAAATATGGCAAGTCCTCTGTAAAAAACAAAAGCTTATTATTCAACGATTAGACCGAAATGCCGGGTCTTGACTTGACAAAGATACGCAATTTCAATGCTGGACCTATCTAAACTATTATAAAACTGTAACGGAAGTGTGTCTGTACATTGAAGATATTTACAAAAAAAATATTACGACATGGTTTTTACCTGTCCCCGATTCCAAATCACAAATTTTTGGATTTTTTGTCTGTCTGTTTGTTTGTTTGTTTGTTTGGGTGTTTGTTTGTTCGAGTATCACGCAAAAACTACTGAACCGATTTTGATGAAACTTTTTTTGTTTGATAGCTGACTTAAAATCTGGTATATAATTTATGCGGACGAAGTCGCGGGTAAAAGCTCGTTTATTTTAAAAATGATTATGTTGAAAGGTTTCTGGTGGTATTTTGTCAACAATAGACCAGCACCTTCCAACGCGGTGGTGGAGTCAAAAAAATTACGTATGAAAGCTATCTATGTGCTATTATTTTGAACTACAAATTGATTTTGATCGTAGAGTAAACCCCCGTGCCTGTAATAATAGCAATTATACTATTATATTTATGAAGTTTAATAATCACTTGATGTCTTCAAAAGCGACCCCTTGGGGAAGAAAAGATTACCTGCTACAGACTTCTAGCTAAGTTGTAACGGTGCGGTGCACAATACATCACATTACACTACATTACAACCTGTGAATATGTCCCCTTCCCTCTGTCTGTTGAAGATGACATGAACTAGAGATTTGCTATTATTATACCTACTTACTAACAACTCGCCACTAATAATAAAAGGTGATATGATGGATGACCTACCTACAATTATATTACATCATTTATTATAACATAATAATATGTACTTTTAAATTAACTTTAAAAAGGACATCCTTGATTCTACCTTTTTCGAAATCTACCTATAGACCGATTTTGAATATTTTTATCTTAATTTATTTTGTTAGTGATAATCTTTTCTACGTAGAGTTTTGAGGATCGACATTATATAGCATTAACCACAAGAAAAAATGTCAAAACATAATTTATCCGACACGTTGATGTCTTTTGTATGGAACAAAAAAGCGTAAAATAAATAATTAATTTAATTATGTTTTAAAAAAAAATCAAACTCTTTGTATTAGTAACTTTCAATAAGAGAAACAAGTAAACTAATGCAGGCATATACTCCTGCGATTCTCTACAATAGATTTAAAACCCTAAAGTGAATTTGTAATTTTGGAAATAGGTGAGTGAGTGAGCCATTAAAATGAAGCTATTGTTTGTTACGTCTACTATTTAGCACGCATTTGGCACACATTGTCGTTGGAGTAGCATTTGACCCTCGGCACGTGGCTGCCGGGTTCACCGTCCTTGTGTCCTCGGCACAGGGTGCACATTAGCGCGGCACGCGACACAAAGCGGGTGAGATATGGGTCAGAGCGACATCTGCCGCCCCCGCGACCACCTGGCTCCCCCCCTTCCGCCCGGCCCCTGCACCCCGCACATGCAGATTTATGGTTTACCCTATACTAAATAACGTAGATATAGAGTCATTCGTAACGACATAATAATTATTTAGTGAGAAAATCAGAAACTTTTCAGAATACGTCTCCTCTTGATTTACACTCACTCATTCCGAACTTTAACTTATTACGAAGAAATTATCAATAACTAATTTTGTTGGTCTGATATCAACCTGAAAATTTTTAAATGATACTCGTAGTTATAGTCTGTAGAGTCTCACTGAAGGACAATGTTATTCTGATACTGTTATTATATTTCTTATCAAAAGATGACAATAGGAGTGGGTCATATACTTACGCTTGGCAAGTATCGATTTGTGAGGGATGAAATGAGATTTAAATAATTTTTTTTTAGAAATCAATTCAATGAAAACAAAGCCTTCAGTAAAATGGCAGTTGTCGCAATGTTTCTGACTACCCCGAAAGGGATTACGGTCGTGAGTTTATCTATGTATGTGTATCACAAAACAGTCACTACAGACAGTACTAAATACTTACATCTCATTCTACGAACAGCATCGATCCACATCCAGCGTACCATAATTCATTGTACATTCCCGTCAGATGTGAAATCCTAATCAATAAATATATTTTGGACGTGGATAGAGCGAGCCGCTGCCGGCCGTGCCGTCTGTCCACCCCCATACTGTCCACTCAACAGCTTTTCAATCCAGGTGTTCTAACTCTATAGTTCAATTACTAGTTGGCTAAAGTGCCGGTAGCGTAGATGTGGATATGGAGGTTCGGATTCTGTAAAGATTCGTGTGATGTTTACAAGACTTGAACTTCTATTATTTGTCGATCTAATGTTTGTACCCCCAAGTCACGTATGTTGCTTGCATTTAGAACTTACGCACAGTAATAAATAATAATATTGGCCTCATAGCCCTTGTTTGTAGGACGCAGGTAGGTACTCTGATCAAATCGGTAACGTACTAAAGGCAGGTGATTCTAGTAGTGCGGAGTATCCAGTCAAAACCGACGCCGACGGGCATGTGTGCAGAGATGTATGGATGTGAATGAGGCGAAATTCGTATGAAAGGATTGTAAAAGTGGCGCGCCCTAGTCTCTGCCTGACCCACTGGGAATGAGGTGTGACGTTATAGCTAAATAGAATATTGGCCGTGGCCAAAATTATACATCTAACAAACAAAGCTCAAAATCGACGTGTCGTAAAAATGAGTTTTTTTTTGTATGTTTGTTACGCGATTACTCCGCCAATTATGAATTGATTTTGATGTTTTTTTTTTGTTTTGAAATAGATTAGATATACAGGGTGTACAATAAAATGGGACAGCTACTTAAAGGGGTGCTTCAGACCATCAAACTGAACAACTTTCTCTATGGGACCAATAACGAAATCGCGAAAAAAAAAATCCGCTCTCCCATACAAAACTGCAAACATAACTCGACTGAAATGTATGAGACATCAGACTTTTTTTCGCGATTTCGATATTGGTCCCATAGAGAAAGTTTTTCAGTTTGATGGTCTGAAGCACCCCTTTAAGTAGCTGTCCCATTTTATTGTACACCCTGTATAATAGATAATTTTTGGTAGATCATACTTCAGAGGTGATCCCATTTTATTTTGGTGAAACTAGTGAAGGGCTTCGGAGATAGACAATGGAACTCCTAAAAATGTGTAGCATATCATCGGCGATTGAAATAAATCGCCGCTGACGGCACGTACAGGCGTATATCATAAAAAGTCATGAGTTAAAAATACACAAATGATTCGTGTTGATTTTCTCCTTGCATGTACAACTAATATGTCAACCCAATATTTAATACCAACACTAAAAATAAAATAAAAACCCACCCTGATAATTTTCCCGCCATCTGCACGTTATTTCTGATGTTCAATGATTTTTTTCAGATCTTATACGGCTATGTTTTTTGAAATAGAGGTGGAGACAGCTATGTCTTGGATTTAATTGAAAATTTTGCTAAACAAAGTTTTACTAAATAATTTGAGAAATATATATTTTTAGATTCGTATTTTCATAAGTTTTCAATTGGTACCGCACAACAAATGTTGATTTTTTTTTATTTACACTTTCTACCACCCTAAATTGCCCCCAATATAAAAATTCCATTTTTTTTTACTTCATTTATGATATTGGACTAGCAATTGCTACATCTATACCTAGTTTCAACTTCCTATGCCTTACGGTTTCTGAGAAAAATGCCTGTGACAGACGGACAGACACCGAGCTGATTCTATAAGTGTTCCGTTTTGCCAATTTAGGTACGGAACACTAAAAACATTAATTTGTTTTAATTGGAGTCGGTGTCAAGCTCAGCCCAAAAATAACTCTAAGCCCAATCGCGAATCATTCCGGCTTGACAACGACTCCAATAAAACAAATTAATGTTCTTATAGATACCAATTTAAAATACGCTAGTTATATTATTATTTTAGTACTTTTTAGTTTTGAAGTCGATTTAAATTGTTTTTTTAATTTTTTTATTTCAGTTACAACATAGTCTCGGTGTTATTCCTACGGAAAAATATCGGCGGTTTCCTAGCGGATTCTTATAACTAACTCGGATAACTGCCTCCGTGGTCTAATGGTTAAGAGCATTGGCTCTCGATACGGAGGTCGTGGGTTCGATTCCCACGGGGGACACCTTGTGATATGTCACTTTGTGCGTTTTTCCCCAGTTGGTTAGGACATTGCAGGCTGAATCACCTGATTGTCCGAAAAGAAAAATGATTCCGTGCTTCGGATGGCACGTTAAGCCGTTGGTCCCGGCTACTATCTCTTGTGGTAGTAGTCGTTACATAAAAACCACGTCAGAGGCCGTAAGGCGGTCTGAAACAACTCTGACACAAGGGCTCTGCCCACACGATAAGAAGAAGAAGCGGATTCTTAGGATAATACGTAATTGTTCTTATTTCTCATGAATTTAGTTAGATGTATTCTAAGATTATAAATAGGTTTTATAATAATAATAAATTATAATTACCTACTTCTCATAAAACTGATTTATTTATTTTCCTTCTCATTTTATAGTCATTAGGTACAATAAAAATAATATATCATCTTAAACGCTGTATATCAGCATATTTTAGCATTAAATTAGCACATCACTAAGTATATCATATAGTATAATAACTGTAAGTAGCAGTAATATTTGTGTCAACTACTGTCGATGTATTTCCCCGACCGACAAGTATGTGGTGATGAAACATGTTAATTATCCTCGGTTACATTTGCATCGCCTGCGCAACATACCAGAGAGCTAATTTAAATAATGACACCGGTTGATTATAATAAAAACGCAACTGTTAATCACGTAGTAGGTAGCTAGGTACTTAGTAAAGTTGTCAACAAACAAACAAAATATCAACCGGACGGCGGAGAGAGGTGTTGTTGTTGTTTTTGCATTTACTTACATTTCTACATAGTTTAGTCACTGCATTATCTTCACTGATTAGATTTTTATTTTATTTTAATTTAATTAGGTAATGTTGTTATGAATATTAGAAACTGGTAAAGACATTTGGATTATGTTTGTAAAAGTAAAACTATTAAACACTCTATGATAGTCATAAGATTCACAATTTAAAATAAAGTTGTATTTATTTATACCATACGGTGATAATATCGGGAAACTAAATAGCTAAAGGGAAGATCGGGAAGTTAAATCCAGCTAAAGTACACGTCGCAATCTAGATTTTGTATCTAAATACAAATCTGTAAATTCAGTGTTGTATTGGTAGGTACTTATTTGAGTTATCAAATATTATAGTAGTATGTATAGGTAGGTAGTACCTACTGTCACTAAAAATTATGTCTTTGTGTCATAAATTGTCATTTGAGACGGGAAATGAATTATATGTTGCACTGAAATGCAACATTGCAAATTAAACAAAATTAATAAGATTTGAAATTTTTTAGTCTACATCACAACATTATTTCTCCGAACTTTCATATTTTTTGAGTAATAGGCGCTGTAAAATTTGTATGTTGTTGTATTAGAAATTAAGTAATTTGTTTGCTTTTATTATTGTTATTTTATGTTTTTGGTGTGCAAATAAAGAGTATTGTATTGTATTGTATTGTATTGTAATTTGCTGTTGGATAACCAATAAAGATAAATTAACTTAAATTGATTCATGTTTAGCTGTGAAAGCCTTAAGTTTGGGTAAGCAAAATCTTATGTTCATCGCATCATTTTCCTTTTGTAATGAGTAACCTTCAATAAATACAATAATTTACAAAATGAGTGTAGCACTGACCGGTGAGTAGGGTATGGCGCGCAAGGTCGGGCGGGTCCCCGTGGCGATGATGATCGCGGTAGTAGAGCGGCGGGGGCGGCGGCGGCGGGCCCGGGGGGTCGTGCAGGTGCCGGTGCAGGAGGCGCTGCAGGCGCGACGCCGGGTACTGCAGCCACGACGACGTACCGCCCCGTCTCTGTAACCAACATTAACATACCATGTAAGGCTCCGTTTTGTATGGAACATTAGTTTGTTTTTGTGAAGAAAGTTGTGTAGTTACGACTATTGTATTAGACCATTATTTTTCCCATGAGTATAGGTATTGATATACAAAGTGTAATGATAAGTATCAATAACCTTTAAACCACATACTCTTTTGAACTGAACAACTTTTACTAATGGAGCAAACCAATCGGACCAAAAAAAATCTGCTGTTGTATAATTATCTATACAGGGTCCTTCTGAACATGCTGATTCTTGTTTAGGGGGATGATGAGACCATCAAACTGAACAATTTTCTCAATAGGACCAATATCGAAATAACGAAAAAAACAGTTTTTCAGTTTGATGGTCTGATCATCTCCTTAAAATAGTTTCAGCAAATTTTGTTAGACCTTATAGAAGATGACTACAGATAACTAAGGGATATAGTTTTGTATGCAGCTTTTATGTGGGCGAAAGGCTAGCTGTCTAGTACCACTTGACTTGACACGTCATTCAATCCTGAAATAAGCCTTGCTACGAATTGACCCCTCAAACTCAAACTCAAAATATATTTATTAAAAATAGGATACGATGTACCTCTTTTCGAACGTCACAATCTAAAAAGTCACAGATTTTGCTATATAAATTATGACAAACTGGAATCGCACCACGCATTTGTGTTTTCAATATAGTCAATTATTTTATAATATGCCTTGCCAGATAAAGACTTCTTAATATGTGATTTAAACTTTCTTTCAGATAAATTTAATATATCGTCAGGAATTTTATTGTAAAAACGTATACAGTAGCCCATAAATGATGTATTGACCCTACTGAGTCTGAACACAGGGGTGTCAAGTTTATTTTTGTTTCTAAGATTAAAGTTGTGCCTGTCACTGTTCTTTGGAAATTGCGCAATATTTTTACGGACATGCATGATGTTTTCGTATATAAATTGACCAGGAACGGTTAAAATATTAACGTCTTTAAAACGGTCCCTAAGAGAGTCTCGACGACGCAGTTTGTAAATTGCACGTACTGCCCTTTTTTGTAGCACAAATATTGTATTAATATCGGATGCTCGCCCCCACAGCAAAATGCCATAAGACATGATGCTGTGGAAGTAGCTGAAATAGACTAGCCTCGCAGTTGCAACATCCGTTATTTGTCTTATTTTCCAGACTGCATATGCAGCAGAGCTTAACCTGCCAGCTAAAGATTCTATATGTGGGCCCCACTGAAGTTTTGAGTCTAAAGTTATACCTAAGAAACCCTAAATAGATTATGGTTGTGAGTTCATCTCCAAGCTGAAGATTGGTGCTTGTGATGGTATAGATGGTACGTGATAACGTGACGTCTTTAGTGAAAGAGTTACCTGTTTGTATTTTGTCACCTTTGCTCACCTCACTTTGTTTTTTCAATGATTTTTGGGTGTATACAGGGTGTAACAAAACACCCTAGTAATAATTAAGGAGGTGCTTCAAACCATCAAACTGAACAACTTTCACTATGGAGCCAACATCGAGAAAAAATAAAAAAAAATCTGTTGTCCCATTTTGTTCGTCCACATTTGAGTCGAGCCGGTATTGCAGTTTTGTATGAATCAGGTGGTTTGCCTCCGTGACTGCCTCCGTGGTCTAATGGTTAAGAGCATTGGCTCTCGATACGGAGGTCGTGGGTTCGATTCCCACGGGGGACACCTAGTGATATGTCACTTTGTACGTTTTCCCCAGTTGGTTAGGACATTGCAGGCTGAATCACCTGATTGTCTGAAAAGAAAAATGATTCCGTGCTTCGGATGGCACGTTAAGCCGTTGGTCCCGGCTACTATATCTGGTGGTAGAAGTCGTTACATAAAAACCACGTCAGAGGCCGTAAGGCGGTCTGAAAAAACTCTGACACTAGGGCTCTGCCCACACTATAAGAAGAAGAAGAAGAAGAAGAAGGTGGTTTTTATTTCGCGATTTCGAAGTTGGCTCCATAGTGAAAGTTGTTCAGTTTGATGGTCTGAAGCACCCCCTTAAGTATTACTAGGGTGTTTTGTTACACCCTGTATAACACATAGGTACCTACATCTGTATGTATTTGTTATGTTATGGAACTGGCAATTATTTCGGGTACTGATCCTGATTTTGACCTGCCTGCTACATGTAGAGACGACATATTTAAGAACATTATTGTACTTACAGTTAGTACGCAAATTAAACACTTTGATTTTGATTTGACTACGTCTGATAGGTACTATTTGTACAATAATTAGGTTCTATATAGTTACGCATTGAGAACATAATAATTGGTATCAAAAGGCAATACATAATAAAAGTTGTTAAAGAAAGTGATCTTATCGTACTCGATCAGAGCGTGTCACAGATTTAGTTGACACAAGGTGCCTCCCCACCGGTACGGCACCGGCTGGCTGCGGGTGCCAGCGCCGGGTGAGGCCGGGTGTCGAGGCGCCACGTGCCGCGAGTCGCAACCCTTCCGCGCACCTGTGCGCTGTGCTCGCATCGCAAGGCGTTAGACACAAAAACGTTTATAAAAACGCAAGGCCGCGCGTGCGCCACTAAAAAACTTCACCCTTTTGTCGCTCGTCTATTGCGAGTTTTTTCCTCGTCCTCGGTAATTACCGGCAGCTATCTAACGCGGACCCTCCTGCCGGAACAAATTAACTGTTAGATTCTCACGCCGTTTTATTAAATGCCCATCATAGCTCATTATCTAATTTTATAAGTATCGGGTGCGGGGTCGAGGGGCGTCCGAGCGATCGCGACCCGGACGTCGTCGGTTCTCGTAATTAGGATTTATCGTCTCGTCGCATGACCCGCGAGCGTCTCCGCGCGGCGCCCGTAGTGCCACGGTCCCGGCACGCGGCATGCGGCACACACACGGGCACCCAGATACATATTTAACAGGCGTAGAGCCGTCCGTACATAACCCGAGCCTCCGTCCCTTTTTCAGACGGAATCAAAATATAAAGTAGTGTAAAATACATAGCGGGAGGCTCGGAGGGGCGTCGCGGCGCCGCGGCCGGAGCCGGAGGCGGCGCTCGCTCCGTCTCTCTCGGCCTCTCTAATGTATTCACGTTTCCCGAGCCACTCATTTTTTATCGCAGTCGCGCGGCGCATTAGAATTTCCAGGCGAGAAAATCTCACGCACACCGAGACGCCGGCGAAGTACTTGCGCCGCGACTACCGACCTTGCGACCGGGGCGGAAGGTGCAGGTTGGCGCGGTGGAGGCTCGCTCGTGTGTGTGTGCGCGGGTGGGCTGGGGGAGGGGAGGGGAGGCACATTGTAAATTCGCGCGCGCGGGTGTGAGCGGGCGGGGTGAGCGCGGCGCGGCGCGGGGGGGAGGGAGGCAGAGTGTGCGGCTCGATAAGGCCTTGTCTTCCGCTCGGCCGCTCAGCAGTGGACCTCCACCGCCACACTCACTCACCTGATAACAGAAGTCTGTTTGCATGCAATTTGCGTCTAGTTGCACCAACGAGCCATCGGCGAACCTACACTGTAACCGTCTGACTATGAAACTGCCTGAAGGTGAAGGCATACAAGGGAAACAATAACGAGATATCATTGAGATGTCGGATACGCAAATAATCGTCAGCCTCGCACTGGATTATATCTGTTCATACTCGTATAGACATGTTATCAATCATTGACATTATAATAATTAAATTATTTTCAAACTAGCGACCTGTCCCAGCTTCGTCCGGTGGGGTCCATAATACAGGGTGTAAGCTGTAAGTGACAGCCTAGCAAATACTGAAACGGTGAACTCAGACCATCAAACTGAACAACATTCACTATGGGAGCAAACCGATCGGAGCAACAAAAAAATCTGCTGTTCCATACTAAACTGCACCCACTGCCGCTGCTTGCATGACACAAAAGTTGTATGCAACAGCAGATTTTTTTTTCCTCCGATTGGTTTGCTCCCATAGTAAAAGTTCAGTTTGATGGGTAGACTCTTAGTTTAAAAGGATGCTAATGATATCAATTTCGCTCTGTATACAACGTGTTAATAAATTAGCGCAAAACCTCATACACCCCAACTGATTTATAACAAAAGAATTAGATTGAAACAATAATTTCATTATTTTGATACTTAAAATTTAAAGTTATTCGCATTTTAAGTTCAGAGGCAAAAATGATTTGTTATCATTTCAGCACTGAAAGAAAGCGCTAACGTACTCATGGATACATTTTTATAATCTTGTTTTGGTAGTAAGTAGGGTGAGTGTGCCCGTGGGGTGGGTTGACATCGGGTTTAGTAAATTAAAAAAATTATGAAAAAAAAAATTAAAATTTTGAAAAAAATTACCTATGTTGAAACCAGGATAATTCGATTCTGCTATCGATTCTAAACAAACTACTTTCTAGTTTTGCGTTAATTCATTAACACGTTGTATAAGACTATAAGTAGTTTAGTAAATGTAAAAAAGTTAAAAGTTTCTGACGACCCCGATGCTATTTCAATTTCAAATAGCGTTCTGCCGTCTCTACCTACCTAAATGTGAGACAGGCTTGATAATGATAAATTGATATCAGTACAAACAAACACATAATATACCTATTACCTACCAAATAAACAGTTTATATAGGTCATATTGTATTGTATTCTTTAATGTGCATTGTGCATAAATTCAGGTTAAAATATGTAACACGAGTATGACTATACAAGAAATAAAGTTCTTTTAAATGTTATCTTGTCTCAACACGTATAAATTAACTCTAACCGTAGATTTAACCAATATCATTATGTTACCATGTCACTTTAAATAATGTCCTTTTTTTTTTTATTGACATTTATGGTCTCAACTTTAAATCATAATAATAATTATCACGTGGATTTTCTCAGGTTTAAGAATATCTCTGACTACCCCATCGGGGAATATAGTCGTGAGCATATGCTTATAATTATCAGAGTCACTATAATATTTAGCAAAAAACAGTATTACTATGTTTAGAAACCATCTATTTCACCTGCCTACCCCAGAGGGATATGGGCGTAAACATAAATGTAAGTATACAGGGTGTAAACTTAAATGCGTTACATACTTAAGGGGGTGCTCCAGACCATCAAACTGAATAACTTTTACAACGGAACTAATATTATAAATCATGAAAAAAACATTGTTTGTCTTGTCACATGGAAAATGTCAATAGCTACTTGACCCAAACGTATGGAACAACAGTTTTTCGATTTCAATGTTGGTCCCATTGTAAAAGTTGTTCAGTTTGATGATCTGAAGCACCTCTTTAAGAATGAAATTAATTTAAGTTAACTTAACACCCTGTACAGGGTGTAACAAAACACCCTAGTAATACTTAAGGGAGTGCTTCAGACCATCAATCTGAACAACTTTCACTATGGATCAAATGTCGAGAAAAAATAAAAAAAATCCGCCATCCCATACATTTGAGTCGAGACGGTACTGCAGTTTTGTATGAAAAGGGGATTTTTTTTTCGCGATTTCGAAGTTGGCTCCATAGTGAAAGTTATTCAATTTCATGGACTGAAGCATCCCCTTAAGTATTACTAGCGTGTTTTGTTACACCCTGTACAGGGTGTTAAGTTAACTTAAATTAATTTCATTCTTAAAGAGGTGCTTCAGATCATCAAACTGAACAACTTTTACATCCTGTATAGTAGGTAATAATGATAGTTTTAATCT
This sequence comes from Agonopterix subpropinquella, assembly GCA_922987775.1. Classification (NCBI taxonomy): domain Eukaryota; kingdom Metazoa; phylum Arthropoda; class Insecta; order Lepidoptera; family Depressariidae; genus Agonopterix; species Agonopterix subpropinquella. The sequence continues at coordinate 165,960 of OV277703.1, forward strand.
AATCTAAACTATTATAAAACTGTAACAGAAGTGTGTCTGTACATTGAAGAAATTTACAAAAAAAAAATTACGACATGGTTTTTACCTGTCCCTGATTAAAAATCACCAATTTTTGGATTTTTTGTCTGTCTGTTTGTTTGTTTGTTTGTTTGTTTGTTTGTATGTTTGTTTGTTTGTTTGTTTGTTTGGGTGTTTATTTGTTCGAGTATCACGCAAAAACTACTGAACCGATAATGATGAAACTTTTTTTGTTTGATAGCTTATCGTCTGACTTAAAATCTGGTATATAATTTATGCGGATGAAGTCGCGGGTAAAAGATCGTTGTTTAGTAATAGTATAACTGCAATTTTTTTTTAAACATATGTTTATTATAATGGAATTGCAAAAAGTAATTCAAAATCCATTAGCATTTTTCATGAACGATGAAAATGTATTTCTCCAATTTGTAGTCAACTCACAGAATTTCATGAACATTTTCATGATTTTCAGTATTGGTTGTTTCATCTATAGGTAAAGTACCAATAAACAAAGTGCAAATATGTTTTCAACTGGACTCTACATTTACTTACTCTGTGTGTAGAGTTGAGTCGTACACAACACACGCATAAGTAATTAAACAAATGTTTAATTAATAAATAGAATGCAATATTCTTTTTCTCACCCCACCACCAACTCTCTCATGATTTCCCTTTTCTCCAATCCGCGCATGCGGTGCCTACCACTACCTTTTTTTCTGCATTTGAAAGAGTGGCAACTATCTATGGAGCCAACATCAGAATCGTGAAAAGAAATAGTTGTTCCATAGAGAACGTGTACAGGATCTAAATGTATAGAAGTGCGTTTTTTTTCTAGATATTTCGATAATAGCTCCATACGGAAAGCTGTTAAGTTCGATGGCGATGAATTTTACATTTCCACTGGAATATTTACCATCGGCTAAACATTATGAGCGTTGAAAACTTATAGTGGTATCTCGGAATATTTATATAAAACCGGTCAAGTGCGAGTCGGGCTACTCGTGCACCGAGGGTTCCGTACCACACCACCACAGAACACAACATTATTAAATAGAAAAAAAACTTTTTTTGTCCGGGACCTTTAGCGCAAGACCGACTCACACTTGGCCGGTTTTTAGTATTTTTTGTTATTCTGTAGAGTTTGTTCTATAATCACATTAAGTTTGACGCTTGTGTGTATTACCGTTTTTACGATAGAGCGTGAAGAAAAAACGTCGATAAAAACTAGTTTCTTGTTGAGAACCCCCCTTAATTTTTAACTTTTTCACATTTTTATTATTTGTTAACAAATCCGCCGTAATAACGCATAATCTGAGAAATTTTCAACTATCTAGCTATTACAGTTCTAAAGTTACAGCCCTAAATAGGTAGGACAGACGGACGGACGGACAGACGACGGACAGATGGACAGACGGACAGACGGACTGACGGACAGACGGACGGATGGACAACATAGGCTTAGTAATAGGGTCCCGTTTTCACCCTTTGGGTACGGAACCCTAAAAATGAGTGATTAAAGTAAACAAGTAGGTACCTCGCTGTAGGTGCGTATATTATAATTATGCAGGCCATTAGTATTGTTTCTCGGTAGTTTAATTATAATTTGCATGGCGACGATTATGTCGCGTCATCACAACACATTGAGAGCGATTGCGAGAGCGACCCACTTAGTTCTGTTTCATTAGTATTGTGCGCTCGAAATTCGAATTCTATGGTAGACGTAAAAAAAAGATTCCAAAAACACAATAAAAAATAATGTAATTGTGATTTGTGACATTGTTATGGAATTTATGTTCTGAAATAAATGATTTGGTTGAATACTTTTCATTTGCATACCAAAAACATAAAATAACAATAAAGCGATTTCGGTAGCGAAATTGGATAACGCACTTCCCCGGTTTGGAAGGGTGCGGGTTCAAGTCCCGCCCGAGACTGAATTTTTCAATCTTTAATTTGATTCGAAATAACAATAAGTACAAAAAATACAAATACAATAATACAAAATGTTTATCGAACCAATGTGTGATACAGGTTTTCAGGACACCTTAATATGATTAACATTATTAGATTACCTATATAATTATAGCACATTGGATAGATAATATTTAAAAGTTTGAAGCTGTGGTCCCTGTGCGTGTCTGTGACACTAGACACAGTGAGGATCAACATTAGTATTAACATTTAGATTCATAATGAGCGAGCTATTTATAGTATAGTCATGTATTTATGTCTGCATGGTTTAATATGGTTTGCGTAATATTATGCAATACTTATATGATTTTATAGCCTTGCTCTCAAAAACGTTTACAATATAGAAATGCCTTTAATTTAATGTGAAATAAGGTAAATTAATAAAATTTTATTCACATTCTTATTCACATAACATCCTTACCTTTATAATAATATTAATTTGTACAATTCAAATGATTGTTGTATAAATACCTAGTCGAAATTCCTAATTCAATCACAATTTGTCAACTAAGTAATGCATTAACGAGTCGAGGCTCAACATTCCGTCGGCGTGTCGGCGCGGGCGTCGACAATATAACGAAAATTATGGCATTCTGTTTGAAAAATATTCGATATTTTAATATCGATAAAATACACATGCAATGGACACGATTAAATTAAGCACACCTACCTACTTGCTTCTCAGTTCCGGTAGCTAAGTTTGTATAAACTTTTTGGTAAAAATCAGCGTTACGCAATTACGCATAATGCATTTTGTAATTTTAACGATGTTAGACTTAACGATGCATGGTTAATAATAACAAACCTAGACCTAGAGGTACTTTCAATAAAATTCTTAAATCATAAGATTAAGCCAAGCAAGCGTCACAAGCTATTTCGTAAAAACCATGTTTCATCATGAAATCAAGACTTGTTAGGGACCGAATATTTTTCTCCAAGTAGTGAATCTATTGAAAGTGTTAACACACACAGCTTGACTTAAGTGCGATGTTTAACTTTCAGTACACTTTGCAGTACCTATATGATGGATTATCACTCATGTCATGTGTTTTGAAGGATAAGATGATAAGAAAGTACAGTGGGCACGGCCCAGCGCGGCGCGGAGGTCATCGCGGGGTCAAGGTCGGCGCACGTCGCCCGCTAAAGGTCACGCGCTAACGGGACGCGCCCGCGCACTTCCCCCCCTCCCCCTGCACTCTCTCCACTTCGTCCTGCTATATCCTTTCACATTTGTTTACACTCACTCACTACTTTGTTGGTAGGTACAAGGTCGGCTGTAAAAGTCAAGAACTGATACAGTAAACTAGTTTGTTTAAAGTTCATGACTCTACATCTATATCGACGAACATTAATGTAAAGTTATATCAATAAAAGCTGGAAAGCGCATAGAAAGGATTCAAATAATTGCTCAGTACAGGAGTATAATTACTGAAGTTCTAACTCCTCAGTATGCTTTTGATGTAAAGTGTAAAGTACTCATTAAGTTTTGATTCAGAAATCAGGAAATTAAAAATCATTTCTGTAAATTAATTGTGATACACAAGATGCTCATGTAGGTAGTCAAGTGCAATGTATGCAAAATCTTGAAAACGTTTCTCCAGCATCCGTTAATGTAAAAATGTTAAATAAATTAGTATTAAAAGGCTTTTAATTTGAATTATCACAAGGCTGTCTCCTGGGGACATAATCATAATCGACTTCATAAGACAACAACGCGGTAGATAATCTCAGTACAATGATAATCTTACACTTCGGCGGATTTAGGTAGGTACACACGGCGACACATCAAGTTACCCAAAACCAAAATAAGCTGGCCGCGCGACGTTATACATTATTATGCCGACGCGCGGCCAGCTTATTTTGGTTTTGGGTAGCTTGATGTGTCGCCGTGTGTACACTCTGGGAGCGCGCGTGGTGAGCGGACGAGCGCCGGCACTAAACCACGCTCGTTAACTGCTACGCCCGCACCGCGCCGATGCGCCGCGCCGCCGCCGCCTGCACTCGCACGGTTATTATCACTGTCGATCCTTACCGACCTTACCGTCAACACGAGGCCATCTGATTCTGTGCTTTCGGAGGATAAGGGTTAGTGTATCAAGATTACCTAGCCGTTGAAAACTGTCCATGATCACCATCTGGATCAGTGGCGTCAGGGTTATAATGGTCGCAAGAAACCTAACCAAAATCTAAACCTAATAAAATGCTTGATTGGTCGTTTGTCAACAGTACCAGCTTCTTTAAGGAGTTTTTCCACCTTCTATCACCTGCTCAATCGATCTTCGCCAAAGATCTATGAAAAAGAGTATGACATCAAAGAACAAGTAGTGTTAAATATCCAGATAAGAGCGAAAATAAAACTTACCAAGTAATGTGCTCTCGAAAATCTGATATCCAAACAAATTAGAGATGGACAGGGCATATGATATGAAGTACTCAAAATGGTATCAGAATTGTACCATTGGGACGGCAACCGGAACAGGGGAAAACCACACAGAAAATGGGAAGATGAGATAACACTTATGACGGATGCAAAATGGAGAAGTATTGCTAGAGATAGGTTAATACCGTGGAAGATGCTAAAGTTAGAGAGAGCGATCAGTTGATTGCAAGTCCAATTTTTGCCCAAAGTAATGCAAATGTCGCTTCACTTACACCTTGCATACATCCCAATTTTGCATTTTGGGATGCGGATAGCAGGATGGAAGCATAGGACTTCTCTAATGAAAAAGGTAGCTGGCCATATTCTACCTCACGCTTAAGATCGAGCGAGCTCTATACAAAATCTGTGCAAGTGAAATTGTGTACCTTTGAAGATTGAAGATGTTTCAAAGTGTAAAATCACTCTCTATTCTATTCTATTCTATTCTAAGAAGAACGCAGTACAAATTAGTTGTCGGTTTATTATAAGAATCTACTTAGAACATAGTTCTTTTCAGATTTGGCCTGTGATTTGCTGACAAGTAGGTACTTACAACAGCTTCCTCCAGAAGAGACAATGAGTGATACAATGCAGCACGTAGCGTGTAACAAAGCAGCGTTGTGTATGGCGCGCGCGTCCTCCATTACAATGGAGTCGTCGCCGCGCGCGCATGACAAGCGCTGCTTCGGGGAAGGAAGCGCTCTCGGAACCCAGCGACGGACACCTGCGCCCGCGCACCACCGGTAATCACATCTTGAAGCTTAAAGGATAAGTTACACAATGCTAGCTGACTTATTAGTAGACAGATACAGACATTCTGTACTAATACAAGAGAAGTCTTTTTTCTGAACTAAATAAACTATCAAAATTGTAATCTGAGGAAAGAAAGTAATTTTTATACCGTTTAATGCTATATTTTTTAGGCCGGTCCTCACGGTCCTATGCTAATTTGATCCATTTCTGTCTAGTGAGTAGTGATCGTCGTGAGAATCGATCGACCAACGGACTGTTTGTCAGCCTACAGACTTTCTAAACTCGCTTGGCCACTATTGCACTCTGAGTCTCTGATACTGATTCTACCTGCCTTTTTGGTAATGTGTTCCGCCCATTTCCAGTTTAAACTTTGTGTTCCGCATACCTCCGGCTTATTCTTCGTCCTTGGCTCAAAAGATGGCCGGGACCCAGCAGTGAGTTGATGTGGCTGAAATCACCTCTGCCGCAAATCACACAAGTATCCTGAGGTAGCAATCGAGTGCTGGGGAGGTATTGTGCATGTAGTGAGGAGGTGTGGTGTATACGATCATAAGAACTAGACTGAATCCGAGTTCTAGAATGCAGACCAGCGCTACTGGACAACAACAGGTAGCGGGGAGCAACTTGATGAGGAAGGACGAGGGAGGATTGTGTTTTGTGGCGCACCATGGGAGAGGCATATGTTCAGTGATGGACGATGACAGGTTGATGCCAATGATGAGATGGTAGATTTTGATGTAGATTTATTTGCAGTAAGTATGGTATTTACAGGTATAAAATAATAAATAAGGTATCTCACACTTAGCCAAAACATAGGCATGCAAAAACTTAAACAACACAAATATAAATCAAACAATAAAATCAATCAGCTTATAAACGTCAAACCCCAATGACTTCCCTTTATTTATAAAATACCAACTCAATGGGGTTGATCCAAAAATTCTTTGGTAGAGTAGACATTTTTCTCCATCAACCATTTCCTCAGGTAATTTAAAAATCTCTTATAGGGTACATCCTTGAGGTAATGTCATATTATGGTATAAGAAGCTGTACTGCAATAACTGCGCCTATAGTTAGGAGGCGACGAAGCAATTTGAGATTTTTCGTAGCCCTCTCTTCTATATACCTAAAACTGGTATGTATGTATTCCTTGTGCTCTATAGAACACGAAACTGACAATTTTAAGAGGAGAAAGTGGGGATACGCATAGCTGTGACGTCACAAAGATGGCGGCCGACCGTACCAAGTTTTTGTTCATTTCTTGAGTTCTTTTGCATCAATTTGGTTGTTTGATATGTCGTTTGAAAGGTTGATATGATTGTCTATAATTGCTCCTTTGAAACCTACTAATTTAGTTTTGTTGTTTTTAAAATATGATCAAAAATGAGTTTTTTTTTCATATACCTACTTATATTTACCGCTATGACTAAATAAAGAAAAACATAAGTGTACCTAAGGTCATAACAAAAAATTTAGTCCGTTTTATTACCTTCTCAAAAATATAAACATTCTTTTAGTGCAATAATAAACTAAGAAGTAGTGACCAATTATGTAAAGAAAGTACTTACCATCTGATTTTTTCCGCCGTTTTTAATATTGATTTTAAATAGGTATTGAAGAGAAATAGCCGTGCTTTTTACAAATGAAGATACAAATATAATATATGGTTACTTTTATATTATAATATCACACATCAAGCATATTAGAAGTACTTGCTAAGCTACTACAAAACCTATACAGAACAAAGCAATCATAATTAACAGTGCAAATAAAAAATATTCACAAGGTGTAGTGAAATTCACTTATTTTTTTATACGTAAATCACATTGTACAAATAGTAATGAAATAATGTTGACACAATTGAATTGTCAAGTTTAGTGAACAGAAAGCAAGCACCATACCTACTACTCATCAACATCCTCAAAGTTATGCTGATTAAATCATAATTCTTTTCCAATATGGCATACTCCTATCATAAATTTTTGCTTTGAGTGTGCACAGCCACATTTCGCTGTCCAGCAGTCTTACACTGGCACAATATGAGCTCGATATCTTGCAGAGATATTGGAGGTTTCAGGCTTGTAATGGGAATTAGGGAATTGTTATAATATAACCTCCAGCCACGGTTTTCTGGTGAGGGTAAGGTTGTGATCCGGATATTTGCAGTTTTCCAAATAAAAGCCTGGTAATCAGCTCTGTGTAGATAGTGCTTCAGAACTTCTCTAGGTGGTAATTTGTCAAGGTTTTATATTTGAAAAAAACTGCGGCTCTTAGATCATCAATGCTGGTTCAGGCTTGAAGTTTAGGTTTTTTGGTACAGTAAATCTTAATTATAAACTTTTCTCCATTCATCAGGGAAATATAGTTGTGAGCATATGCGTACAATGAAACTTTGTTTTGTATAGTTTTTACAGTAGCGTAGCGTTTTGTACTAGCAAACAAGTACTTCTAATTTGCTTGATGTGATGTGTGATATGATATTATAATATAAAAGTAAACATATATTATATTTGTACTTTTATTTGTTAAAAGCACGGCTTTTTCTCTTAAATACTTATTTAAAATCAATATTAAAAACGGCGGAAAAAATCAGATGGCAAGTACTTTCTTTACATAATTGGTCACTACTTGTTAGTTTATTATTGCACTAAAAGAATGTTTATATTTTTGAGAAAGCAAGCTAACTCGCACTGTGTGACCTGTCCTTTAGTTTTAGTAGATACACCAAATATGTCGTCTATTAGAGTATCACAAAATAGTATTAGGTGTGATATTGATTTGATTTGATATTCAATGCACAAACAGTTCCGAGTTTACGGAGGTCATTAGTCATTATAACACATTCATTTGTTAATTCTTGGTAATGTTAACTTATCATCTCTGAATATTTTATATTTGTCACGTTGTGTTTCTGTACTGATTTATTAGTATTACCTTCGTATGAATTGATTATAATTATCTTTTCGAGATGCTTTTTCTCGTGTTTATTTTGAATGAACTTTAGTAAAGTGATGCTGATGATGACCATCATAACGAGGATATAAAAATTTATATTAATTTGATGACCGTTTTCAGCGTCGATGAATAATGTAACGATACACCTTATGATAATAACTTTAAATGTTATTGATGAATGGAGTGTTGATATAAACGGGCGCGTGTGATGCGCTGCGGAGAGTGAGCGCTGGGCACTGCGCATGCGCGTCACGCTCGCGCCCAGCTGCGCCGCGCGCGCACCGCATCACAACCACCACCTACAAATATTAGCACACCTGAGTCACACCAATATCTCTCTTATTGTGAAGCTGTTAGAAGTCAGCGCTACCGCACGATTGACAACAGTTTCTGATCACATTATCGATAATATTGACCACAAACTTTACATACAATTTTTTAAGTATCAGGTGTAGAATATGATTGTGTTGTCGATCCGTCGCGGGGGGAGCGAGGGGGAGCAGTGGAAGGGGGGGGGGGGATAGCAGATTAAATGTAAACACGCGTCATGAATATGAAGTGAGCCCGGCCGGCGGCGGCAGATATCGCGAGATGTTTTTATGATCGATTTCATGTGAAACCGAGTCATCGCCATTTACATACAAACACACGCCACTAGGTACTCCTACTCGCACCGATGTATAATGATAATGAGATCTCTAATCTGTAATCCATAAGTGTATAAACGATTCTGATGATTCTCTCCCGTCTGTGTTTTTGTTTGCATTTGGAATATATTATTTATAAATCAAACATTGTTAGTGAGTGCACGGTGCTCTCGACATCTGACTGAAGTTGAAAGGACTTAGGACTGAACCACACATTACGTTACGAGAAAGGACACAAACGATTCTCTTGCATAGTGTTAAACCTCACAGAAACACAGAATAGAACGGCTACTCCCTGGCCCTCACTAAAACCTTAGACTACTTATATAGGGACGCGTAACCACGTGTCATACTACTAACAAACTTTCTGCCACTTTTTGCGGGGGGCGAGGTAACATGTTATCCGCAACTTTGGATTTTATTCCCTATGACTTTAGATTCTAATTTTGAATGTTCTAAATCATGAAAAGTAGTCTCGTGTAAATAAACCCCAAACGTTCTAAGTTCGAAATTATTGTTTCGCAATAATAGGCTGTCTAGTTTAGTGATAAGTTATAAAATTGAATGTAAACGCGCAAGATTAATTGATCTAATACCGTGGCAGAGGGGAAATGCTACCGCAAGGCCGGTCCTTATATAAGTAGTCTAAGACTAAAACAGATAGATAAACGCACTCACTCCGCTCTTCGAAGGATTTAGGGAACCCGAGCAAAAAGCACATGATGATGACGACGACGTATCCGTCGACAGCGACCATCATTAAAAAAAATTAAAAATTAAATTATTTTTATTTCGTTCACAGAAATTAACATATATCCACCTTTGGTTCATCATTGGTTCCTGGCGTGAGCTCGGATGTAGCTGAGGAATCAGAGTTTTGTTTTTTACAATCTGTTACACTTACAAGCACACAATAGAGTTGGCTTGTTGAATTGTACGTGTTGTTATAATGTTGGTTTGGGACGGGTCCTGCAGTGTTATGTTAACGTTTGGCGTCAAGAGCTGCCAACCTAGCAGTCTAGAAGTGCTCAGTCCTTCCCTGACAGCTTTTCGCCACTCAGGTCTTATCTGCGCATGTTCTTGAAGTGGAAAGAACTTTCTTTGAGGCTATGGTAGATTTTTATCTGTGGAAACTTTTAGTTGGCAATGTTGTTTTATCAAAATGTTGATACCCTATCCTGTAATTAGTCCGTAAGTTTTCCTTGAATGAATAAAATACCGTTTGCTGCCAGCTGACGCTGTAGGATATCTTTGTTCCGCAAATACTTGCTCCATGCTCGACATAATCCTGAAGAAATGGGGTGGTATATTGGGCCATGCCTTATTCTCATCGTGTTATAGCAGAGGTATGTAGCAAACGAGAGACGGCCCGGTAACACAGTCGGTAGTGAACCTGCCTGCTGTGCCGAGGGTCGCGGGTTCCAATCCCGTAAGGGACAAATATTTGCATGATGAATATAAATATTTGTACCCGAGTCATGGATGTTTGTATCTATACCTACTATGTATTCTATATCGTTGTCTAGTCATCATAATACAAGTCCAGGCTAGATTCTGGTACTAGATAATTTGTGTGACAAAGTAAAAAAAATATAGCTTCTGACCACCCCGAAAGGGCAGTAGATACGGTAGGTGACTATACAACGTTAAATGGAAGGTGGGCAGGGAATCAGCACAAGTACCTACCTACATGTAGAGATGCGTGATACTGGCTGAAGTATGGTAATATCGGGCGCTCGTGCTCCGCGCCGCGTTTAACTTTAATTATATCATATCTGCGTATCATCTACGCGTGCGGCGCGGGCGCGGGCGCGGGCGGTAGTGCAGGGAGATGTATACTGATATATATCACGCGCAACCTGCAGGCTGGTGTAGGTAGGTTGAATCAGGGGTTAATACTCTCTCCGTACTTTACCCGAAAGACCGTTGGGTCTCATTATGTATAGTAAAATAGTAATACATAATGATACCCGACCTAGATCACGTGAGGAATGAAATGTTCAAATTATAGAGTTGTTCTTAAATTAGCTGACGGTTTTCACATATAAGGTCCTTCTTAATATGCTGACACTCTTTTAGGGGCTGATCAGACCACCAAACTGAACAGCTTTCTTTATGGGGCCAACATCGAAATCGCGAAAATCAAATCAGCTGTCCCATACATTTGGCTCGAGTAGGTTGCAGTTTTGTATGGAAGAGCTGATCTTTTTTCCCGATTTCGATTTTCATGCCACAGAGAAAGTTCTTCAGTTTGACAGTCTGATCATCCCCTTAAAAAAGTGCCCGCATATTAAGAAGGACCCTATAGAATAATAAATGGGATAAAACTCTGTCAATGGCAATACACAAAATATTAGGTATTTCAGTTGCAAGCCTCATTAAACTATGATTAACTGAAAAAAAGACGCTAAGGTCCGCCACACACATACGGAATTGCAAACCGGAATTACCACGAATCAGATTCAGAATTCCGAATCAGGATTGTGATTTTGTATAGGATTTGACAGCTGCGCAATTCCGAACGCAATAGGGATGATGACAATTTTAATTTTATTTCTTTTTAAATAACTATTTGATATCTTAAACACTAAAGTGAAACAGATTTTTTAAAGTCTTCGAAAATAACCGAAATATAAGTGTTTATAATTTACGGTTAAAGCGAGAGGCAGATATAAAAGGAGTGACGTCATACCCTCTTATTTTAATACAAATAATAACGAAGTGTCATACAAACATCTGTTTTGCATGAAAGAGATAGAAGACGATAAAAAACGTATTTCAATCGCTTATAACTTTTTTTTCTTGATGATTGTAATTTCGTTTTAACATTTTGTTATTGAATTTAGCCTTTTTTGGAATTCGTTATAAGATATGAATTTCCAGGATCAGTCATCATCCATATTGTGGAGGGGGAAAATCCATACGAAATCGAAATCCTGATTCAGGATTCCGGATTGCAATTCCGTATGTGTGTGACGGACCTAAAACGCTATCAGTCTTGCCCCTCTGGTATACTTTGGATGGGCAAAATTGTTTGTAGGTACCAAGTAGGTATATATTGTACCCATAATCCTGAGAACAAGACAAGTGTGTGTCGTCATGTGCCAACGAAATATGCGCGAGAGTCGACGTGTCACGTGACGCGTCCGACGCGATGCGGCCGATGTTCCCACGAGATAAGTCACACAGCCGACCACGTATCGACGTATCCGACGCAGGATCTGTCGCGTCCGTCGCGTGAGAATGAATATTCATGGAGATAACATAATGTCACGAGCCACTTCTCACTGTTGATACCTTTCTATGTTCTACATATTGTAGAACAAAGAGATATTGGCCCCGATTCGGACTGTGCCACGACTTAACTTAACTAAATTTATTCCTGTCACTTTCTAAAATAAGATTAAGAAAAGAGACAGAAAACCAACAGCTGACTTTAGTGCTGTCAAAGTGACGTTACACGCCCAAAAACGCCTTAAATAAGATGGCGTACATTATGATGGCATCTTATTTTGGGCGTGTAACGTCACTTTGACAGCACTAAAGTCAGCTGTTGTTTTTCTGTCTCTTTTCTTAATCTTATTTTAGAAAGTGACAGGAATAAATTTAGTTAAGTCGTGGCACAGTCCGAATCGGGGCCAATGATTTTCAAAAGGTTTCATTTCACCTTATTTGAAATCCACAACTAAACTTGTAATATACAGGTTGTAAAATATGTGCCATGTTTAGGCTTTGTTTTTTTTTTTTTTTATTTATAATTAAATGGACTCTTGCTTGTGCGTTAGCACTGCATTTCCGCCAGTGTCAAGTGTAGTTTATTGGGAGAATCTATCCCAATCTCTGGGACTGTTTTTGGACAAGAACAAGAAGAGATTGAGGAATGTGGAGCCTCGTGGCAGGCACAAACGCGACGCGCGAAACCACGCGAGACGTGTACTCGGGTCAGTTCCTGCAACGTGACTCAGGCTTTGTTATTGTATGACGTGATGGAAGACTCTCCGATTATTGTAAGTCACCGATTATTTGATGACAGCAAACATTCATAAACTCTAACAACCTTCTCAGTGTGGTCTGAAAACGGACTCTCTTACGACACCCTCCTAGGATGGTGCTATTCGAAGTCGAACACCACACCACACGGCATACTTTTCTGAAGGATATATCTAATAGTAATATAAGCAATGCATGCAAACGTCTAGAGTTGGTCGGGTAGCGATTGCAATACGATCCTAGATATCTAACACGTAGGATCCGTCGGCTGCGCGCGCGCAGCTATTAAACGATTAGCGTTCGTTTTGGGCAACGCGAGCGGTAATTGCCTCCATTATTATACCTATTTATAAGTATGTAATCGACTTGGACGTGTTTTGTTTCGCAAGGTCTCGTCGGTTACCGTCGCGAGTAGGGTTACCGATACGTGATTTTTTCGTAAAGCGGACATAACCTTTAAAAAACAGAACATGTGGTTTCAAAGGCCGTATAAATGGGAATCTTTGCCCGTCATAAGTGCGGACTTTTCGAGCTGTGAGACCTAGCTAGTGACCAAATTTTAATGTCCCGTTATACCTACACTGTAAATTTGATCAAAATCGGTTGCATCATTCCACCTTGCCTCTCACGCGCGAATAGTTCTAGGTATTTCATTGACAAGAAAAGGTAAGTCTTTTTTCAAATCCAAGTATGCCTGGCTAAAGCTGGACGCTTGACAACCCTAGCCTCGAGTTGAACTGTATTTCGTAAACACAATTGGATCGGATTCGATTTCCTTCGTCCCACGTGGAATGAAGTGAAGTGCAGAACCAAATTTTCCATTATTGTTGTCAAATTAGGTACATGTGGTTTGACTTTTAGTTGTTGGTGAATTTAAATAGAGCCAGTTTCGTATCCACAATAAATGTTACAGCTTCGCACACCTGCCTATATTTATTTCATGTTAAAAAAACCGGCCAAGTACGAGTCGGGACTCGGGCAATTAGTGTTCCGTACTACCAGTTGTTTAACATGGGTCATTGAAAAATCCACTATAAATTTACACTTACTTAGTATGTGGTCACATAGTAATTGAAGATCATTTTACACTGGTCTCACTGGTGCTAGTTTTTTGGGTATGGAAAAAAAACTATCCAAGCTAGAGTCACCCTGATAATTTTCCCGCCATCTACACGTTATTTCTGATGTTCATGATTTTTTTCAGACCTTATACGGCAATATTTTTTGAAATAGAGGTGGGGACATCAATTTCTCGGATTTAATTGAAAATTTTGTTAAACTAAATTTTTATAAAAAAATTTAAAAGTATATTTTTAGACTCGTATTTTCATAAGCTTTCAATTGATACCCCACACCATAGGGTAGAAATTTTTTTTTTTATTTACCCATTCTTACTCCCCAAATTGCCCCCCAATATAAAAATTAAGCTTTTTTTACTTCATTTATGATATTGGACCACCAATTGCTACCTCTGTACCGAGTTTTAACTTCCTATGTCTTACAGTCTCTGAGAAAAATGCCTGTGACAGACGGACGGACGGACAGACACCGAGCTGATTCCATAAGTGTTCCGTTTAGCCAATTTTGGTACGGAACACTAAAAATATGCCAAAAGTTGCTGATATAGTAAAGCTCCTGAGCACTTCGAAAGGGATTATTTTTGTTTTGTTCGATCAGAAATCCACCATCAAAGTGAATAGCTTTTAATATTGGCCCCTCATACAATTCGCACCAAAAACAAATCGACTATTCCCGTACCTATTATTATGGACCTTTTTAATATGCTAACGTATTTCAAGGGGATGTTAGGATGGGATTTGAATGACCAAAATGTCTGGTCTTGACAATTTTACACTATGTAATGCAATATTGTATTTTAATTGTACTTTGTACATTTTGTTTTGTTTAAAAGATGTGTGTTGTAGAGTTTCTGGCCGCATCTTCTCTCAACGGAACACCTTCCGACGCGGTGGTAGAGTCAAAAAATGACGTCAAAATATGATATTATTTTGAATAAAAAATTTTGAATTTTGAATTTTTGAATTTTGGGATGATGAGACCAACAAACTACTTTCTCTATGGGGCCAAAATCGAAATCGTGAAGGAATAAGCTTAGCCGTCCTAATATACATTTGCATCGAGTAGATTTGCAGTTTTGTATGAAACAGCTGATTACGAAGGACCCTGTATTGTATGTATGCATTTGTTACCTATGAATGTTCGAAAATCTACGACTAGCACCAACGACTTTTCAAGCGGACGCCTATCGAGAATATAAGTTTCGGATCAGGTATAATAGGAACGGATTTATAAGCATTGATGTTTTCTATGTTATTGCTAATTTGTTTCGTGATTGTGTTAAATAGTTATAGGTGAGATTGTTCAGTTTGATAATCTGAACCTATATTCATAAGTTTGACGGCGCCTCGCATCTGTCAATGCATGTAATCACGTTATACATCTACGACGCGACGATACGTTGTAACATGTAAGTAATGCATACGTAAACGCAATTAGCGCGTGGTCTATAATCATCATCATCATCCTATCAATCAATGCTAACTCGGCCGTCAGTCGCTCGTCAGGATGTTACGCGCAACTGACTCTGTTTTGTTTTAATTCGTTTGGACATTTTGCTTGTGAAATCTTATTACTTCTTTACGATTATAATTGTTCTGTTGACAGTATTTACATGATGTAAAAACATTTTAAAATGGGTGACACATTAAGCGTGGTACAGCTACTTCATATAAAAGTTACTCTTTCTTATACTGTGATATCACCAAAATGAATAATATGCTATTTTCTTTCTTTCTTTCTTTCTTTCTTTCTTTCTTTCTTTCTTTCTTTCTTTCTTTCTTTCTTTCTTTCTTTCTTTCTTTCTTTCTTTCTTTCTTTCTTTCTTTCTTTCTTTCTTTCTTTCTTTCTTTCTTTCTTTCTTTCTTTCTTTCTTTCTTTCTTTCTTTCTTTCTTTCTTTCTTTCTTTCTTTCTTTCTTTCTTTCTTTCTTTCTTTCTTTCTTTCTTTCTTTCTTTCTTTCTTTCTTTCTTTCAAGAACGTTCAAAAAATGAAATCGCGAAATAAAAATTGTTGTTCCATAGAAAACGTCAAGGGCAAAAATGCGATAAGGATGTTGACTTACGTATGTTGACGTAGCAAAAAGTTGTTTAGGTTGAAGGTCTGAAGGTATAACTTTTATGTAATGCTTTTAAATATACACCCTGTTCATACAACACTGGCTTTTCTGTAAAGAAAACACTATGAGAAAACCTACATGCACAATTTTTAAGCAGTGTATCTATTGTGTTTGCTGTCCATAAACTATTTAAAGTGTCGATTGACTCACAATGTGTCACACTAGACAGAGTTCGAGTACTACTCTAGTGAAATATGAACATTCTTAATAACTGTCATCACATCAAGCTTGTAGATAAAAAAAATATCTTTTTATATTGGGGTAGGTACAGGTGTAACATTTTAGACCGAATCCTCGAATAGAGTCCCCAGTCGAAACTCCTAATGCCTACGTCATAAATACTAAAATGGACTAATCCGCGACACTCGTTCAGTGACGCGGTCATTGGATGTGATGCGAGCGCGCGCGTGAGCACCGCACCAGATAATAGCCTGCGCCCACGCTGCTGGCCGCCGTCGTGCACCGTGCACCGACCGGCTTTCACTCATACATCTGCATTACTAATTTATTTACGCAAACTGAACGTTTATCAGAGATCGTTGCGCTCTGATCCGCGAATTATATTTAAGAGAAAATAATTCAGAGCGCGTTGAATACAAACAAAGTCTAGTGATATTTTCAATAAAACTAATTAAAGTCAATGAAATTTTTCAGAAACAATCTAGAACTAATCTCTATGTTTGTATGAAATTGAATAAGGATTGGATTTCGATGTTTCCAATTAGCACGATTGGGTCCCTGTACCGGGCGTATCTACAGGTTACGGACGTTACGGTAGTGACTCTTAAAATAATCTGTGGTACAGGCGCCGGCGGCACAGTGCGTCGTGGGTCGGAGTGACGTCAAGCGGTGCGGCGGCGGCGCGGGCGCATGTGCGGGGGAGTGAGGCGATGCTGTGTCCTCGCCCGCGGCGCCGCTACCTCACCGCATTTATTACTACATTGAGGTATGGTATACAAACAGACGAATTTGGACAAACTTATAGGGCTCCCTAGTCATATTTCCCTAAACCCTAAAAAGACTCCTACCCTTCGAAAAAAGGGTTTCTGCAAACCCAGGATATCAAGAGTTATAACAATGATTCAAGCAACCGTTAAAGACAATCTTTGGTATGGTATGAATATTGTAAAGAAGATCAATCCACATCTTCACTCCAAGGTGTCAATGCCAACCTATCATTACATAAACAAACAAATAAACACTAAAGTAAATACTCAAGAGACGCTAGAAACAGAAGTAGAGAACAGAAAACATCGCCAGATGTCCACCTCTACGGGTTTAAAACAAAAAGTCACTCCCAATTAGTGTACAGTAGTCGATAACCAAACGAGGGTCGATAGAGAGTTGATAATGAGTGCATTAGTCGGACGTTTGACGCCGCGCCGCGCCACGGCCGGCGCGGGAGTCGACGTAATTTATGGGCACGAGTTGTAGTATCGAAGGACGGGTATGAGGGGTGTGAGAGCTACATATTACGTGCGATTTCACGGCCAACTGTCACACAACACAACTGTGCACCACCGCACCGTTGAGCTCATCAACAAAAACATCGCCTTAACTCTTCAACGACTAATCTAAATTTGTTAAGAAAAAAACATTGTGCAATATACGGGTAATTAAGAGCCGGCAAAGATCACATGAATAATATTAAACTCCCTGTCAGCTCGGACCCAAACTCATTCATATTCCTAAAGAAATAGAGACGTCGGCGCCCGCGCCAATTGTCGGCGTCTTTTTTAATTTCGCCGACAAATTGCAACTCCCCCCTCTCCCGGCACTTCCTACCCACTGCGGCATATCTGTTGAAACCGTCATGTCACTACATCTCAAGGACATATCTACATGAAACGCAGAACTAATTTAGGGCATTCTTGATAAACGCGAACGGCGAACCAAATTAATAATTGGAGTCTTCAAATTTAGCTCGAACTGCTCCGTCAACTACAGCTATGTTTTTAAAGCTTCTGATGGATCCGTACCCAAAGGGTACCTTATTATTACTATGGCCACGCTGTCTGTCCTAACTTTTTTTTATTGTCTTTATTATTCCACTGCAGAGGTACATAAAATTACTACCCTTGTCTAAACTCTAAACGCATGTTAGGTTGTAACTTAAAGGTGTTATTAAAATTGGTATTAAGGTATTGTTTAATGAATTAATTCTATATACAAATATTTGATCCCTTGCTCAAACAAGAAAATCATAGCGGAACTAATAAAAGCCACGCTGACAATGACAATCATCACACCAATCAATATTCACAACTCATCTTTTTCAACATCAATCAAATGGTAATTAGATCAAAACTGCACACATTCTTCCCATCATTCGCTGGCATTAGCCTCGGGGATCAACTAACGTGTGCTCAATGCGCCTGCGCCGCGCAATTACAGCGCTCGTAAGAAGTGTTACAATATCG
Organism: Agonopterix subpropinquella; assembly: GCA_922987775.1. Lineage (NCBI taxonomy): Eukaryota > Metazoa > Arthropoda > Insecta > Lepidoptera > Depressariidae > Agonopterix > Agonopterix subpropinquella. The sequence goes on from OV277703.1 coordinate 184,328, forward strand.
AGGCGGTGATCGTCCGCGCATTGTATGTAAATGTCGCACACCTCGCTGCCAGTGCCGGGCCATTAGTCGAGCTCGCCGTGAGGAGCTGCTCCGGCTGCTGCTTGTCCTTACTGTGACGTCTACACGCGTACCTACTCTCTGCCTGCTCCTAAACACCAGGTAAGTAATCATGGACCTCGATCTTTTGATTATTCACTGATATCCTCAAGTTTCTGTTTATTCCTTGAAAGTGGATGACTATATTAGGAGAGGAAGATGGAATGAAAGATGGATGGATTGACTAAAATAATTATGATATAAGAAAGGAGGGAGTGCTGAAACGATGGCTAAGAGAGGTGAATGGAAGAAGAAGATGTATTTCGCCGACACCAAATAATTGATGTATATATAATAATAAAGAATTGATCTTCAAGTAGATGTTTACTCAATTAGGCTAAAGCTCCGACCAGTCTTGATATAGAGAGCAAAACAATCTACTAATCTGTGCATAATCATAATCAATTAATCACATAGATGGCATCGTTATAGGTTTAGTGACATTATTTTAGATAATTTGTGCATATTTGAACTCCACCGCTCAATTTCGGAATAATCATTAGTTTGAGCAAGTTATAGGCAATAATCTCTGAATACCCAAGAACTGAAAAGGGCTATACTAAAACAGGTAATTTGAATAAAGCATTCCTCGCTAAATAGCAAATATTTAAATGTTTCCCCGATTGAACGATATGATGGTAAAAGTATTTTACATTCTTATTATATGAATGGTGGTGTAGATGTAGGCGCACGCGCAGCTCCGTGCCAATTACAGCATCGGGCATCAGATAGCGCTAACAAGACGATGCATATCTGTCGCCAGCCCGGCCAGCGAGCCCCGGCCGCGGCCCCGGGTGACCACCGGCTACATTCAAATTCCTACGGCAAATATTACTCCCCCGCTACATAAATCTCTTCTCGACAACCCAAAACATACCTTAAACCCTACTCCTAGAGCTGCTTTTAGTCCTTGAAAACAGTTGTGGTCACTTTGCATGATGAACGCGGTGGCGTGAATTACGCGGCTGCAGGTCGTTATTGGCTTACCACGTTACAACCTCAACTTCTCTGTAGGATTACCGATCTTATTGCAACGGTGTAAGGTTTTAGTAACCTGCAAATGTAAGGTTGTAGAGTTAGGGAGCATTGTAGCGTCGCGGGAATATTTCACGGAGATGATGCGATAGCGCGATTGTGCGCGCGCCGATAGCGTTATCAGCGACACGCAGCAGCAGGAAGGACAAACGAACGCTATGAATCAACGCGACCACAAACACAATACCGTCCCGTCGTGCCTTCACTTACTGCCCGCGATAGTTCCGCTCTTGTTTTATAAACGAGATTAGCTCCAGTGCAACTACTGCGCGTAGCTTTGAGCCTATTATAATGACTTCGAAAAGCTTCTACATCGAACCTTATTCTTGGGTGATCTGCAACGTATCGATGTTTTGTAGTGTTTTGCTGAGGTTTTAAAAACTGATATGGATACTGTTGCTAAAGAAGTCTCCTACTTTAGCAACAGTACCTTTCCTACTACGGAAATCTGGGATTGACTGAGCCAAACAAAGGAAAATAAGTAATCCGACCAAGGGATATCTAATTGAGTATTGTTGGTGACTCAGCAGTGATAGACTCTAGGATCTGTAACAACATCACCGAGAAGTATTGTCAGTTCGACAGTGCTCAATCAAACTAACGATGATTGGTGCTAATAAACAAAGAAGCTTTAAATGCTAACAATTCAGAGACGCGTATAAGTCATAGTTAATCCAGTGCACTACGGCGGGGGTCAAACGGAACCTCGTCTCGTCCAGGCGGCGCGGGCGCGGCGGTTCCTTTGAATAATTCGCGCGGCGGCGTTAGATTTATGGCGTATAACCATAGAGCGGCTGCGCGCGGCGGCGGCGGACAATTAAATAATTTGCGTACAGACTCAGCAGGCGCCTGCGCAGTGGGCCCACGCACACACATGCGGCGCGGGTACACTCGGACACAATTGGTTAAATTTTACAAAGTTGACGAAAAATATTTTCATGTTAACGGGTTTATCTGCACTGCCTTCATCCAACTGGTTCCTGCCGCCTTCAAAGATCGTCGGGCCACCTGCGCTTTCCGGTACGCAGTCGCCACTAGAGAACTCTTCGGCCCCATCGGCCATCGGTTCCGCGAGCAATGTGCCTCGCCCATAGCCAATTTAGTTTAGCAATTCTTTGGGCTATGTCATGTCAGCTACTCTTGTTCGTCTGCGGATCTCTTCATTTCTAATTCGTTCGATCGCAGGGAAACTCCCAGCATAGCCCTGTCTATTTCCCTTTGGGTGACATTCATCCTTTTTTAATAGGCCTTGAATGAGCGACCGATATTTATGTATTCTCCTTAAGGCGGTTGCAGAGGGGTCAATTTTATGCAAAACTTTGACGCACATTACGGTATTAATATGAGTTACTTCGTATATATGGAAAAATAGTTTAGAAAATCTAAATGTCGCGTATCAAATAACATTTGCAATTTATAATTATAAAGCTTTGAAATTTTTCATACAAAATTTTCAAATCTTCGTAATTATATTATAAATTGCAAATGTTATTTGATACGCGACATCTAGATTTTCTAAACTATTTTTCCATATATAAAATATTACTTTTATTAATTCCGTCTACGCGTATTGTTCGTCAAACGTTTGTATGGACTGAAAGCACCTTAAGTCCAAGTAATTAATTAATTATTACTTAATAATTTACAGGTTTGCTATGTCCAATAGTCAACCAACAACTACGTAGCCTGTGCTTACTAACAAAATATACTTAGGTCGACCAGAATCTCATGAAAAATGAGGAAATCAAATTTCAGAGAAAGCAATTAGAGCCCTTTAAACACTGCGACTTATTGTAGCACTTCTGAAACGCCATACAGCCACGAAAAAAATAGGTCGTAATAAAACGCGCGTTTTTATCGCCGCAAAAAGTTGCAGTTTGAAAAATGCCTACTTGATGACAGTAATTGGACATTTCCATGTGAAAATATATTTTTTTACTTTTCTTTGTGTCGTGAGATTCTGGTCGTTCTATGCCATTTCGGCGACCTAGGTCTTTTTCTATACACGTCGTTTGTAGAAATACATCAGCCGATTGCCGAACATAGAATCTCCTACTTTTTAGGAGTCGGTTAAAAAATTTACCATGTAATGTTCCGCTGACTGTACAATATAGTTCGCTCTACATATCACGTGTGTGTTGAGTTGTGTGTGTGTGTGTGTGTGTGATTTGTGGTTTTTGATGTTCTGTTTATTAATCACTCGAGCCTATTTGGTTATATTTACGACCATTTCGCTAAACGCAACCTATGATTTTGTTAGAAATCATTTAGGTACCTTTTAGAATTCCTTCCTTCCTTTGTGTTCATTATATTATTAAATCTTCTCTGCCTTTGTTTAACAGATTTTTGCTTTTGATCTTTTATATTTGATCATGATTTTCTCCATTTTAGATGTGACTGGTTATAAAATGGTCAAATTTTTTAGGGTTTCTACTTACGTTGGCTAATTACTAATTACCCAACAAAAAATATGTTATTTAAATGGAAAAAAAAATGTTGGATCCAGCGACACCCTCACTTAATGGGGTATGGTGGGGACCATACCCCATTAAGTGAGGGTGTCGCTTATTTTAACAATCAAAAGAAACAGCTGGTAAGTATGTAATGCTCGTTTAAAAAACCGACCGATAGTGTGTTGGACATGGTCTTGAAGCAATCTTGAAGTCATGAACCATTTGATTGTCCCATTTTAAAAGACTTAGCAAAAGACACCTTTATGGAGTAGGTAAAAGAAAAAAAAATATTTTATTGAAATAAAATTGGTCATTTGTTTCAACGGGTGCAAAAATAAAAAAGTCAATAAGATGGGGCGGCACAAAGACTGACCTACAGACAAACAGAATGGACACAATTATATTCTTTCCGTATTTAACGGAAGAAATCTCTTTATATAAGCTCGCCCTTTGTAATTGTCCATTATTTTGTTTTCATATATATTTCCGTGTGTACAATAAAGTGTTAAAATAAAATAATAAAATAAAATTTACGGATCCTTAAAATAACCACAACCTTTGAAATGGGCCAGAAGCGATTCCTTTTATCAGTTTTAAATACTTATTGCCATTGAAAATAGTCTTTCTGAGAAGTTTTACCTATGAACTAATACACTTTAATTACAAACTGGAAAAATTTCTTCAGTAAATGAAAATGTATGTTTTTGTGACAGAAATTAACTGGGTTTTGCGTAAATAATTAATTACGAATGTCTTCCTGATATTCGGCGAATATGTATATGCGGTAATTGGCTGCTATTCGACGAATACGAATATTCGTATTCGTTGAATCAACAGTTGTAATGCTTTTGTCATGACCCATGAGATGGGCAAATCGTGAAATTTCATCAGTTTGATGGTCTGAAACATCCCCTTAACGCACGCAATTTACACAGGTAGATTGGTGTATAAACTATCGATTAGTTTAGTCTTAACAACTGTATTGACATGACAACGAGAGTCGTGAACGGTTCACATCAATTTGTAATTAGATTGTAGAGGCGCAAAGCGTTCCCGTCCCGCGCCCGCGCTGCGCGTCTAACAAAAAGCTAAACAGCAGCAATTACCGCCGCAGCTTCCCACCGCATCGGCACGGTGTCGACGCCGACGCGACGCGACGACGAGCCGCTCTCAAACTGACCACTTTGTGTGTAAAGCGACCAATTGTATAATTGGTGCGCTATCAATTGGCGCTCCGACGCGGCGCGGCGCGGCGCGGGCGCACCCGTGGGAACCTGCCCACGTCACCGGATCGAGGGGCTATTATGGATTGATCAGTCGCACCATGAGCTTTCTGTGAGGATTGTAGTGCGTTGTGCGCTGTTGTGCTGTTGTATGCTCCAGCAATACCGAACCGGTTAAAACTTGGTTTCAGCTCACCTGATGAAAAGTGTACATGAAGCTGAGGATGTTAACTCTTCTATTAAAAATATTTTGATTGAATTTGCTCGGTAAAAAGGATTATATCGTCATAATCATCATCAGGAGTGGAGGGCTTGGAGTGTCTATTTGTAATACATTTAATATCTTGGACAATGTCATAAATTTCCGATAAGAAGGATTACCTCTACCACTTACAGAAGATCTGAAGTCCAAGTAAGGGGTCTTGGCTTCTACTGATATCTATTTGTTGGAGTTATAAAATATATACCTATAGTCCTATTATATTTCTTTTGACCTGACCTTATGCATTACCTGCATTCAATCTAATAAATTAAAATGAAACTTGGAATATATTGAAAGAAAAGGGAAAGAACACAATAGACTATCCGACTTCATGCCATTGCAGCTATCTATCTGTGTATCAAAATCGATATGGAAGCAATGCGGCAGCGGCGGCGTCCAGAATCCATGCGTACGCGCATGATGACGCGGCGAGTTCTCAGGGTCCCTCGACTACCGAACTACGCACTAAACGGTACCGTCTCGTTATTTCACTATAAATATTATAATATGTGCTCTCTGTTCACTTCTTATTTGAGGACCCGGCGCTTTTTTGGTCTAGTCTATTGGCTAGACAGTAATCTTATCTTCCGCGCTGAAGCCGCTAGTTTGATTCCAGTTTGTATCAGAATCTTTCATTAGAAATATGATTTTTGGGGCCTGAAACATCACGAGGAAACCTACATGCTGCAAATTCTAAGCGTGTGTTTGACAATAAATTGTTATTGTAAGAAAACTACCAATCACCAATGCCTTACACCATCATGCCTGTAGTAGTGGCAAAAACGACGCTCACAACTTTTAACGGACAGTGGCACTATACGACTCAAAATTGAATCATGTAAAACAAATCGTGTGATAAACTGATAAGTGATAACAGACAAGGCAACGATAGGAGCATGACAAGCAGCGCGGTCACCGACCCGCGCCCGGGCCGCGCTGCACGTCGCCCGGCACACGACCGACGACGCGGTATGGTTGCTAGTTCCCGATATTATTTAAAGCGCTCCAATCTAGCCTCCTTATTACCTCCTAGCTGCAGATAATGCGCGGTCCCCGGACACGTACATCACTCAAACAGTACCGATAATAAGCCCTGATTGAAATAATCACATACAACAATCATAAAGACAGATGAGAGTACCATCATCGGTATTATTCAAAACCACCATGTAGTGCCCACTGTGTTATTATATGAACAATCTCACTACAAAAATAGAAGATCCTATCCTAATCATCACTTCATTTATGAATTTGTTCGCGGTTTAAACATCGAACTTTAAGGACCATGACATGACGGCCCCTGGTGCCATCTTACAAGTTGCAACAGAACGAGATCGCACACTCATGATGGTGCCTTGCTGCAGAGCCTTCTGGTGTCGGTCTAGCGGAGCGCCAGGTTTTTTTTTTTTTTTTTATTAACTATGGGTTTGCTCTTGACCTCAATCCAGTCCTCAGGACGAAGATGGGGTCGTAGATGTAGCGAGCTTACCCAGAAGATGCCTATTCACTCGTACTTTAAAGGAATTCGGGTTGTAAGTACTCGGAAATACTGACGCAGGTAAGGCATTCCACTCCTTGGCTGTGCGCATTATAAAAGATTCAGAAAGGCGCTTGGTGCGGATATGTGGGATGTCAACCAAGAAGGGGTGATATCCCGCGGTGCGTCTGGAAGTCCGATAGTAGAAAGGGGAAGGTGGGATGAGCTCATGCAGCTGAAGGGCACACTCACCGAAGTACAATCTGTAGAAGACCGACAAGCAGGCGGCGGGCGGCTAGGCTATGAAGCTTGGCCTCCACCAGCTTACTATCGCCAATGAGCCTCCTGGCTCTGCGTTCAACCGAGTCGAGTGCGGCAAGTTGATACTTGGCTGAGCCATCCCACAGGTGGCAGCAGTACTCCATACATGATCGGACCTGAGCTTTATACAATACTAAGAGCTGTCCAGGAGTGAAGTACCGCTTCACCATGTTTAAGATGCCCAGCTTTTTGGCCGCAGGTATCGGTAAAGGTGGTTGACAGCGATGTCAAGAGGAATTTCAGTTGTAGATTGAAATAGAAATGGCTGAACCACCGCATAACTCGACTAATCGCTAACGTTCTGTGTAATCTTGATAGTTTTGTAATTAGCAGTGATCTGTTCGGCAATTAGGTCTGCTCACTAAGTTGATATCGGTATGATTGTAACGATTGTATGCCGTTATGTCAATACAACCCATGATACAGATATTGAAGTGTTTATTCGCAGCAGGTAATCAGAGGATTACCTATTTCTGCCTATGTCTGCTCCCTATGTCTGCTCCTGACAAAGGCCCTCCTGCGCCCACATAAATATATTTTTTTATATTTATAATCTTCTTGTATCTTTACATTGTAATTTCTGGACAAAAATTATCAGGCCTTAGATTCCGGAAGAAAATTGAAAATTGTCGACATCCAAGTTGACCTGAGCGGTGGCATGATGTATTGCCTAGAAATTGCTCAAAAAATGGAAAGAAAATTAATCAATCAATCAATCATATATTTATTTCAAGTAACAAGACTCATAATTTTATTAGTAGGTACACACTTAATCTATTCTATTGTTAGTAATAATTATACATACATGTAGGTAATTAGCTGCTGGGAACATGTAGTCCACAGCAGTGAAGCACATAGGGACAGTCAACCCTGTCCCCTATCATCTTCAGGATGCTGTTGGGGTTGGCCCGAACCCTGTGCACCAGGGATGCGCATCTCTTGCGCATAGTGGCATAAAAGCAGTCGACACGCGCCTCTGCAAACATTCCTGATGCACTACAGTATCGGGGCAGCCCCACCAACACCCGGAACGCGTTATTGTATTGGACCCGAAGGGCCCCATAGGCCCGTAGCGTGTACTGTCTCCATAGGCTGCAGGTGTAGAGGGAAGTACAGTAGGCTCTAAACAATGTTATTTTGACATCCCTCGAGCACCGTACAAACCTGCGAGCAATCATATTTAATGGTAGCGAAGCAGACAGAAGTCGAAGATATAACTTTGTGGCGCGCCTTAGGAGAGCCTTATTTTCAGCAGTGGACGATAACAGACTGGTGCTGCCGAAGCTTTGCACAGCAGCAGCGGAATGAAATAAACTAACAAAAAATGTTATTCAGAGTTCTTATCTTAAACCATTGAGTTATTATTTAGGATAGGATAGGATTAGGATTGATCTTCGATGTTTTTGATTAACAGGATTGGGCCCTGGTTGTCTATTGTCGCTACTGGTAGGGCAGTGTGTCGTGCGGGTCCGCGTTCGGCAACAATGGCTTGGTAATGCCACGCTTATCGCAGATGAGTTACGATTAGTGAATTGGCAAGCGGAGAGCGGACGCGAGGCGAGGCGGGGCGAGGGCGCTATCCGCTTTCTAATAAATTTACTTCGGAATTACGAGCACCGGCACCAGCCGCGGCGCATCTCCGCGCTTATTCTCAAATCTGCTCTACGAACCAAATTCAAGATTAGATAGGACAGACGGACGGACGGCGGACGGACGGCGGACGGACAGCGTAGGCTTATGAATAGGGTCCAGTTTTCACCCTTTCGGGGTCGGAACCCTCAAAATGATGCGCGGCCAACATTGATTTATAGTAGCTCTATGTTACTTTATTTATTATTTGCATGTCACAAGTTATTGGGATGTTATATAATATAATAAAGTAGGTACCTACAGGTGACGCCCTGTAAGGGCGCAGCAAAACGTAAAGGGCTAGTTGTCATCATAATATTAATAATGACATAATCAGTCACTAACAAATTATACCTAATACCAGTTATTCAAATCACAATGTCAATACGTTATCAAATGAAGAAAATTTATTTCTTAGTTTTAGGATGTGTGGTTTGCAGGTCATATTTGAATCAAAGTCAATACTTTGATACAAATATGACCTGCAATTTGAACGATGCATATTTGAACGTTGAATGGCTCGTACATGTAAAAAGGGGTATAGGGGATAGGTTCACATCAAAGCCGCAGTGGTGGCAGTTCGATCACAACAGAAATAAGAATAGTGACAAGCAATCCTTTGTTATTATTTAATCACTTTTAATACTTTAGATAAAGTTAAAACACCGCGGGCTGTTTGGTAAAGGAAAACATGCAATATGGTACAATTTGGAGGCGTATTGTGTCCACTGTCCATTCGGAAGGGCTATCGAGCTGTAGCACTGAGCAAGATTAAGGCAATAATGAAATCTGGGGGCACGGTAGTGCCATATAGTACAAGAAAAGTATCTAGTACTACAGTAGTTCCCCCGCCAAGACGTGCCAAGCGAAGCGCAAGGGCACTACCTACCTTTTCTCGAAGCGATTTTTCGTTTTTTAGAACCCTCATAACTTGGGTTGGGATTATACCAGATAAACAATAGTAGACTTATCAAACATATAAAATTTTAATTGCATAGCTCTTATACTTTAGATTTTTATTGACATCTAAAGAAACCCCGATTTCGTCACTCACTCACTGATGATCATTAAAATTCTTAGAGTACTCCTTGAAGTCCTAGAAAGGTAAAGTTTGTTATGTTAGCTAGTATTAGTACACAAACAACAACAAAATACTTAAATTTGTAAAAAAATCAAAATATATTGTCATAAGCAACTTACAAAAAGAAGTGAAATCTCACCAAAATCATTTCATTTTAAAATGTTACCAAGATGAGACCAGATGGCTCGTACTATCAAAAAGTTATCAGATCTCATGTAGAGCTAAGCTTCTCTACAAAAAGTCTACACCTTAGTCAAAATATGTGACTGGGCCGTTTCGTTACTACTAGAACTATTGTATACTAGTAAAGTAATGAACAGTCAAAATACATCTTCCACCTTAAGCCCATATGAATGTTGCCAAATGGCCAAGCCAGAGTTTGTGGAGAGAACCTTGGCTCTAATGAGATCTGATAACTTTTTGACGGTACGAGCCATATTATGGTATCGTCTTGGCAACATTTGATGCGAAAATATTTTTGGTGGGATGAGGATATTCTGAATATGCTAATGCTAATAGTGACTACCCCGTCGCGTCGGGGAATATGACAAGTTGTGAGCATAGCTGTTACTACGTGCTATGCCGAATATGAATCTCCCACGTGAGCAACGCATCAGACTAATAAGAATATCCTAGCTAATATCTAATAGTCTCACAAGTCGCATACGATACGTATCACTGACACTGTCGAATAGCCGCTCCAATGCAGCGAGCGATAGAGATGTTATCAGCTCTCGGCCGAGATGCGGCCCACAACTCTGCACTAACTACTGACTGCATCACTCTTATTAACCTAACCACCTACTACCACTACCACTACCACTAGCAGTACCACACTACTATAGTACTACAAGTTACACAGGGCGACCTCTATGAGACGTAATGCTCTGCTGCGATGACTTCTGAATAATGTCTAATTTGATATACAGGGTGTAACTTACAACCTAGCAAACACTAAAACGGTGAACTCATACCATCAAACTGAACACCTTTCACTACCTCAGGAAACGAGAAAAATCCATCTTCACAGGATGCAAGCTCTGGTATCTCCCTGACAATCCCTTCCTCATGATCGGTTCAAAGAGGTTTAGCGGTAAAAAGGAAACAAAAAAACAAACTACCGATACACTTTCACATTCATAATGATTATTAATAACTACTTATTCATATTTTATTTATTTCCATAAATACTATACTGGAGAAAGAAAAAAAATTATTTGAATGTTTTTGAGAAATAAAGTAATGTAAACTTTCACATTTATTTGAGTACTACGTACGGTACTTTGCACGCAAAGAGTGTTTTTGTAAATTCATTAAAATATCAAATAGAAAGAACAAGCTTCAAATCTTCGTCAAAATTGAAAAATATCTGCATCAGCAACTTGCTTCGTCAAAAATAAATAAATAGACAGTATCCCAATTAGCAACATGCTATCATGTTACATCTGTGTTACATTTTATGAACTGTTGCATTATTGAATATTAGGTATCCCGTTTTCTATTTATTGATTACACACGATGGCGGAGCGGCAGACGGCAGTCCGTCATTTGTGAAGCAAGGAGTTGTATGAAACCGCACGTAGAACCGCTCGGTGCGTCAATCCGTCACCGTCCCTCAATATTTCATGGGAAACTATAATAATGTGTTGTTCAGTCACCCTTTACCTGAACTGAAGGTACGGCGCGAGTGTGTACCGCTTCCTACTCGCTAAAACGTATTGTTCGAGCGCGCCGGCGCCGTAATCGTCGGATCGTTCCAATCTGTATTAAGATCGCTGGGCTCCTCTATAATCCTCATGTTACTGATATATACAAGTACTTAAGGGCTTAATTAAAGTACGCTCTGAAATAGATACCAGTATAGTATTTTGAGCATTTTGTCGTTATCAATTTTAATTTAATTTGATCAGAAATTGGTAATTTATTTAAAGTAGGTAGTACAGAACAGGCATAGTGTAAAGAACTAATAGTGGTGAAGCTCAGCGGTCGCGGCAGGCCAATCGCGCGGGGCATGCGTGGGTCGGGAGGAGTGCGTCCCGGCCCACGCAGCCTGCGCGCGTACCCTAACATCGAATTGAGTTAGGGTACGCCCGTCCACCGCCGTACCCCGCACGCCACGCGGGGATAAACCCGCCGCGCCCGCTGAGCTTCATCACAATTTTTTTACACTATGGTACAGGTATGCATTATAAAGACTTAAACTGTGTTCGTCATTACGTATTTCCTATTCCTATTTATTACATATTTTGCTATAAGGTAGCTACAATTAACATACTCTATTGGAAGGTCCATTACTGTCAACAAGGCTTAATTTCAGCCTAATTTTTATAATATTTCAGAATGAAATGAAAATGGTAAATAGTTTCATATCAAAATATTACCTTTCATATTTATGTCGTTATTGTACTGATTTAATAAAGTTCTATAACGCCACGCCTCTTTTCCTGAAAGGAAGGCAAAGACCAAGGCGCGCGATTTGCTACGATTCTTACACAACACACGTATCTCTCTCGTCTCATTTGCATCCGTACATCACTACATACATGTTCGCCCGTTTCAACTGCCTCCGTGGTCTAATGGTTAAGAGCAAGAGGTCGTGGGTTCGATTCCCACGGGGGACAACTAGTGATATGTCACTTTGTGCGTTTTTCCCCAGTTGGTTAGGACATTGCAGGCTGAATCACCTGATTGTCCGAAAAGAAAAATGATTTCGTGCTTCGGATGGCACGCTAAGCCGTTGGTCCCGGCTACTATCTCTGGTGGTAGTAGTCGTTACTAAAAACCACGTCAGAGGCCGTAAGGCGGTCTGAAAAAACTCTGACACCAGGGCTCTGCCCACACGATAAGAAGAAGCCCGTTTCGAGTGCTCCGCACCTCACCTTTCTAACCGATTTGATCGGAGTAAGTCTTTTTAGGGCGCTCTTCCATTCAGTTTGTACAAAGATCTTGGTACATTTGCTTTCATTTCATCCTCTCCTCAAAGTTATAGTTCGCTGCCACAAAGTCTCCATATGACCAAACCTTTATAAAATTATAATAATTTACAGCTTTATTTCAGTGTAAAGTGAATTTGATTGCACTGTCAATTTGTAGTTTGGCTCAAATCCAATGCACACTTACATTCACTATAATCTTGCTGGACTGGCTCGAGTTAACCAATTAAGCAAATTCGAAGTGGAAAAAACATGCTGAAACTTAAAACTTGCTCGCTTTAAAAATATAGTTGGACCATGAAAGTGAGTCTATACAGGGTGTAACAAAATACCCTAGTAATACTTAAGGGGGTGCTTCAGACCATCAAACTGAACAACTTTCACTATGGGGCCAACATCGAGAAAAAATAAAAAAATCTGCTATTCCATACATTTTAGTCGAGTCGGTACTGCAGTTTTGTATGGGACGGCAGATTTTTTTATTTTTTCTCTATGTTGGCCCCATAGTGAAAGTTGTTCAGTTTGAAGGTCTGAAGCACCCTCTTAAGTATTACTAGGGTGTTTTGTTACACTCTGTATTTTACAGAACAACATGATTGAGCTATTACTATAGGAAAAAATCTTATTGGTGATTAATCCACTAAAATCCTATAAGCTAATGAAGGACATGACTCGAATTTTGGCATTTGAATAAATAAATAAATAAATAACGCTCACAGGCACATACATTGTAATGATCCCAAGAAAGCACTATTGATAGGCTGTTTATTATGGAAACCATACAACAACGGCACAAACATATGAACATCCATGACCGAACCGGGATTCGAACCCAGGACCCTAGTTTGGCAGTCCGGCGTGGTAACCATTACACCAACCGGGTCGTCAATAAGTCTAATGAGTCAAAATGGATTCAAAAAGTTGTTCTAATTCCAAACAATTCAAATAAGAGTTTTTCCGGTAGGAATACCTGACACGGTGGATACTTCAGTTGCCCATAGCTCCGAAAATTATGAATATACCTATAGGTAAGCATAAAAAAACGGGTTGCACTCCGGGAGTTCCGGCAGAAGTGAAAACTAAGAGATCTTACGTCTTACATCACGTGACGTCAACGTCTTACCTTACGAATTTTCGATCAGGTCACGTGACGTCACGGTCCTGACGCGAGTTTAACATTTTTTACCCATCCCAAAAAGTGTACAACGCCGCTAAAGAAGTTTTCACTTCAAAAAACAACCGAATTCACTCTTTTTTCCCAACATTATAAGACTGGTTCTCTCTGGGGTAGAAATGTACATTGTGAGGGTGTTGATATCGCTTTGCAGTCAGTCATCGATTGTCATATCGGTCCTCCAGCATGATCGATTCCCTATAAGATCCCACTGCAAACTACAGTATTTATTTCGGCAATGATACATATCATACATAATAGATACCAGAGGAAATGTCGTATATAAAATAATCCTAAATTAAATAGGGCTCCAAAGAGCTAATTTTATAAATTATTATAAATCATCAAAATCACTCCTAGATTCCGAATAAATCTTCCCTATTCGTACGACCGAAAATATAGTCCAGTCATTTTACGGTTTGAGCCGGGACTAATTACTAATTGCATTTCTTTCGCTATAATATTGAAGAGCCAATTTGAGCTTAATAATGTACTAAAATTAAAAAAAAATTACGTCAGCAACAGTTCCAATTTTAAAATATAGATATTATCTAAAAAACCTGATGATAAGTTTTTTTTTGCTCATTTTTAAGGCTTTTCCATCATACATACTTCAAACATGGTATAAATTTTAATGCCTATTTTATTGATCAAAAATAATGTTTATTGTTAAATCTAATTCAAATGAGTGCATTGGTATAATTATTATTAATTTAAAAGCCTTCTGGGACACACAATTTCGATTTCTATGTTGCGTATATATATTTTTTTTAATATGGTTTAAGATAGTATTTTTGTCACTAAATGGTGCCGGTTACAGTTTAAAAGTCCAATTAATAATCACTCCCTACCCCGCCTAACAAAACTCCGTAAAATGACTGGCCTAATAATGCAACAACCCTGCGTGACGCTACCACCATAATTATTGAGGCATTCTTATTTTTTCGTGTAATTGATACGTTTAGTTAAAATGTAAATATTTTTAGTTTCTAAACAAATGAGAAGCATTTTTGCATTCGGCTTGGGGGTTGCAATTGTTTTAGGGTGCCAACTCTATTTTTTAGGACTCTAAAACGACGAACCATCCACAGGAATAGTTATACATCATTTCCTAAACAAATACTGCAGAAAACTTGCATTGGGATCTTGGAATATTAGTAGGTAAAAACACATCAAGGTGCAAAGTTATGACAAGAGCGGTAGACGTTCATAGAAACACTCTCATATGATTATCGAGGGAGGAAGGCGGGGGGAGGAATGGAAGGGGTGTGTGGGGTGTGGGGCTCACAGATCTAACCTCATTATGACGAAACTACAAACTTTATCATTAGTCTCGCGATTGTTCTTCACGTTCTCTTTGTCTGCAGTCCGATTCGAACGGATCGATACAGACGACGTGTATTGTTTTTATTTTGTTTTCCATTAATTGACAATTATTTCTACGACATAATTTAGAGCTGCTCAAAAAATTTAACTGCGGACGATTGGTGGTCTCAGCTCGGACATGAATAAACCAACGGAAAGTTAAGCAACATTTCGTACGGGATGCCTCCATGGTATATCTTGGCTAGCTGGTGCCTGGTGAGGCGTCGTTGAGAACCGTTGGGTGAGATGATCCCAGGGTCGGTCAGGGACACACTGATATTGGATGTAGGCGCCGTTCCCTAACGCAACCGAGTTCTGAAGTTTGATTTATTAATGCCTCATGTCATGACTAAGAATCAACATACGTTTTTAAACTTAGCCTAACAATTATGATCATTGATCACGTCTAAAAAAAAATCTATGAGTGGAGTAGGTAGGTACTGCAATTTGACTAAAGATGATGATGATGATGGTCTAAATGCAGGAGTCATAATACCACACGTAAAGGCTGCCTACATTCATACATGCCTACCTGCATGTGAAGCTGCAAGCTGCAGGTGACCGAACAATAACGCATATGAATGAGTTCGCGGTCATCAAGACATTCACACGTAATATGAAGATAAGATAGTCATCTATCTAAATTATTCAAATAACGAGAAATGGTCCGTAAACAATCATCGGCTGCGCTGGCGCGGCGGCCGCACGCCTGCCTGTCGGCTCGATGCGCAGGAGCAAACGACTTTATAATGATTTGTCTGCGCGAGGCGAGCGAGGCGAGGTGGCAACTCGCGAGTGACGCTTTGCTCTGAAAGTTTTGCTCCTTCTTTTTCCTGTATGATCTCACCCTGATCTTTGACTGAGAATTCTGAACGTGGGTTCACAGATCAACATAGAATAACAAAACATCTCTGTGGGGACTTGCTACAGATGTCAGCACCCACAAGTTATAGCAAAGATGCCAAAAGATGGCGATACCGTCGCTCTCGGAAAATATGCTCCATACAAAGACAAAGTTTTTTTTTTTTTTTTTTTTTAATTTATTTAACTTTTACAAAAAAAAAATTATAATCTAGAATAAACAATTTCTCTCCAAAACTCCTTAAAGAGTTTAGCGGGAGATCCACAGTTGCTGCGTGACGTTAACTAATTCAAAAGTACAGTTACAAGTCTGATTTTAATTTTTGACTACAAAACAATTTTAATTTAGAACAAAACAACATTTTTTTAAAATAAATTAGTTTAAGTCTTTATCGATAACAATAACAACAATGAGGGCATGCACAGAATAAATTTAACCTTCTGATATTAATTTAACCTCCTGCCTAGCCCTTCGACGGAGTCTTGGGTTCGGATTACACAGGGGGTTATACTGGACCACTAGGCAGGAGAATTCAAATATGGCATAACAATGCATACATATATACATACATACGCATACATGAGTACATATGCATGCACTGCAATACAGGGCAACACCACAGTGCTGTTACAGTATGCATAGGTTTAGTAATCCAATATATATCTTTTTATTTTAGCTTTTATAGTTTCTGTAGTCCCTTTTATACATTTTAAATCAGATGGTAGGTTATTAAATATTGTAGGAACTATGTATTCTTTTGTCCTTTTTCCGTATACATTTTTGATTTAGCACACCCTAAGGCTACCCTGCGCTGCTTTTCTGGTGGGATAATTATATTTAATAGGTATTTTATATTCACTGCGTGTGTACTCTTGCAGCGCATGATACAGTATGAATTTTTTTTCTATCGGGATTACATTGCATAATTTAAAAAGAGGTTCATAACTATTACATTGTTTACATTTTTTGCGTTCTTTGGGATGCACAATAAGTTTAAGAAAACGGATTTGTAAAGATTTAATTTTATTAAGATGAGTTGCGTGTGTAGTGCCATAAGTACCCGCGCCGTAGTTTATTATTGATTCAACCAGGGCGTGATAGACAGCGCACAAGATGGGGCGCCCTCGGGGTGTGCAATAACACAGCATTTTAAATCTGCCCAATATTTGTCTTAGTCTAGTGCACAGAGCGTCTACATGTAATGTCCAGTTAAAGCGCTCATCTACTGTTAGACCGACATACCTATAACTACTAACTTGCTCAAGGGGCGGACAGGTACACATGACACCGCCATGCGTATTTATCCTAAATACGTAACTCGTAACCTACTACACATAAGGTTCACAATCGAATGCGAGACATAAATCGCGCAAGAGAAATAATCACAGAGATTCGATATATATACAAGGTCCAACTAAGAACTGTTGGACCACGGCCGGGTCCCAGGCTTCACACATAGCCTGGTGGAAGATCTTCCCTTTTCAATGGAGGAACATTCCCAGTAGCACCTCTATATCTCTATCGAGTCGGTGGCATGCTGGGATGCTATAGAGTTTGACTTGTAATCACTTGTAATCGTTATGAAGAGTTAGATCTTAAC
Organism: Agonopterix subpropinquella; assembly: GCA_922987775.1. Lineage (NCBI taxonomy): Eukaryota > Metazoa > Arthropoda > Insecta > Lepidoptera > Depressariidae > Agonopterix > Agonopterix subpropinquella. The sequence goes on from OV277703.1 coordinate 201,839, forward strand.
AGCGTCTCGCTGACTGCCCAGCATCAGGCATTAAGTAGGTAGGTAGTTATGTAACCCACTAGGTACTCGTTTGATTGAAGTCAGCTTACTAAAAGTCAATTTTATCAAAACTTAATGTTTGCATATAAGAACAGTATCCAATAATGAATCCAAAGATGAGGGCAGCGCAGGGCCGATCATTACGGCGATCCTTGGAGACGCCTATGTTCAACAGCGGACGTCCATCGGCTAAGATGATGATGATGAATACACATCTGAGTATATTCCCTGTTGAAGTGGTTCTTCTTCTTCTTCGGGTTCCTCTCCATTACTGGAGGTTGAAGTGATTAGAGGTTATTTTTCTACAAAATATCTTAAAAGATCTTAAAAACATATTCAGGGTTTAGGTGAAGTGAGACATTCGCCTCCAAAACTACTACAAAAGTACTCTTATCCCTTAATCATCTCGTACAACACAATGGACCAAATTAGAAACAGACATATAAAACCAGAGATGGTTCCAATTTAACAGTCTACCTGTGTCTAAAGTAGGTACGCATCAGCAGCACTATTTGCGATTGGGCACGATGCGTCGTCATACACACGGAGCAGGAGCCAGCGCGGCGCAAGCGTGACATTTCTATATCGCCCACCACCGAGCCCGAGCCCTACCGCTGCGTGCGATCTATTCGCAGGCTGCGCGGGCGCACGCTTCGACACATTACATTACATCCACTCCGCATCATCTTGTCATCTGCACAATTGCAGCGCGTCAGTAATAATTTGATTATTAAATTATCAAGCCTATGGTATGCTATTGTGATTGATATTCTAGAAACTGTACGTAATACCAGATGCTCTCAAATGGTGAAGGGGAACTTTATAAAGAAACTTGCATGCGCTGAAGAATAAACTGGAAGCTGAAACAAATGACATGAAACGAAAATATTCTGAAGCGCATTTTAAGTCTATCAATCCTCTTTGGGCATGCGGGTGGAGTGGTAGGTACTTAGGTATAAGGACTGAACTACCTAACTTGAGTCAAAGCGAAGAGCAAGACGACACGACGACACGACGACACGACGACACGATGACCGCGACGCGACGCCGATACGAGGCGGACTCACACGTCGCCTGACTAATGCGGGGCGCGGAACGAATGCGCGCGCGCACACGCGGCAGATTCGCGCTGCGCCTGCGCCGCCGCGACCGCTTCATTTAATTTCATTAAACCTCCATTACCTGGCTGGTGGTGCCCGCTCGCACTGACTTGGAAATAATTCTACAATTGTGGAACATATTGCATGATTGACTTTTTATTCGCGACGATTACTATAGAGTATAGAGGATCTCACATGTATATACATGTATTAAAATTTTAATCAGTTTGGCCCTCTTATAACCTGTTGCATACCGAATGATGAACCGAACCATATCCAATACAAAAACCAAATCCTAAATATCTGTCCCCCACATTAAAATGTACGGCCATGACTTTCGATACAAGAGGAGATGATTACTAAAACCATTTTTTTTATCGTGAGGGATAATAAATTGAAACTGTTAAAAGGTTATGAAAATTCTAGTCCAAAAATATTTTGCATCCATTCATAAAAATGTTTTCAACCACATTACTTACTCTGTAGTTCCAACTACCTACTGATTTCAGTTCAGTCTTGAAAATAAAATATGTTTAATTTCGACTTGACCAGAAAAAGATCGTAACCATAATATAGCCCCTCCAAATTATCCCTCTTCTGAAAATCCAAAATTGATAAGCATAATAAAAGACGCGTTCCAGGAAACAAACATCACCTAATAAAGTATAATAAAAAGCTTCCCAGCAACCCTTCCACAGCGCCCGCATGTCCACTAAACACTCCGTTTAGCTGTAACTCGACCCCCGTACTCTCTGCCTGCCTACCCCTTTGAGACGAGGGGAGTCGACGTTTTATTATTTTAGGGTTCCACAATCTGATCCTACAATATGTTTATGAGATGTCTCGAGGTAATGTTGTAATAGATACCATGATGGATGACTTCCGCTCTCCCCCTGCGCCTCTTGTGTTTCCCCTGAAACCCCCCGCGGCTGCGTTTCACAAGTATTAAGGCTGATTTACACTTTGTTTAGTTATGTGGCAACTTGCTAATTTGACGAGTTAAGTCCTTTTCCAGGATGATTCATCCAAGCATTCTCTTTATAATATTTATGATTCATTTTGATAATTATGCTGTTTGATTGACTGATTTAAGGGGATGATCAGGCCACCAATAATAAAAAGCTTTCAATAGTGAAAGCTCAAAAAAAAATTTTAAATTAGGTAAGTGTGATTGTCTGATCAACATATTGAGAAAGATCCTATTTATCGTTTGGATGTTTATTTGCCTGTAGTTTATAGTAAGATATGGAAAAAGTTTCGAATATAATAATTAATGTGTCAAGTAAAAGTGCATAACTTGAGTTCTTCGTCTTATCGTGTGGGCAGAGCCCTGGTGTCAGAGTTTTTTCAGACCGCCTTTCGGCCTCTGACGTGGTTTTTATGTAACGACAACTTTTTTATAACTTGAGTTTATTTTCCTTCTTTGATTTGTTGTTTAAAAGGCCGTCCATTTTAAAGCACGATTTAAAACAGGTGTAAAACAGATACTGAGCACGCTTGGACTTTCTTGTTTATTGCCAAACCTTAACTAAGAAAGTGTAAACCAGCCTTTACGTTCGGTCGAGGAGGTCGCGTTGTATCGCGTCGTTGGACCGGCTGATTGATCTGCTCGTGCTCCTAGGTAAACCGATGACGTTAAAGCTAATTTTATGAATAATGCTTTCATACACATTAGCCAGTTTCAGTAGATAACATGTACGAAACAACTACCTATAAGGGACATTTCAGTTCTTCTTCTTATCGTGTGGGCAGAGCCCTGGTGTCAGAGTTTTTTCAGACCGCCTTACGGCCTCTGACGTGGTGTTTATGTAACGACTACTACCACCAGAGATAGTAGCCGGGACCAACGGCTTGACGTGCCATCCGAAGCACGAAATCATTTTTCTTTTCAGACAATCAGGTGATTCAGCCTGCAATGTCCTAACCAACTGGGGGAAAACGCACAAAGTGACATATCACTAGGTGTCCCCCGGGGGAATCGAACCCACGACCTCCGTGTCGAGAGTCAGTACTCTGAACCATTAGACCACGGAGGCAGTAGCAGTATGCCTGATTGACAGGAATAATTTTCAGACTATTTTCGAGCATACCTCCTTAAGCATGCATTTATTCAGATAAGATTATAACTCGTGCTTAAGTTTTTCCGAAAGCGCTAATGCGAACGAAGTTCCATCCTAATTTCAATATTAACCGATCAAAGTGAATGAAATTTTTAGACACGATCTAGAAATCAATATAAGTGCTTTACGTTGGTCAGAATTCAGTTAAAATACATATATAGTTTCAATGCTAGGTTCAGGTTTAGGTATGGTAGGTTTCAAACTTATCGTGGCTCAAAGTTTTCCATACAAATTTTAGACTAGTCCTAGCATTGAAACTATACTACTGAAATCTGACAAATGTACGAATAAAGCACAAATATTGGTTTCAAGATGGCCTATAAAAATTTCATGAACTAATTGATTACTAGCTTTTACCCGCGACTTCGTCCGCATAAATTATATACCAGATTTTAAGTCAGATCATAATCTATCAATCAAAAAACAATTCATCAAAATCGGTTCAGTAGTTTTTGCGTGATGCTCGAACAAACAAACACACAAACAAACAAACAAACAGAGAGACAAAAAATCCAAAAATTCGTGTTTTGGAATCAGGGACACCTAAAAACCGTATCGTAATTCTTTTTTGTAAATATCTTCAATGTACAGACACACAGGTTTATAATAGTACGAGCTTTTACCCGCGACTTTGTCCGCATAAGTTATACAACGTGTTAATGAATTAACGCAAAACCTCATACACCCCAAATGATTTATAAGAAAATAATTAGATTGAAACAATAATTTCATTATTTTGATAGTTAAAATTTAAAGTTATTCGCATTTTAAGTTTTGAGGCAAAAATGATTTGTTATCATTTCAGCACTGAAAGAAAGCGCTAACGTACTCATGGATACATTTTTATAATCTTGTTTTGGTACTAAGTAGGGTGAGTATGCCCGTGCGGTGGGTTGTCATCGGGTTCAGTAAATTTAAAATTTTACAAAAAAATTATTTAACATTTTGAAAAAAATTACCTATGTTGAAACCATGATAATTCGATTCTGCTCTCGATTCTAAACAAACTACTTTCTAGTTTTGCGTTAATTCATTAACACGTTGTATACCAGATTTTAAGTCAGATGATAAGCTATCAAACAAAAAAAGTTTCATCAAATCGGTTCAGTAGTTTTTGCGTGATACTCGAACAAACAAACACCCAAACAAACAAACAAACAAACAAATAAACAAACAAACAAACAGACAGACAAAAAATCCAAAAATTTGTGATTTGGAATCAGGTACAGGTAAAAACCATGTCGTAATTTTTTTTTGTAAATATTTTCAATGTACAGACACACTTCTAGATTGATATCCAAATTATCATAAAACTTCCGTTTGTATAGAGCGAGCGCGCCAACGGTGATGGTAAAGGAGGTAAAGGGTGTAATGAGTAGAGATGTTTGATGTAGATGTGAGTGACGCGCATGCGCGGCGCGGCGAGGTCGCGGGTCGCGGCGCGGCGCGTGTGCGAGATACTATCGCACTAACGTCTTTATAACTCTGAGAGAGATAGCGCACATGCACTAGGTACCAGTCTATTATCCTTCTTTATCTAATTAAAATCTAAATACTTACATTACAAAACATTACACATGATCATCAGCCCATGGTCTGTAAGAACAGTAGAACAATGTCTAGTTTGCCACTTTTTAACCGACTTCAAAAAAGAAGGAGGTTTCTCAATTCGACCGTATATAGGGTCCTTCTTAATATGCTGACACTTTTTTAAGGGGATGATCAGACCGTCAAACTGAACAACTTTCTCTATGGCACCAACATCAAAATCACAAAAAAAAATCGGCTCTTCCATACAAAACTGCAAAACCTACTCAAGCGAAATGTATGGGATAGCTGATATTTTTTTCGCGATTTCGATGTTGGTCCCATGGAGAAAGTTGCTCAGTTTGATGGTCTGATCATCCCCTTAAAAAAGTGTCAGCATATTAAAAAGGACCCTGTATATGTATATATATATTTTTTTCTTTTTATGTGTGTTCGCGGATAACTTCATCGTTTATGAACCGATTTTGATGATTTTTTTTTTGTTGGAAAGGAGATATCCCAAGAGAGGTCCCATGATAAGGAAGCCAGGATCTGATGTTGGATCCCAGAGAAATCCGACTAGTGCGTTTGTTAATTTAAAGCACTACTATTAAATCGAACTAATTAATTTAGCACTGACCGTGAATTTACAATTGTAAAATAAACAAAATTTTAACAAAAAAAATTAAAACCGCCTTTAAAAAACTAAAAAGTTAAAGAATTATATTGCAGCCGATGACTTTTTCCTTCGCATCATAAGAACATTAATTTGTTTTATAGAAGTCGGTGTCAAGCCAAGCCAAACTAAAGCAAGCCCTGTCGCGAATCGTACCGGCTTGACAGCGACTTCGATAAAACAAATTAATGTTCTTATGATGCGCAGGAAAAAGTCATCGGCTGCAATATTATTTTTTAACTTTTTAGTTTTTTGAAGGCGGTTTTTTACAGGTAAGGTACACCCTTACTTAATTCATAAACAATAGGTACTATTCTTTAAGAAAAATCTATTTTATGAAAAGATCAACTAATTTTATGAATTCCAATAAATGTTGTTTAATTGTTTATTGACAAAATTAGTTGACTTTCCATACAAAGTGGGCCTCGCGCATGGTGCAGTTTCTATAGAGACTACATTTTTAACTAAGCTTGAATTTAAATCTCAATTATAGGTATTTATATGAGTAATTTATTAAGTAAGTAATGTACATATATATGACAATATCATTGTAACTATAGGTATTTATATTAATAACCATATGTAATATGTGGTACCTACCTAAATCTTCTTCATAATTTTGTAGATCTAAAAGTTTCGAGTGATGTCAATGTTGATATTCTGATTGGCTGTCTAGATAGGTAGATAGATAGATAAACAATTTATTTGCAAAAGTAACACACACATAATATTACAGTTCACAACAATTTTACAAACAAGAATACAACGAGACATAGAATAGAACAACATGTAATTTATTGTATGCTACAGCAGCAAATAGGTCCCAGCTCAACATAGACCTTGCCCGAGAGCAGGGTTGGTTTTCAGATGAAACCTTTTTAGTAGTAGTCAGACGCAGCAACCAAAGAAGTGAATGATAATAAATAATTAAATGTAAGTTTAAATGAAATACATTTATGGAAGATAGTGTAAAAAAAGTGTAAGTAAAAAAGTCTAGTATTTTTTTTAAGTTATAAAAACTTAAAACGTAACCTTTTAGACACCCAAAACATTTTTTCAAACATTTTCAACACACCATGTTTAAAATTTTATTATACTATACAGGGTGTAAGGAAAAGTATCATTCACCTTTAAACCACATACTCTACGATGATTTTTTTTTTGGTCTGATCGGTTTGCTCCCATAGTTAAAGTTGTTCAGTTTGATTCGTAGAGTATGTGGTTTAAAGGTTAATGATACCCATGATTTATGAGGGTTATGTTTTTCCTTACACCCTGTATTAGACTACGAATATATTTGATAGTCTCGTTGATGTCTCTTGTACCGCGTAGCACGCCTACGCGGTGTCGTTTGTAGCCGCCGACGCGACGTAGCGTTAAAACAGAACATTGAATTATTAAGCATTTTAGTTTTTGTTGTAAATTTGATACAACGTATGCTTACGCCTTTATGCCATGGCGGTGGTAGACAGAGATTATGGCTCTCGCCACTGACGCGATTCACGATTTTTACATGCCTACGAAAGTTACTTACCTAGTAGGCTAGTACTTAATAATATAAAAACGGATGGCGAATCTGGACCTAGTCTTTTTTTACGAAATCTACAAAGCATAGGTACTGATTGTAATCATTTTAAATAGAAAAATTTAAGGAATTTCGTAGAAAATAATTCACTTCTCTAATACCTAAGCTGCGTTCAGAACCTACAACCTATGTGCACCCAGAGTGCACCCCGAGCGCAACTTTTCGCACTAAAGGCCGTTCAGAGCCTCGGTGAAAGACGTTTTACTATAGAGCGAGTTGAAAAAACAACCGCACAAAAAGGTTCAGAACGCAGCTCTAGTAGGGATTCAAAATAAAAATAAAATTCATACAAAATAGCAAAACGCAGCCATAACAGCTATTTTCATCAAATATAAAGTATTTTTTGGTCATTACAGAGTCTTTATTTGGGTTCAACCATTAGTGTCTTGATATTTATCGTGAATTTTCTGTGACATAAAAACCACGAACCACCACAAACACCATCACCTTCTATCCTAAGTTTGATGTAAGAAGATATAATGGACTATCTATAGTTTATAAAATTTTGCTTGATACCTGTGACAGCAGGACGGAGCGATGCGTAAGAAATAAGAGTGACAGAGACTTACCTCAAAAATGTACGTATGTGACAGATGTCAAAGGTATCAAGCATAATTTTACAAAGAATAATTCTTATTGATAGGTTATCAGGTAGGTGCAGTCAAGAGCACGTCAAGCTTGACACTTTGTACCGTTCTTATTTAGTGCGCCATAAGCGTTACAATCGAACTGCAAGTGTAAAGCTTGATGTGCTCTTAACTGTACACTTATGTACGCTATTGGTATCATAATTATCATAAGGAGAAAGATCTTCTTCCCCCATATACTGTACATCACCACCAATTTACTTTTTTGTTAGTTTTATTTTACTCTACTAACTGCTAAGTTGCATTTATGTATGGTCCCTCTAAGACTGAGAACGATACGAGTATAATAATAATAAATAATAAATATCTTGGACAATGTCACACAAATTATCTAGCCACATTTAAAGTACCAGAATCTAGCCTGGACTTGTATTACGATGACTAGACAACGATATAGAATACATATATAGATACAAACATCCATGACTCGGGTACAATTATTCATATTCATCATACAAATATTTGTCCCTTACGGGATTCGAACCCGCGACCCTCGGCACAGCAGGCAGGTTCACTACCGACTGTGCTACCGGGCTGTGTATAACAGGCGCATTTGCCATTCTTCTTTAGCGAACGTGTACCCAACAAACATAGAGAAACAGAGATGTTATAGCATAGCATATGCTCACGACTATATTCCCCGAGGGGGTAGTCAGAGATATTCTGAAACTTCAGAACATCCACGAGATGTTATAATGTTATATAATTAATTATTTTTAATGTGTCATGTTCTTTTATTGACACTTGACACCTTGTTGAAGTTATCATGTTTATAATAGACTAAGATCCCACTGCAAGTTTTGTATATCGACAAGTTAAAGCAAAATGATACCAATCGAAATGTCGTGATAAGGATCCTAAAAAAATAAGGTTAACCCCATAGCAAAGCTTTGAAAGCTGAATGCAAAAGCTTTTTCTTCTGTGCTAATGTGCTAATTAATATTTTTATTAAAACCTGCCCAGAATGGAGGAGGTTTCATATGTGAAAGAATAGGTAATTGAAGTAAGTTTGTTCGTTTTTGAGTAAATCTTTCCCATTCACACAACCTTCAGACGGCAAACAGATTCTAGCTTTGTTTATAGACTTTAAAAAGGCTTTTGACACCCTAGATCACAATCAACTGCTTCAAGCCATGGATGAGTGCGGTGTTAGTGGCCCTACCAATAGGTTCTTTCACAGCTACCTAAGTAGCCGGGCGCTGAGCACTGTAGTGGCGGGCACGACGGGGGCGGACGCTGCTGTCACTCTCGGCGTGCCTACTGGTTCCGTGTATGGCCCGGTGGGGTACATCATGCACGTCAACAGCATGGTGAACGTAGTGAAACACTGTAGGGAGTTTATGTATGCAGACGACACATGCTTATTGTTATCCGATAGAGACGTAAACAAAATAAAACATAAATTACAACACGATTTTGAAAATATCACGAAATGGGCCCATGATAACGGCATCATATTAAACACTACCAAGACTAAATGTATGCATATACATTCACCCTATAATGTAACAGCAAGGGTGGTAACACCGGAGCAAATAAAAATTATTGGACACTCGTATGAATGTTTACACAAAGACAAAACTACATGTGCTTGTCAGAGTCTTCAATATGTACAAAATATTAAATATTTAGGTTTAATTATAGAAAATAATTTCAACTGGAAACTACAGATTAATAGTGTATGTAATAGATTGAGGTCCATACTCGGAAAATTTTATCATCTTAAGAGAATATTAGATAGGCGCACCCTGTACATGGTTTACTATGCATTGGCTGATTCTTTGGTCAGTTATGGACTGAGTTGCTATGGCTTAACATTTAAGTCGTACTTAGAAGAAATTAAGAAGCTACAAGTAAGGTTTTTAAAAATTCTAGTTGATGAAAAAACCAAAGAAAAGTACAAATATGATTATGGTAAGCTTTTTTCGGAGTATCTATTACCTGTAAATAGGAAAATAGAATACTTAATAGCTATAGAAACATATTACACAAAAGTTTTTAAGAATAAAGTGTGTCATAAATATAATACTAGAGCTAAGGGACAGGGGAAACTTATTCAACAAGGGTGCTTAACTACTATGGAGAGAGAACTAGACAGTATTTAATTCCAAAAATATGTAACAAATATCCGATATTATTAGAGGAGCACAAAATTAAATGTAAACAAACTTTAAAGAAAAAATTAAAACACTGTATGCTAGGTTAACCTAATTTAATTTAATATGGCTTTGTTAATATAAGATAAGCATTTAAGTTAAAATGTGATTAACGAGCGCAACGCCTACAAACTGTTCAGCAGTTTGGCGATATCTAAAATTGTAAACTTAGATGTAAGATTCTGAAAATAAAGAAATAAATAAAAAATTCAAGGATGACTCACGCTACACCGCACCGAGCCGGGTCCGAGCCGGGTCTGAGCCGAGCGTCGGCCGTAGCACGGTCAACTAATATTACATAATATTTTGTATGGACACACTCACGCTAACCGAGCCGCAACCGAGCCGGGGCCGGGCACAGTGTAGCGTGAGTCATTCTTTGAAGCCAATCTTTTATTGTTGTGTTGGTGATAATTTCAGCTTGTATTCATCCAAGTATTGCCTGAATAAATTAGGGTTTTGTAATATAATATAATATAATTATTTCATTTTACCGTCGTAGTTCATAGCAAGATTAGATAGATTAGTAACATAATAGTTACAAAAAAGTAAATCTAGTAAATTCAATTAAATCACGTCATTATTTTGTTTATACAATTTACTTAACTCATACACAAATCAAGGCACGATGAACAGGAACACAATTTTTGCATCTGACTGCTAGGCGCAAGGTGCGACAGGCTTTAGGGTTGCAATCCTATTTTTTTGGACTCTTAAACGATGACTTGGAATGCCACTGGAATAGTATCATTAAGTAAACAAATGTGTCTATGAAACTTGCAATGGGATCTTGGAATAGCAACAGACCAGTTTTTAACGCGGTATTCTCCACGAGGCGATCGCTCGCTGTCGCTCAGGACATCACATTATTTAGATAAACACTGGTTGTGGAATATAATGAATCACACAACTCGATACAACCGATTGTTAAATTACCTATGTAATAAAATAATTATTTCTGCCCTTTGTTTAGCTTCAGTTTTATGGAAATATTAATTGCAGTTACCTATATCGTGTGGAAAAAAATATAGTAGAAATAAAATGCGTTTAGCTACTGTTGCTCCTATTGTGTGTGTGTAGTATGAGAAATTATGTTTGATGTCCTTATTGACCTTATTGACTGGTATTTTTGAAAGTCACACTTTCAAATTCATGATCATGATGATGCTTAATCTCCATAGTAATTTTGATATTTCCATATTCAAATTGACGTGGGATGACTTTCAAAAATATTGCTCCTGATTTCATAACTAAATTCATTTTTGTTTTTGTGTGACTGTTTTTATATCTTTGTATTTAACGACGCTTGTGCTGACCGCTTTATTTTTGTGATTAATCTTAATGCTTTTTTTGAGTTTGAGTTTGAGTTTTGAGTTTTCAACTCAAAACTCAAACGTTTGAGTAAAAATCCTAAAAAAAATCATCAATGTATTATAAAATACTTCTTTTGTAGGTGAGGAAAATATTATAATTAATTTTCCTACCTGCACAATTACGTTGGATACTTATGAAAGGTCGTGCATATGTGATTCACACTTCACTATAATATTATGAAAGGTTTTCAGTCAAACTGAAAAAAACATGAATGAATGAGGTAATTAGGTATTTAAAGAAGAGTGGCGGATGCGCATGTTTTTCTGTCTCAGTCTTAGAGGAACCGCACACCGGAAAATCAATGAGACTTAGCAATACGTGTAGGGTGAAATAAAACAAAACAAAAACAAAAAAATTAAAACCGCATTCAAAAAAACTAAAAAAGCAAAAATAATATTGCAGCCGATGACTTTTTCGTCCGCATCTATAATTAATAAGTGAAAAACATTAATTTGTTATATCGATATCGCTGTCAAGCCGGTATGAATCTCGACAGGGCTTGCATTAGTACTTTGGCTTGGCTTGACACCGACTCCAATAAAATTAATATTCTTAACTTATTATAGATGTGAACGAAGAAGTTAACGACTGCAATATTATTTTTTGCTTTTTTAGTTTTTTTGAAGGCGGTTTTAACTTTTTCGTAAAATTTTGTTTATTTCACAATTTTTAGTGGTGAAACACATTAGTTCGACTTAGATATCAGTTATACACGCATAGGGTACATCAATACAAAGCAAATGCTGCAATTGCTGATGATTTGCTGTCAACTTTTGAGGAGTTCTATTGTGTAGCTCCGAAGCGCGTCATCAGATCTTCACCAAATTGAAATTAAATCATCTCAGGGGTAAATCCTTCAGAACAAAAAAGAATCATCCAAATCGGTCAAGAAATGCCGAAGTTATCGCGTAAATAAACCAAGCCGTCACTCATACACGTACTATTAGTCCATATCTTGAAAACTACTGAACCGATTTTCATGAAACTTACACTGTTCCCTACGTTGGAGAAAAAAAAGAATGGTTACAATCCGATTAATAGTTTCGGAGAAATGCATGGACAAACATACATACATACAAACATACATACATACACCTATGAAATTTTGTATATTTGTTTGGAACTCCTGATAGATTATCATATACGAATTCAACATCATTTACGAATATTTAGCAATTCCAATAATGTTACAATATCTACATAGTTACCTAAATATCGAATTGATAACCTCCTTTTTTTGAAGTCGGTTCAAAAAGCTAATTGGTTGTGACCTGTAGAAGTTGGAGAAAAGGTGTTACTCCTTATGATACTTTTTGTAACAAGACAAGTGTGGGATCCTTATAATCTTTCTCATTTGATAGTCCACTTGTCTTACCTAGGTATATACATTAATGGTTTCTATTTAAACGAATATTTACAATAACTGAATAATATTATGATAGTAGAAATGAGATTGTATAGAAAACGAAATGTCTGACACTATATTCAAACAAAGACGTTTCTTGACGACCAAAAAATACCTAGGAGATCATATTCAATGAAAATACCTAACTGCCGCAGTTGCGTTTTGCTACTACTTTTAGGCTGACTTGTGAAACTTACTAGTAATTTTCATTTTTGAATCCACACTTTTAGAGATGTGGAATTTTTTCCAAAAAATTCCATTAACTATATTTTTCTGTTCAACCGTCGAACAGTACCCTTTTTTATTAGTTTTCGTCATAAGCCACTGTTCTTTACACCCTGTGTAAGTAGGTAGCCTACCTACCTATGTGTGTTGGTAGGATCTGTGAAATTTGTCGACAACTTTATTTGTATTTTAGGTAATTTGTTTCTGAAAAATGTAGATTTAAATAATAATCATTGAACTTACAATTTTATATTGCACCTTAATCCTGGGGCATGTCTTTGAATTTGAAGTGAGGTCAGACAATAGAATACAATAAATAAATCTTTACTGATATTATGGATGACGAGATCATAACTCATGAACCAAATATAGCGTGGTCCATCATTAGATGACAGATTCCAAATTAGTGAAGTTCCTCATAGTTAGTCCCCAGCACAGACGTGACGTGAGGAGTGAGAGGCGACAAGAAGAGAGGAGTAATAATGGAGAGCATGTCTCGTTAGCGCGCGAGCGTGCGCTCATTAGCATGCGCTAGCGCACGGCTCGGCTAGGCTGCGCGGGGCGGGGCGGGGGGCGTGGCCGCGCGGGATTGGCCGCCGCATGCAAATGCGCCGCGCCGCGCCGCCCGCGCGCAATCACTGCGCACATCGCGCGCCGCCGCCGCGGACCCACCATTGTTTATCTCCGAGCAAAAACTCGCAAACTCGCCGGGCCTCGTTTGTCGGGAACATGCTCCAGCAAAAACTGCAGAATGCGCATAACAAGAAACGAGGCAGCTCTTTTTTGCTCGCGATTTATTTTCGTATCTCGACGCAGCGCGGGCGCAGGTCGCACGCGCAGCCCTTCTGGTGATAGTTATCCTAACGTCGCGCTGGACTCGTCAGTGCCACGGTTTTTGTGCAGCACAAAAACGGTCCAGTAGCCGGGTGGGGCTAGTGACCCCTCGGCTGAGACCCTGCGCGGGCGCATCTCTACGCGCGCGGAGTCAATTGGCGACATGGCCATTACTTTTAAATCACATTAACATTGAATGCGAGCCGACGGAACCCGACGTTGCGATGCAACGCACAATTAAAATAAGGCAATAAATTAACAGATATATAAGTACCTACTTATAAGTTACTTGTGTTGTGTAGGGCCGAGTAGGTACGCGATCGTTCCGCGGCACGTCGCTAATTATGAAAGCTTCACCATCTGCATTTAGTTCACGTTTCTATATTCTTACACAGCGCCGGGTGACGAGACGTGGATGTTGATAAAGTACCTACCTAGGTATTGACAATGAGAGAGAGATCAACTGGTCCTTACAAGTTGCAAGTTTATTCTTGTCCTATACCTTCTTTGTGTGCAGAGAAGATAAGTTTCAGTGGTTGGTACGGTGGGTGAAGAGCTAGTTAAGAGTTAATTTGAATTTTGGGAAAACAAAACTACCCACAAAAAATCATCAACATAGTAGGTACTTTACTTTTTCACCACAGCACTATGTTCCACCCTTATGACAATAAGAGTCCAGTTTGCAGAGGTGCAATTATCCGTTAACAAAGCTTAAAATTCAGCTCCAAACCAAATATTTGCCATTCGACCAAACTGCCCTATCAGGAACATTATCTGACCGTTTCAGACATTGCAGGGAATTAGAGATGCATTCAAAACTGGCATTATAATAAAATCTCCCTATCGCAGTGCTATCTAAATAGCTCTGTCTGAGGGGGAGGAGCGCGGGGCGAGGGCAGAGGGGAGATGGCTAGACGATCGGATTGTACGGAGCGAGCGAAATGATCGTCGAATCTGAGGAGCATCGCTTGAAATTAACGCTCAATATCGACCAATATTAGTGTTTCAAAGAACATTCTATTGTATTCTCTGTTTATTTTAAGATCACCTCTCATGGAATACTCCTACTGGAATGATTCAGCTAATAAAATACTAGTTCTACTTCCTTTCTTCATATATGCTGAGTAGCAGAGTCAGAAACAGCTCTTCATCAAAGTCGTTTATAATAATATTATATTTTGCCCGCTACTTCGTCCGTAGCAACTAGCTACCGCCATCGCCCCGTAGCATCATAAGCAAAGTTTCATCACAATGGTTCACACTAGTAGTTTTTCGTGATGCTCGACTAAAAAAGCAAACAAACAGTCATATAAAATCCAAAAATCTTTGATTTGAGGACTGCTTAAGTAGGTAACTGCCTTTGTAGTCTAATGGTTAATAAGAGCATTGGCTCTCGACACGGAGGTCGTGGGTTCGATTCACATGGGAGACACCTAGTGATATGTCACTTTGTGCGTTTTACTCCAGTTGGTTAGGACATTGCAGGCTGAATCACCTGATTGTATGAAAAGAAAAATGATTCCTTACTACAGATGGCACGTTAAACCTTTGGTCCCGGCTACTATCTTTGGTGGTAGTGGTAGTTACATAAAAACCACGTCAGAGGACTTAAGGCGGTCTGAAAAAACTCTGACACCAGGGCTCTGACCACACGATAAGAAGAAGATTGTACATGCTATACGTAGGTACCTACTGTCTGAATTGTTTTATTCGTTAAGTCGAGTCAAAAGCCTATGGACCGGCTTACTTCTGCCATACAGCAGTTGATGTCACTGAGAAAGCTTGAAAGGAATCAAGAAGGTAAGATTTGAGAACGAGTGGAATCTTCTAAAAAATTTCCAGCATCAGTTAGTGGCACGCAAAATGCGCCAATATTCGTTATATGCACCAGTTGGTTGGAGGGTAGCAGAGGGACAGTGGTTACAGGGAGGGGGGAGGGGTGAGGCAGACCGCGCTAAATGCCTATCTCGAGCTGGCAGCGGCCCAGCCACCGGCCGGCTAACACCCGGACAATCACACTGCTTTCACATTAGTTTAACGTTTCAGTTATTTTGCAACACATTTCATGTTACTTATTATTTAAAGCAATATTTCCTACCTTTCTGTGTAGCGATTTCTATTGTAGGAATACTCATTGGGATACAAATTGTAAGCGGAAGGTTCTGAAGGCTAAGCATGAGCAGGTAGGTGCAACATCGACGGAACATTTTTTAAAGTGTTTACAAACCCTAATTAGCAAAAGTTACAACTAATAGGTCGACGATACCCTCCTTCTGGCGCAGCCGGGAAAAAGATAAATAATGAATATGGTTTACATGTAGTGACCCAGTAATTTTTTATATGTTTTGGTAGTGACTCAACGTAGCAAATACCTCCATAAGAACTTAACACTGAAGGCTGGCATGGCAGCCACAGTCAAACCTAACAACCTAGTGTTGTTGATAACCTAGAGATAATTAGGTATAGTATCAACAAAGTTGGGATGCACATGATGCACTCCAAACCCCTCGAAGAAGTGTGCTCGAATATAGCAAGCAGCAACAGGTCGTATTTGATCCTAATATCTATTACTCTCAATATTCCAGAAAAATTAGAACTCTTAGAAATAAAAAATTTCTTCAAGACCACATCCTCAAAATTTGAGCAAACTCTAGCCTTCGTCAAACGTCTGACAACAGAAGACAGCGAGCGTCACGTCAGGGAGGCGTAATGATGAATGCAGCGGTACAAAGCGCGCTCATTACGCTTCTCATCTGCGCATTAGATTCGTTCTGAGCACGCATTCGTATTCAATAATGCGCTCGCACAAAAACTAGTCTTGCATTTGAATGAGTGGCTCGTTACCGGAGGCGCGCGAGGCCCGAGCGCGAGCGTCCAGTCGCCTCGGTCGCCCAATTTACAAATAAACCGCCGGGAACGTCCGCCGGCGCGGCGCAAAAACTGACCGCGCTCCTCCCCGTGCCCGTGCATATGAATGGGCCACTTTTTGCGGTCACCAGGAGCCTTTAATCTGACGCTTTGCGAATCACTGCAACTGCTGATGAATAACTAGAAAATCGAGTAACGTTGCAGGGACTGACCCGAGCACACGTCTCGCGTGGTTTCGCGCGTCGCGTTTTTGCCTGCTACGAGGCTCCGCAATCCTCAGTCTCTTCTTGTTCTTGTCCAAAAACAATCCCTGAGATTGGGATAGATTCTGCCATAAAATACTTGACACTGGCGGAAATGCAGTGCTAACGCACAAGCAAGAGTCCATTAACTATAAATAAAAAAATAAAAAAAAATAGAAAATCTTGACTTGTCAATCATTTTATTGTATTCACGTGCCGTACCGACTCACCTTCAGAATAGATCGTTCAATATTTTGTGATTACGATTGTGAAACGTTACCATTTGAAGCGTTCTTGCATTTTTAACCGACTTCAAAAAAGGAGGAGGTTTCTCAATTCGACCGTATATATTTTTTTTTTTTATGTGTGTTCGCGGATAACTTCGTCGTTTATGAACCGATTTCGATGATTATTTTTTTGTTGGAAAGGAGATATCCCAAGTGAGGTCCCATGATAAGGAAACCAGGATCTGATGATGGATCCCAGAGATATCGAGGGGAACCTTCGAAAATCGTAGTGCCGACTAGTGCGTTTGTTAATTTAAAGCACTACTATTAAATCGAACTAATGAATTTACCACTGAAAATTGTGAAATAAACAAAATTTTAACAAAAAAATTAAAACCGCCTTCAAAAAACTAAAAAGTTAAAAAATAATATTGCAGCCGATGACTTTTTCGTTCGCATCATAAGAACATTAATTTGTTTTATAGAAGTCGGTGTCAAGCCAAGCCAAAAAATGCAAGCCCTGTCGCGAATCGTACCTTCTTGACAGCGACTTCAATAAAACAAATGATGCGAACGAAAAAGTCATCGGCTGCAATATTATTTTTTAACTTTTTAGTTTTTTGAAGGCGGTTTTAATTTTTTTAAACATGCTAATAGTCCTACTAGAAGACTACTACATCGGACTCCACATAGGTGATCTCCAAGAAAAGTGCTTAACCAGCGTCTCGGAAGAGAATTTGTCATGAATTTATGTTTATATCTATCGTATTTAAATTAAAGGTATAGTCGATGAAGAATCTAGGCAAAGTCAGTCTTACTCTCTAAGGAGGCAGAGATGTGGAGTTCAGGTTCAGCTAAACTATATACCGCAAACACATGCATATGTAATGATGTAATGAATGAATGAATGAAGACCCTGGGCTGTACCCTGGGTGTACTGAAATTAAAGTACATTTTATGAGAAGACTTTCTCAATAAATGTTCTAGAAGAGTCAGAAAGCCCGTTGCCCCCCTTAGAAAAATAGAAAATTTTAAGAAATAATTAAATAGGTAAATAGTAGGTACCTACTATTTCATCATCATCTGGTACAATTCTAGCCAAAACTGAGAGGCAATACTGCAAAATTTCTATACATGCTGCAAATGTATAGACATGTATAATCTTGACTTTAACTATTCGGGAATTTCGATAAAACAAGTAAACGTAGCAAAATTTTTGGGACTTCACATAGATAGCAAAATGAACTGGAATATCATATAGAACACCTATGTAAACGAGTAAACCAAGGTTCATATGCACTGTATAACCTCTCGGCAAAATTGTAGATAGTGCAGCTGTCATAACGGCATACCATGGGTACGTGGCATCTGTCTTAAGGCATGGCATAATGTTTTGGGGAAACTCTACGAACAAAGATTTCGCCTTCAAAGCTCAAAAACGGTGTATTTGGGCTATTTGCGATTTGAGACAAACACAATCATGTAGGCCACATTTCTCAAAACTTAAAATTTTACCTCTTCCGTGTTCACGAATTAAATATGAATTAATATGAATTTAATATGAATGTAAGTACATTTACGAATGTGCCGTATTTACGAATGTGCCGTATTTGTAAAATCAAATATCAACTTATTTAATTTTTGAACTCGTCTGCGGCATCAACACAAGTTGGAAGTGGTACCTTCTAGGACAGCTTTACTACATAAAAGTCTGTTCTGTAGGACACCTCATATTTATAATAAACTTCCCAAGCCCATAAGAGATACAACCGAAATCATTTTTTTAAAGAAAAAACTCTTTGATCTGCTTAATTCTAAATCCTACTACAGTCTTAATGAATTTCTGAATGATACTTCGATTTAAGATTTTTTGCAATGACTTTGATTAGGTAAATTTTTTGTTTTGTTCTGACATTAAGTAATAACTGTGTTTGACTTTGTTTATTTTGTTTAATTATTTTTAATTATTTTTTTAATGTTTCAATGATTGCATGAATGCTACCCACTATTGGCCCATGTGGCGGAACATAGCTGAACTATACCATAAGTAATAGTGTCATCAAATTATGTTATTATGATTCACAATAAAGAATATTTCTATTTCTATTTCTGTAATGGCTGGAGCGCTCATATCACAGCTGTTATTATTTATGGAAAATCGTATTCTTCCACCTTTACAATGTGTTCGACAACTTTTTAAACGTTGGTTACGGCAGGCCTTAGGAAACTGAACTTTAACATTTCAATCAATAAATTAATCTTTATTTACCACAACAAATTTGATGAACTGACTGGCCGGTTGCCCTTAGGCAAAATCTCTTGCTACGCCAATATATATGATTGTGGTTGGAACATAACAAGATGATCATAATAACTGGAGAAGTTAATGCCTGTACGTTATGAAAAGCGTCGTCGTAGGGGCTCTGGCTCGGCGGCGACAGGAGATCGTCTGATTATGTAACGAGCGCGGATCCACCGGCGGCCGCTTTTTGCACCCGACAATGTCCGCTGCGGACGCGGCGCGGCCGGGACGAGCGCATGGAAAATTCAACAGATTATCTCATACTAGCTGGACTGCCTACCTCTTACCAACAATTATCAACATTACTGATAATCAGTTGTTGCATAAAGCCACTATTGCCCTAAACCTATAAGACTGCAAAAATACACAAATTATCGTGATCAGCCTCTAAACATATACAGGGTGTAATATAAAATGGGACAGTCACTTAAAGGGGTGCTTCAGACCATCAAACAAAACAACTTTCTCTACCAATATTGAAATCGCGAAAAAAAAATCGGGTGTCCCATACATTTCAGTCGAGTTATGTTTGCAGTTTTGTATGGGAGAGCCGATTTTTTTTCGCGATTTCAGTATTGGTCCCATAGAGAAAGTTGATCAGTTTGATGGTCTGAAGCACCCCTTTAAGTAACTGCCCCATTTTATATTACACCCTGTATACCAACTACTGGAATAAAGGCCTCATATTTTCCACTACTTACATTCCAATTTTCATTGGTGTCCAATTCTTGCACCTTATGTAACCACATGAAGCAATAAACTATTAACGGTACGACTATGTCTAGGTACCTACTGCCCGCGATGCGGCTTAGCAGTTTCGACATACAACAGTTTCTTCTTTTGCTTATGATGGTATGGTTCATCATATTTTACTTCTAAAGAGCCATTAGTGGTTGTAAGTTCATCTCACTGGACTTTCTACAGGAAAACCTTCAATCTTCTTATTTCAGTTTTCAACACTTTGGAACCTAGATGACAAAGGTCCTAAGAGCTAAGCCTTGCCTCTGTATAAGAAAGAGTTTATCTAGGCCTCGCATTCTACTTGATGTCAACTTAGCATTCTAATAACAGGTAGGTAAAAAAAGGAAACTGGACAGTTTACAAAAGCAACATACCTACAATACAATATGTAATTGAGGCTAAAAGCACAGAACCTACTATAAACCTTCTACCATATGAATAGGTTAATAATAACTATATTATTACCTATTCATATGCTTCTACACCTACCAACTGCAACCTCGACAGATATAACTTTCTAAGAGATGTACGGTCCTAAGCTAATCGATTTATTACAGTTATATTTTTTATTTGGGGACTCGCCTTGCGGTAGCATTTCCCCTCTGCCACGGTATAGGAACAATTGATCTTTTGCATTTACACCCAATTTTATACCTTATCACTAAACGATATAGCGAAACAATAATTTTTAACCGACTTCAAAAAAAAAGGAGTAGGTTCTCAGTTCGACCGTATATTTTTTTTTTTAATGTGTGTTCGCGGATAACTTTGTCATTTATGAACCGATTTTGATGATTCTTTTTTTGTTGGAAAGGAGATATCCCAAGGGTGGTCCCATGATAAGGAAACCAGGACCTGATGATGGATCCCAGAGAAATCGAGGGGAACCTTCGAAAATCGAAGTGCCGATTAGTGCGTTTGTTAATTTGAAGCACTACTGTTAAATCGAACTAATGAATTCACCACTGAAAATTGTGAAATAAACAAAATTTTAACAAAAAATTAAAACCGCCTTCAAAAAAACTAAAAAGTTAAAAAATAATATTGCAGCCGATGACTTTTTCATTCGCATCATAAGAACATTCATTTGTTTTATAGAAGTCGGTGTCAAGCCAAGCCAAAAAACTAATGCAAGCCCTGTCGCGAATCGGCTTGACAGCGACTTCAATAAAACAAATGAATGTTCTTATGATGCGAATGAAAAAGTCATCGGCTGCAATATTATTTTTTAACTTTTTAGTTTTTTTGAAGGCGGTTTTAATTTTTAACATTCAAAATTAGAATCTAAACTTATGCGGAATAAAATCCAAAGTTGCGTATTTCATGTTCCTCGCCCCCCGCAAAAAGTGGCAGAAATGTTTCTTAGTAGAATGACACGCGTAACTCGTCCCTTTATAAATTGTCTAAGTTATTTGCTTATCAAAGAATGTATAGTAAGAACTTCTTTGTAATGTTATGCTAAAAGAAGGCCTTGCTAAAACTAGACTCTTAACAGTTAGTAGTTGCAGCAAAGTATCAAATCACACCAAAAAGGGTTATGATCACGACTTTATGCTCGTATCAAAAGAGGTATAAATCTAACACAATCTCAGCTAATTCCCGCTGATCACAATCTCTACAGCTCGACGTCATCGGTGGTCATCGAGCAACGCGAGCGCAGGTCGAGCGCTAGAACATTCCAAACTGTTAAACGTTCATCAGATGGCGCGCTATCAGCACAAATGCAATCAGTGTAAATTGTGGAGCAGTTGTAATGTGGATGGGTAATTGTTTCCCCATGGCTGTGTGGCGTTATGACACGGCCCGGGGCCGTAAGTCAGGTGCTCGTGAGGCGATACCATCTGCGCCCGCGCCGCCCGCGCCGGCCCGGCCGCTACGTGCGCGCTCTGCCGGATTAACTGATAATTTTCATAACTAATTATCATATTTTTGCTTGTTGGCCTCGCGTTTTCACCGCAGGTAACTTATGTTACGTATCACGCAAAATATCGTTAAGATAATTTTTTTTAAACAAAATGAAGAACATTCATTCTATGTAAGCTTAAGGTAAAAAAATCATATTAGTTTCATATTTGGGTAAGATTTTTTAGACTATCAAACTAAACAAGCTTCATAACTGGATCAACATGGAAATCACAAAAAAACAGGTATTCCGTACATTTGAACAAACAATTTATTTTTCAAAAAAATCGTCATTTCTATATGTTGGGTTCTTAGTGAAAGTTGTTCAGTTTGAAACACCCCATATAATATGTACTACATTTAAGTTTACACCCTGCACCCTGACCCTGCACCCAGACAAAAACTAAAAAGAAGACAATTATTGTAAAATATTACCAATTATTTTATTTACATTCTCGTAACGCAAAATTAAAATAAATAAATGAATTGAATTGAATAAATTTATTTTTTAGGGTTTCCTACTCAAGCGGTGAAAACGGGACCTTATTCATAATCATAAGCCTACGTTATCCGTCTGTCTGTCTGACCGTCCTATTTAGGGCTGAACGGCTTTACTCTTGAACGGTAATAGTAATACAAGAAACATTATCATAGTTTTGTCTCGCTCTATCCTAAAAACGGTAATACATAAAAACGTCAAACTTGGTGTGATTATAGAGCAAACTCTACAGCATGACAACGAATAAATGTAAATAGCAACTAGGTAGTAGCTTCCATGCTAATAAAAATGTTAGAATCACCTTTAGCAGTTGTAACGAATCCAAGTGGACCGTGAGGTGGGGACCAGGAGACTCATAAGTATAGGATTTACTAGTATGGGCTCCTGTCTTCCACGCACTATTACACATAAGACCTTGAAATTGTATTCTTATATTTAAGTTGTAATAATGTTTGTGGAAGAAAATAAAGTTTATTATTATTATTATTTATTATTATCTAAAGTCCGGGTACAGGGCCTGGAGAAAACAAAACTTTGTACGGAACCCTCGGTGCGCGAGTAGCCCGACTCGCACTTGACCGATTTTATTTTAAATCACTATTTTATTTATCGCATACTATTCGCGACTAGGCTTGGTGTTATTTATCTTTACTTGGCTTGCCATAGGCACAGGCCTGATACTCCTCGTACGTGTGAGTCCGCGCGTCGGTGACCTTGAGGCGGCGTGTGTATGCAATAGGGTTGATACTTGCGGAAAACGAATAATGTGTAAGTTTACACTGGTGCAAGGAAATAATAAAATACTTAATTTTTATTCGCATAAATTAAATTTAAATTACTCGTTGTGGCATACTTGATAGAGGAGGTAGGTAATTTTTAGTAAGTAGGTATAGTCAGCTGAACAGATAGTGTGGTTCTGTTGGTGCCTACCTAAAACTTATCTATACTGTTATAAACGACGGTGGCGACGGGCTCACTCCCCGTCAGACTAGACAGAGTTTCGGTACGGTACTACAAGTGAAATGTGGATGTTCTGAGGTTTCAGAATATCTCAGACTACCACCTCGGGGAATATGAACGTAAGCATATGCCTATGCCTTTTATAAAACTGTAAATGTCTGTTTGTTTGTTTTTAACAGCATCACGCAGAAACTACTGAAACGATTTATTTTCGTTTACATCTAAAATAAAAGAAAATACATCGAAAATAAACTATTTATTTTCGTATTATTTGGCGTATGCTTCGTTCCCGGTTCGCCGAGTCAAAGAAAATTTTTATTTCAACTGCCGAGTCGTGCCGTCTCGTGCAGCGTGCAGCCATGTAATTCGACCGTCAATGAGTTTAGGTCCCACCCGCTCGCGACCCGCGCACCTCCCTGTGCTCGCCCCGACACCCACGCATAGCCGCGAGCGCTTTTACGAGCACACATGCATGAGTATCGCTTCTTTTCGCGTAGTGTATATTTTCTTTGCCATAGATACCAACTTAGCTTTTAATTGGTCCATAATAATTATGTTTGTATAGTGCAAGAACCACTTTCAGATAAATCAGTTCACAAGAGTTCAGTGACTATCTCATGAATCTCCATCGTTAACCGCCTCTTTTGCACTGACTAGTGACTACCATATTATGTTTGGCCGCGACGTTGTCCGTGGCACTGCGCATGCGCGTGCACCGCTACATTTATAAAATTAAGAATATTAAGTTAATGTAACGTGTACCTAGTGGCGCTCCGCTCGTGACCGGCCGCGGTATCGCGCCGGTATCGGCCGTGGCCGGCACGGCGCGGGCGCAGGGAGGCGCGCATAACTTGCGCCCGATCATATTGCCGATATGACGCGGCTGACTTATTGATTCCCGCTTCAATTAGAGCCTCGGTGCTGCGCGGGATCACCGCGCGGGCGGCCTCTCCGATCATCCTTAATTACACGGAAACTTTGAAATTATTTCTTTCTAAAATGCACTTTTATAACAAACGAGCTTTTACCCGCGACTTCGTCCGCATAAATTATATACCAGATTTTAAGTCAGATGATAAGCTATCAAACAAAAAAGTTTCATCAAAATCGGTTCAGTAGTTACTCGAACAAACAAACACCCAAACAAACAAACAAACAAACAAACAAACGAACAAACAAACAAACAAACAAACAGACTAAAAATCCAAATATTGGTGATTCGGAATCAGGGACATCTAAAAATCATACCGTAATCTTATTTTTGTAAATATCTTCAATGTACAGACACACTTCTGTTACAGTTTTATTAGAAGTAGCATGCTCACGACTATATTACCCGTGATAATCAGAGATATTCCACATTCAGAATGTCATTATTTAGTGTCAGGTAGTGAGAAAATGAAGCATAATATAAGATAAGATAACACTTTAATTCATATAAAACAGTACATAATAGGTACACAAAAGTGAACAAAGAAAGTACATTAGTCAATGAATGAATGAATGAATGAATGAATGATATCATTTATTTGAAAGATTTTTGGTGTACTTAGGATATTAATAAGTTCTCACAGAGACAACAAAAATCTGCTGTGATGGCGTACAAAAATTTTGTTAAGAAGTTACAGGATTCTTAAATTTTACATTTATTATTCAATTATTAGTAGTAAGTAATTATCAACATTATCATTAAATCTGACCAAATATATCTCATGGTATAAGAAATCACAAAATTTTGTTATATAATAAATTAATACTTAGGAGCCCCAATAGAATCATTGACTGCAATAATCAATAATCATTCACATGTAGGTTTTATCACGATGCTCTTTACCTTCATAGAAAAACTAGTGGTGTTACAATTACAACTTATAAATCTTAGTGACTTTTAAATTTCTAAAAACTCATCATCATCAATAAAGCAAAAGTACCTAGGCAAAAGTACCTACCTTGGCCCCTCACACGGTGGACCGACGACCTGGTGAAGGCGGCGGGAAAACGTTGGATGAGGGCAGCGCAGGACCGGTCGTTATGGCGATCCTTGGGGGAGGCCTATGTCCAGCAGTGGACGTCCATCGGCTGAGATGATGATGATGATGACCTACACAAACAAATCTCGATATTTTTCGGTTATTTTGGCGTAAAATAAAATATACGGTATTGTTATTAATTAAAGATTTTGTCCGGACATGCGGTCTAATCTCAAACTAGCGACAGAGATTGACATTAATATGGGTTAACTACTTGTTAGAATAAAAGGATGGGATTACTTCCCTCGTTTGACAGGCGTAAAGATAATAAGATTAAGTCACGTGGATGTTCTGAGGTTTCAGAATATCTCTGACTGCCCCCTCGGGTAATATAGTCATGAGCATATGCTCAACTAGATCATATGCTCGATCTATGCATATAAGCATAAGCATATGCTTATGCTTATATGCATAGATTAGTATCTAAATCTAGATTTAAAAAAATATTGAATGAAAATAGTTTTTATTTTTTGTTAATTATGTAATTGTTTATTAATTGGATCTTAATTAAAACTTTCCCTTCCTATTTATAGACTGCCATTCAAAATATAAATAGCGTTGACCTACAGACAGACGGCCAGACGGGCGATAAAATGATGATAATTATTGTTTATGTTAACCCCTTCGCTGTCAGTGGTTAGTAATTCATAGAGCCGTAGCCGTGTCGGTGGTGGCGGGTTAACGGTGCTCCCTGTTTTTGTAACATGTCGCGATGCTCACGCGCATGTGTGCATAATATATTTTGTTGGTGTGTGTGTGTGTGTGTGTGTATGTGTGTGTGTGTGTGTATGTAGGGTCGAAGGGCCCGCACTTTGCGCTGACCACTTTCACCTTCGTAAGTAATCAACATAATTACGCGTTACCTGCGCCATCTTTTACACAATAATTTTAATTAATACGATTTTTAGCTTCTATGCCTATGATTTTTTTACCGTGTCGAAATTTTTAGGGGTGGTTCAGACCATCAAACTAAACGACTTTTAATATGGAAGCAAATCTGAAATCGCAAAAAAAAAAACAGCTGCTCCATACTAAACTGCTATGCCTGCTCGACCCAAATACAGGGTGTAAATTAAAATAGGACAGCTACTTAAAGAGGTGCTTCAGACTATCAAACTGAACAACTTTCTCTATGGGACCAATATCGAAATCGCGAAAAAAAAATCTGCTGTCCCATACATTTCAGTCGAGTTATGTTTGCAGTTTTGTATGGGAGAGCGGATTTTTTTTTCGCGATTTCGATATTGGTCCCATAGAGAAAGTTGTTCAGTTTGATGGTCTGAAGCACCCCTTTAAGTAGCTGTCCCATTTTATTGTACACCCTGTATAATGAGACAGCAGATTGTTTATTTTGCGATTTCAGATTTGCTTCCATAGTAAAAGTTTACTTCGATGGTCTGAACCACCCCTAAAAATATCGACAAGGTAAAAAATTTTCATACGGCATAGAAGATCCCGTACCTTATTAAGAACAACAATATTAATCTTTTGCCCTCTCATCTATCGTCGCTGGGAGCCGAAACGAAAGGTTGAAACAGTTTTAAGGAAATGATCAGTCCATCAAACTAAGCAACTTTCATCTATTAATTAGCTGTTCCATACAAAACTGCAATCCTATTCGACCCAAAATGTGCCTGTCCCTCAATCGACGGAAGAGTATGAAAAGATATATGAAAGTGACAAAATCGTAGCGTGAGGAGTTCCGTGGTCTCTACCTACCCCCGTGGGAGGGACAATGGCGTGAGCTTATGTATGTAGTAGGTAAGATGGGTATACCGAACGGACTCGTGTTGATATTGTGTGCTATTTTTTAATTTCACACATCCTAATTCGTATACGAATAATGAGTAGATTCCATAATTGTATAGTTTATGTCGCTTTTTGAAACGAATTAATGATGTGTAATAATAATAAGTCATTGGGTAATTAACTAATTGCACCTCCATTCTTAACTGAAAGCTAGGGATCAACGTAGACGTTAGATGGGAGAAACGAAAATTAATAACATTATAGAACACAATAATTGCGAATCTTAGCGCAGATACTTTACCTAGGCATTGATTCTAATTCTATTTTGGAGATTAAGGCTCCATAAGTATTGATTGATACTCTTAGATAAATCATGATTTTACAGGGTCCTTCTTAATATTATGCTGTCACTTTTTTAAGGGGATGGTCAGACCATCAAACTGAAAACTTTCTCTACGGGATAAACATCGAAATAGCAAACAGCTATCCCATACATTTGGCTCGAGTAGGTTTGCAGTTTTGTATGGAAGAGCAAATTTTTTTTCCCGGTTACGATGTTGTTCCTATAGAAAAAGTTGTTCAGTTTGGCGGTCTGAACATCCCCTAAAAAAGGATATGCATATTAAGAAGGAAATAAAGAGTTATACAGCTGACGTTTTTTTAAAGGGATGCCCAGACTAATAAACTAAACCACTTTCTCTATGAGACCAACATCGAAACCGCGAAAATAAATCTGCTGTCCAATAGATTTGACGAGTAGGATTGCAGTTTTTTACGAAACAGCCGTATTCTTTCGCGTTTTCGACGGTGGTCTCATAGAGAAAATTGTTCAGTTGTCAAAAATTAAGAAAAACATACTGCAAAAGTACAATAATTGAGTTTCTGAAAAGAACTCATAAATGTTTAAGAGATCATGGAGATAACAAAACAAATAAACGATTATATTCATAACAATAGCAGACCCACAGAAGACAATAATTTAAATTACACGTTATACAACAGATCGGACGATAACGACGACCCACGGGGTCAATGCCCCCCCCCCCCCCCCCCCTCGAAGCTCATCCCAATAGTTAATTACTTAATAATACCTAACCAGTGTGGGATCAATTGAATAAAGACACCCCGCGGCGGCGGCGCGGCGAGCCGCTTGCCTCCCGTACCATCACGACTCTACATCGAGCAGGCATCCATCCTGTATAAATATCGCAAACAAATATTAAGAAGCAGAAAAAGGCGGCATGCGTGCGCGCATCCGGCCAAGACATCGGCTTAACTAGGCCTGCCCCTGCCCCTCGCATTATGCGCTAATTGCTGTTAATATTATCGATAAACTTTCATTTAGACAATATTTACATATCTTCATTTGAATAATATTATATCAATTTAATACAATACATTACCATTTAAATATGTATAACGGACATGACATATGTGACTGAGAGATCAGTTTGTTTACTACCTGAAACATAAATTACATACATTTTAGATACTTGCTTTTTCCCCGCGACTTCGACCGCGTAGAATTTCTTTTTATTCTATCATTTACCGTCTTGACAAAATATATTGTGTGAATATGACCTTAATGGACAAAATTACATAAATTACTAGATTTTTCCACGCAACTTCGGCCGCGTAGATTTTTTTTAGGTGTTATCCATATGGTCTTGACAAAATATACATATTGTGAGAATAACCTCAATCCGTTGTCATTCAGAAGTTACACGATAATTACGAACCTATGATTAGGAGAGATGTAAACGATTTATAAACCATTACTGAAGCAATAATTGATTTGGGTAATTGAAACAGGTAATACTTTAAAGACAAGACCTTTATTATTATAACACTTTATTGTACACACAGACCACGACAAAACCTTTATCTATCGCCGAATGCTTCTATATTTAAAAAGCATCTTTTAATAAATAGTTAAAAAGTTATTCTATGACGCTGTATGTTAAAGAAAGGAAACAATCTAATTTGCTTGTATGCAAACAGTTCAGGCCACTCCAACCAGCCACACAACATCGACACGGCGCGGCGCATCACTAGCTCACCTCGCTGCGCCTGCGCAGGGCCGTGCGCAAAAACTATCAAACTACCGCCAATTACCGGTAGCGGCTAGTTTTTATACCGCGAGAACTTTCTTCCATTTCCATATTCATTGCAAAGAAAGGGTGAAATTATACCCGAGACATGAATATGCTAACGGCCGAGCTGCGTGGTAAATGCTAAAGTTGAATAACACTGCGTGGGGACGGACGGACGGACGGACAGACGGACAGTTGCGTGCCGCCACTGAGTTATACTGCGCTGTGCCCGCTACTGCAGCGCTGATTAAACACATGCGCTTTAGTCACTCATTTACATTTTATATTGAGCTCAAAATTACGCGCTCATTAATTGGAGTGAGTCTTAAGTTATGGTACTCGATTTACAAGTCTGCGGGTGCACTTACTCTAACAATAACTGTTCGATGTATTTATCATTCTTTTCTGCATAGTATTAAGTCTAGAGGATGAGCTCAAACAAAGTGGGACATGGTCAAGAAGGCAAATAGATAATAGATTTAGATATTGAACTCGCATGATGCCAATCTGGGAATGTGCTATAGTCCAATTTTTTTTTTTTTTATTAACTATGGGTTTGCTCTTGACCTTAATCCAGTCCTCAGGACGAAGATGGGGTCGTAGATGTAGCGAGCTTACCCAGAAGATGCCAAATAAGCAATCATTGCATCTTATAGCGATATCAAGTGAACGTTACTTTCTTCGATTCATATGACTGAAGACAGGAGGAGTAGGCGTGATTGAGGTAGTGATTTTAAGGCATAAATGATTAATAAAACATCTTATTAGGTTTGAAAAAGATTAATGGAAAAATACAGCTTACGTTGATTCTTATACAGCTAAGCCCATCTACACGTCGTAATTGATATTCAATTACAGGATACATTTTTAGTTTCGTTTGATTTTATTATATCCAAACAGAGACTATACATACGCTGTACTATACAGATCAAAGTATACAAACACATATACCTTACTTCTCATCTTCGATGCACTCATCTGTGTGCATGTTCTCGAGTGTATAACACTTTCTCGACCACAGTAGGTTAATGTTCTACGTTTAGTGTTTCTCTTGATCCGACACCATGCTTCTACATGCTAATCTTTCTAATATTTTGTGTTATGGCTATCACCATTATAACGTGTGAAACAAAATGACGTTGGAACTTACTGCTCATACAAAAGAGAAGTAATGTTATGTTCAAGAATGCAACGTAGGTATTCAACCTGCGCTTGCAGCGAACTCGCGCATTTAACAAATTTTTATTGTATTCCGAGACGTTAGCTGCTGGGTGGAGGAGCCGGGGAGCGGTGGAGGCGGGGAGGGGGGGAGTCCAGTAATGATACATTCGCACGGAGTGAGGTGCGAGGTAATAATGAGTTATGTACGTGATCCAATTATTTGGGCGCGCGCTCATTACGCGCTAAGTGTGAAATATGGCCGGCTTTATTACTACCATCGCTGACTTCTCAACTGCCCCCCCCCCCCCCTCCCGCTACTTCTTCAGGAGGAGAGGGGTGACTCGCGGGGTGGGGGGTGGCGCCTGCAGCACTGCAACTGTGCTGTACTAAATCATAATAATGTAAGGTGCGGAGCGAAAACGGGACATAAAAGGGGTTGGACTATTTTACAAGGTAACTTATGGACGAGGTGCAGCTCCCGGCCACCGCTATGACTGCTATAAACTTTAAACGTGTCCCATTCTTATTTTTGTCTTCAGGGGGAAAGGGAAAACTTATCTTTAATAGGGCATACACAAGGACTATTTTCTAAAAAAAAATACCCGTTTACAAACTTAAACTAAGGATTGGCCGGGAATAAGTAATGGGTGGGAAGAAATGGTGAGGACCATTTCTTCCCACCTATGTGTTGGTACGAGGCGACTAAGGGATACGGTTGATGAATGTTTTTGCGAACTATAATTGACATTTGTGAACATTAGACTCTAAATTCCACCCTATAATAAAACACTACATAATAAACGTTTTGTTCCTCGCTATAACTACACGCTTTAAAAGATCTTTGACAGTTGTAATATATGTCTAATTAGACGACCACGAAATTAAATCTGCCTACCAACCAGTTATCAATGTGAATACCTTTAAATTGTGTTTCATCCTTCATTAATCATTATGAACGGGTGATATTTTAAAGATTGTACCTACTTGGTTGCAGTAACGAGGGAGGGTATCCTACCGGCTGCGCCAGGCGCTCGACGAGAGAGTTATTCCATTAATTAGAGCGCCGCTGTCCCGCGACACCCCCTCCAGCCTGTAGGTACCCACCCCCACCCCCACCCCCTGCTCACCCCCGCACAAAAACAAAGCAAGCAATAAGGAGCTCAGGGCTGCCATTAACCTATGGAATGTGGATTTATGAAAAGAGTTTGTAATTACTATTGGATGTATGACGGAACTTGCGAGGACATTGTGTTTGCTTCCTTTGATGACAGTAACTATAGTAACTGATGAAACTGAACTCACAATGAGTGATTCTTTAAAAAGGTTTATTTGATAATAATAATTATAAAAATAACAAAGTTTTATTTTTGAAGATCTTATTAATTCATTTTAATCGAAAACTGAAAATTTGCTAGGCTTGAATATGTTTGAATAATTAATCAATCAATCAATCAAATATACTTTATTTACACCAAACACATAAATACAGTACAGAGCAGGATACAAAAATAATTATGGTACAAATAACGCAGTCTTATCGCTAAAAAGCGATTTCTTCCAGACAACCTTGGGGTAGAGGAAATGTTAACTTAGAATACGGGTCGGTGTTAGAAAAGAAAAAATATTAATTATGTCACTAAATTTCGTTTAAGCCTGCATGCGTTTTGGTGCTCCCATAATTTAGGGCTTTTTCATGCATATACAATACAGTCTGTCTGGAAAAATTCCTGACTACCAAGAAGTATAAAATACCGAAATATAACATTGTTGCTGACTACGTAGAATTTGACGTAAGGTTATCCTAACGTCAATTTCTAAGTAGTCAGGAACTTTACCAAAACAGTAGCTCGAATCATTTCGAAATTGTTTAAAGTTAGTGGAAATGAAATAAGATTTTATTATTGAATTTGCTTTCTGGAGCAGGCTGCTATTTTCAATGAATTTCAGTGTCCATTTTCATGAAGAATGAAGATCTCTTCAGGCGAGCGGGCAGCCCTAAGTATTCAGTCTGTTCAGACGCGGGGGTGCGGCGGGCGGGCGGGGGGTCGCACGCTGTTAGAATAAAACATTATTCATAAATAGGATATTACGGCAGGTGCCTTCCCCCCGCGCACCTCACCTCCCCGCACCGCGCGCTGCAGCCTCCCGCCCCCGTGCGGGGGTGGCTCGCTACAGTGCAATAGGAAAATATCTCGAAACGACGGCTTTGTCAAAAAGAAATGTTGACTTTCAGTCGATACAGTTTTAAGCTCCTTTCATCAGGATTATTGGGATATATAAGTACTCCTATAATTAAACACTCACGGTCGCTTTCAGGGTGGTCAAGAGCATATATGAACATTTTCTCTTAGTAGCCTCCTATTATCGCCACGTTATTGTGAGTATGATATGAACCCATGATGCCCAAAGCCAAAGCTCTATCAATATCTGAAGGGAATAATATACACTTTTTGAAGGGGATGATATGATTTTCTTTTCGCGATTTTGATGTAGGTCCCATACTCCCATAGAGAAAGTTGTTCAGTTTGATGGCAAGTGTCAGCATATTAAGAAGGACCCTGTATATATTACTGTAGTCGTTAGTTTTTCATTCTCAAGCCACATATAACTGAAAATCAATTGCTTATCCCTTTCTGGGTGGGTAGAAACATGGCTACAACTGCCAACTATCTTTTTAGCGTCGCTTATCCCCAATTTTGGGAAATCTTAACTTAACATATTATATCCTACATAATAAAAGTGCAAACTCCTATGGAACACATTTGTGTAGAGTTGTTAGGTATTGCATTTTTGTATGGAACAGCAGATTTTTTCCCCAGATTCGATGTTGGCTGGCTCCATAATGAAGGTAGTTCAGTTTCGAAACTCTTGTCTATGTGGTATGTTTGTGTCTATGCATTAAATCCCACACCCTAGAAGTGAATAGCTTTAGTGAGTACTTTTAACATTCGATATTTATATGAGGTGACCGTTGTGTCACTCTGCTATTAACAACTCTCCATATATGACTCGACAATATTTCAAGAAAATGTTATTCTATTAGGCAGTCGGATTTATAACGCAGTCAGATTTATGGGCCAGTCTGATGGTAATGAATGGTAGTTTTTTTCGCGATAGCTCGTAGCGCGCGTTACGCTCGCATGTCTCGGTCACATCGATCGTGCGCAGGCGCAGCTGCTGTGTGGAGAAGAGAGTGTGCGTACCTTCCACAGTATCACTTAGATAATTATTCTGTTTTTAATATTTAACAAAAATGTATCTGTGTCTGTGGTAATTTAAAAGATTGTATGTATGTCGGAGATCCAAATAAATATTTTTTTTTTGTTCTTTCTTTCTTTACTTCGATTTTATTTTATCTCACGCGTCTGAGTAGTATATAAAACCCCTGGTGTAATTCTTTGGTTTCTTTTCAAACCTGAAAATTATTAAGGCAGAAAGAGCTAATAGCAAATAATCGAGTACCAAACAATCAGTGATCTAGTTTCAAAATATCATCGATGGTCCTCTGAGACAACGGAAACCGACTGGTGTATGTAACTCCAGTAGCACCACTCGCCTCCATTCCTCAGTGTGTCGGTCGATGGGGTCGATGCTATTATGATTATGATGATAATATCATTGATGATCCTCTGAGACAATGCAAACGACTGGTGTATGCAACTGCAGTAGCACCACTCGCCTCCATTCCTCAGTGTGTCGGTCGATGGGGTCGATGCTATTATGATTATGATGATTATATCATTGATGATCCTCTGAGACAATGCAAACGACTGGTTTATGTAACTCCAGTAGCACCACTCGCCTCCATTCCTCAGAGCCGGTCGATGGGGTCGATTCTATTATGATTATGATGATACATTTTGATAGCACGCTAAATTATTGGCCAATCAAGATGTGCCACCTTCAATGCCTTGCAACGATTGGCTAATTATTTTCGCGCCCTTTTTGCTGCTATCCTACTATGCACCATTTGATTACTAAATGACTTCGGGTGTTGTCGGGGACTGACGAAGAGTGACGAGGTTAATTATTTTCCTGGTCGTACTGTAATATCGTTGATGGTCCTCTGAGACAACGCACACGACTGGTGTATGTAACTCCAGTAGCACCACTCGCCTCCATCCTTCAGTGTCGGTCGGTCTACTCTATGGGGTCGATGGTATTATGATGATATTAATTATTTCGTCCGGCGCGGCCGCTACACGACCACGTGTCGTGTTATAAGCACACCGTACATGCTTTATCATTATTGTTTCAGCTTTTACTACTATGTTTAGTGAGATGTAGATACGCATGCACTAACATAGTCATGTCATGATATGGTTACGAACAAATGGTGGGTCCAATGAGCGTTTTTTTAGCTTCGCTGCGCAAACGACCTCGGAGAAACCATTTTTTATATATAAAGTTGTACGGAACCCTTCGTGCGCGACTCCGATTCGAACTTGGTCGGTTTTTAAATGTTTATTCGAATTTTTGAGTAGTTTATTCACCTCATTATTAGTCTTTCTTTTCTTATCGTGCGGGCAGAGCCCTGGTGTCAGAGTTTTTTTAGACCGCCTTACGGCCTCTGACGTAACGACTGGTTTTTATGTAACGACTACCACCACCAGAGATAGTAGCCGGGACCAACGGCTCAACGTGCCATCATAACCACGGAATCATCTTCCTTTTCAGACAATCAGGTGATTCAGTCTGCAATATCCTTACCATATTTTTTTTTTTATTAACTAGGGGTTTGCTCTTGACCTCAACCCAGTCCTCAGGACGAAGATGGGGTCGTAGATGTAGCGAGCTTACCCAGAAGATGCCTATTCACTCGTACTTTAAAGGAATTCGGGTTGTAAGTACTCGGAAATACTGACGCAGGTAAGGCATTCCAATTCTTGGTTGTGCGCATTATAAAAGATTCAGAAAGGCGATTCAGAAAGACCAACTGGGGAAAAACGCTCAAAATGACATATCACTAGGTGTCCCCCGCCCCGTGGAAATCAAACCCACGACCTCCGTGGCGAGAGCCCAATGCTCTTAACCATTAGACAACGGAGGCAGTTTTCATGCAGGTAGTCCTCATTAGCGAGGAAGCGTTTCTTTACGAGCTAAATGTTTATTTAAACACCCTCATCGATCGCATGAGCTGCCAGTTCGCTAACAATATTTTCTCAAAGCAATTAAGTTAGAATGTAAAGTAGATAGATATGAGCGATTAGAACTATTAAACGCATGGAGTGATTATTAATTCCCGCTAAGTCCACTAGAGGCGTAGTTGTCGAGTATCCATCGGGCGCACAATCGCTGCGATCGCGCGCATTCATTACCACCGCCTCGAGCGCATGGCAGGGCTGTCGACTTTATTAATTAATCGATCTTGCCCGCGGTTTCACCCGCACCAGCTCCCGTCATGCTGATGCAGATAATACCACAAAAATTTTCATCAAAATAGGTCCAGTAGTTTTTCCAACGAACAAAAAAAACAGACTGACAAACAACCCAAAAGATTTGGAGTCAGGGACACTTTAACAACAAATCGTAACCTTTCGAAGGGTTCCGTATCTAAAGAGTGCCAACAACAACAAGACGTTATTTTATTACTATAGGACCGCCCGCCCGCCCTGCGCCTGCGCCGCGCGCCGTTCGACTGTCCTACCCATAGATAAATTTTAAATTGCTGTATAATGAAAACCGTAATAGGTAGCTAGTGGAAACAATATTATACAATTTTTTACCATTTTTAGGGTTCCGTACCCAAAGAGTGAAATCGGAACCCTATTACTAAACCTACGTTGTCCGTCCGTCCGTCCGTCCGTCTGTCCGTCCGTCTGACCTACCTATTTAGGGCTGTAACTTTTGAACCGTAGTAGCTAGATAGTTGAAATTTTCTCAGATTATGCGTTATTACGGCGGATTTGTTAACAAATAATAAAAATATCAAAAAGTTAAAAATTAAGGGGGGTTCTCAACAAGAAATTAATTTTTATCAACGTTTTTTCTTCATGCTCTATCGTAAAAACGGTAATACATACAAGCGTGAAATTTAGTGTGATTATAGAAAAAAATCTGTAAAATAACAGCAAATGCTAAAAACTGGCCAAGTGTGAGTCGGTCTCGCGCTAAAGGTCCCGGACAAAAAAAGTTTTTTTTCTATGTTAATAATGTTGTGTTCTGTGGTGGTGTGGTACGGAACCCTCTCGGTGCGCGAGTAGCCCGACTCGCACTTGACCGGTTTTATTTTATTTTAATCTATCGTAAAAACTTACTAATCTATCGTAAATACAATACAAGCATCAAACTTCTTGTGATTATGGAGCAAACTCTAAAGTAAAACAACAAATAATAAAAAATCCAGCCAAGTGTGAGATGGGCTCGCACCGAACCGAATAAAAGAAAACCATTATTATGATTTTGTAAATAGGTAGGTACGTGTTTTTTTCCCCAATGGTATGACCAAGTTCCTAACACTTCCTACTTCTTAGCCTGACCTCTTCACTCTCATGAACTGTTCCCGAGCCTCAGCACGGATATAATACAAATAGTCAACCCTGAACGTTTGCGTTTAAGGGCATGTATGTCGTGGGAACCACCGTGCGACCACAACCTGACCGCTACCCACGAGGACGCCCAGCACTCTGCTCATATCGCCACCATGTGCAATTCTACATGCATTGCTGATTGGATTTGATAAATGATAGTCAGAACGGGCAGTGGAATAGCAATGTAATTCAAATTATTTTTAGAGTCGTCAATAGCACACATTTCGTGCGAATATTTAGCATTCGCGTGGACATGAGTGTCGATATAAGAGTAGTTAATTCCGATTGCTTTACAAAACTATAAGATGTTTAGAAATCCAAACATTTACATGATCGCCGTTTTTGCTCGTTTGATTTATAGTTGAATGTTAAACGTCAATTAACATAGATATCACTACATTACGCGACCTACATGTATTTGGATTATAAATGCGCACTGTGTTTTTTGTTATGGCAGGTATAATGGTATAGATCATAGCTTCTTTGTTCATTTAAATGATAAATATACGATATCTCAGCTGTCAATTGAAAAAAATGTACGTATATTAACATTAATTTGTTTTTCTAAAGGATATTGTTAAGAGAAATAAAGGAAAAGGCCTTAATGAGATTAGTAAAGTTAATGAATAGTCATAAATAATGTGTGTTTATATCTTTAATGGTAATATTATGAATCAAATGGCACGTATCGTTGGTACAATTACTAGAAACTGGACGAGGTTGCGTCGCGTCGCGTCGCACGAATAGCCCCGCATTCTACCGGCCACTGCCGTGTTCCAGCAGGCGACACAGCGCAACACTGCGCTCTCACCCATTGAAGCAACGATTACATTACCATACATCTAGGGCCGACTTCGGCACACGATTGCTTGCTTTGATCGCTACACTTTGAAATAGAGCGAACAAATCAGCCAATATATGCCGAAATCGGCCCTAGATTCCATAGAATTAGGGTAATGTAATCGCTGCTTGAGCATAGCACGCACCACACGACACGACACGACGCCCGACGTGTCGCGGGTGTCGCGCCGCCGGGCAGCCGATAGGCGCCGTCCACTTCTCGGTACCCGTTAGCAGATATGATTGACAGAAAGTAAAAAATATTATTCATTAGCAAACGCTTAGCAAGTGTATGTAACATGGAGAATGTTGCCGGGAACTCGGAATGGGATCGTTTGTTCGTCGATAAAAAGTGTCGCGTCTACTGCCGGCTAGGCAGCGCGCGGCGCGGCATGCGGCGGCGTGGGATGTGCGATGAATATGCGATAGTCTTTCTGTTTTCTAACATTTTTCAACCCTCATGTAACAAGCTTCTTGATTAACGACATTCTAAACAGAAGCAAACCCTTTAAAAATTTATTGATAAAGTAGATAAACTAATTAAACTTTGGTAAGACTATGTAGCTGGCAGTTTAAAAAAAACACGAAGTGTTAACTTGGTAAATAAATAAATATCTTGGACAATGTCAAAATTATCTAGTCACATTTAAAGTACTAGAATCTAGCCAACAACAAACAACCAGGTTTGGTGGTAACAAACAGGCTTTTATTTTAATACTTCTTCTTTTTAGTTGTATGAAGCATACATAGCATATGCTCACGACTATATTCCCCGAAGGGGTAGTCAGAAGCCTCTATTTATGTTGTGAAGGGAGCAAGACACAGATGGTTGTCGAGTGGTTTGCACCGATGTTGATTTTTTTAAAAGTACTTCCTTCTCTTACAAATCTATATCCATGCATATCACCTCTTACTAAACTTCCTTCAATAAATAAAGCAGCAACCACACGATTTAAACAGATCTATGTTGAAACTGAGTGTTAAACCCGTAGCAAATTAATCACATGAAGACATGTGTATTGTACCACACGTCCACAGAACCCGTAGGATCGTTCCCTCCCTTCGCAGCTCCGGGGCTCTTCAATGGACGTATAAAAATGTCATTCATCGTCTGCGCGTGAGCATGCGAAGCGTCGCCGGCCGTTTCATAGAAACGCTGCGTTTTTCAGCAGCTGGGAACCGCCTCAATTACTCGGTGGTGTCGCCGCGTTTTTACCGCGCCCGCGATTGCGTCCGCGCCTTGTATGAAAATGTATGAGTCGCGGTCAGTCACCGCGCGGTCACGTGGCGCCCGCAACTGTCCCCAGTCCTCTGGGAACCACCTGGTACTGCCTGATAGACGTGGTGATCCCATTATATTATGACGCTTAAAGAAACATAATTATAATCGTAATACTGTGTGGTTATCTGAAGCTCAACCAAATAAAATATTTTTAAGCGAACCTTCTGCTTTACGGCCAGGTGGACTGTCGAGACTGATGATATAGTCGAGCTAGGGTAAGGTTAGTTCGCATCCCGCAAGAGGCAAACATGTTAACCGAAGGCCTACCACATTCATCCGGAATTTCGTAAAGGAATTCTGATTTTGTGTGGGGTTTGATGCCTCCGCAATTCCGATCAGAATTCTGGAGGGGGCAAATCCATATGAAATACAACTTTCATATTAGAATTCCGTTACGGAATTCCGGATGTATGTGGCAGGCCTAAATCGTGGAAGTTAAGTTACTTGCGTCATAAATCGAACAGTCAGTAATCCGTGGATGACTATACAGAGAATACAGTTGAAAGCACCTTCTCGAGTTACAGATCTCTTTACTACAAAGTTCCAAAGCTACAAGTATTAGTGAGTCATCATCGCGAGATGAAGGTAAGACGATTAGAGACCATCTCGAACAGACCCGGCGCGGCGCGACTATGGTATGGAGTCGACGACGATCAATCATCACTCTACATTCAAATCACCGTAATTTACCAAACGGATTCCATGGAATTACTCCTCAACGTTTTAGGATTAGACCTGGATTAGTATAATTTACATATTTTCTTTAAATTGAGGTGCCTTCGCTTAATTTAGTAATAGTTAAACATTAAAACACTAAAAAGTTTATTCGAAAAAATATAAAAAACTCGACTAAATTTACAAAATGTCCGTATCAGCAACGTAGGCTTCGTCAAAACAGAGTCAAAACAGAGTAAGAAAAAACACACATACACACATTAAATCACTCCTTTCGGTGCTTTTATAAACCCTACTGTTATAACTACCAACACCGCAGGTGTACCGCACTTCATTTTTAAATATTATGAAATATGTTTTTGTTCATAACATCACTCATAAAATACAGGGTGTAACAAAACACCCTAGTAATATTTAAGGGGGTGTTTCAGACCATCAAACTGAACAACTTTCACTATGGGGCCAACATCGAGAAAAAAAAAATCTGCTGTCCCATACATTTTAGTCGAGTCGGTACTGCAGTTTTGTATGGGACAGCAAATTTATTTTATTTTACGCAAAAACTACTTGACCGAAGTTGATGAAAAATATTATATTGTTACGAGCTACGGGTTCCGGGATTGGAGTGAAACGCTAAGCCCAATTTTACAGAGTTTATTTGGGATGCACTTACAAACGGTCCACCTCGCAGAGGTTCCCCTATACGGTTCACTTCACCGGGTCCTCCTCGCAGGGATTCCCCGTGCACCACTTACTGTCACTGTTCACAGTCCACTACGTCACTACTGTGACGACACGACACGCGTCACGGCTATGACGTCACGACGTACGACACTATGACGTCACGCACTACACTGACACTATGACGTCACGTACTACACCGACACTATGACGTCACGCACTACACTGACACTAGTCTACTCACTGTTCCACTCTTAGCACTTTTCTCTTCACTAGTACTTTTCCACTTTTACTTTTCTTCCTTTTGTTTCGCACTGTTCACTGTTAAATCAAATACTGCCGCCAGTCGAAATCCGCCGCCTTTTTATATCCCGCAGAACATTCCGGAATACCCTTTTTTCGATCTTCTTTTCTTTACTCGATTGTTTTCCTCCAGATAGTTCTAACCCCGCGTTCCTTTTTCGAAACCGATCGAAGACACGCCCACTTTTCTGGTTCTTTTCAAATATTCGTAATTTCGCCTCCTTTCTCGAAGTTCCTAGACACGTTCACCTTTTTGTCCCTTTTTAAATATTCCTTCTCTCTCTACCTTCTAGAACATTTCTAAAAACACAAAAATCTAGAAATATTTTTGGCGCGGATCGCATTCGAACCGTCACCCCCTAGCATGGGAGGCGGGACCTTAGACCGTAGGACCACGGCGATTGTTAATGAGCCGGCCGAATTTTCGAATGCCTTCCTTACGTTTGACGTTTGACAGCGGCCGTAACACTGCCCCTCCCTTAGTTCTGCTCGTCCCGAGCATCATTACTGCTGAAATATCGAGCCAACCGGTCAACGTGCACTAACTTCAACGGGCTCCCTGGCGGACGCCGGAATCGGTGTTGGCCGACGTTCATCCTGGTCACTACCTCATATGGCCTTTTCCAACTTGATTGTAACTTCGGACGCTTCTCCTTCTTACGAGCAAACGGAATGCGCCTAAGCTGCTGATTGACTGGCGCTACGTCTCCTGTATTGTTCGCATGCTTCACCAGGTCTATTTTACCAATATGTGCGCCGTTCTTAGAGAGCGAGTTCTTCGCTATCACAGCCTGTGGCTTTGCCAGGTCCTTGCTGGAACCTTCCACAACTTTCGATACTACATTCCCCTCAGCCTTCTGCTTCCCAATCGTCAGGTCCACACCTCCAACGTTAAGTATCGGAATCGAAGCAGAAGAAACTGGTCCAACAACTTTCCTCGCCGTAATCCAACAAGACCCAGCTGCCACCTTGTCCATCACGGCACGGCTCCCATCGTTACTCTTGGGCAAAACAACAGGTACCAAGTTCTGTGATCTAGGCTGGAGAACCGTTCTTTTCACACAGTAGACCTTTCCCGATGATCCACATCTCATCGGAACCTCCTCTGTGTTACATCGTAGCACTCTGTTCTCCATGTCTATGTCGCACTGGTGATTTTGTAAGAAATCCAAACCAATGATGCAATCGTCCACTATCTCAGCTACGATCACCTCATGTTTGAAAAGAGTCCCACCGATCGTAATTGAAACTCCCAACTCCCCCTGAACTGGTATGCGCTGGCCGGTAGCAGTCGTTAACTGTAGTTTAGTTCGCTGCAGAAGTCGTGTCTCCTGATAACTTCCCATTTCGCTTATCAGTCGAGCATTGACCACCGTCCTCGAAGCACCGGTATCCACAGTTAGTTGACAGATTCTACCATTCACCCCTCCTTCAACTAACAGACTATCTCCGTCCGATATTTGCCTGACTCTAATGATTGGGTTTGCAACATAACCGGCCAACGTTCCCCAGTTCTCCTGCTGCTCATCAGTCGAGACTCCTATGTCCCGACGACCTGTACGCTTCGGGCAGGAACTGCGAATATGCCCCCGTTCACCACACTCGTAGCACACATAACGACGGCCTGCGCGCCCCGTGCAGGAGCTGCGAATATGCCCTCGTTCACCACACTTGTAGCACACATAACGACGGCCTGATCGGTTCGGACAGGAGCTACGAATATGCCCTTGTTCACCACACTTGTAGCACATATAACTGTCACTCCGATTTCTCGGCGCTGACGCTCCAGTCACCACAATCTCCCTGAGACGACCGGAACGAGGATCCTGACGTACAGCTTCCACTTCCAATGCATGAGCAACAGCGTCCCTGAGTGTAACATGGTGCCCAAGTCGCACTGCAGCTCGCACCTCCGGGTCCCGTATCCCATCCGTAAAGGTCTGCAGGAGCATGTCATCGATGACTGCCGGTGACGACTGAAAAGCCTTCCGCACGAGCTTCTCCACTTCCACGGACCACTGTTGCAGACTCTCGTTAGCATGTTGGTTACGTTCCATATGTCCATCGCCGAATCTAGCCTCCAGAGCTCCAAAAAGATTGTCGAACGACAGGTTTCCTCCAGCACCCACGGCTTCTAGTACTGCGAGAGCCTGTCCCTGGAGTGCTAATATCAACGCAGGCTCCGCCTCCTCCTTGCCCCAGCCATTAACTTTCATCGCCGTCTCAAATTGTAGCTTAAAGGCGGGCCATGACGTCAGTCCATCGTAAACCGGAGTCTTCACGCCTTTTGGTTGAATGGGTGAGTCAAAAACAGCAGCGACTCGGCTATGAGTTTCGCTCTGTTCAATCTCTCGCCGGATCTTGGCGAACTCACCCTCCACACGATCCAGCCTCCCTCCGAACTCACCCTTTACATGATCTAACCTCCCTTCGAGCTCTCCCTTCACACGATCCAACCTCCCTTCTACGGCTTCGACTCTCTCTACCGCCTGTTGCAAGCCTTTCGTGATATCTTTATGAAGCGCCTCCTGCATTGTGCGCATTTGGTCTTCCTGCCGGCGCGCCTGTTCCTCCTGGCGGCGAGCTTGATCTTCTTTCAGTGCGCGCAGTTGTTCCTCCATCATGCGTTGGATTTGATACAGGAAGTTCCCTGGGTTCTTTTCCGGAGTGCGCTGCACTTCACTCCCCTCAGGTCGTCTCTCCGGAGTTCGCTGCACCTCAGTTGCAGGGCTCGCACCTTCCTGGCGCGCTTCCGACATGGCCCGGGTGGTGACTCCCTTTAACTCCTTTGGCACCAGCGGCATCTTACTCCAATCCCACTTCTGACACCAAATGTTACGAGCTACGGGTTCCGGGATTGGAGTGAAACGCTAAGCCCAATTTTACAGAGTTTATTTGGGATGCACTTACAAACGGTCCACCTCGCAGAGGTTCCCCTATACGGTTCACTTCACCGGGTCCTCCTCGCAGGGATTCCCCGTGCACCACTTACTGTCACTGTTCACAGTCCACTACGTCACTACTGTGACGACACGACACGCGTCACGGCTATGACGTCACGACGTACGACACTATGACGTCACGCACTACACTGACACTATGACGTCACGTACTACACCGACACTATGACGTCACGCACTACACTGACACTAGTCTACTCACTGTTCCACTCTTAGCACTTTTCTCTTCACTAGTACTTTTCCACTTTTACTTTTCTTCCTTTTGTTTCGCACTGTTCACTGTTAAATCAAATACTGCCGCCAGTCGAAATCCGCCGCCTTTTTATATCCCGCAGAACATTCCGGAATACCCTTTTTTCGATCTTCTTTTCTTTACTCGATTGTTTTCCTCCAGATAGTTCTAACCCCGCGTTCCTTTTTCGAAACCGATCGAAGACACGCCCACTTTTCTGGTTCTTTTCAAATATTCGTAATTTCGCCTCCTTTCTCGAAGTTCCTAGACACGTTCACCTTTTTGTCCCTTTTTAAATATTCCTTCTCTCTCTACCTTCTAGAACATTTCTAAAAACACAAAAATCTAGAAATATTTTTGGCGCGGATCGGATTCGAACCGTCACCCCCTAGCATGGGAGGCGGGACCTTAGACCGTAGGACCACGGCGATTGTTAATGAGCCGGCCGAATTTTCGAATGCCTTCCTTACGTTTGACGTTTGACAGCGGCCGTAACAATATTATAACATATTACACATAAAACTGGTAAGTATATGTATATTTTATCTCGCTATTAATGACATTAACTGGTGCGGACTCTGTGGGAAAAGTCGCGCTCAATATCTAGTTTATGACATACCTAGGTAGGTTTTGATCACGAGAATACAGCAAAAGAAACCATGCTTTGTGACCCCCACTACCACAAAGACTATACCTACTACAGGGTGATATTGATATCA
Source organism: Agonopterix subpropinquella (assembly GCA_922987775.1). NCBI lineage: Eukaryota > Metazoa > Arthropoda > Insecta > Lepidoptera > Depressariidae > Agonopterix > Agonopterix subpropinquella. The sequence goes on from OV277703.1 coordinate 246,523, forward strand.
TTAGCATCCTTTTAATCTAAGAGTCTACCCAAACTGAACAACTTTTACTATGGGAGCAAACCAATCGGAGTAAAAAAAAACAGATTTTCCATACTAAACTACGTTGCCATCTCGACTCAAATGTATGCAACAGCAGATTTTTTTTGTGCTCCGATCGGTCTGCTCCCATCGTAAAAGTTGTTTAGTTTGATGGGTAGACTCATAGTTTAAAAGGATGCTAATGATATCAATTTCACCCAGTATAAGTAGGAAGTGCATCAGACAGTTGTGATGTATGTATAGGTACGTACAAACGTTTAAGAAGAGATGTGGCACTGAGTATCATAGCGCACTAATACAGACAACCATCGCCATCGCCCCCGAGCTTCTAATGCGTTTTTAATAACATTACCTCAGCTCCTTAATTCTCCAACTGAAACTGAAACTTAATTCTATCAAGATAGAGTTGTGATTGAATATAAACAACAGCGTATAAAGGAACGAGCTACTCTATTAATGAAGGTGTTTCCGAATTTAACTATTGTGTTTATGTGCCGGCGATAATTGTTATAAATTAAGGCTAATCGAGCCCGGAGTGGCCCCGGGCTCGAGCCAGGCGCTCGACCATTACTATATTTAGATACACAAAAACGTTGAGAAGGTTTTTGTTTGAAGAGCTCGTAGGCTTCCGAAATGTGCTGACGACCATTAGGGAAATCGTCTCACGTTATCTAAGACCCCGCTAGGTTATTATTGTATATTATCTGCTAGTCAAGTGGAGGCAAGATTCCTTTAGTATGTTGAAGGTGAACCTTGCTACCACATCAGTAAACATTTACTCAAGTTTTGCTACTGCACACTTATGAAGATAGTTCGTAAGTAGGTATTGACGTACCTATCTGACCACCCAGAACGTGATTTCGGTCTTTTCCTACGTTTGGCGATTACAAATTAACCTAGGTAGGTACTATCCGTCGCGACAGCCTATAATAATATAGAAAAGAGCTTGCAACTTAATCACAAGACAGCGATTACACACAAATTCATGAACGGTCTAGTTTTTGTAATTGTCACTAACTCGAAGGTGAAGAAAAACATCGTGACATGAGGAAACCTGCATACCAGAGAATAAAAACATAATACGGAGCCATGTGTTAAAATAGGGGGAGAAGAGTACAGTAGATAGTAGAACAATACAGGGTGAAATTGATATCATTAGCATCCTTTTAAACTAAGAGTCTACCCATCAAACTGAACAACTTATACTATGGGGGCAAACCGATCGGAGCAACAACAAAAAATCATCTGTTCCATACTAAACTACAATGCGTACGCGACACAAATGTATGCAACAGCGGATTGACATAACCTCAGGGTTAAAAGCTCCAATTAAAATAAAATAAATCAGAATTTAAAAAAAACTGCGGATTTTTTTTTTGCTTCGATCGTTTTACTCCCATAGTAAAAGTTGTTTAGTTCATTGCGATACTGCCTGACACACCCATCAGTCGCAACATGCACAATACACAAGTCGTTGCTCATAAAATTCGCAGGAATCAATATCATCGTCTTGAAACAATGTAAGATAAGATATCAAGCACCTACGCCGTTACCATTAAGCGTATTTTTAATCGGTTTTATTAAATAGGTCTGGAAGCTGGTCATTACAAAATTCGTTTATTCCCAATAGTTTCACGATGGAAGTTCGGCGACGGAACTAGGGAAGTGAGATGGTTATCTGTACCGTAATGTTCAATGCGTGATGTCCTGTCGACTGCGCTGCGCCAGAGGGTGATTGATGATGAATCTAATACACACCTACAGAAATGTTAATCTAGTCTATCACTGCATTCATCATATCAAATTAAATAAAGTGTTTACCTACTTGCAAAAATATCTACAATAATGTTTTCAATTTGTGAATAATGTGACAGTTAATTTTTTGATATATTGCATTTGTGCGTAAGACAATCTTTAAAACAGAATGTCGAATTGGTCATACATAAGACAGTCCAATTGGTTTAGTCAACAAATTACCGATTCTAGAAATGACGAATGTGATGAATGATGAATGAACTTGATGAATGTGTAAGTGACAGCCTAGCAAATACTGAAACTGTTAACTCAGTCTATCAAACTGAACAACTTTCACTATGGAGCCTACCTCAGGAAACGCGAAAAAAATCAGCTGTCCCATACATTTTAGTCGGGTAGGTACAGCAGTTTTGTATGGGACAGCTGATTTTTTTCGCGTTTCCTGAGGTAGGCTCCATAGTGAAAGTTGTTCAGTTTGATAGACTGAGTTAACAGTTTCAGTATTTGCTCTTCTAGTTCCACTCATAGTTGGGTTGTTTAGATCGAAAAACAGCTCAAGTTTGCAATTTTTGATAAAAGCAAACCACTTGGCATGGGTGTTCCTTAGGTCAATAGAAGCCGATTAAGATCGGTAGGCCGCGGGAGTCCCCCCTCTGGTCCGGTAGGGGGGGGGTTCAAAGATGCGCTCCGACCGGCCACATTCCACTACTAATAACAGAATTAGTTTCGATAGTAGGTCAAGTTTGGTATCGTTTTCGGATAAATTGAGGGTGTACAATTCGTTTCTGATATAAAAAATGGTAGTATGTAGAATGGTTTTTGAGATATTAAAAAAAAAAACGAAATCGCGAGTAAAAATTTATTCTTCAAGCCATCGTAATTGTTAAAGGGGCTTCATTTTTGGAACACAAAAAATATGCCATAATAGCCTGTTTAATACAGATTATGAAAAATATAACTTATTAGCATCTCTTCATACAAAAAATAGTAGAAATTTTTTTTTAAGGTCGCGCGCCGCTTGCATTTGTGTCACTCGCTATGTTATGACGAGCACACGATGTTGCTACTGAGAACATAAATTCAGATAAAAATTATTTAGAATAGTGGATTAGGATCGGCTAAGCAAAATGAGCCTTGATTTTTACTCCCTAGGGGTTCAATTTCGGGACATACCTTCTCCGTAAGCCTGCAAAATCGTAACTTACTCGGTTATTTTACAGCCTGCCAGTTTAGAACTATAATACTATTACCTATTCTGTGCTAATAGGTCAACTTTGATATCCTTTTTGAGTAATTTTAGGCTAAAGAATGTATTTTTGATGTCAAAAGTAGTGATCGGTGAAGCAGTTTTGGAGTTATTTTTAAAATAATATATAAATTTCTAGTTTTTTCCTTTCTTCGTAATTGTTAAAGAAGCCGAAATCGTACATAGGTATCTAGCTATAAAAATACTTGAGGAATGCTTGTACACATATATATAAAAAATATAACTTTTTAGAACTATTTTTATCAAGATATTGCAATAAAATTTATGTTAACACCGGGCAAGTTATTAATTTTCACCACATTTAATCACCATCCATACTTCAACTTGTAATGAATGATTATAATTGTATGAATGTAAAATCTATTTAAAATCATAATAATAGTAGACTCGGATGAAGCTATTTTTCTTTATTACACTCGTTTTTATCCTTAAGTTAGGGGTACATTGGTACCTACGCTACGGCCGAATATTTTACTATTCTCAGTTCGGATGTCTTCAGTTTTTTGTAGGCAGTGTCCGGGGTGTGGCATGGGTTTATATTAGATGTTACCATTTATCGAGTTTAGGTTTGGTTAATGATGAATGTTTGTATGTGTTTTTTTGGAATGCTTACAATATTTTTATTTTACAATCTGAATTCAGATTTTAATCTAACTAGCTTTGATAATTCATTCAGAATGAATGAAAAAAGGCTTACGAATGAAATTTATCGAGCACAGCGGAAGTGTTGGGAGAGGCCGTCCGAGGAAAACATACCACGATCAAATCAATGATCTTTTCCGAAAAGGACAAGTGCGTAGCACCCTCAATCGACGGAAGTGCATGAAAATATGTATGATGTCAATGAGGCTAAAGAAGTATGTCAGAGTCGTAGCGTGTGGCGGTCCGTGCTCTCTGCCTACCCCCTTGGGAATGGCGTGAGCGTATGTATGTATGTATGAAGCTTTCATAATTTCATAGTAATAAACTTAGATACCATAATATTTACTAGCTCGAATAAATTGGAAATACAAAAACAAACTATTTAACACAAGTTTGTATGTCTTGAAGAAGTTTAACTAAGAAAAAGAAAACATTCGGTCGTATTACTTAGTTCGTCGGCTACTTCTACAAAATAAACCACTAAAGCGCAAAAATTAGGTACATACATACATATTCTCACGCCTGTCTCCCACTGGGGTAGGCAGAGACAACGGAATGCCAACTGCTACGATCCTGACATACCTCTCTAGCTTCCTCCACATTCATAAGACCTTTCATACATGCTCGTCAAAAATTAGGTTTATAAAGAGAAAAGGCTTCCTCCTATTATGATAAATTTAAGCAGATTTTAAATTCATAATGTAATGTCCAGTTGAAGTGTGGATCGTCGGCGTCGGTTGAAATGAAAGGGGTGATAATACTAACTTGCGCGGTGTTAACATTTATTTTTCTGCAATACTTATCTCGATAGAAATGGTTCTAAAAAGTTATATTTTTATTAAATCTGTGTTAAACAAGCATTCATCAAGTATTTTTTTATAGCTATGTACAATTTCGGCTTTTGTAAAAATTACGAAGACTCAAAAGACAAAAATCTAGAATTTTTATATTATAAATATAACTCAAACTGCTTCACCAATGGTTCTAAAAAGATAGATTCTATAAAAGACTTTTGATATAAAAAATGAATTCTTTATCCAAAAATTACTCAAAAAGGATATCAAACTTGTCCTATTAGCTAAACTGGCAGGTTGTAAAATTACCGAGTATGTTACGATTTTGCAGGCTTACGGAGAAGGTATTTCCCCAAATTGAATCCCTAGGGGGTAAAAATCAAGGCTTATTTTGCTCAACCGATCCAAACCCACTATTCTAACCAATTTTTAGCTTAATTTACGTTCACAGTAGGAACGTCGGGTGCTCGTCATAACATAGCGAGTGACAAAAAATTAAACGGCGCACGACATTCAAAATTTTTTTCTACAATTTATTGTATGAAGAGATGGTAATAAGTTATATTTTTCATAATCTGTATTAACCGGGCTATTATGGCGTATTTTTTGTGTTCCGAAAATGAAGCCCCATTAATAGTTATGATGACTTGAAGAATAAATTTTTACTTGCGATTTCGATTTTTTTTTAAATATCTCAAAAACCATTCTACATACTACCATTTTTTATATCAGAAACGAATTGTACACCCTCAATTTATCCGAAAACGATACCAAACTTGACCTACTATCGAAACTAATTCTGTTATTAGTAGTGGAATGTGGCCGGTCGGAGCGCATCTTTGAACCCCCCCCTACCGGACCAGAGGGGGGACTCCCGCGGCCTACCGATCTTAATCGGTTTCTATTGACCTAAGGAACACCCATGCCAAGTGGTTTGCTTTTATCAAAATTTTACTCACTTGTGCCTAAACGCCTCTACTATCAGTGGCCATAACGTGTTAAAGATAAATAATTATTAAGTATCTTGAACACAGAATCCTGAAAGTAGTTTATTGTCCAACCACTAACTTATTTAGGTACTCACACAACAAGCATGGTGGCAATGGCACTATATATAAGACTAGCGGCCCGTCCCGGCTTCGCACGGGTGGACGTCTAATCTTTTCTAGCAATAAATATAGCCTATGTTACTCAGGGTGAATGCAGCTTTCTAATGGTGAAATAATTTTTTAAATCGGCCCAGTACTTTTTGAGCCTATTCATTACAAACATACAAACATACAAAAATAGGTACAAATCTTTATAATATTAGTGTAGATTTTGACTGCCGTGCCGTATAAACAATTAAATAATACAAAATCTACATAATACAATGTGTTTTATTATTTTTATTGTTTTGTTCATATTCATGTGACTTTATACTCACGTCCATTTTGTTTCATTTCATTTCATTTATTTACCATTTACATGTAATACAGTGATGGTCTTAATGTTAAAAAAAGTATTTAAAACATACCAAACAAACGTATGCAACAGTAAGACTACATTAAATTTGATGAATAATAATTAGGAGCGATCCTTCTTAACTGCATGCATCAAGGTCAAAATTAATAGTACGTGTTCTGAGGCAAAAAACTTGGCAATTTTTGTCTCTTAATCCATCGGCCGGCGCGGCGCACACTGGATCCAAAATAAGAAAGTCGTGGACTTTGGGTTCGAAATCTTTACTTCGCCATGAATTTTTTTGAACGCCTCTTCATTCAATTAACATTTCATACTAGACCACTGTATGTTTGCGATCTTTTCGATTACAGGCGCTTGAAAATTTCCATGCAAGAAATATTGAATATTTAAATTTTTATAGGCTACTTCTTTCCATTACAAACCACTTTTGTCCTGACGTTATTTCTTAAAGATTCCCTTTATACGGTTAAAAAAAATGTTGGAATATTTTTTGTATGGAGAAAAAGTACTTTTTTGTCATAACTCTTAATACAAAAAAGATATAAAGATATTAGCTAGTAGGGGTTATAGAGGGCATAACCCTCAACATTTTATATATGGAGACCTCTGTACGCTTGTGATCTATTTGATCACAGGCGCTTGAAAATTTTCATAAACTTATATTTTTAGATCTTTTTCGTAGTTAGAGTTATGACAAAAAAATATTTTTTCTCCATGGAAACTGACTTTTTAGAAAATTACGTAAAAGTTGTTTGTAATTGAAAGAAGAGGCCTAAAAAATTCTGGCTGAAATAAAGAGTTCAAACCCAAAGTCCACGATTTTCTATTTTGGATCCAGTGTGCGGCGCGGCGCGGCCGGGCGAGGGCATCTTAAATATGAGTCCCGATGATATTTAAATGACGATGCGCTTCTTTGTGCCACCGACAGACACACCGACACACAACGCGACATACCGCATTCCTTCTAAACAGCTGACATCACGGAGGAGACTGAAGTAATGTTTACAGGATGTTAGGATAAACGGTTACATTACTTTAAGGGGTGATTGTACCCATATGATACTGAACAACTTTCCCCAAGAAACCTATAGGAAATTCGAATTTTATTTTTTCGACTTTTCATACAAAGGTTCGTCACCTAATTGCATTTAGTATGGAAAGTCCGATTTTTTATTGGTGCGAATTTCCTATTATTATGTATATGTAACTAGGAAAGGTCCTGATGCTATAGTTTCTTCTTCTTCTTTCTTATTTGTCTAACCCTGATTCCCAGTTCGTCTGTGGTCGGGTTTCCTTGTACATTTGCGCCGGAGAGCTCGGTTGTCTGCAGAGTAAGGCAGTCATGTCCCATCTTCCTCTGCTCTTGTTAGGTATCTCTGGGCCCTTTTTGACAACATAGTCATCGCCTTGGGATGTTTCTAAGCTCCAAACCAGCGCTAGTGTTCATTCTAACTTTTTAGGGTTCCGTACCCAAAAAGTGAAAACGGAAACCTATTACTAAGCCTTCGTTGTCCATCCGTCCCTCCGTACGTCCGTCATACCTATTTAGGGCTGTAAATTTGAACCGTAATATCTAGAGAGTTGAAACTTTAACAGAATGTGCGTCATTATGACGGATTTTTTAACAAGTATAAAGTCAAAAAATTAAAAATTAAGGAGCCTCCCCTTCAAATCCTCATACAAGAAACTAGTTTCTATCAAAGTTTTTTCTTTTTGCTCTATCGTGAAAACGGTAATTTACACAAGCGTCATACTTGGTATCATTATAGAGCAAACTGTACAGTATAACCACAAATAATAAAAACAAAAGTCGGCTAAGTGTGTGACGGTCTAGCGCTAATGGTCAAGTAGAAAACATTTTTTTTGTAAGTTAATTATGTTGTGTGGTTGTATGTTACGGAACCTTCGGTGCGCGAATAGCCCGACTCGCGCTTGACCGGTTTTATTATTTGAATGTATAGGGTGGTATAAGTGCTTATCTAGTTATGTTTACGACTGTTGTCTGACGCTTTTTATCCCCTTCATCTGTGTGAGGCAACTGTTCCACCAAACTTCTGTTCAGACATACCGATGCAAAACATCTCTTGCGAAAGGTGCGGTATTTTTGATGAATATTTCATTTATTCAAAGTGTTAAAAAACTTGAGTTAGTAATATTTGGGCGCGGCTGCGCGCGACGTGTTTGCATGCGCCCGCGCCGCCGGCCGCGCCGCTGCGCTGCGCAGGCGCAAAAACTGTCGCATTCAAACTATCCCGGCTCGTTAGAGGCTGCCGGCCGGTGCAGCTTTGTGCTACACACGCATACCTACCTACTTGCATACTTATGTATTATTAAAGGTTCCACTGAAGCAGCGGACTCCCGCTGGTGCCTCACCATCCCTGACTCTGACTATCAGTTCTTATTTAACGCATTACTGATTACAAGATGCACCGAATATTTTTCTTCACTTACAACTCCTTTAGCAGTGGACACTCGACAGAGGCCTGAGATGGTTGCATGCTGTGTTTTAATGAGCTACAAGAATTGTGTATGATATAGGTAATATTAATATGATCAGCATCCTTCTGCCCTTATCCTATTTAGTATTTAGAGTCCGCAAAGTGCTTAATTTGCTAAAATGCTTTAATTTCCCTTCATTGATTTCATTCTTTTCCTTTTGTCACTCCTATCTCATTCATATGTCTCCACATCGCATGTCCATTCTACATATAAATCATCGGGGGCGCTACATTGTGTTTGTGAGTTTTGTGACGTTAAGAAAGTACGAATTCCTATGTAGATACCTGCCCACACAATAGAGGTAAACTATTTGACAATTTTTATCATGATAATATGAAATTGGATTGACACTCAACTTTTCTATCGCGGATACAGAGGTGAAAGCACCGTTAAAGCAAGCTGGATTTTCTTCTCTGTAGGTTTTTATCCCTAATACTTTCTGATTGCCTTCAAAAGTTCAAAAAACCTTTGTCAGTTTACACGACACTTGATAGAAAGAAATCGGGTTGTATATTAATGACTACGTAGTAATTAATATACAAAAATCTTATTACTTAATCTTCCATTGCAGCTACTATCATATGGCGCTCTTAAGCAGCTACTATTATAGCTCTTCTGAAGCTTAAGGCCGCATATAATTGTGCCTATTTGGCTATAGTGCTGCTGCATAAGGCCTGCTGAGCACGCTCTATAGCTTACGCCTAGCAGCTTAAAGCAATAATTGCATTGGCTCTAAAGCCTTTATGCAGCAATTTTGTGCTCGTTGGGACTTGGCTGGGGTCATAAAAGCTTGTATTCCTTGCATTGTCTTAGGTACGCCAAAGTTTCTTTGATTTTCTATAATAAACCGACAATGGTCATAGCATAGACAGTCTATTAAGCAGCCATTACTCCAAATTGACTCTAATTCGGGCTTCGGCATCCATTGTTTGCTTTGATTACTACACTTTGAAAAAATAGAGAGTAAGATCAGATAAATAAAAATAAATAAAATAATTATGAATGCCGAATCAAGTTTCTAATTCAGAATAGCGTACTTAATGGTCGCAATGAAGTATTACGTTCAGGGTTCCGTTGTCATTTATCATGACGCTGCCGCTGTAATGTTTTTCACATTATCTCCTAATTTGTTAGACTGACTGGCTCCGAATGTGACCGAGAGAGGCGTGAGAAAGCACTAACACGATTACAATTTAGATCACCCGCCTACCGTACAGAGCAGTGCCGATGCCGTGAAGTGCCAGTAATAGTCCAGTAATAAAGTATTCGCTAGCGAACGTGATTTGATCTAAGATGCATCCGTGGCGTCCGCGCAGGCTCGCTCCACTCCCACGGAGCGGGCACGTAGCGATCACGCAAAAACTGTGGCCGGGGATGAGCGGGGGTGAGGCACGCGGCCGGGGCGGGCGGGGGAGGGCCCGCGCGCCCGCCGCGTGCATACTGATGCTGAGTAATTGTCGCCGCAAAAACTAAACGCATGATAATGTAGGAAATGCCGTCCTCACTCCCTCCGCCTCCTCTCCGCTCCGGCCGGACGCGAAAAACTCACAGCGGGATTCTATGTTCCGATTGTTATCTGCGAGGCGATGGCATCCGATTGTATCGATAACTTCGCTAATTTGTCCGCAATTAATTACATAAATAGTAATGAAGTACTTGACACCGGTTTCTTGATAGGACACGATACGATATAACACTCCAAAAATGCAGTCGATTCTGTAATGAGATCGATCTTTTGTTCCAAAAGCGACGATATGAAATTTTTCAGCAAAAACTATAAAATTCTCGCTTGCGCATCGCACCATGATACTCAACCTGTATTTGTTGGAGAGGTATGACAGTCATCTGCACTTTACCCAAATGAAACGCAAATAATGTCGAGCGCAAAACATTTGAATGGTGATCGCGGAGAGGTTCGCATCACGAGCTGATTGACAACAAGGCTACATTGTACCGTCCACATTCACAAATCGAACAATGGCGGCGCAGGCGCATCTGCATGAGAGCGCGAGGTTTTTGCCTCCCCTCCTCCTCCCCGCCCCACTCCCCTGCAATGCTTTAATTGCCATAATCGCCGCTTGTCATTTGCCTCTGAATGATTTGCCATCGACGTGGGAGTTTTTGCCTGGAGTCGACTACACTGTGGTTTAGTTTATATATATCGCTTGTTTGTTTTATTTGTCCACATGTCCCTCCTTTCGCAATGAATCGTTTGCAGCAGTTATAATTGTTGGTGAACTCCTTGATGCTTTAATTAAAGCGCTTCTAGGGCTGTAGCCTGTAGTATAACTTGCCGATCGTCGATTGGTATGTGTTTTTGTCTTTTTTAGGCGATTTTGTTTTTAATATGGAACCAGAGACAAATAGCTTGCATGCTTCTTGATTCTTAATTATTTCTAAAGTTGCGAAGAACACCAAATGAATCGGTCTCGTGTCTTTCCATGATCGGCAATTTAAACAGTTCCTGGTCTCTATTTTCATGAACCCTGATTAAGCAAGTGCTCAAGCGGAATTTGTTTAGAGTAACACTTGTACATTGCAGTAGGCATGTAACAAAGGCAATGCGCTCATAAAGCAGTGAGCACTAGAACTGAGGCCCTCCGCGGCCAGTTCGTGAATTTATTCCCTGATATAATATTTGTGTAAACTATCGACGATTTAGCACTGCTACTTACAACGTTACTACTACCGCTGCTGTGGACTTTACGGTGGCTTAATAAAGGTTATATTGTTGTTGTGGAAGTGTAGCGATATGGGTGTGGTAGTAACAAGTGTAAGTGCAATAAAGGAGCGGATCTTCTCACGCGCGGCGAGGCAGGGTCGCGGGCGGGGCGGGGGGGGCGAGGTTGCTATAATTGCGTGTGGTTCAGAGTGCCATAAAGCAAGTGCTGCAGTTTGAATATCGCTGCCCGTGCCCGTCGCACTGCTGCCATATTGCATGTAGCTGACTGTCGTCTAATTGCATTTTTCTCTCACTTCTTTCCCGTTACTTGGGTGAGGATAAGGAACTAGTGCCTTCTTCATGATGCCTGTTTACTGAACACCGATCTAGTCTAGATCTTCTCTTTATCTTAAGGTAGGCTACAATACACTACATAATCATTTGAGTACCGTACCGTAAATGTGTCGTATTTCAGAACGCTTGTCGCTCGCGAGTACTAAAGAAGTTGCCACATTACAAGCAGAAACTCTACGAGCGATATATCCCAGAAGCCAAGGCCAAAGCTAGCCAAGCCAAAAATTGCGCTCCCTTAGATAATTGTTTAACTTGTTATTAATTCACAGATTCCTATAACTCTGCTCTTCATATAGTGCAGATGAAGGTATCGGCAGTAACATACCTCATGGCTCCGGGGGCCGGCGGGCGCAGATAATCTAGTTAAATTTATTTATAGCGCCCTGAGGCACGCTCGCGGCCCCACGCCCCGCCGCCCCGCGCTTCGGCCGACCTCACCGTCAGGTACTATACGAAAACATCACTTTACCCTATAAGTGCAGCGTAAAATACTAGACCTCCACACGCGCATCTTCATAAAGCAGGAGCGACGACATCGCGTGTGCTAAATGTTTTTATATTATCATCTTCCGTCGCGGCCGCGTGGAAAATGAATTGGAGTGAAATTAACAACGAAATTAAAAGTCTGACTTACCTGAGTAACTTACTTCTTTATTAATAGAAACAACTTAGACTCTTGATGCTATCGGTGTGGTGAAATACTGGAGTAAAGTTTAGGATGACATGCCATCAAATCAAAAAGAAAGAAGTAACGCTCCGGATAAAACAAGATCTTACCAATTTAAACGTATTAGCGTTTTCCTTGATTTCGTATGCCTGAAATTTAAAAAATCCTAAAATATGGAGTACTTTCCCTAAATGCTATTCAACAATTCTCTCAGCACCAAATTCAAATTCGATTGAAACTGGTATAGTCATTTTCCATTGGTGCATCAATGAAATGAGATTTTTTGCTAGAAAATGCTGGGATATCTAACAATATTTGATTTATAACACTTTTGAAATTAGAAGTATTAGGCGGTGATTCTGCTATCCTTTTTACAATACCCTAGAATTGTTAGGAATATACATAATCCTGCCCTTGAATCTCATTGAGGTCAGCTCAACATGTCAAAAAACCATGGATTCAATAATAATTGGAAGTCCAAATACAGCTTCCAAATACAGGAAACATAATTCATAAAAGAGATGGTTTGCTAAAGCTCCAGTAAACAGCCACGGGGTGAGCCTGACCCCGACACGACGGAGTACCACCTGTTGTAGCGCCCGCAGCCAGCGCGAGCGCCCTCGCCGGTGGGTGTGGGTCAGCACTGCGCGTGGTATCGCGATGCGCGCGCGCACGCCGCCGCTCGTTGCATGTGATTTACTACGCGCCGCCGACAACCCGCTCAGCTAAGGCTAGAGGATGGTTGCCGGTTAATATCGCCAAGAGTTATGGGGTTTTATAACCTGCATTAAAATTGTTATAGCTTGTAGTTGCTGATAATCAATATAAAGGGTTTTTCTTAGTTTGCTGACGGTTTTGGCTAAGAATGATCTGAATATTAAACTAAACCACTTTCTCTATGGGGCGAACATCAAAATCGCGAAAGAAAAAGTCAGCTGTCCCATTTTTGTAGAGTTGGTTTGCAGTTTTGTATGAAACAGAAGATTTGTTCCGCTACTTAGATTTTGGTCCCATAGATAAAGTTGTTAAGTTTGAAGGTCTGATCATCCCCTTATAAAACCATCAGATTATTTAGAAGGAAGATTATTTCTGTTTTAAGACATTTCGAGCGATACTGAAATGATGTAATTTTTTTCATGATCAAATTCAAGATTATAATATTTAGATAAGCTGTTTCATTTCCAAGACATTTCTTGTTTGGATACCAGTGTGTCTATATTTCGTTAGAAGCTTGGTTAGAAGTCTACCAATTTGTACCTCTGAGCAGAAAGTTTTACATGTTGTAGAAAGCGTAGCGATATCGAAGGGCGACCGTCCTGGGACAGCGCGCGCGCAGCCTGCTCTGCTCTTGCGCTTATCTAGCGCTTGTCATTGTCGCTATTACTTACCATGCCGTCCATTCTGTATTACAAATATTTTGTAAAGCATTATTGTACCCCACAGCATTACAATATTTTTATTTGCTTTTAATATACCATCTTGTTAGAGTTAGAGCATAAAGACTATGTTGTATAAGAGATTCTAAATTCGAAACGTAGAGGGGCATTTAATATGCTGACACTTTTTTAAATGGATGATCAGACCGTCATACTGAACAACTTTCTCTATGGCACCAAAATCGAAATGGCAAAAAAAATTTGCTGTTCCATACAAAACTGCGAACCCACTCGAGCCAAAGGAAGCTGTTTTACGCAATTTCGCTGTTAGTCCCATAGACAAAATTGTTCAGTTTGATGTGGTTTGATGGTCTGATCATCCATTTAAAAAACTGCTAGCATTATTAAGTTGAACCCTGTATTTCAAATTACGCCTATCTAGCTGGTACCGATTGGGTGAGGAAGGTCGAAGATACAGTTTTGTAACAGCAGCAAAGTAAGACTAGGCTGATGATGATAAGTTTATAAACGTTTATAAAAGTTTGTGAAACTCTAAAATTATAAGAGATTCTCACGATGTAGGTACATTATCAAAATCTTCAATAAACATTTTATCCCAACCTAATACCAACTAATTAACGGCTCAGGTCATAAAATACCTAAAGCAATTAAAATATCAGCAAAGTTTCCATCGTAGCGTAGAACATTCTAACTGCCGTAAGAGGCAAGTTGTCGGCTACCACTATCATACCATACACACCACACGAGCATGTGTGTGTGCTTACAAAATATTTTAATGTGATCTAATTGCTTCCTACATCGCGGTAGCATGCCGGTAATTATGCAGACTTATGCAAAGTGTTCCTCACAGTTATAATGAATATAAAACTGTTGCGTCACTTGTTATTACCCTTCGGAGCCATCTAATTGACTATGACATGTGGCTTGCGATGCGATACAATACGTGGGCACAATAGACAAATAAACAGTACTCAGACTCGACACACACATGGCACAAAAACGAGCGAGCGCCACGTATACGTAGTTGTCACCTGAAGTAACCGATGCCGATGATGCCAGCAAGGATCTCCTTTATTACATAGAGGTAGCCATACCATTGCAAGAATGTCAACTTTTTTTTATGGTTGTGTTTGAGTGTGTGGTGTCAAGTAGTATGGACAAAAGAGACCAATTAGACCAAAGTGACAACTGCCCTAATGTTTACGGTCACTTTTCACACACACTAGCACAAAAGTGACAACTGAAAAGTGGACAGCCGCATAAACAAAGATTTATAGTTCCGTCTCCTTCTACTACTAAAGGTACCTTCTACTCTACTATTAAAGGTACGTCATAAGACAAAAGAGACTAACTACAATCGTAAATTAATGCGGTCTCTATGTTTTAGAATAAAGGAGATTTAGGATGTATGAGGCGCGTTTGTGTGCGTACGTCGATTCGAGCGCCCCTTGTCAGAGTTGTAGTCGTAGTACTGCTTCCCAATGTGCATTGTGATGTGGGTGTGATACGCGATACATTGATACGAGGTATGGTAGTCGACAGGTGTTCTGTGTTCGTGTTCAATGTTTGTTTTGCTAAAGAATGGTCACTGTTATGCAACTTGTTTTTTGCGATAGAGTTGAAGAAAAAAATTAATAGTTAGCCATTAATAGAAGTCTTTGTTAGATTGTAAATAAATAGCTTAAAAATTAACTCGCCTTTCTTAATTTTCCTTACAGTAGAGCCTCTATAACTCAAACTTCAAGGGAAACGCGTTTTCGAGTTACAGGGGATTTCGATTACAGAGGCCGCAAAGATTTTGATCGAGTCCGCAAATAATTCGAGTTGTAGGGTTTTTTGTCCCTCAACAGAAGGGAATGGCTAATTTCTTCGTCTTACAGAGGATTTCGAGTACCTAAACGGGTTTCGAGTTATAGAGGCTCTACTAACGAATAGGTTAAACGATAATTCTTTGATTACTTTCTTGAACAGTGTAGTATGTAGGTAAGTAATAAAATAGCATAGCTATGATAAATGATTACTGATTAATGATAAATGATTACTGATTAATGATTACAGATTTTTATCACGACTATATTCTCCGAGGGGCTAGTCAGAGATATACCTATAGGGTCCTTCTTAATATGCTGACACTTTTTTACGGGGATGATCAGATTACAATGAAGTGCGGACCGAAACAGTGGCGATATAGTGAAGATCGAAAGTGCGGGTAAGGGGGCAGGGTGGAAAGTTGAAATGGACCACAAAGGGCAGCTACCAGAACCATTTCCCAAAAACTTTCATTTTGAATTCAAAGTTCCAATAGCCTTTTCCTTCCGTCGTACCTTAATCTTTCCATACCATACCCTACTTAAATTCAGCTCTAGCTACAGCCCTGCCTGACTTAGATGCGGTTCGGAAGTTGATTTCTGCAGATAAAAATTAGGTACATGCCTCAAAAACCTAAATAAACAATATAGCTAAAGATACATTATATAGTTTATGATGATTATTTATGATGATTGCCCTTACATTTTTAAATTTTGCATATTAATTTAACACTTAGGTATACCTAAATGTTGCTGTGCCCTTACAGGGTTCATGTTTGATACTTACTAACCTAGCATAAGACTAAATGTTACAACATGAGTGCAATAAATGATTCTATTCTATTCTATTCTACATTCCTGGGAAGTTATTGTATTTTTTTTACTATTACAGAAACGATTAGCAGTCCAGGAGTGCGATTTTTGAAAGTCATTCTTTGAACTCAGCAGTTGTAAATGTCAAAATTACTATGGAGATATGCATCTTTCTACTGCTGATTTGACTTTCAAAAATCGCACTCCTGAAGTATGATTTTTCAATTGTAATTTTGACATTTTCAACTGCTGAACTCAGCGAATGAGATTCAAAAACCGCACTCCTGGGCCTTAATTGCGCAATTTTATACGGTTTTGGTTTGGTTTTGGTTTTGGTTTAGTTTTGGTTTAGATTCGGTTTAGCTGAAGTAAAAAAGCTATCGCGATATTTTTTTCTGAACGGTTAAATCGCACAATACAGAAAATTCGATCGAACGGACATCAACCGTTACGCCAACGTATCTTCCGAAATAAAGCTAAATCGTTACCGTTAAGTATTAGTCTAAGCCGTTAAGGTGGTTGCAGAGGGGTCAATTTAATACAAAACTTTGACGCACAATACGCGTAGACGGTATTAATATAAGTAACTCTGTATATATGGAAAAATAGTTTAGAAAATCTAGATGTCGCGTATCAAATAACATTTGCAATTTATTATTTAATTACGAAGATATAAAGGATTCAAATTTTTCATACAACATTTTCAAAGCTTTATATCTTCGTAATTATATTATAAATTGCAAATGTTATTTGATACGCGACATCTAGATTTTCTAAACTATTTTTCCATATATAAAATATTACTTTTATTAATTCCGTCTCCGCGTATTGTGCGTCAAACGTTTGTATGGACAGAAATCGCCTTAAGGCTACTCCTCCCATTTGCAAGGCTCTCTTTCTTACAAGCAAACTTTTGCAATTAGCCATCCCGCTTCAATTGCGCGGCTCCGGTCAGAATTTTCCGTTTTCTTTGAAAACCTGTATGATTTTTTAAGAATTTTCAAAAAATAAGAAAACCACATCATTTTATATTGTATTGTGAAGAATATTGTAAATTTTCATATTCTTCTGATCAACAATGTAAGAGTAAAACGGTTACAATTGGAAAAAAAGAGGTGACTTTGGGGTCGTCTTTCTTCAGTTTTATTAATTAAAATACATTTCGAGAAAAACCACATCACTTCTCATATCCTGTAGATTGTTCAGTTTTGTTTTCTGCTTAAAAAATGCCATAGTTATTGTATGAAATGGTTACAAAGTTACTCAAAACCGGGCGGACGCCCCTTAATATAATTTGCGCGATACGAATTGTGCATAACGTAACGTTTTTGGTTGTGGTTTTGTTTTGGTAGTATCGTTCAAACTTAGGGCGATTGAGGCCCTTTTTAATCTATGATCGATGCAATGAGTTTCAGTTCTCTAAGTTCTTTGCGGCCCACTGATTATTCTATCTTTACCCTCCAATGACTCCTCCCTCCTTTGAGTTTGACATGCCGGCTGTACAGGGTCCTTCTTATTAATGCTGACAGTCAAGGGGATGACCAGATCATCAAACTGAATGAAATCGCGAAAAAAAAAACAGCTGTCCCATGCATTGGCTTGAGTAGGATTGCAGTTTTGTATAGGGAAGAAGAAAGTTGTTCAGTATGTCGTTCTGATCATCCCCTCAAAAAAGTGTCAGCATATAAGAAGGACCCTATAATAATATTATGTAATGCATGCCATTGTACATCCAGCTGGGCTAGCACACACGACACATCAAGGTACGCAAAACCAAAATAAGCTGGTCGCGCGTAGGTAGAGTAATGTATAACGTCGCACGGCCAGAGGGTCTACCCGCACATTCGATTCGAACTTTTGCGTGAATGTTTTCGTTCCAATTTCAACTCTATTACAATGAAGTGCGGACCGAAACAGTGGCGATATAGTGAAGATCGAAAGTGCGGGTAAGGGGGCAGCTTATGTTTGTTTTGCGTAGCTTGATGTGTCGCCGTGTGTACAAGCATGGAGCGATGCGATGTAAAGCCGTCAAAATATAAATTACAATGTGAAATTAATCAAGTAAGTACCTACGCACATAATATTCAATTCTTAGTAGTTAACCAGTTACATAAATGGGCGACAATGGGTCGCTTCTGCCAGCTGGCCGGATATATTCATCCGGTTTTTGCATCCGATTCCTTTTCTATTGCCTCTACAAATTAGGCAAGGTGACTAGGGTTACCAATCTTCCGGGATTTCCCAGAATTTTCCTATTATACAGGATGGTCCAGTTAAGGTTGAAAACGAAAATCTGTAATGGGACATCTCTATCCACCCATTGAAAACCATAATATAGCATGAATCCAAATGTTTTAAAATGGAAATTATTTCTAGAACACTTCTTTAAATCTGACTTTTTGCACATTCTTTTTTTAAATTAGGCAATTTTGACCATTAAAAGACATCATTCGGGTTTCATATATTTTTAGTCCAAATGTGAAGGTACCAAATGTCAAGGTAGGTAGGGTAACCAACAAAAACTATTTCTATATTCTTTTAGAACTTCCTTCCATTTAAGCATTTTTATGGCATAGAAGCTGTGAAAAGGTAGATTTTTTGAACCAAAATAAAACCAAGTACAGTGGACCTACCTACAGCTTTGGTGCCATACTAAAAAAAATGTTTGGACCGCCATGTCCTAACAGAATATTGCATTATTGTTTTTTGGCCGGTACTTTCACGTTTTAGAGCAAATTTTTAAACAAGACCCAAAACGCGCCTAGACCTCATCATGTTGACGTGGTAAGGTCAAAAAGAATACGTATAGTACATGTACGGCATACTGCATCTTTCTGTACGAGTATCCAATAAGTTTGATAAGGCCGACACGGCCGGCGCGGCGCGGCGGCGGCGCGGGCGCAGGGCCCGCGTAATTAACCTCTCGCTCGCCATTATGTAAATCACTTTAATCTCCATTATACGCTTTTGTTCTCCTCACCTTCACGTTCCCGCATTATAATGCAAATTAAACGTTATTAAATTTGATTAAAATTAGAATAATGTCATCATCTTCATTAAACTATGCAAATTGTGTTGAGATTGCTGATCGTTGTGCAGATAGCACAAGGTCGTTCCGCGCCGGCGCATGCGCAACGGACAGTTTAATCTAACGCAGCCGGAAAAAACTACTTAATTATACTTTAAACATTAATAAGATTTAGTGTAATGTCTAAATATCATATCTAACTTTTTATATGGAACGACTGCTAATATCAGTCATTATGCTTCTCCTCTCTGTTATAGCTTGCGCGTGACTAGAGCTCTGCGCAAGCAGCTCCAGTAATAAGCATCGTCACGGGCTGCGCGGGCGCAGGTAGAGACTACGCGATATTGTCTCCGCGCACTATCATTTGTCGAGTGAACCGTGCGCATTAGTATTGCGCAACTCATATTAAACCTTATTCTGCATCGGTTTTATTTATCCCGCTCATGCTCTTCGATGTGAAAGCATTGATTAATATTGTAATGAGCACGACGAATAACTTCCTCGGTACCACGAGATGTATTACTTGACGTGGCGCTTTTTACAATGCTCGCTGTAGTCCTGATCCGAAGCGAATAACTACAAGAAAACCACCGCTGGAAATAAAACAGTTGGTTCTATTCGGTGGTAAATCGGTGGAGTGTAGTATAAAGGTACAGGCAATGGTCAGTAATTGTGTATAGTTTGAGATAATGGCAGCGGTCGTGGGTGCAATTATTTTTATCGGTCGGCGGCGGCGGCGCGGGGCGGAGGCCGTGATTTGCGTACGCGCCGCCGCGCCCGCGCCGCACGTAATAACCCCCTCACGACGCGCCCGCGCCGGCCGCCCGACGACTGTCCTCCAAATTACTCCATTGTTAATAAGATGCAGGTGACTTGCACGTTGCAGGTACCCATTATGGATGATTAAATTATTTCTCTTTAATACAATGACTTTGTTTTAAAACGTAAAACAAAGATCGTGATTGGGAGATTAATAAATTGTTCCTGTGTGAACAGATCTATTGACGGTATAAAACTGTGGGCTGTAATACCGCGCAGACAAAAAATGCGACCATACAAAACCGAGTAAGAGAATGGATACCGAGAAAAGCTGGAAAGAAACCTGGCCAATCCAACACCCCAAGAGTGGACGTTTTTAAGAATAACGCATTTTGTATGGCTGTAAGAATCTATAACAATCTGCCTGAGGAAATCAAAGAATGCCCTTCAAAATATTTCAAAACAAAAATAACAAAATGGCTTTTAGATAAATGTTTCTATTCAATTAAGAACTTTTTTGATTATAAATTATTTTAGACGGAGATCCGACCGTAAAATTATGCACCTATTCCTTAGGCGAACGAAATGTAATTCTAGTGTATGTTCTTCTTCTTATCGTGTGGGCATGCAGAGCATAGTCTGCAGAGCCCTGGTGTCAGAGTTTTTTCAGACCGCCTTACGGCCTCTGACGTGGCAAGACTAGGGTTGCCAGATTCAAAAATGACACATTTGGACCTGGCAACCCTATAGTTGCGGCAGATTGAGAGGTGGCAACCCTAGTTTTTAAAGTACTTTAGACCAGTCTCCTTCCGATGGCACCTCATTCACTTCCCTAACAAACACGTGGAAAATGTTATACCAAAAATGTTAATGGAAAAGGCACTTGCGGCAAGATTTTTCTAGGCAACTTGGCGGCGTTGAATTAACCCTTGTGTAAACATACACTAGAATTACATTTCATTCGCCTAAGGAATAGGTGTATAATTTTACGGTCGGATCTCGGACTATTTGACATTAGCTAATCAAATTATTTTAAAATGTGTACTTGAACTAAAATTTAAAATAGTGACCACTTATCAGCGACTACATATAGATAATTTTTGAATTTCGCATGACATTTTGTATATTTCTTTTCTTTTCATAAATAATTATATTTTGCATGAAATTTTAAAATTGTATAAAACTAGCTTCAAATTATTAATATTTTGTATGCCCTGTGTGGTAGAACATTAGAACCATTTTATTCATCATGTCAAAGTATCCACATATTATTATTCTTGGGATCGGTATTCAATTCTTGTTGATGCAGATCAAACGAGAACAGAGCTCTCTTGTGATGTGTGATTGGGAGAGCCGACCCCATATAATGGGATAAGGCCGGAAAAAGAAGAAGTGGTCAACTCTTGTAATCATGATACACATGATTTTCCAGTAAAACCTAAGATTTACCTAGTTCTGTGATAACTAAACTATATGGCCGCGTCCACTCACTGACACTCAATAAAGCGAGTTGTGATCTATCGATTCTTCCACTTGTGTCCCTATCGCCTTTATAACAGTGGCGAAAAAGATGGCATGGTGATTCTCCATCGCCTACCCAACAATTCTCATTGATTTAGTAGATATTGTACTCATCATCATCATCATTCTATAAACGTTACACTACAGGGCACAGGCCTACCTTCAAGGAGAGTGTGGGCGCCAGTCCACCACGCGTGCCCAATATGCGGATTAGTAGACTTCACATACGCATCACAATTTTTTCTTCAGCGGTTTCCTCACGATGTTTTCTTTAACCGTTTGTGAGCAATCGGTATTACGTACATAAGTTAGAAAATGGCATGGCATGTCTTTCGTACGGATTTGAACCCGGACCATTATGATCATGATTGAGTGTCCATTCTTCTCTGCAACGCGCCACCGACGCTAAGTATTGTACTGGCTGTGTATATCTGATGCCTTTTTACAAATGGGTAAGGCATAGAGTGAAGCCAGCTGTAATAGCTACCAAAACAGTAATTGTTTTCCCTGTTTTCCACTGATCCCTATCATTATCTGTGCGGATGGTAAAAGCGTTTTGTAAAACTATGAATGTCTCTTAGCTGTAGAAGCATAGAGCACGAGGTAGAACAACAAAGCAAATAAACGAAACAGCGGCGCACTCGCGGACGATATATTAAGTAAAGCTGATGGTGCGGTCAGTCATTACGCAATCATCGGCGCTCGCCGCGCGCTGCGCTGCGCCGCCGGCGTGGTCGCGAGCCGGCGCGACTATTATATGAGCGGCCGGCGACCGACCGGTACGCGGCGCGGTCGAATCCACTAGGTTAGCTAGGGATGGGCATCATTCTAGGAAGCTGATTAAAAACGCAGATATTGGTTATTTAGGGTAGTAGGTAACCAAAAGGCCTAGGAATCGATAGAGAAGTGTTTTTTTTTTTTTCATTTTACATGATAGTTTTCAAAGCATTTCATGGGTAAGTGACGTCACTACAGGACAGGATACTTAATCGGAAATATAATTTGAGACCTAAAACCTGCATCGTGCTTAAGGTTTCTATTCTATTCTACGAGAAATGAAAATCCCAACGCGGCGTTTCGTCAATAATAATTAAGTATAAAGACTGAAAGAATAATGGTTTCATCTTAGAAACGTCATGCAATCATTTATTAAGCGAGTATGGGTATAAAATGTCCATAGAAATGGTTAAATTTTAGAAGGCGGGAATCCCGATGACGATACTTAATAGTCATCCACTTTAATCCAAAAGCGTTTCCTAAAAATAAAACGGGCGCCAGACTTGATAGCTACCCAAAGTTAGAACAAACTCTAACAATGAAGAAGAACCAAACTACTAGGACTGACCCCGCACATCACATCACTTGAGCTTAGCAGAGCGGCCGCGCAGGCGCAGGCTGATTGGATTTAGTTTAATAACCATAAAGCACCCGCTCTCTCCTCCCGTCCCCTCATCCCCCGACCCTCTGTACACCTGCGCTAACTACACGCTATGCGCTGTATGGAAATTGCGCGAGCGCATCTATAGGGTCCTTCTTAATATGCTGACGGTTTTTTCAGGGGATGATAAGACCATCAAACTGAACAACTTTCTTCATGGGACCAATGAAATCGAAGTCACGAAAAATACATTTATTTACTGTTCCATACAAAACTGCAGTCCTACTCGACCTAAATACAGGGTGAAATTGATATCATTAGCATCCTTTTAAACTAAGAGTCAACCCATCAAACTGAACAACTTTCACTATGGGAGCAAACCTATCGGAGCAACAAAAAAATCAGCTGTTCCATACTAAACTGCAATGGCGTACGCGACACAAATGTATGCAAGAGCAAATTTTTTTTTTTGCTCCGATTGATTTGCTCCCATAGCAAAAGTTGTTTAATTTGATGGGTAGACTGGGTGGATGGGTTTAAAAGGATACTAATGATATCAATTTCACCCTGTATATGGGACAGCTGATTTTTTTTCGCAATTTCTTATGTTGGTTCCATTGAGAAAGTTGTTTAATTGGATAGTCTGATCATCCCCTTAAAAAAACCGTCAGCGTATTCAGTTGGACCCTGTATTATGGGTGGAAATTTGGAACAAGCATTATTGGGTAGAATTACCTAAGTCGAGCGATACGAAAACTTTCATAGGAGACCGTCTCTAACTTTTAAAACTATTTAAAGATGACGACATAATAAATAAAAAAATAAATATATATTTAGGCGTACTTAAAAACCACTCACCATCACCATACAATACACTCTGAAAACCGAAATACAAGGGGAATGTACATTGTGTTTGTGTGATTCCTGACAAGAACACTCAATTCAATTATATTAAAAACACTGTCTTTTTTGGTCCTTTTGGACCGTCCGACTGTTTTACCCAACTGCGCCAGAAGGAGGCATATGAATAGATAATAATACGGCTAATGTTTATAATAAATATAGGATCGATCTACGTCAAATGAAGTAAAGCGTGAAAAGCTATTCTTGGTGACTATAAAATACCACATTCAGAAATCTGCTAATGCTTATGAAAATAACACCAAAAGCTACGGGCTCTTAAGGACATTTTCCTGCCAGCTACAACGGTTAAATGTGGAACTATATTTTAACCGTGTTGGTGGATTGTATACTACTGCCACAAATATGTCCACCCTGTATAACACAAGCGGTTAAACTAAACTCACGCGGAACTGCACCCATTTATTTAAAGGTAGGTTAATTTAGGTCGGGCCTTATGGATCATCTCGAGATTATAGAGTTAAGTATGGATCGGGACGTGTTTATAACAGTAACGTGGAATTAGATGCGAACTGCGTCTAGCATCCACTTGAGATAGATCATAAAGATAATATGCATTTACTTAGCTTCGCGAAGTGCAATCTGAGCTAGTATACGGGGTATTCTTAACATAAGCTTGATAGTAGGTTGATAAATTTTAGACCATTTCATTTAAAAACTTCTAGAACCATCTTGGGTCACCATAGTTTGTATCTAACCTCGCATTTGTCGTCACATAGTATTCTGAAATTCACTGCCAAGATTTAAAAAACATTGTATTCTGTTTAGTGTAAACACTGTTTTGTCCACCTTATACATGTACCTATTATGTAAATCTAAAGTAGACATTGTTTTAGATTATTTATTAAACTAAGTACCTATACACATATAACATAATCGTTATTATTATGTTCAAGTTGTGTTTGCCTGTAATTGGGTCTACTTCGTTTATAATTGTGACCAGGATTGTTATCAAATATTTTCCAATGGAGGAAGACAGAGTTAGGCTGCCTGTCCATTGACGCGAGCTGGCTGTGCGAGCTGTGTAGCTGTATAAATATTAACCAATCAGAGATCCGACCGAGATCAGCCGAGCTCCTGATTGGTTAATATTTACACAGCTACACAGCTCGCACAGTAAGCTCGCGTCAATGGACAGGCAGCCTAAGTCTAAATGTAGGTACCATAATATTTGGAATATCCACGTTCCACTAGTAGTGCCCAAATTCTGTCCAGTGTGACACGTAGTGAACCAGTTGACACTTTGAACTGTCAGTGGACAAAATACACGCCTCTAGATTAAAGGTTCCCCTTGTGACACAGATCTCTTTGTGAAAGAATAATTAATATCAGTGGATACATACAGGTCACACAGACAACCACCTTTTTGTCGAAGTCGGTTACAAGTAAATAAACAAATAACCCTTTCGTTTGTGAACAGAATGGAACATTTACTTGTCTTTCTCCTAATAGCAAACAGAACGTTCTATTAATATAATAACGAAGATTGTAGTATTGAAACTGCTCCGACGGACAGACGGACGGACGGCAATTAAGGGAAAGTAAGTGTCCAATGCAATCGCTTCCTAATTCTGTATCATTACATTACCCCGTTCTCTTCGTGTTGTCGAGGGAAGGGCACGATATGTAATAGTGACTGTCTCCTGGGCTACAGGTGCCTTACCCGGGCCTTATGATTTGATAGTAAAACAACATACATACCTACACATATAGGGTCCTTCTTAATATGCTGACACTTTTTGAAGGGTCGAATAAGTTTGCAGTTTTTTATGGAAGAGGTGTTTTTTTATCGCGATTTCGTTGTTAGTGCCATAGAGAAAATTGTTCAGTTTGATGGTCTGATAATCCCGTTAAAAACCCTGCAGTATGACGCAGTATGATGCATTGACGACCCGGTTGGTGTAATGGTTACCACGCCGGACTGCCAAACCAGGGTCCTGGGTTCGAATCCCGGTTCGGTCATGGATGTTATATGTTCGTGCCGTTGTTGTATGGTTACCATATTAAAAAGCCTACAGTGCTTAACTTGGGATCATTACAATGTATGTGCCTGTGAGCGTTATTAATTAATAAAAAAAAAAGTATATTAAGAAGATCCCTGCATATACGATCACGATCATTATCCCTTACAGGGTGGGCAGAAACATTGCTACAACAATCAGCTACATATATTTTTAAGCATCCAGTTGTAGCAAAGATCACCATTATACTAAATCGTACTCGTTGATGTCTTTTGTACTAGCGTTTCTAAGCTACGACTTAAAGCTATAATTATAAGGGTAGGCATATAAATACGACGACTGACTTTATTCCTGATTATTTCCTAACTGCTAGAAACATTTCAATAATTATGCAAAACCCGCAGAAGTTCACATTGCAATTGAACCTGGTTTGTATGATGTCGATGTCGTAGCGAAATATTATTTGTTCAGATTTATTTATTTTTATTTCGAGACAATGATATTCATATGCAACGTGTTAATGAATAAGCGCAAAACCTCATACACCCCAACTTATTTATAACAAAATAATTAGATTGAAACTATAGTATCATTATTTCGATACTTAAAATTTAAAGTTATTCGCATTTTATTTTAAGTTTTGAGGCAAAAATGATTTGTTATCATTTCAGCAATCAATGAAAGCGCTGACGTGTTCATGGATACATTTTAATAATCTTGTTTTGGTATGTACTAAGTAGGGTGAGTATGCCCATGGGGTGGGTTGACATCGGGTTCAGTTAATTTAAAATTTTACAAACAAATTATTTAATAATTTGAAAAAAATTACCTATGTTGAAACTATGATAATTCAATTCTGCTCTCGATTCTTAACAAACTACTTTCTAGTTTTGCGTTAGTTCATTAACACGTTGTATCTACAGGGTGTAATACTTAAGTGGGTGCGTCAGACCATCAAACTGAAGAACTTTTACTATGGAGCCAACATCGAAATCGCGAATAAAAAATCCGCTCTTTCATACAAAAGTGCAGTACCGTCTCGACTCAAATTTTAATGTATGGGATGGCAGAATTTTTTTATTTTTTTCGACCTTGGCTCCATAGTGAAAGTTGTTCAGATTGATGGTCTGAAGCACCCCCTTAAGTATTACTAGGGTGTTTTGTTACACCCTGTATACATAGGTAATAACTCTTTCGATTGATAAGTTGACACACAAAATGGTCATAATAATATGAAAATATGTTCACTTACGTCACGTGCACTATCATCTCAGATACCTACTACGAGTATGTTAACTGTTAATTGGTGCGTAACAGAGCAATTACATTAGGTACTCTGTGGAGCGAGCTAACCAACTAACACTGCAAAATATACCATTTAGTATATTTAAAAGTAGGTCTTCATCAATATGTTATCCATCGCTCTGAATGCATACTAATAGTAGCAGAGCGGTATAATGTTTGGCAAATAGCCTGCGCGGCTGCGCGGGCGCAGTGGCATGGCGCGGGCATCTCGCTGGGTGATTAATATGATTATTGTATTGTTTAATCGTCGCAGCACGCGAGCGGCGAGTACAGTCGCGCCACGCCGCACCGCGTGCGCGCCGCCGCCGCGTGCATACCGCGCACTGGTAATGAGCTACAATATGTATACAGGGGACTTATTAATTACCCTTCAACTGGCTCGTTGAGAGCACTGGACAAGTTTAAAAGACCCACAGTAGTCAGAATGTAGGATGGCAAAGTTTGTAGTATTGCTGCATGTGGTTCTTAATGCTCGGTAAACGTAGAGTAGTAGCTTGACACACTACAAAACAATATGTCGTTATACAGCGTTTTAAGGGAATACAGTTGCATTACTTTAAGGGCGATTGTACCCATGATACTGAACAACTTTCCCTAAGAATTTATTGGAAATTCGCAAAAATAAATTGATTTTTGATACGAAACGTCCAAACGGCTGATTTAGTATGGAAAGTGCAAGAATTTTTTTGAGAATTTCCTATAGGTTTTTTAGGGAAAGTTGATCAGTATCATAGTACAATCACCCCTTAAAGTAATGCAACTGTTTACCCTAACACTCTGTACATACTAGAAGGAACCTAAATTCTCATATGCTACGGTTCGAATTATGCCAATAGTGCAAACGCTATGCACACGCTTTACAGGTGTCGGTCCAAATTAGTAAGTACGAATACACTGCTAAACAATTTGTACAATTTGAAACAGCAGTCAATTTGACATGCATATGCTGCACTACCTATTTTTCGTGTGCGGCGTAAGCGCGAGTTAATGACGTCACTGATGACGTCAGACTGCAAACGTATCCGCACATTCGCGCATTATGAACCGATTGTGTACATGCTATCTCTACCGATAGCGCATATTTGCGCATTTTGGACCGTAGCAATAGTCGATTTTGACTACAGCGACTGTAGTTAGGTACTCAGAAGATTTTATATGCATAACACATGTGCACTCTTTAAATCTACGTACACTACTTACGCGGCAAACTACTTGACCGATCTGGGGCCGGGGAGGATGTCTGCAGTAGCATTTTCGCCTAAAAATTTTGTTCTTCGCAGTCCAAGTTTCTTGTTGGCCATTATACTCGATCCTGAATTTGCCGTGTGGTTTCCGTCTTAGAATAGCACCAACCTAGACTTTGAGTTGTAAAATAAAAGGCAGCTGATCATGAATAATAATTGATATCTAAACAAGTATAGATTGATGATTCATAATCATCAAATGACTATGCAAATACAAGGCTGATGCAACCAGACGGTTGATATGGCAATGAGCTCGATATCGCGGCGATTATCTTCGCTAATCATTCCTCTATAATTTATTTAACTTTCTTTTATCGTTATTTAATTACTAAGGTCTTCTTTACTTTGTTTCTCTCTAATCAATCATTATTCAAGTTATTATTATTTTATCACGCACCAGTAGAGTTAAGCAGATAATTATTTTATTTACCTACTTTTTGTTTATTCAATTATGTAAATAAATAATTTTTATGCCGTTTGATTCACGAATCATAATTATCATCGCTGTAGGGTACAGGGTAGAAACTTATTATTAATCTGTGGTACAGGCTCAGATTATTATTAATGAATTTATTATTATTTTTATTTTGTCTGTGTAACTACGTCCCTTTATAAAACTTCATTATATTAAGTAGGTAGGACCCAGTATGTACAAATACAGATGAACATAACGCTAGTGACCTCTATCGGAGAGCCTTCGCAAGACATAATTGTCGATAATGAGAGCTTAGAGCGCGAAATGCGCAAGCGCACCGAACCACGAGAGAACCACAGAGCAATGATTACTACGCACGACGTCTACATACAAACGAAAGTAATGCTAATACTCGTTGGTATTTTATTTAAGAAATTGTTCTGTCTCCCCATAAATAGATAAACAGATTTCAGTATGATAAACACAGTAATTCCCGTGGATGCCGTACGAGATGGGACAACGTTTCTTCAGTGCTGAAAGTCAAGCCTTCACGAGTAATGGCTTGACTTTCAGCGCTGAATACAGAATGGTGTCGAGACACCATTCTGTATTCCACGGAGGGTGTATGGGTGTTAATCCTCCACGCGTGCCCCAGTACAGATTGGTGAATTTGACATCGAGGTTTCCTCACGGTGTTTTGCTTACAATGTTCACCATAATGCAGGTTTCCTCACGATGTGTTTCCCGTTTGAGAGCAGATGGTATTACGTACACAAGTTAGAAAAACTAATTATGACGGTACGGATTCAAACTTGGACCCTCGGTTTCCCGTTCTGTCAGATTCCTAAATGTAAGGACTTGACGTAAGGACGAGAGAGTCCACAGTCCACACTGCACATGTGTTTAGCACACATACTGCACTTAAAAATATTCTGCTTAGCAGCCACTGTAGTCGAAATCAAAAATCAAAAACTTTTTTACATAAAAAGAGAAGCTATGGGGAAAAGGCCCCAAAAAATGTTAGCGTATAGTTGGCGTATAGTTATGAAACTCATGTCGATTTGTTTCTCATAATCTCTAGATTATAGTAGTAATATTAGCTATACCTTATCTAAACGGAGTGTCGCGTAATCGCAGTTGGTGCACATCTTGTCTGGGTAAGATTATGTTAGTTTTTTATTTTTATTTTCGTATTAACATCTAAGATGTTCTTAACATGCATTACTTTACATGTGACGTTTTAATAGAAAAAAAAGAATTTTAGCAAAAAAAAGTCTAAACGGTGCATTTTTTATATTTATTACATAATTCCGTTTGCATTTTTACCTAATCTTTAGTCCGATTAATAAAGTAAATTAAATTATGTTTTTAGAGTGTAATACCATCAATAAACGTAACCGTTTGTACAATAAATTGACTCATTTATGTTCTTTTTTTTTTTAAGAATGGGTTTGCTCTTGACCTCAATCTAGTCCTCAGGACGAAGATGGGGTCGAAGATGTAGCGAGCGAGTTATGTTTACATTTAACTTCTATCGTCTCCGTCTGCGTCTGACGATGACGGTTATGTTAGTAAGGTGCGGTGTGAAAGTTATTTCTTGCAAATGCTCTGTGGTAACGTTCAATCATTTGTGTTTAGATTCCATTAATAACATTCAGTGCCGGTGCTCAGCTGCCCTGTGCTAGATAGTTTTTTGTTTATTGCAAATGTTTAATAAATGTATTAATATTCTTACAGATATTTCATCTCAAGAAGGCGCGGGTGCCGTAGTATAGTGAGCCTTAAAGCTATTTTACGTAGTTTTAGGTACACGCGCCCTCGTGAGGTATAATATCTGTACAGATAGGTATTTATCAGTCACCGGTCATAGTACAGTCGCCATCAGATATATCGTAGCATACAAGGTGTCCAAATATTTCTGAGCAGTGCTAATTTTCATTAAATTATTTACAGTAAATTTTACCAATTATATCTAAACGTCTATTTTGTCATAAATATGTGAACAGCGAATTTCCAATAATTTCTTTACAATGTTATTTAAAATTAACATGTAAAACAACGGAGTAAGGTTTTTTATCCGAAACTGTTCAGGGGCCCTAGACAAGTTGACATTCTATTGGCGTCGACGCTAATAGAAACGGAAAAAATGTATGGATTTGACGTATGGTGGAGAAAGCAATCGTCAAAATGTTTCGATCGCCAATGTCAAATCCATACATTCTGCCATTTCTACTAGCGTCTACGCCAATAGAAATGTTACTTTGTCTATATGCCCTGATGTTTATGGCCACCATGACTGCGTCGATATATTTGATGTTCTCGGCGTTCCTATATTTTTGATTGACTAAGTATGAGTAAAGAAATTATTGAAAATTAGAACTGCTTAGAAATATTTGACCACCTTGTTTGCTACGATATATCGGCTGGTGACTGTACGTGACTCGGATTTATTTAATAAAAATGTTTCGATGGAGATATTTTCATGTGGTCGTTTTGTGTAATTAATGTCATCTGATAGCTGAATTATTGCGAGTTTTTAATTAGAAGTGATCCTATTCGCAATCGATATCTATCCGTTTTGAAATACTTCATGGAACTTGTACTGTTTGATTCTACTCATGATATTGGATAAGGACAGGGTGTAACAAAACACCCTAGTAATACTTAAGGAGGTGCTTCAGACCATCAAACTGAACAACTTTCAGTATGGAGCCAACATCGAGAAAAAATAAAAATCAGCTGTCCCATACATTTGAGTCGAGCCGGTTATGGCAGTTTTGTATGAAACAGGTGATTTTTATTTCGCGTTTTTGAAGTTGGCTCCATAGTGAAAGTTGTTCAGTTTGATGGTCTGAAACACCCGCTTTAGTATTACTAGGGCGTTTTGTGCTTCATCCAATCAAACTGAACAACTTTCAATATGAAGCCAAAATCGAAATCTCAAAAAAAAATCTTCTGCTTTATACAAAAGTGCACCTACCGACTCGACTAAAATGTATGGGACAGCTGTGTCTTTAGGTAATTAAACTTGAAACCCGTAAAAAATACTTTTCCATGTGCCAGAATAATTCGAGAGGACTTATTTAAATATTAATGTACGTTACATTATATAGAAATAGAGTATTGTAGCGTGCCTTGGGAGAGGCCTATGTTCAGTAATGTAATGGAAGAAGATAGGCTGAAGATGATATATTTATCATTCATTGAAAACAGGCTAAATAACTAGTTGAACATTCTTATAAATTCTAAATATCAAATCTAGACCTTAACACGAGCACAATAATTAAATCTAGACCTCCCTCAGTGCCACCTGCGTATTAGTGAGAACTATAAAACGTCCTTAAGAAATCGAATGAAAACATAATTATGCGGCCACAATCGATGTCCCGCGTGTCCCGCGTCGCGGACGATCCGGGACATTCCGGGACTCCCGCGCACTTCCCGGTACCGCGGCCGCCGGGATCGAACCACTGACCACCCTGCCATTAGCGCGTGCGTATTAATTGGTCATCTGCCTATAGTTCAATGAAAGATTTATAGTCTGCGTGTGATTGTTCAGTTGAATACATATTACGCAATTATGATATGGTATCGTATGGTGCATGAGGTAATCCAGACTTAAAATGTATCATTATCATTATTCATTACACTTACCTACGTCACTGGTTGCGACTGTCATACTTGTATTATAGAGGTCAGTGCATATACCTCAGATATACCTAATTCGGTGTGTCAAGTATTTTTTTAATTTATTTTATAGTTTTTCGGGTTATAGACAAGTAGACACAATACCTATTCTACTTTCTGTAAGAAACTTATTTAATTTTTTGGGCAGCAATTGAGTTTATCGATATTTCAAATTCCATGGAGGAAATCTTTGCAAGAAAAAAAAACGAACAAAAAAGAAACACGTCTTCTTCTTTCTAATTCTAGCACTATGCTGAAAATGTAAACGTCAAACATTCCTGACGATATAATTTTTTTTTTCTCTATTTGGTATACAGCCAGTTATTTTAAGTTTTAAGCTTACCATGGAGTTGACATAACAACGTTTTAAGGAAAAAAGAGAGAAAGAAATGATAGTCGTGCGAAGTGACGACATTGATAGGTATGGTAAGGTAAGGTAAGTAAGTTATAGATTTTAGGATCCCACTGCAGGGCATAAGGTCTCCTCTCACGAATAATATAATGGTGAGAGGTACATTGATGCGATCATTTCAAATGGTATTTCCTCGTACGCTTCCTAACCAATCGTTATCAAGATAAACACAGTTATGGACGCTCGCTTCATCTTCCCAGCAGTTCAATAAAAACATCAATTAAATTAATTCCCGCTTAGGGTTACCAGACACAAGAATTTTCCTGATTGTTCTGGAATTTTAACCCTCTGTCAGGAATTTTAGGGATTTTATGACATTGTTGAAAGATGAATAATAAAAATTATTCGAGCTTCATTGTTTATGTAACATACATAAAAAAAAAACAAAAATGAAAAAATCATTTTCATTCAAATAATTTTTAAATTTTCGTTTTTTTTAATTTGTTATTATTATTTAATTAATTACACACTAGTTATATTTATCAGAAATAATATTACCTACCTACACCAAAAATTATGAAAGCAATACCTTTTAGTAACTGTTAGGTTTTTAAATAAACCTACGTCCACGTCCATAATTATAGTCCTTTTGGGGTGGTTTAGCATATTGAAGGTTTCGAT
Organism: Agonopterix subpropinquella; assembly: GCA_922987775.1. NCBI lineage: Eukaryota > Metazoa > Arthropoda > Insecta > Lepidoptera > Depressariidae > Agonopterix > Agonopterix subpropinquella. Next base: position 279,936 of record OV277703.1, read on the forward strand.
GACGTGTTACGTGTTGACTGGCAGCAAGCTAGTTATTTTAAAACCATTTTATGAAACTCCATATGATGAAAATGGATCTGCTTGAAGCCTCTGATTGACGGGCGAGCTTTACTGCGGTTTTGGTGATTCGCCGGTAAAAGCCCGCTGGTGGATTGTAAGACTGTGATGTTTTGAGCCGAGTAGTAAGTATAATATGCGGTCCGTCTTTATACGGGGATGGGCAGACCATCAAACTGAACAACTTTTTTTATTGTCCTACATAGAAGTCGCGAAAAAATATCTGGCTATCGAACTGAACCACATTCATTATTTTTTTATTTTATTTTTATAAATAATGGGTTTGATCCTTGACCTCAATCCAGTACTCAGGACGAAGATGGGGTCGAAGATGTAGCGAGACCATCAATCTGAACAACTTTCACTATAGCCACCCTCAGAAAACGTAAAAGAGAAAAAAACAGCTGTTTCATACATTTGAGTCGAGATACCTTCTCAGTTGTTTTGTTTGGGGCAGCTGATTTTTGTCACGTTTCCTGAGGATGGTTATTCACAGTGATATTACTTGGAGTGAAAGTTGTTCAGATTGATGGTCTGCATTCACCGTTTCAGTATTTGCTAGGTCGCTTACACCCTCTATAGTCTTTATTTTAAGCTTATGCTCGCTCTAGAGCCTCAACATTCAAAATCAATAGGCGAGATACCTACTCAAAGATCTTTCAAAATTATTATTTTTTATCTGGTAACCCTATTATCCTGTGCACCGACCGGGGTCCCGCGCCCGCGCAGTCGCGTCACTACGTCATTGTACCTTCAATGATATGTCTTATAAGTATTTGTTATTCTTTATTTAAACATTAATGACAATCAATTACGTTTGTATATGGTCTGATGAATTATTTAAATGTCAATAGCTCTTGATGAGCTGCTTATGATGCGATCGTGCTGGCTGCCGCTGTGTGAAATAAGTTTCCTTTGGTGTGATGAAGCTATTAAATGCACTAAAGAAATAATGGCAAACTGTTGCAATGGCAAACTTGAGTTAGCTTTCTATGTGTTGACAATGTGTTGAACTCACGTTGAACTAATTAGAAAAAATTGTGTTGGTATTCAAACTTCTAGTAATATTTATGCACGATTGTGGCACTGCTTACAGTGCCTTTTTGAATTTATTTATGTTACGATAGTGAGTGCCTTGTGCTTCCCCTAAAATACGAAACATAGTCGTTATACCACAACTATATGTATATAGGGTCTAAATTTAAATCTGTTTCATTTTAAAGGCGTGCTTCAAACCATCAAACTGAAGAAATTTCAACATAGAGCCGACAACGAAATCACAAAAAATATTGCCTTCTTTTGTTTTTTGTAAATAGGTAATTTCTTTCATTCGGTGTTATACGAGCCGACTGAAGGATAACGATTCTTTATACAGTGTTTCTGTCGGCAACCACTACCCAATTAGCACACAAGCTTTGTAACTCATAGCTCTATAGCTGATGAACAGTCGCCGCAGCATTTAATTTTAAACTCTGTACACATTCAACAGAAAAGTTATAGCTAGTACTATAATAATGATTAGGGTGTGCTTCAGACTACAGTAGTACCTAACAATAACAAACTAGGTATCACACCCTTTTTTAATAAGCTAAAATTATGTGCTTCTTCTTATCTTGTGGGCAGCAAGCCCTGGTGTCAGAGTTTCTTCAGAACGCCTCTGATGTGGCCTAGTTAATATGTGCTGTTCTGTATTTACTATTCACAAATAAGCATTTTAATGCTGCTATGTTAGTACCGGACCCAGTAGCCCAACATCAGTCGTCGCGGTGGGTGGCTCACCGGAGGTCCACCGGTCCTTCCCCGGGGGTCGCACCACCGGACAAAAACACCGGAATGCCATCGATACCAGAAACGTTCGCTAATTCCAACGATTCAACGAGAAAACTCCAGTTTGGCGCATAGTTGAGGACACAGCGAGCGTCGTGAGCCAAACGAGTCGTTTACGTCAAATAACTTGTTGCTCGAATGAGCAATACCTACCTACTGGAACTGTGTTCGTCGAACGCATAGTTTAGTCTTAATTGATCTTCAGTTTACCTTCTGAATATCGATTGTAGAATGTTATCTTAATTATTTGTATTAGGTACTAACAACACATAATGTGTAGATAATACATATAAGCTTAATAGGTAGGTATGTTAAGTTAAGGAAACCAGCATAATGCTCAAGAAATACGGATGCGAAAAAGTGAAGTTCACCAAACATCACGGCACGTCGTTGTAGGTATTAACGTGCGTGCTCTCGCACAATGAGGGTAGGCATGTGCCGTAGTATAAAGAGATTCAAAATATATAGGATTTACTTTACTAGCAGTATCCAAACTCTGTCCAGCATTGTGACAGGACGCGCAATGGCAAGAAACACCTCGCATATTTATTTCGATCGAATAACTTAGCGAAATTGAATCCACTGATCCAAACGAAATCGATTAAATTCTAAAGCCGTTTAAAAGCTCCAAGACATAATACCGTTATCTTTATACGTTCACATGTCATAAAACAGGTGCAGTAACTCATCCGTACAGTGAATGCAGTTCGGACGGTGGGTCGGTGCATGATAATCACCGGCCCGCAAATTAATGAATGTGAGCACACGGGGCCGATGCCGGCGGGCCGCGGGCCGCAAACCGCGGCGCGGGCACGTCCGTCGATAGCTTTATTAGCATGCTGCGACCCTACGTGGTTATAAGACTCGGTGATAGGGCTGCCTGAACATTTTTTGAGCCTGCAAGGCTCAAGTTGGCAATAAAAAACGGGATTTTAATTCTTTATCCTGGACAAATGAAAACCGTATTAGTTAATTCGTATTTTATTATGTTTGATTAATTGTGAACGTGTTACTTTTAACATGTTTTGTTAGATTTTACATTATAATTAATGTATTTTAAAAGTTTTATGAAGTTATCATAATTAATTCACTTATAAGATACCAAAGCCGGATTCACGAAAAAATTATTATTATTATTATTGTTTTTTTTTATGTTCTATAGGTAAACATTTGACCCCAATCTCACCTGATGTTGAGTGATGATGAGGCCGAAGATGTAGCATGCTTACCTAGAAAGATGCCTATTCACTCTTGCCTTGAAGAGGCCCAGGTTGTATTTCTATGAAACAGATGAACATTTCTATAATTATTAAGTAGATAATGTTAGAACATTCATTGCGCGATCGATTTGGTTATTTTGATCGAGCAACGAACCAGGATTGCGATTTCTGAAAATCACACGTTCAAACGAGTAGTAGAAAATGTCAAAATTACTATGGAGATTGTGCATCTTTCTACTACTCGTTTGAACGTGTGATGTTCAAAAATCGCACTCCAGGCTAAAATACTGGACAGGGGCTGTCCCGGGAAATACGGGACGTCTGACAACGCTACTATTCCGTACGCACCGCCTGGAGGCACTCAAGTACCTACCTCTCTTGACGCAATACGCCTTGACTCTATTCACAAACAGAATGTTTCTAAAATTCAAGGTGTCTACTTGAAAGCGACGCGTGCAGCGACTACGTGATGAATATAAAGGTAACTAGTTAGATACCTACCTGTGTCAGGAATTCAGAATTGAGACAAATAGATGTGAATAACATTGATTTAATTACACAGTTATAAGAACTGTAGGTAATGTACGTAATACGTAATAATAATACACAAAAAAATTATCAACTGAATCGATGATAGATGGAAGATGCATTCGACTGTGCGGCGGCTCCCTGTAAATCTGTATATATTATACTTACGCGTACTATTAAGATTGTAAATTTGTATACAACGTGTTAATAAATTAGCGCAAAACCTCATACACCCCAACTGATTTATCACAAAATAATTAGATTCCAATAATAATTTCATTATTTTGATAGTTAAAATTTAAAGTTATTCGCATTTTAAGTTTTGAGGCAAAAATGATTTGTTATCATTTCAGCACTAAAAGAAAGCGCTAACGTACTCATGGATACATTTTTATAATCTTGTTTTGGTAGTAACTAGGGTGAGTGTGCCCGTGAGGTGGGTTGACATCGGGTTCAGAAAATTTTAAATTTTGCAAAAAAATTATTTAATATTTTGAAAAAAATTACCTATGTTGAAACCATGATAATTCGATTCTGCTCTCGATTCTAAACAAACTACTTTCTAGTTTTGCGTTAATTCATTAACACGTTGTATATACCCTCTTTTTAGCCTCATTTCTTATATTTGTATATACTCTGTAAATTACAATCGGATACTGTTAGATTTAGTTTAGTTAATAGTATATTTAGATTTTATGTTAGATATTATGTTAACATACTTATGTTGTTGTGCAAATAAATAATCCAAGAATCAAAAAAAAAAAAACTGAATCGACTATTTATTTACTTTTACTGATATAGCCCTTTACTGTTTTTTTTCTGATATAGGGACACAAGCAGCCCACGGTGGTCAAGTCCCTCGGCCATGAGGTTACGACTAAGAAGAAGCATTTAAAAAATCAATCAGGTTCCTACCTACGCAGGATATTATATCCTATATACCATATACCCTATTAATATTAAAGAGCATGAATTTGTAGGTACCAAACACATATGGACTCTCTTGTCCTACCCTCCTGAATATGATAAAACGGGATACGAGTTGAGGTCGGATGCAGTGAATCTAACGAATGGACACAAACATGGTTGGGATCAGATATGTTGTCGTTGATGCCCGAAGATATTAGCCATCTCCTACGGCACCTACTGGGACACTACTTTGGGCATTAAACAAAGAACATAAACAAACCAACATTGAAATGCAAATTGCATCCATAAAACGTTAACAGAAGGCACTAAATCAACAAATTAAGAGCATTAGATGTGATCTAGAAACGATAAATTACTCGTTAACCGTCGCCACCCTTCCAAACGTTTGTCCACACGGTGAGAACCGATGGGGGTCAATTTTAATCAATAGATGGTTAATATCATTTAAAAGCCATAATGACCTGCATTCTGATCAATGGACGGATATCATGGTGGTATAAAAAAGTAGCTAAATTGAATTTTTCTGTAACTCTAGGTTTTCTAGTGTAGATCAAAATTTCGTGACGGACCCACCATACCCCTGGCCATACCCCTGGGGGTAGGGTGGGACTCAACCATACCCCTATAGTAGTGATCTAACCATCATGTGTACCTACACGTTTGAGTATTGACATGTACCAGGAGAGCAGAAGTGTGCAAAAGGTCATTAAGTACCGACCTTATCTTTAAGGAAGTTCAACCTCTTCATACAATTGACCAATTTCTCGCTAATCCTCCAAGGTCGTGTCCAATAAAACCTACACCTAGGTGTAGGTTGGGTTTGGATTGGATTTAGGTACTAGTACCTAGGTATTTTTCCTTAAATAAGTATGAAGGCCGCGTACCGGAAAGCGCAGCGTGGGTAGGCCCCTCACACGGTGGACCGGCGACCTGGTGAAGGCGGCGGGAAAACGTCTGATGAAGGCAGCGCAGGACCGGTCGTTATGGCGATCCTTGGGGGAGGCCTATGTCCAGCAGTGGACGTCCATCGGCTGAGATGATAATGATGATGAAGTATGAAGGCAGCATCAGGTGGTCTGCCCCATTCGGTATCTTCGGGTATCAGATAACTAATAATTTTTATCTTGGATCTTCTCTAGCATTTCTTGTACTAAATCACAGTTGCAATATACTGCTAATTATAAAGGGTCCTTCTTAATATGCTGACACTTTTTAAATGGGGTTATCAGACCATCAAACTGAACAACTTTCTCTATGGGACCAACATCGAAATACATTTGGCTCGAGTAGGTTTGCATTTTTGTATGGGACAGCTGATTTTTTTTTTCGCGATTTCGACGATGGTCCCATATAGAAAGTTTTTCAGTTTAACGGTCTGATCATCCTCTTAAAATAGTGTCAGCATATTAAGTTGGACCCTATCTACAGGTAATAAAAATATTATTGTACCTACCTAGCTACCTGGAGATTCCCTTGAATATCCAAACTGACAAACATCAACAACTCATTGACATAACTAATTTTCAACTGAGATTATGCTCACTAATTGTTAGGTACCTACCTATCCAGCATAGTGAAATAATTTTACGACAAAAATTTTGAAGTGAAAAGTAACTTATTGCAATTCGAAAACTGTTTCTTTTTTCGTTGTTCTATTAAAACAAATTTACTCATTGAACTGCACTATAGATGAAAGTTGATAGAGATGGGGGCATGGGTATCAATTGGAAGATAATTAACCAATGAAGTGCATCGCAGTGGTCAATTGACTGCAATGTCACCGCTTGGGACAAAAACAACATCTGGAGACTACATGCACTTCCAGTGAATACAAACGTATTCTTTTGATGTCTTTTCGTTTGGTGTCCGTTTGTATCTACCAAGCCATAAGGTGTCGATTCAATTAATACAAAACCTAACAGCAGTTAGAGAAATTTTTTACGATTTTCCCTGCTCAGTAGTTCATTTTGTCTGAAAACCATTAGAATTATCTCCTCCTCCTTCGATAGTAAGGTAAACAAATAAATGCAAATACCTACAAAAAATTATTTATGTTGAATCCAGACTGGACAGCATTTCTTTTTTATTTTTTTTTTATTTCTCTTGTCAAAAAAAAATATTATATCATTTTAGAATACTGGCTAGTATCGTTAAACCTATCAGGTTTGTCTCAATGCTAGATACTTCACGACATCTGTCTTACACATTGATATACTTACCTACATTACTTATATAATTTGATAATGTAACTAACAACGTGTACCTACCTACCTATCGATTACCGATTCTGTCTTCTTCTTCTTGAGGTGCTATTTTCTATCGGAGGTTGGCTATCATTAGGGCTATTTGGACCCCGGAGACTGCAGACGTGAATAGTGAGGTGGTGTAAACGTTTTTAGGTTGGCGTTCGTTACAAGTTTTCTACACCCGCAAGTATTGTAAGTTTACAATGTATTGTCTACAAAATGAGAGTTATAAATAAATGGGATTGACATTTTTGCATTCAACTGCCAGACGGTTGCGGCAGCCCTTAGAGGGGGTAAACCCATATTTTATTAGACATACATCACATTACATCCTTAAACTAATTCCACTAAAGATAAAGATACATTTATTTGCGAGACATGAGTAGTTTTACATGCAGGTGTTACAATAACACTGGAATATGTTCATTGCTCAAAACATAACAAAGTTGCAACTTGTAATATCTACAGGGTTAATTTTATATCACTGCGGATAACTTCAGCATGTATTCTACACATCAAACTGAACAACTTTCACTATGGAGCCAACATCGAAATCGCGAAAAAAAAATCGGCTGTCCCATACAAAACTGCAGTACTTACCTATTCAACTCAAATGTATGGGGCAGCTGATTTTTTTTTTTTCGCGATTTCGATGTTGGCTCCATAGTGAAAGTTGTTCAGTTTGATGAGTAGAATACGTGCTGAAGTTATGCAGTGATATAATATTAACCCTGTATATCAACTATAATCATCTTGTTCTGATACCTGTAGAGGTATAGAGTAGTTCTGGGCAGTATAATGTAGGTAGCTACATTAATACTGCCCAGAACAACACATTAGTCGACAGGACATAGGTTGCTAACGGCTAGCAAACTATGTGGACATGTTAGATTCAGATCGTAGAGATGATCTGAGATAACAACTAACTAGTTCATACTTAATAATTAATGCCAACCTTTTGCCAAGCGATATTTATTTATTAGTGGCAGAGTGACAACTCCGCCGTACCTACAAGAATGAAGGATTGTTAGCATTAGCTCCAGTGACAACTATGTTTATGGCAGGTCATCTCTACTATCTTGCATTCGTAATATTTTTTTAATGCTGCTATCATAATATTGTGGCATTTTAACGGCCGTAGGTAATCTGTCTTCAAGTAGTCAGGAACATAGATGTTTATGTTCTAAATCGCTGTCTAGTCATAATAATAAAAGCCTAAAGATTAGATTCTGCCACCGCTTTCTGATTTTGTTGCAGTGTGGTGCCCAGCTTCGAATAGCACCAACCTAGAGGGGTGTCGTAAGAGGCAACTAATTCCTTCAGGCATCATCAACATCTCCATGTTGCTGCCGGTTATAGCCACTGAATCAATCCCAACTCTTATCGTCTTATCTTATCGGTTTGTGTCGTTACATCAGATGAAGGAGGGTTAACAAAGTGTTACTTGATGACATATAAAATTATAGCTTTTGATGCATACCTACTATGTTGGAAGGTAATATTTAACAAAGTACCTACCACATGTCGAAAATGATATTCATGAAATTATTCCTATATTTATCTAAGATCTCACAACAGACAGAAGCGTGAAATTAATTAAAATTGTCACGGATGTCTGCGATATCAAGCAAATACAATTTATTCTATAATTTATGCATTAAACCCGGTGTTCACATTTCGATACGATTTCCTCTAGATAACACAACTTACTGATTAATTAATTAATTATCATAAAGTATGATCGCTATAGCGTGTTAGTAACTGGCCTCGACTGTAAAGTATTCATGTATTCGCATTATTGCGAGATCGGCCGCTGCGAGCCACAGCCTTCCAACTCATTTACATTCAATAAATCATTGCGGAGGCATGAAATCGATGAAAATCACAATACTCACTGAACTGGTAAAGAAACGCGATGAAAATAACCAATGGCGTTTGAAATAGGAAACGCGAGCGAGCAAATAGCGAGTGCGCTGCGCCGGCGCAGGCCCGCCCCCCGCCCGCGGCCACGCCCCCCGCCCGGCTAGCGCCCGCGTGACGTCACGCCGAGCTGTCTAGCATACATTACCATACCCACCGCGAGATAACTCTATCTGGTCCCAGCATCACTCGACATGTCGCGGTAATGATGTCCGACCACTATACTACTTGCGCCCTAATAAGCCGACTGGTAGCAGTTTCAATAGTGTAGGAACAAGACTGATATCTTGACATCACACATCAGGTTTTCTTGTCATTGATGTTACAGAGATAGGTATAAACTTATGCAGAAGACTAGTCTTATCTTAGATTGTCCATATCTTAATAGTAGGTAGGTAATCAATTATTTAAAATCTACTTGTTGATTAATCAGGTCACAGATCATCGGAGAGTAGGTAGATTCAAGATTCTATCATCAAATAATACAAGCGTCATACTGAAAACTCCCCATGATTTTGGTATCTAGAAATGAACTCCAAAATCACTTTGCATGCCGCAGTAATCATTCAAATTCCCTCAAAAGAAACCACTATAAATAAACCATCAAAATCTGATAAATTTCGTATAAAATGCAGCGATAAAGCGATAACTGTCCCTCGCCCCTACACGAAGCCCATCACAAACTATTAGCATACTTTAGCTAATTGTCAGATCCCACTTCTGATATCAAACGGACACTAATTGGTCTCACTCGTGTGATTGCTTCCACCTGCCCTGTATTCAAATATATGCAAATATAGTGAAATGTATCCGCGATGCCATCATGCGCGCGCGCAGCACGTGCCAGCCGCGATCCGGGGTGATTGCGCACACGAATTGTTTCCAACACCTGTATTTGGTCAATTGATACTGACAGAGAAACTTTCTGTTAAAGCTCATTCAAATAACAGCTCAAAATTCAAAAATTCAAAATTTTTTATTAAAAATAATATCATATAGATAACTTTTTGACGTCATTTTTTGACTCTATCACCGCGTCGGAAGGTGTTCCGTTGAGAATAGATGCGGCCAGAAACTACAACACACATCTTTTAAACAAATCAAAATGTACAAAGCACAATTAAAATACAATATTGCATTACATAGTGTAAAATTATCAAGACCAGACATTTTGGTCATTCAAATAATCATCGAGTTTATAGTAACCTTTTTTACAGAGGACTTGTTTAACATGGGACATAAACTTTTTGTCTGGTAAGTTAAGAATATCCTCTGGTATCTTATTATAAAAGCGTACACAGTGCCCCATGAAAGATGTGTTGACTTTACCGAGTCGAAAATGTGGGAATACTAATTTATTTTTATAGCTTTAATATTTGATGGTAAAGAGGAAAGGTGCTTGCTCAGGGGTGTGTTTATTATTGGCCCATCTTATTTACGTCTACTGAGTTTCCAATAATTTCCATCCATCCAATAGGTAGGTATGGGACCCCTCTTGGGTGCTTACTGGGTACCTACAGAAATTTTTTTCTGGCCATCCAAAGGGACAATGCGGCCAGCATCTAGGAACCTTAGGAACCTTTGAGCCGGGGTTGACAAGAAGAGCAAGGCCTTTAGTTTAGGCTTGCATGCGGATCGTATATTGTGTGCTGCCATTGACGTAGCTTGGAACAGGGTGGAAAATTACGATGGGGCATAAATGGTAGGTGCCCTTTGTACCCATCTCAACTTTCCAGAAGCATTATAGTTATAAGAAAACGTTCTGGAGGAATCGTTTAGGAGACTATCATCTTTGATTAATTCATTGTGGGATCCAAGGCAGATTAGAGTCGTGAGATTGTGGTGGACTTATGCCCGGGAAAATTTTACGTCTGCATTCCGAGATTTAAAAAACAACTATTTCAGGTTTGCTCCGATAGTAAAAGTTGTTTAGCTGATTGGTCTGAACCAGCCCTAAAAATTGGGAAAGTGTTTACAAAATCACAACTGGGTGATTTTGAAATTTCCTTACAAAATGTGTGGGAATTTAATTTTGCGTTAGATATTATGTTCCTTTTCAGGAAGAGGGTCCAAAGGGATGAAAAAAAGTTTTGTGTTTTTCAGTGTGCAGTTTTTCTCGATGACTTACAGTCATCAGTAGGTAGGTAGGTAGGTACTTAAGAGAAAAACTGCACACTGAAAAATACAAAACTTTTTTCTGCAGCTATAACGCTCCTGGTAGCTGCTCTCGGCATACTCAAAACTCCCCTTAAACCCGTGAGATTTGTGTCTTGGTATGACCATAGCATTTTGCACAGTGGACCGTGTATTCCTATCGTGCAAGCTCTTATAAAAAATCAGCTTCTCGGAAAGGTACCCCGGTGTTTGTCCCTTCACCACTCGATGCGTAAGACACGCCAGATGAAGGTCCCTGCGCGATTGCATATTTAACATATTATTATCATTTATGATAGGTGAGATATGTGACTACTGTAGCAGCTACTACGGATGGCCACGATCTGAATCTGTTCTTATAGTCGTCACGGAGTCTAGGATAACAAAATTCGCAATTCTTCATACCTACTGAACACGATAGGTCAAACAACAAGAATATTTTGTAAAGTTTCTGGCCTCATCTTCTCTACAATGTAACACCTCACCATAAACTTAATATAAGTATAACAGAACCCCATCAACTTCGTAGATATGGTACCTCAACAATTTAAATGCCAAAACTGTTATCTCTCAATCAACGCGACCTACATGCCGGCTCCGTCCGTCAACTCCCGCGCAGAGCCAACGCCGATCCACTAACTCCTGCTATCAATCATTATTTGCACAAACTCCATCGACTTCTCAGAACGGGCAGATTGTAGACATCAATATTCACGTTATTATCACTGTATAAACACGATCGATAACGTCAGGTGTGGAAAAAATATGTGGGTCAGTGCGGCGCACCTGTCGGCGGCGCCTGCGCACCCCGCCCGGCGCGGCTGGCCGCCTCGTCTGCTCGGACCATGCGGGTTTTTCTTACGCGAAATAAACACGACTTGTAAACACTAGCTGAGGCTTTTTAAGGACTCGTGCGAATGCCGGTGCAGCAAAAACGAGACCCGTTTAGTTGGTCATCACGGAGCTACCTGACACTTCAGGGGGATCTCGTCTGCAATTACACCTCGACATTTTAGGCCAGTAGATTGTAAGCAGTTGGATTAAATGGCTATGATGAGTTATGGTTTCAGGATCTTAGGCTGGTTTGCACCAAAAAGTGTCGTATTTATGGTCGTGATCGCTGTTTCTCACACTGCTCATTACCTACTGATGACAGAGACAGCATCATATTTAAACATGTTAAAGCCTAAATAGTTCTTGGTGCAAGCCAGCCTTATCATCGGTATTTGGTTATTAGCAGATTAACGCCTGCTACACAAATACGGAATTCCGATACAGAATTCCGAATCAGTATTACGATTTCGTATGGATTTTCCACCTCCAGAATTCCGTTCGGAACCTATAATGTGGCGGACCTAAATCAGATACATGCCATAATTTTAGGTGCCTACTTGTAGTAGGTAGGTGGGTACTTACCTCATGGTTCGAGTCTTCGACACGCTTTGACTAGATTATTATGAAAAATGTAGCACCTCCACTGCACACTGTCGAAACTTGAAATTAGGTACTTACCTACTTCTATTCAAGAAATAGCCGAAAACAGGATATTTATCGCCATAGTTTAGACTGTGACTCTTTTTTAGAAAGGTCTACCGAGTTACTACGTAATAAGGAACATTTGACAGGAAAATACCGGTCCTGTTTATCTGTTTATTTGTGCACGCATCACTTAAAAACCGATTTGGATGGAGTTTTCACAAAAGCATAGGAATTAATTTGAATTAACATTAAAATCGCGTTGCGTTTTTTTAATATTCCAATCTTAGAAGCCGTGGTGGTCCAGTGGCGAGTTAACCTTGCCGGCCGTGCAGGAGGCGATGGTTCGAATCGATCCTCGCCCAGGAGTGCGATTTTTGAACATCACATGTTCATTCGAATACCTTAGCATAAGAATTTATATTGTTTAGTTATTAAGTCGTGTTATGTTGTAGAGTTTCTGGCCGCATTTCTCTACAGCGACAACACGTTCCGACGCGGTGGTAGCTTCAAAAAAAGATTTGACGTTTAATAAGTGTGCTTCAAGCTCCTATATTGAATAAATTATTTTTGACTTGACTTGACTTGACTTGACTAGAAAGATACATAATCTCCATAGTAATTTTGACATTTTCTACTGCCGAGTCGCTCGTATGATATTCAAAAATCGCACTCCAGGCCGACTCGTACCAATGATTTTTGGAATTTATGTACGATGTAACACCACTGGCTTTTCGGTGAAGGAAAATATCGTGGAAACCTGCATGCTTCAATTTCAATGCATGGATTGTATTGTACCCACTGTCAATTATAAGTGGCGACGGGCTCACTACCCGTCACTGGACAGAGTTTCGGTACTACCGCTGACTACCCCCTCGGGGAATATACTCATAAGCATCCATATCACTTACCTTTTAAAATTTCCAAGTTATGTCAGTTATCTTTTCTAGTACCTACCCTACCTACCTAGAGCAGTGTGAACTGGTGAGAAGCGACTTATCTTCAAAATATCGAATGATACCTACCTACGTTATCATTCAATTAGTATTTTGAAAGTCACGTAAAATTTAAATAATCCTACCTACATAATAACAATAATAAGAAATATCAGATAAATGGTGTGTTTGTTTTAATCTGATATTCTTTAAGATAGCGCGAGCTGTTGAATTTTATCGACACACTAAAACTTTGACTCATTAGTATTCATGCGGCCATATCTATTCAGCAAGTCATGTTTCATCCTTTCATAAATACAATGGGTGTAATGTAAACTGTTAACTTAATTCCGATTGTTTAGAAAATACGTACTTCCTAAAGGTACATAAAACTGAATATAACTTTCACAACGGGACAAAAATAAATAAATTTTTTCTCATCTATTAGCAACAATGTTTGTGGTCCCATCGTAAAAGTTTTTTATGGTCTTGAGTGCGATTTTTGAATCTCATTCGCTGAGTTCAGCAGTTGAAAATGTCAAAATTACTGTGGAGATACGCATCTTTCTAATGCTGATTTGACTTTAAAAAATCGCACTCCTGAAGTATGATTTTTGAAAGTCAAATCAGCAGTAGAAAGATGCGTATCTCCACAGTAATTTTGACATTTTCAACTGCTGAACTCAGCGAATGAGATTCAAAAATCGCACTCCTTAGAGGGAGGTTACATGGTCAGTATTTCGTCATTCTGGTCCATCAGTCTGGTCATGTATATTTGATTTGAAGGGAAACTGACTCGAGATTGACCCGACTAACATGGTGCTTCAGTATATCAGTTTCCCTTCAAATCAAATAAACATGACCAGACTGATGGACCAGAATGACGAAATACTGAACGTGTAACCCCCCTCTTAAGGCTCTGAAACAATCCCAAAAACATGTAATTAAGTTTACACCCTGTGTACTGGCATTACTATCTGAACATTAATATATAATTATTATTACTCATCACTCGTCAGTCATCACATGATAGTTTACATATTTCTATTTTGAAGGAAGTGAAAGACACCGATATGAAGATAACAATAATAATATTACGATTAAAAAAAATATTCCGATTAATTAACATTTATTGAATCGTTTATCAACGACACATTAATTTAAATAAATAATTAATGATGATTAATGATTAAATAATTTAAATTATGTTCAAACCAAACTACAGTATCTAAGTGCGTCCTTTGAAATAGAAATAGAAATAATTATATTTTCACACCACCCGCTCGAAAATGGAACATTATATGTCATGTAACTCGAACCTAAAGCAAGTCATTATAGCCCTGGGCCTAGCCGGGCAATAATATTGTACTGAATTTCATTATAACCCGCTGGTCAATAATGAGATTTGAATATGGAACCGCATCCACAGATTATTTTATAGTTACTACGATCCTTACTTAAAATTCGTATGAAAACCTGTGATGAAAACTAATTATGGAGACAGGCACCAAAAAGAACTTAATTCGAAATTTGAACTGGCCACCACGAGTATTGAACACAAAATTAAAAAGAAAAAAAGGCGCGAATCATAAAGGTATCATCTTTATGGCGCGAATACTGCATATCTCTGTACTTGCTCTGTACCTATTATTGCCTTCCTATTGCTACGAACAAAGTAATAAAAAAATATTACATTGTCTTTCCACAACTGGAGTGCGATTTTTGAATCTCATTCGCTGAGTTCAGCAATTGAAAATGTCAAAATTCCTATGGAAATACGCATCTTTCTGCTGCTGATTTGACTTTCAAAAATCGCACTCCTGGAGTATGACTTTTTAATGTCAAATCAGCAGTAGAAAGATGCACGTCTCCGTAGTAATATTGACATTTTCAACTGCTGAGTTCAAAGAAAGTTTCAAAAATCGCACTCCAGGAGTGCGATTTTTGAATCTCATTCGATGAGTTCAGCAGTTGAAAATGTATGGAGATGCATATCTCCATAGTTACTTTGACATTTACAACTGCTGAACTCAGCAAATGAGATTCAAAAATCGCACTCCTGGTCTAATGTTTCAAATATCTACTTTCACTTTTAATTTAATAAAATAGTTTTTCTAAATACTATAACTATTGAACACTAATACTTTGTTATAAACTCTAATAAAAGAATTGGTTTCTAACCATAGAGAATTTACACGCTCCCCTGGGTTTCTAACAGTATTGCTTTTTATTTTCTCGCGGAGGGTGTGAAAAGTAGAGTATGGTCCTCGGGGATAAACGTGTTTTCATCTTGGGCGAGCTTGAACCCCTCGCTTCACTCAGGATTCTAGTCTTAACTCCCTCGCTTCGCTCGGGAGTTAACTCTAAACTCCCTCGCTACGCTCGGGAGTTAACCCTAGAATCCCTCGTTACGCTCGGGATTCAATATCGCGCCCGTGATGAAAGACACTGCTTTATCCCCTTGGTACATAATCTACTATTATTGTGGTATAGGTATACAGGGTGTACAATAAAATGGGACAGCTACTTAAAGGGGTGCTTTAGACCATCAAACTGAACAACTTTCTCTATGGGACCATAATATCGAAATCGCGAAAAAAAAATCTGTTGTCCCATACATTTCAGTCGAGTTATGTTTGCAGTTTTGTATGGGAGAGCGGATTTTTTTTTCGCGATTTCGATATTGGTCCCATAGAGAAAGTTGTTCAGTTTGATGGTCTGAAGCACCCCTTTGAGTAGCTGTCCCATTTTATTGTACACCCTGTAGAGTCTATAGAGGTTACAAGGGTATATACATCGTCATCAGTCCAGCTATGTCCCGCCGCATAAGCATACAATTAAAATTCTTACATCTTACAGAGTCATTTAAATAATCACTTATAAAGTGTAATAATAACTAATAACATTTATCTAGAAAAAGTTTTGTATACCTACCTACTTACTACGATAGGTAATGGACCTAGACGTGGTAGATGCTAGGACGGGTAGATAGGAAGGATGTCTATCGAAACGACCATCACGCATAGCAGAACAGGAAACAAGACTAATCACTCAGCAAATCCTGGGTCCCAATCGCGCTAATTTAGAACATATTCAATCAACTACAGAACACGTTCAATTCTTATTTAATTTCGTTCCTAGTCACATTCTAATCCAGTTAACTACTATTACTATTTAACTGTGCTGAATTCCGCATCGTGCTAAATGACTGATGGTGATGAACGATCTGTCAAAACGACTCTTTTTACGTCTGACATGGTTGTATGGGCGCAATCCCTTGGCCTTTAAAAAAAAGTCAGGCACAGTCTTGACATGACAGGATCTCGCCTACGAGATAGGCACGAGATAAGCATGTCATCTGTCGAGTTTTTGAGGAACTAAATTTAAAAAAGAAAAGAAAAACGCTCATTACATTACTTCAATGGCATTGAGACATCTAAATACATTTCAATTTGATTATTGAAAGCTAAGTGTAGGAAATGCGTGCAATGTTCAATGTTTTCCAATGGAATTGATGCAATTTGGTTGATCCGTGTAATATCGCCTTAACTGATCTATCTACCATTATAATTTTTTTTAAATCGCGAAAAAAACCAGCTGTTCCATAATGGTTGAGTAACCGATGTACCTAGTAGGTAAACAGTTTCTTTGGAAAAACAGATGTTTTTTTCACGATTTCGATATTGGTCCCAAAGTGAAATTTATTCAGTTTGAAGGTCTGAAGGACTTCCTCAGGCATTTAACATTTTTAATTATACACCCTATGGGTATACTTGATCGACAATCGACATAAAACAATTAATATCCTCGTGACATTGTCAACACTGACGACTGAGGATAATCGATCCTAATAAACTATTATTTACTCAGAAATAACTTGCAACATTTATTTGTTTAATCTCTATTCATTCTATTGTTTTGATAAGTTTGACATTGAGTCAAACGTTGATGATTATTGATAACTTGTGTTATTGAAGCTTGTGATGGTGTTCATCAAACCTTAGAGCTTCTTAAGGTGAAAGAACGTATAGTCAATGGTAGGTTTCGACTCCAGCGACCGCTTTACGCAGGACCATAAAGGTATCATATAGAGGAACTGACAGCTGAGAGAGCGAGACGTACCTAGCGGCGCCACTGTATAATAGAAAGAGATACGTGACGCGAGGCAATAGAACCGTTTTTGGGAACTTGTCAGCACAATCGACTGGGTAAATATTCGTGCTCTGTGAATAATTAGTGAATCTAAAGTGAAGTCGTAGATTATTTTGTGAAATATACTAACACTATTTCATTAAATTACCTACGATTTCACGCTAGATTCACAATTATACACAGAACTCGAGGTTTTAGGGTGTAGTGCCGACAAATGCCCAAAAAACGGTTTCATTTGACAACTCATGTCAGTTACTCTATTCCGACAGGTATAATAACTTTATGCGCAGGACATTGCATAAGTGTGTGCAGTGTGTTCACATGCACTCTCCCGTCCTTGCCCTCCTGAATCTAATGGAGAGGGAAACCGATACGATAAGAGGTGTGGCTAAATACAGTCGGCTACAACCGCACGGTGATCAGCATCAGAGAAGTTTAAGATACCCAAATTAATTGGTTGCTTCTCTCTCGCGTCTGGGGTTGAGACTATTTGAAGCTAGACACCATACGGAATCTGTGCTTATAAACCCTTTGACAACAAGTTAGCTAACAACTGGACTTGCGAAGTCGATTTAAAGCCCAGCTTCCTCTTAGCTTTGGATTATGAGAGGAGTAGGCTTGTTCTGCAGTGGGAGTTCATGGTCTATTGATGATTATGATGATGTGGTGGAACCCTAATACTTAAATCAGCTATCGCGATAGTTTAGATGTCCAAACTTACATGTGAAGTAAATTGTCGCGGGTTCGAAAACGGTGATTTTATCTAGATTATTTAAATATAAGTAATAAGTAAAGGATCTAATAATAATGCTGGAACTTCGATTGGGACAAAATAATATATCTGTGCTTATTTTTACCCGACTGCACCAGAAGGAGGGTCATGTTTTTATCAACGTATCTTGACATAAACATTCACTGAAATATCTGGGTATTCCTACATAATAGACCAATATGACGATCTTGTCACGAAAACGATAAATAAAAAATTATATACATTTTGAATTTGATTGAAATAGCTGAAAAACAGTATAAATAAACAAAATAAAAGTAAAGCCAAATACCTGACTGAGGTCCATATCGTCCTCCAACCAGAAGAGGTCACAAGCACAAAGTCACACTTAAAACAACAACTTCACTAGCACTATTATCCATCCACTTCTAACTCTTTGATCACCAGTGTATTACCACGAGGGTACCAGAACTGAACTGATGCGGCTCGGGAGATAGCCTTCCAGCACTGCGACCATAGCACGTAACCATGCAGGTGTCGGCTGTGACGTCACGCGTCCCGGCGCGCGCGCATCCCGGAAGGATGGACCTTAAGTTATGTATGACGTATGAGACGCACTGACACCGATGCGACATGCATCTATTAAGCTGCTTTTGATAAAAAATTATGATAAAGATTTTCAGGCGCGTGTGAAAAGGAATTAACAGGGGGCAAGGCAAGGACGACGCGTCCAGTTTACGCGCTACGTCTAACTGCAGATAGCGTGTGTTTGCACGGCGATAGATAAGTAGTCGATATCGAGAAAGTTATCGTAAGCAAATAGCTTGGAAAGTCGCAGAACTGTGTACCTACACTTTGTGGAATCACTTGCGGTGTGCCAATTATCATGCGAGTGTGTGTATCCGACGCGGTAACCCCCGAGTCATTTATTTAAATCATTTAAATCGTTATGTCTTTCTGTCCTGAACTAAGGCATGCGAAAGCTCGACCCGCCCCAGCTATTCGCACGGTTGCAATGCTAATATAAACCTTCCTCTTGAATCACTATTCAAGGTCCAAGGGGTGGGGGGGGGTTTCAAGGTGGGGGTTTCTTCTTTAAGGTTTATATTCACACACACACACCCGATAGAGTGCTATCTATTAAAAAAAAACGCATCAAAATCCGTTGCGTAATTTTAAAGATCTGCATACATAGGGACAGACAGACAGCAGGAAGCGACTTTGTTTTATACTATGTAGTGATGTAGTGATACAGGGTGAAATTGATATCATTATCATTAGCATCCTTTCAAACTAGACTACCCATCAAACTGAACAACTTTTAGTTTGGGAGCAAACCGAAAGACGCAAAAAAAAGTAGCCTGTCGTAAAAACATACGATAGAAGTGAAACTTCCGCAGCTGTCAAATTTAAATTTCGAACTTCCGTCGTATGAAATGGTTGCAGGAGTGCGATTTTTGAAACTCATTCGATGAGTTCAGCCGTTGTAAATGTCAAAATAACTACAGAGATACGCATCTTTCTACGTCTGATTTGACTTTCAAAAATCGCACTGCTGAAGTATGATTGTTGAAAGTCAAATCAGAATTAGAAAGATGCATATCTCCAAAGTTATTTTGACATTTACAACTGCTGAACTCAGCGAATGAGATTAAAAAATCGCACTCCTGATCCGAATTTCAAAGCTCTCCCATAAAAATTTTCACTTCAAAAACCCCAAAATTCCCCGCTTTGAATTTTTTCCCCGTCAATTTCCCCAACAATTTCTTTTCCCCAAAAGACCAAATTTTTCCCCAAAATCGCGGGAAAACTCCCAATCTGGCAGCCATGTTTTGAAGTTTTGAACTGGTTTTGAAAGATCGAATTTGAAACCGTCATAGACGATTTTTTTTCGCTTACGCTGAAAGATGGAATTTCAATTTAAAATCAAGTTGTCTTTACATTTCAGGAAGCGGAATATAAGTAAAAAAAGAACATCCGCAGCTCATATTTAAATTTCGAACTTCCGTTACACGAAAAGGTTGCGGATCCTCAAAACCCTCACATAAAAAGTGTTTAACTTCCAAAATTGCTGTTCCATACTAAACAGCAATGTCTACTCGACTTCCTGACTTTGACAATAGGCTAATTGACAACTAGTCAATTCAGCTACTTCTTATCAGATGTCAAAACGTGCGCTTTGTATGAACATTTGTACTAAATAAAGAGTTGCGACGTCATCAACATTTCATTACTTTTTTATGTTTATCTTGTTATTAAAAATAGTATTCAAGCTAAAAACTCAATGAAAATTAGAGTTTAGCGTTATTTTCTAACCTTTTTTTTTAATGAGAAGATAAAAATAAAATATAGGTATTGTATGTAGTCAAGTACCCAATTGATTATTATTTTGCTTCTAATAATATTTCACCCTGTATTGAGGACGGATAGGTTTTAAGGCTAAACAACTACGATCACAAAAAACCAGATATCCACAATTATCACCCCAGAAATAGCAGAATCAAAAGAGAACTCATATCAAACTAATACCTATGAGTGCACTATGCTGGTTTAGTATCACGTGGTATCACGCCACTCTGTCAGTATACAGGTATGCTGACACTTTTTTAAGGGGATAATCAGGAGTGCGATTTTTGAAACTTATACTTTGAACTCAGCAGTTAATAATGTCAATATTACGTACTATGGATGTATCTTTCTACTGCTGATTTGACTTTCAAAAATTATACTTCAGGAGTGTGATTTTTTAAAGTCAAATTAGCAGCAGAAAGATGCATATCTCCATAGTAATGTGGTAATATTGACATTTTCAACTGCTGAGTTCAACGAATGAGTTTTAAAAATCGCACTCCAGACCATTAAACTGAACAACTTTCTCTATGGGACGAACATTGACATCGCGAAAAAAAAAATGCTCTTCCATACAAAACTGCAAACAGACTCGAGCCAAATGTATGGGACAGCTGTTTTTATTTCGCAATTTCGATGTTGGTCCTATAGATAGAGAACTTTGTTCAGATTGATAGTCCGATGGCACTTAAAAAAATCTCAGCATAAATTAAGAAGGACCCTGTAAATGTCAAAGGATAACAATTCACAAAGATTTTACAGGCAATTGTACAAAAGGAGACATAAACTCAAACTCAAAAATGTCTGTAAGCATGCATGGTGTACCTTCATTATCAACTCGTATGTTATGGTGTAGGTACAATAAAATATAATTGAAATATTTATTAATTAATGACTAGTCTTTCTAGGAATAACACGTAGTAAAATACAGTCGATCGTTCCTTTTACTTAATTGTAGCCTGCATATAATTATTTTTACTTTCGGTATAACAATTATTCCTAGCCTTATATTCTCCATGCCATAACATATTCTATTAAATGTAGATGCTTAAGATATAAAAAAAATTCACGCGTTTATTATCGAGTCCAAACAAATTTTCCAGGTTTTGAAATCATTTATTCTAAGCATCTTAAATATTGTTTTATATAACACTAGTTTTTTATTACTAACATAACTTTAAGGGTGTATTCAGACATACTAAACAACTTTCCCTAAGGAACTTGGGTCGAAATACGAAAAACTTCCATAGAAATTCGATCGGCTTATCTGCACTTTTGTGTGGGAGGTCCACAAAATTTTCTCGCTTTTCAACCCATGTTTCTCAGGGAAAGTTGTTTATTTTTTTATTGTCTGAATACACCCTTAAAGTTATTTTAGTAATTAAAAACGAGTGGTGTATTAAAACAACTCATAATTTCAAAACGGCGTTTCTGGCAACCCGTGAATAACTAGTTAATTTCAATGAAATCCACTTGTTATTCATACGTTGTTTGCATTAGATTATAATAAGAAATGTGTGCGATAAGTAATAAATACAGTTTGAGGAGTGGAGTGGTGTCGCGGGGAGCCAACAACCGATAGGGACAGTGCTAATATTTACTCTGTGACAATTAGTATACCTTTCTAATACATTAACATCATTTTATTATTTATAACGAATAGCACCTAATAGGTATTATGATGTTTAGAAGTTTAATTAACTATAGATACAAACTAAAAAAAAACATTATGAGAAAATCTGCATGCATCAATGTTGAATGCGTGTATCAAGCCAACCTGTCCATTGACGCGAACTGGCTGGCGGCTGGCGGAGCGGGGAAGCGGAGTTTTACTAACCAATCAGGATTGCATAAAATCTCGAGCTCCTGATTGGTTAATATTTTCCTCGCTACACCGCTCCGCCAGCCAGCTCGCGTCAATGGACAGGCAGCCTAACTGACTATTGTCACTCTAGTCACTACCTGTCATACTGGACACAGTTTGGGCACTATACTAGTGAAATATGATTATTCTGAGTATGGCTCATTTAGAACATCTCTTACTACCTCTTTGGGAAGTAAAATCGTGAACGTATTATGCTTATGCGTATTGTGAAATAAATAAAAATAAATATGAAAAATTCGAACGAAGTCAAAACATAACTAGTCACGTTGTTGAGTCATAAATTCATAATAATTATAATCATGTAGATTACTACATTCTGGATACGTCATTTTGGAGATAAGAACCGCATTGAGTACTATTAGTAAACGTATTTGTGAAGTGATGTCATCGCTATTAAGCGATAGCATAACCCTCATACACACAACATAGCTACAAAATTGCCTTTGCCCATTTCTTTAAACTGCTTTTGTATACGCTTCGTGAACACCTCTAACCGTCAGATCAAAGCGATTGGACATGCCACGATCATGTTTGATCTCATTTACTACAATCTTTCTGATTGGAACGCAAAGGTACGGTATGGTTTACTGCAGTCTGCAGCTTTAAGTACCTATACGCATAGGTGTGTATGACTATTTAGGAAGAAAAGTACTTTATGCTATGTAATCAGAAGCTCTTCAAATTCTGGCTCCACAGCTTTCCAGCTTGCCGACCACAGGTCCACGATTGCGGCAGCACGTCTTCAGCACTTAGCACGTCGTCAGACACTCGACAGCACTCGTCAGCACGTCGCGCCGTCTCGTCGGCACCACGTCGTCACCACGTCGCGTCGGCACGTCGCGTCGCGTCGTCACGTCGCAGCGGCGGGGCTCTGCAACACGGCAACAACGTGTGTGAGAACCGCTGCGTCACTCTCTCTGATTCTAATATTTTATAATGCCGACGGTAACGAGGAGTCACCCTTTACTACGGCGGTTATTCTTATAGTGCTCGCCAGTGTTATGAGAAATGCATAATTTTCTTTAACGCAGTTCTAAATTAAACTACTTCTAAATTACAAGTAAAATCAAATGCAAAAAATTATCGGCTCAGGAAGGGCAATACATTTTTCACGGGACACTGTTATAAGATACACTTGCCAGACAAAAAGGCAAGCATGAAAAGGTTACTATGCATAAACTCGGTGATTACAATTGAGTGACCAAAATTTCTGTTCTTGACAGTGTCTAATTCAATATTGTATTTGTAATTGTACTTTGTATATTTTGTTTTGTTTAAAATATGTGTGACGTAGAGTTTCTGGACGCATCTTCTCTACAACGGAACACCTTCCGATGCGGTGGTAGAGTCAAAAATGACTTCAGAAAGCTATTCATGTGATTTTGAATAAAAACTGTTATGTTTGAATTGGAAATTGAAATTCAACACTCCAAAGCAATAACTTCGAAACTCAATTTCTAGATGTATCGAATTAACACATTTTAAAGTTAAATAGATGTTGTTGTTGTTGTTGTCCTAAGGTACCCCGATGGTACAGAGGGCCCTCGTGAGACGCCGCCACCTCTCCCTGTCCTGCGCCTGGTGTTCTATTTCGCACCAACTCAACCCGGCTGCTCGTAGCTCAGCGTCGACGGTGCGCCGCCACGTGTGTGCTGGTCGCCCTGGTCGTCTGCTTCCACCAGGCTCCCACGTGAAGGCGACTCTGGCGGAGTTGTCCTCTTCTCTCCGAAGCGTATGCCCGATCCACTTCCACTTGCGTTGAGCAATTTCTTGCTTAATGGGGGTTTGTTGGCATCGGGCCCACAGCTCTTCGTTGCTGATTGTGTTCGGCCAGTAAATGCGCAGGATGGATCTCAGGCTTTTGTTGACGAAGACTTGTACTTTGCTCGTCAGTCCCTTTGTTTCCTTCCACGTCTCGCAGCCGAACAGCAAGACAGACTTCACTATGGATTCGAAGAGAGAGATCTTGATACGTCGAGTGAGGATTTTTGAGTGCCATACCGGTTTTAACTGGGCGAATGAAGTTAAATAGATGGCTGTATTAAAATATGATAAAACTGAATGTTCTCTGCAAATGGCAAAAAGATAGTTACAATGTAATTCGTAGGAAGAGGTTGTTCCTTCTTATATTATATTCCAAACGTTTTTAATTTTGGTCGAGTCATCGAAATGTTCTATGGACTAGCAGATTTCTTTTTGCGAATTGAATGTTGGTCCCATATTAAAAGCAGTTCATTATTTTTATTTTAAAACACTATGAATATTTCTCGCAACCGATCAATTCTTAGTTAGTATCTTATCTATCGCTCGTAAAATAGCCACCGAGTGTGGGAACATGCTAAGTCGTGATGTGTGTGACGTCACAAAGCTATTTTTCGGTAAACTAAGTGCTAACAATCAACCAATCACGCCCGTTACATACCACTTTTAAAAGTCACCTGACGTAGCTCTCATGTCGTTGAAATAACGATGAAAACAGCTTGATTCATTAGACTTTATGAAAGGTTGAGTGGGCTGTATGGTATTTCGGTTAAACAAGGAGTTTTTTCGACCATATAGTTATTAACTGTTATTTCACTTAGGTAAATTCCTGAGATGTTTTCGTAATGTTAGAGAAATGGTTTAAATGACAGAGCGAGATTGTAATGAGTTCACACAGAAGCGAAGAGATGGATAAAATTGGTAGAGGCCCTGCTCTACCCGGACATTCGAACTTCGCAATTGCGTGAACGTTTTCGTTCCAATGTCAACTCTATTACAATGAATTTCGGACCGAAACGGTGCCGATCGCGATATATCGAAAATCGATAGTCCGGGTGCAGGGCCTGGTGAACCGATTATCCGATTATGAGATTTCGATTGTAAGAATGGAAGTTACCTGCATTTCGCCCACAAAAATATACAAATTTCATTAAGTAGATACATGCCTAACTAACATACAACTACAGGGTGTAAACATAAATAAATTACATACTTGAGAGGATACTTCAGACCATCAAATTGAATAACTTTTACTATGGGGCCAACATTGACATCAGCTATTCCATACAAAATTACAATCCTACTCGACCCTGTCCTGTAGAGAAAATTATTCTGTTTAATGGTTTGATCATCCCCTTATCGTTAGCATAACAGTAATGCATTTAATAATCGTTCTTTCTAACAATCGTATTATACAGGGTGTTTGGTGCATCGTTGGCCAAATTGAAATGGTGGATAGGAGGGGTCGACGGCTATCTCGCCACGTCCCCAAAAAAAATTCCCGCATCATAAATTTTTTTAGGTGATTTTTTTAGGGGTTTTCTCAAAAAAGACCGAAAGTCAGCATTTAAGCTTGAATAAAAAAAAAAGTTGTAAGTACAAACCCCAACATTTTTTTTTATTTGAGTGTCCAATGTTTTACGAATCTACTAAAATATAAATTACATGAATAGGACTACTAGTTTTTTTTTATTGACCTTAACTTTTTTTGAAAGAGGAAAAATAAAATTTTAGACTCAACTTTGAATTACAATTTAAAAAAAAACTAAAAGCGATCGAGTTCTTCAGATTTTTTAAAAACTTCTCTATTCTATCTTCTTTCTAACGATATGCCATATGCCATGAAATCCGTCCTCTAACTTAGTTTATTTAATAATTTTGCGTGTCGGGGCGCGTTTTGGCCGATATTCGATATGCAGGATAAAAACTTAAAACACACGCGTAGTAGGTCGGAATTGCATCTTCCTTCTGCGCAGTCATCTCTGATGGCCATCTCTTCCTTACATTGGGTTCTAATGGACCTAGGACATGAAATAAAAAATAAAATCTTAATAATCACATTTGTATTTAAAAAAAAATATTACAAATCTTGCTCGAAATGTGCTCCCTAATAGCAATGCAAGATTAATAATTTAATTTTTTTTTATATAAATATGTGATTATTAAGATTTTATTTTTTATTTCAAGTCCTAGGTCCGTTAGAACCTTATGAAAGGAAGAGATGGCAATCAGAGTTCACTGCGCAGAAGGGAGATGCAATTCCGACCTACTATGCGTGTGTTTTAAGTTTTTATCCTGCATATCGAATATCGGCCAAAACGCGCCCCGACACGCAAAATTATTAAATAAACTAAGTTAGAGGACGGATTTCATGGCATATGGCATATCGTTAGAAAGAAGATAGAATAGAGAAGTTTTTAAAAAATCTGAAGAACTCGATCGCTTTTAGTTTTTTTTTAAATTGTAATTCAAAGTTGAGTCTAAAATTTTATTTTTCCTCTTTCAAAAAAAGTTAAGGTCAATAAAAAAAAACTAGTAGTCCTATTCATGTAATTTATATTTTAGTAGATTCGTAAAACATTGGACACTCAAATAAAAAAAAATGTTGGGGTTTGTACTTACAACTTTTTTTTTTATTCAAGCTTAAATGCTGACTTTCGGTCTTTTTTGAGAAAACCCCTAAAAAAATCACCTAAAAAAATTTATGATGCGGGAATTTTTTTTGGGGACGTGGCGAGATAGCCGTCGACCCCTCCTATCCACCATTTCAATTTGGCCAACGATGCACCAAACACCCTGTATATCTGTTATGCATTTTGACTCTTGTATTATTTATCAATCAATCTTCGATCCAATCAATCAAAGTCTCTCAGAATCTCTGAATCTCTGGTCAATCAATCAGAATCTCTGGTTTACAATTACATTTATAACCAGGTTAAGCCATCGTTGTCAGAACGTCAACATGGTTTTGTCAGAAACAGATCCACCGTGAGTAACTTACTTGAGTACAAACACTTTCTTTGCAATGCTTTTGCTAGGCGCGGCCAGGTAGATTCAATATACACTGACTTTTCTAAAGCGTTTGATAAGGTTAACCACACAATACTTTGCAGTAAGATCTCAGCCCATGGTATACGCGGTAATCTTTTCCGTTGGATCTGTTCGTACCTGAACAACAGGAGCCAGCTTGTGACCGTACGTGGCTTTATATCATCCTCTGTGTCTATCACCTCGGGTGTACCCCAGGGATCACACCTCGGACCCTTGCTCTTTGTGATCTTTATTAATGACCTGATTGACCGTCTGACTTGTCCCTGCCTACTCTATGCAGATGACCTTAAGGTATTCGCTGAGGTCGATAAAGTCGGTGACTGTATCGCACTTCAGCGGGACCTGGATGTGATCTCGCATTGGTGCACTGAGAATAGGATGTCCCTCAACGTCGGTAAATGTTTCGTCATCTCGTTTACTCAGAAGCACCACAAAGTAATTTTCGATTACAGTCTTTCGGGTCAGAATCTGGAGCGAAAGGTCGTAGCTAAGGACCTTGGTGTCTTGTTTGATGAGAAACTCTCCTTTCGCCCGCATTATGAGCACACTGTTAAAAGGGCCATGAGATTGCTCGGCTTCATAACGAGATCTACCAAGGGCTTTAAGAATCCGTACAGTTTTCTTTATCTTTACTATGCCCTTGTAAGAAGCATACTTGAATATGCATGCCCTGTCTGGTCTCCTTATTACTCGATTCATGTGGAGAACATCGAGAGAGTCCAAAAAAAGTGTCTCAGGATCCTTTCTTTTCGACAAAATATGGGTCGGAAATTGGTGGGCTATCCACAGAGGTGCTTTAAGTACAAAATTTCGACACTTGAAAGTAGACGGAAACAGCACGACCTTGTTTACCTACATAAGATACTGCATTCTTGCATTGATTCTCCGACTCTGCTTTCATTGTTAAACATCAACACCCTCTATAGATTTCGTGCTCCACGTACTTTTGCGCTCCATGTGTATAGGAATAATACCTCGTTTTACAATCCCATTTCTAGAATGTGTCGTCTTTACAATGACCTCAGCTCCGAACATATAGAACTCGACATTTTTGACAAGAGTCTTGCAAGATTTAAAAGATGCATCATTGCTGTTCTCAACCCACCACAAGTTATCAGTTAATTTTTGCATTTATAAATTTATTTATTTTAACAATTACTAACAACATAGTTTAATAGTTTAATAGTTTTTTGTAATTCAAATTAATGTAATTATATCGCTTAATTTACTTTGTTAATGTAAATTATTGATTTCAATTTTATTTTTAATAATTACCTATTTTGGCTTAATAATATTTTCATTTTTTGATTGGAGCAAAATGCAATGCTTATTGAAATTTGGGTGCCTACTGTATACTTGTATGTATTTGTTTCATTTCTATGTTTAAAGAATTATTAGGATTTTAAGTAATGTAACAAACTCACTCCGCCATGTTTTAAAGATAGTGATGCTGTGTACTTGTGTAATTGGATTACAATCTAGTTCTAAATATCTTATTGCAATGTAAATGGTTTCATCTCGACTGTAATCTGTACGTGTACCTATACAATAAAATAAAATAAAATAAAAATAAAAATCTTTATTTGTGACACACAGGTATTACAGGTTTTCAGGTATTTAGCACATAGATAGGCAATCGAACCCTTTGGACGTTTAGACATGACATGTGAACAGCCATGTCCCGAAACTTTATATCAGGCCCTGTATGTAGGTATATCAGGTAGGTATTTATTATAAGGTCTATCAAAATTCGCTGAAACTGTTTTAAGGGGATGACCAGACCATCAAAATTAACAACTTTCTCTATGCGACCGACATTGAAATCGCGAAAAAAAAATCTGCTGTCCCATACATTTCGAGTCGAGTTATTGTATGTTTGCCGTTTGTAATCGTTTCCTGATCTAGGCTCCATAGTGAAAGTTGTTCAGTTCGATGGTCTGAGTTCATGGTTTCAGTATTTGCTAGGCTGTCTTCTTACTAGAGTCGTTGTTAGTAGACTTACACCATTATACCTACCACCATATTTTTTGTCTCACAGATAATCAGTCTAGCTAGTTGGGACTATTGAAATGCTATTAATTTGTAGGTAAGCATGTTTGAACGGGACAGGTTGAAGGAAGGTTGAAGGCTGCCAGGAAAGAGCCTCTTCGTGTGACGAAACCCTACTTTATCTGGCGCACCCTGGGCAGTCAGCTTCGATACTAACATTGCTGAAGACCTTCATATACTATCAGTATCATGCTACAATGACTGGCATGTCATGTGTCATGTCATGTCATGTCACAGAGATGCAGGCCTTACAATACGGTGACGGCATACGACCGCGACTCGCGACCTCGCGGGCGATGACAAATTTATAGCGCGAGCACAATAAAATGCGCCCGTAAAATATTACTACACCCCCTCCCTCCCCCCCCCCCCCCTTATTCCGCACCCCACAGCCCCCAACCCGCGTCCCCCCGGGCGATCCCGCGAGAAATAACACACTTTGTCTTAGAGAGAATCGCGTCCAATCGCGTTACATCCAACTCGGAAACTTGTTCAAGTTATTGCCTTTGAATATGGTATATTGTACGACTAGCTGTTTAATGCAACTTCGTTCACGTACATTTTGAGAATCTAACATGTGGCGACGGACGGACACACTTACCTGTCTCAGAGGGCAGGTAGAGCTTAAGCAATGCAGTGAAATGTGAATTATGCTATTTGTGTGTTTTGTAATCAAAAACAAATATTAAAAAAAGAGTGTTGCGATGAAGATAAGTAATAGGTAGGTATACCGACTATAATCCGCAAGGACCCTTGGAGATTAGTTCGAGATATTATACAAGGTGTTACAAAACACCCTAGTAATACTTAAGGTTTGGTTTAGAACTTTAGACCATCAAACCGAACAACTTTCACTATGGAGCTAACATCGAGAAAAAAATTAAAAAAATCAGCTATCCCATACACTTTAATCGTGTCGGTAGGTACTGCAGTTTTATATGGGACACTTGATTTTTTTTTTCGATGTTGGCTCCGTAGTGAAAGTTGTTCAGTTTGATGGTCTGAAGCACCTCCTTAAATATTACTAGGGTGTTTTGTTACATTCTGTACATAATATAATATCAATATTCAAATATCATAGGGCCTTTGTAGGATGAACTCTGACCGAATCGGATACCTGAAGATGAAAATGAGGTGTGGGACTTACCTACTCAAAACCGACGGACAAATGAAAAAATAATGGTTGTAAATCATAATCATTGAATGTGAAGAAAGTCTGCTAATATAACACAATACTATATTGTCACATATTCTACTAGTAAAGTAGTAATGTGATGCCATAATCTCTGCCTAACTAACTGGGAAAGAGGCGTGACGTTATACCTAGAACCTAGATAGATTTCCAATTCGTTTCTCGGTTACGACATCTACTCGTATGATATCTAAAAATATCAATGCATTTGTGCTGAGTTACCGTGACCACATAATAATACCGTTTATCGATTCTAGTAAACGTGATAAAGGGGGCTTATTTTGCAGCGGCTATCTTCAAATATCGCTGAGATTTAGGTGATTTGATTACTAACATTAAAAGGATGTAACCGTTAGCTCGTTCTATATAAACGATGTTTAATTATATTTCGGATATACACCAGATAAAGTCAATGAAATATTTAAAAAACAATCTAGAAACTACTACCTATCTATGTAAAATGTATGTATAAAAATGTATCTATAAAATGTATGTTTCAAAGTTACATTTGCTCAAAGTTTTGTATACAAATCTTAAATTAATCCTAATGAAACCGGAAATCTGACAAACCGAAGGCACAGAGATTAGCATTTAAATTGTTTGAAAATCATTAACTTTAATTGTTTTGCATTGAAATAGGAACTAACTTCGGTTGTATGCAGCATGTTCGGGTGCTCTGGCGACGGTTTAAATACCCATATGGTACCTACTTATGTGAAACATGAATATTCTGAATTTGTCACATTTATTGGGCAATGGCAATGGGCTTCTTAAGAACTTGTTCAGTGCTTGGTGCAAAGAACCGCATCAACTCGACACTACAATAGCTTATTCCGACATCTTCAAGTGTTACAACTACGAGTGTTACGATATTGTGACTAAATCCAGGGATCTCTAGACAATCGGGCCGCGGTTTACGATTACTGCAGATAGTCGCGAGCGGCCCACGGCCCGGCCGGCTGCGGGCCGCTCGCTCGGCCGCTTGGTATTGCTGGGATTTGCACAACATCCATCTCGTATGATTTGATTGCGTCAAGACGATCCTGGTGTCAGAATTTATTATGATTCTTTGATTGGTTACAAAGCTTTATCCAATAAATGGAGTCGTGCCTGCGTTTTTCTCACGATTTTCTCCCGTTGGGGTAAGCAGAGACAGCATATCGTCTGCTACGATCCTGACAGAATCCCCTCACGTCATCGACATTAGTCTCTTCATTCATGCACCTCAGTTTGTGGTGGGCCTAACCAGAAATTACACTCTCGGCCTAACTATGCTTGAAAAAAAAAAACGCTCGTCGGTTTCCAGGATTTGGACCATAATTATGTTTTTATTTAGGAGATATGTAGTTGGTAGGTTGATAATTTAGTTTATTTCATCACAACAATACAAAACAAACAGTGGCTAACAAAGGTAGCAGGTAACACTATGTTATCCATAATAATTGTAGCCATAGAGAAATAACACTCTCCCCTACCCACACAGCACAGAATATCTACTAGATATCTAGTAGATATTTTGTAGACACTTAGATATTTTGTAGATATCTATTAGACATCTTGTAGACATTTGTGCTGTTGGAGTAGGGTTGCAGCAATGCTTTTGATCACCCCGATAGGGATTGTGGTCGTGAGTTTATTATATTTCCTATGTATGTATCGGACCAAAGCAATTACAAATATAAGCCCACATTAACTTCGGTAGTTGTATTTTTATCTACCTGTCTATCTTCATCTCTCCAGTAGAAATGAATCCAAGAGTTTTGAATTTCCTCAAGCAAAAGCCACTCTTCCAAGCCATCTGCCAAATAAAACATACACTTCATTACTAAAATGGTTTGAATACTCAACATAAATAAACATAACAGACGTGGAAATAAAATAGATGATTCCGTACTCCCCTCGCCCTTCGAAGCCAAAACTATAAACTTCTAACACTAGCTGATCATGCAAAACGTGCCTCGATCCTCCCCCTTCCCTCTCACTGCCCGTACACCCCCGCGTGCACCCCTGTATTGCACTGGCTGGTAACACTCAATGATGCATCTAAGGTTTATGACCGCTACGAACGCGCTACGCGTTTCCAATTTATTAACACATTTGCAGGTGCAATCTCATTTAAAAGACCTGTTGAAAACTAATATAGGGTCACAGAATAGTTAATACTAATATACAGGGTGTAAGTGACAGCCTAGCAAATACTGAAACGGTGAACTCAGAACATCAAATTGAACAACTTTCAGTATGGAGCATACCTCAGGAAACGCGAAAAAAAAATCAGCTGTCCCATACGTTTTAGTCGAGTAGGTAGGTACAGCAGTTTTGTATGGGATAGCTGATTTTTTTTCGCGTTTCCTGAGGTAGGCTCCAAGGTGAAAGTTGTTCAGTTTGATGGTCTAAGTTCACCGTTTCAGTATTTGCCGGGCTGTCACTTACACCCTGTATAAGATAGAGTGTAATGTTACCTATGGCCATATAATATTCTTCTTCTTATCGTGTGGGTAGAGCCCTGATGTCAGAGTTTTTTCAGACAGCCTCACGGCCTCTGAAGTGGTTTTTATGTAACGACTACTACCACCAGAGATAGTAGCCGGAACCAACGGCTTAACGTGCCATCCGAAGCACGGAATCATCTTTCTTTTTCAGAAAATCATAGGTGATTCAGCCTTCAATGTCGTAACCAACTGGGGAAATACGCACAAAGTGACATATCACTAGATGTCCCCCGTGGGAATCGAACCCACGACCTCCGTGTCGAGAGCCCAATGCTCTTAACCATTAGACCACGGAGGCAGTAAATATTACTGTAAATATTTGTGGACGAAAGGCCAGCCCAGCTGTCCTATGATTTCACCACCAATCTCCACTTTACACCATCAGTCCACCACTCTATCCCGAAACTCTATACAACGTGTTAATGAATTAGCGCAAAACCTCATCCAACTGATTTATAACAAAATAATTAGATTGAACCAATAATTTCATTATTTTTATAGTTAAAATTTAAAGTTATTCACATTTTAAGTTTTGAGGCTAAAATGATTTGTTATCATCTCAGCACTGAAAGAAAGCGCTAACGTACTCATGGATACATTTTTATAATCTTGTTTTGGTAGTATGTAAGGTGAGTGTGCCCCTGCGGTGGGTTGACATCGGGTTCATAAAATTTTTTATTTTGTTAACAATATATTTAATATTTTGACAAAAAAACCTATGTTGAAACATTTGAAACCATAATAATTCGATTCAGCTGTCGATTCAAAACAAACTACTTTCTAGTTCTGCGTTAATTCATTAAAACGTTGTATAGGTATCAAGCCTGTATCATTTCATAATTAGATTATCACTGTCTTCTCCAATGGGAATATAGTCCTGAGGATATGGAACTGGAATTGAAAGTGTTAGGTGCTGCAATTATAAAGCTTGACAACTTGTCAAGCTTTAAAATTAATTGTCAATGACAAGGTAATTGCATGCTGTAGCAAGATTCTGTCGATACTAAAAGGGGATACGGTCGTGACTCATGAGCTTAAATATGTATGTAAAAAAAATTAACCTTGGTTTAATGATACTGATGATAAATTATTTATGTTACGACCGTCTCAAAGTTTATGTAAAAGTCTTAAAAAGCACAGAGTACCTACTATAATTTGTAGTAGTGACTTCGAGAAATAGGTCAAACGTCGAATCTAACTCGGCTAGACAGCGTTCGGGAAGCTACGTAGTACATACTTTGGTCGTCCCAAATACTACGTAGTCTTCGTAGTACCAAGACGAAAGTCTTTGACCAGTATGTACCTACTGCCACTGATGCCATACGAAAATGAAGAACCCAACAGAAAACCATGCTCGGAGTTTCGTACATCGAATCAGAAATGAAGAGATTCGTAGAAGAAACAGAGCATCCGATATAGCCCAAAGAATTGCTAAACTAAAGTGCCAATGGGCGAGGTACATTGCTCGCAGAACCGAGGGCCGAAGAGGCCGAAGAGTTCTCGAGTCGCGACACAGGAATGCGCAGCGTGGGTAGGCCCCTCACAAGGTGGACCGACGACCTGGTGAAGGCAGTTGGATGAGGGCAGCGCAGAACCAGTCATTGTAGTGATTCTTGGGAAGGCCTATTTCCAACAGTGGACGTCTATCGACTGAGATGAATGATGAAGTTTTTACGTAAGTGAAGACATAAACCTACGTCACGACCATAATTGTTAACGGAATGATCACAAACAAGATTCTATGTTATGCAATGTAATTCAAAATTTAAAACCTAAACGGTTATAGTATAGCTCTAGCGCCCGTATCCCCGCGTCCGGATCCGGCAACGAGCCGCGTTATGTCCGGGCTTTACGATCCATATTTACGGCACTACGGCTCACTCGCCGGACACTTCCACGTTTTTTACGATATACATAAAAGCCGCCGTGAAAGATTTACAACAAATATATTCTGACTAATGTTGATTGCCGAGGGCTTCCCTTTCTACTTTATGTTATTGGCGACTGTTCGATTTGGCAGCGTTATTGTGAAGTTGTTTATGTAGATTAGATTGTTTAGGCTCTATGATTCATTACAGTCGTATTCTTTCAATTATGTAGCTAAATCAGAAATGAGTTTCCTAGCACTTACCTGACACAGCGCATCGAAAGCGAAAATTTATAATGTAACTATAGGAAAAATCATTAAGGTACAACATACACTCGCTCCTTAACGGGTTGGTCAGAAATTCAGCTACAAGTCTACAAAAACCAACTGTTAATTATAATTTTTAAGCATGCAGTTGTTGTAGCAAGTTTAAAGTTTCATGACGGAATTACGTGTCAAGTTGTGAATGTTGTGCTACCTTGCTTTGACTAACATATTATACACTAACATTTATGGCACATAAAAATAATCTTCTGTAGTCAATGACTTCTTTATAGTAGTAAATACCTATGTACCGCAATACAAACATAAACTAACGATCATAGGCATTTCGAAGCGGGGTGGTCTGACTTTATTGTCAAATAAGTACTACCTTTCTAATCGTCCTTTACGAACACAGGTTTCATTATACCTTTAGGATTTCAGGATAAAATGACTTGTCAAATAGAAATATTTGATCAGTAGATGTTAATGGTCCTGTAAGTACAGAATACAGAAGAGATGCGACCACAATATCTTATTAAATATAACTGTGTGATAGAAAAGTGATATCAAACCTATAAGTTAGCGGACGATCAATTTTTTGATAGTGTCCGTCGACGGCGACAAGTCATTTCTTGCGACAACATTTGATTTGAGTCCCGCAAATTCAATTTGTAGCACAATGGTGGCAGACCCGTCCCGCGTGACGCGCTAGTCTCGCCGCGCGGAGCCGCTCACCACCGTCGCTCGCCTCCGGCCGCAAATGGAAAGCAAACTGAAACCCAAATAAATATTCGCTTTAGCAACAATCGAGCTCGCAACTCACACAATTACGTTGGAATGGAAAACCTTAGATAAATAAAATCGGAAGCGGCGGAGGGACGAACCGGCGCGGCGGGGTGCGTCCGGGCGGTGGGGGGGCGGTTTTTTCGCAGAGGAACAAGAAAAAGCGAAGGCAGCAAACACAAACAAGCGAATGTAGCGAATTTCCAAAGTCCATTCGGTTTATTGACATTCGCGAGGGGTCCGCCGCGGTCCGAATTCAAATCCCCCGCCCGCCGCGATTTACAATAAATTTCAAGCGGAGAATATGTTAGCAATATGTCGCGGCCCCTCCTCCCCTCGCCCCGGGGTACACTCGAGACCAATTACTTTGCCCTTTAGCCCCGGCCCCCCCACCGCGCTCGCACCTACTCCCCGCTTTAAGAACCCAATTTTAAACACTTGCTGAGGAATGTCGTAAGTTGTTTACAACGTAATCGAAATATATCGCGAGGGGAAACCGGCGACATTTTGAATTTTCCGCGGAGATCTTTGAATAGAGCTCAAATAAGATTTTAACTTTGTTTCGTTTGAGTTACACAATACGAGTGGATTTAGTGGAGGGGGAATTTTACTTGCTTTATAAGTTTACTGCAGGTATTTTGATGGTAAATCTCATAATGTAAAATGTTTTTCGGTTACGTAGATTGTAGGGGCACAACCCAGGATATTTGATTTGGATTCATGTCTAAGCTATTTCTAAAACAAAGAAACATCCCCTTGCATCTAAATCATGTGATTAGTGCTAACAAAAACGTAGTTTTATGAATTTAATGCTTAGGGAGGTACTAAATACTTACAGATTGTACATTGCTAAAGGCTCACGCACACACAACCAAACTCACGATCGTACTCCCTTCGAGGTGGTCAGAAACCTTTGGTACACCGTACCTACAAGATTCAAAAGTGAATTTTTTGAAAAAGGATCCTCAATCTTAGTATGGGAAAAAGGCTAACAACAAAATGTTATCGTATTAGTTGACGTATAGTTATGGAACTCATGTCGATTTGTTTCTCATAATCTCTAGATTATAGTGGTAACAGACGCTATACCTCATCTAAACGGAGTGTCGCGTAATCGCAGTTGGCGCACATCGTGTCTTGTTAAAATATGTTGTGTATTTTGTTTTTATTTTCGTATGAACATCTAAGACGTTCCTATTACGCATTGCTTTACAAAAAAGTCAAAACGGTGCATTTTTTTATTGATTTCATAATTCCGTTTGCATTTTTACCAAATATATCGTCTGATTACTATAATAAATTAAACTATGTATTTAGAGTGTAATATCATCAATAAACGTTACCGTTTACGTTACCTGAAAAAAAATCGACTCCTTTGTCTATGTCAATGTTCGAAATTAACTTACTTATAGCTCGAATAATAACTTGCCGCCTATGTTTTCCCTTTTTTGAAATAAGACATAATAGCCCGAAGTAGTAACAAAGTCGCTGTGTCGGTAACAGATGTATTCATAACGTCGGGAGCCGAGCTACGATGTTGTTCGTTACCTATGTTGCGGATCCGGCAATAAAATGCGCACCCCTGGGTCCGGGGTCCGGGGTCCGGGATCCGGGCCCGAACGCAAATGGACACGTATTTCAACAAGGGATGACCGTCATTCATCCGGAGAGGAACGCAGCGACTGGCATTTATTTAGATGTCTCTTAGGACATGGAAATATACTTTTGATACGTTTTTGCTTAGGTTTTAATCACTTACGAAGATGGATTGATTCATACACCAAATTACTGTTCCAGTAGGTAGGTACATGTTGGTGGAAGATGTTTATTGAACCGTCGAATCATCTACAGGGTGAAATTGATATCATTGGCCACCTTTTAAACGGAGAGTCTACACATCAGACTGACTAACTTTTAGGTACCTACTATGGGAGCAAACCGAATTTAGTAAAAAAATCTGCTATTGCATACAGTTGAGTCGATAATAGTACCTACCTAAACATTGCTGTTTAGAACGCAGATTTTTTTTTGCTACGGTCGGTTGCCACCGATTTTGATTTCACCCTGTATAAGATTATTTTCATTATTTCATTCCATCCACCATTACCTACCTAATGTTCATTTTTGATAGGTTTTGTTCTTATGCCTTAAATTTACCTACCAACATAATATTAGTCGAGTAAAGGACCAGTCTGACTTTGAACGACTCTTTTATTTAATTATCAACTTGGCTACCGGTGTCTCAAGAAAGTGAAAGCACGTCAAGACGACGTCATCTTACTTGGCTTAACGAATCTAGTTCTTTTCGAAGTACAATATGTAAATGCTTCAGAGAAGATAAACTAAAGCGGTCACCCATCCACCAACAAACCCGTTGATTCCTCAAAGATGGTCACGATCACTATCTACTACTCTACAAGCGCTCTCACTGACCCTACGTACTCAAAAGTAAGTAGGCAGGTACTTTGCCAAAAAAAGCTACCTAAACTATTTTCCTTTAAACAAGTTACAGAAAAGTCATTCGAAAAGCAAAGCATTTTCCGAAAAAAATACTGTCCACGAAGAAAAACCAGCCACAGTAGAAGGGGCGCTCATTACGCAGCGGGGTGAAATTCCACTCTTTATTTATGAAATAAAAATGAAAACATTTCTGCGGAGAGCTGACGAATGGCCGCCCGGCGTCCGGAGCCCCCCACTCCGCCCCC
The DNA here is from genome assembly GCA_922987775.1 of Agonopterix subpropinquella. NCBI lineage: Eukaryota > Metazoa > Arthropoda > Insecta > Lepidoptera > Depressariidae > Agonopterix > Agonopterix subpropinquella. Next base: position 318,509 of record OV277703.1, read on the forward strand.
ACCTGCAGGGGGGACTTTGGACCACCCGAGGGGGGGATCTCCACGACATTACTCACCCACCTTCGGACGTAGGCGTACCTAATATGACAACAGTTATGTGCTCTCAAACTGCACTTTACAACTTTGTTTAAATAATAAGTTTTCAACGGCGATGCAAGCTTAGGTTAGGTAACTATTAATGTAGGTAGTAAAGTTTCCTCACTCTCTTATTAGGTAATACTCGCGAGAGAAGCGGCAGGCAAAGAACGCCTCCTGCCGAAATATGCTGACGGCGCGTTGCGGAGAGCCATGGAAACTCAATCTTGAGGCCCGGGTTCGAATCCGCTCGGACGACCAATGAGTTTTTCTAACTTATGTACGTAATACCGACTGCTCTTTGACGGAAAGAACGTTGAAGGAAAAAATCGTGAGGAAACCTGAATACGCTGAAAAAGAAATTAAATAATAATCAGCATTGGGTACGCGTTGTGGACTAACGCCCATGCACTCTCCTTGAGGGTAGGCCTGTGCCCTGCAGTGGGACATTATTAGACTACGGTTACGGCTTTGTAATGTGTATCCGAAACAGATTGTTGTGATGTCTATGGTACTGTCCTCTTCATTATGTGTTTATATTTACGAACTCTTACATAAATTAAATAAATTACAGGCTTCAGCCACGTTTCTTTATATACCTAAAAGCTCAAATAATACAATGTAATCTACTGTAACACTACAGTAGATTACAGCACACGCACAACCTTGCTACAACTGCAATCTTTATAAAGTAGTGGTAGTAAAACCACAGAGTTATGATTAGTAATTAAATTAAAATAAGTTTTACATTCCGTGAAATTGCTTTCACATAAGCTTTGCTTTCAAAAAGCAACACTGTTTTTCGCAGCAGCGTGCTTCGCTCCAACGGTTTTCGCGACTACATGATTCGAACGTACAATGTTTCGAACGTATGAGGCAGTTAAAAAGTTTTTCGCACCTGCGTGCTTCGCTACGACAGATTTCGAAACTGCATATGACTCCCCTCGTAATGGATAGGTAAAGGTAAGATAGTCAGTTATACAACGAGTTAATGAATTAACGCAAAACTAGAAAGTAGTTTGTTTAGAATCGAGAGCAGAATCGAATTATCATGGTTTCAACATAGGTAATTTTTTTCAAAATATTAAATAATTTGTTTGCAAAATTTTAAATTTTCTGAACCCGATTTCAACCCACCGCACGGGCACACTCACCCTACTTACAACCAAAACAAGATTTAAAAAATGTATCCATGAGTACGTTAGCGCTTTCATTTCATGCTGAAATGATAACATATCATTTTTGCCTAAAAACTTGAAATGCGAATAACTTAAAATTTTAATTAGAAAAGTAATGAAATCATTGTTTCAATCTAATTATTTTGTTATAAATCAGTTGGGGTGTATGAGGTTTTACGCTAAGTCATTAACACGTTTTATATACTTATTAATCTGAATATTCATATTTCTGTGCTCTTGTTAGTTGTTAGTGTGGCAGGTAATGAGCTCGTCTTTTTTAGTCAGTGGGACACAATAGATCCGAATCCAATACCTACAAATCCTACAATGCAATGAACAGAAGCATGTAGTTTTCCTCACGATGTTTTCCTTCACCGAAAAGCCAGCAGTGTTGATACAAATGAATGATACATACAATTTGATACGAGACCGATCCAGGATGGTATCAAATTGTGTATCGAATCGTCACCATCTACATGGATAACATATAATTGATTTTTAGGGTTCCGTACCCGTTCCGTTCCCGCGTCCAAGAAAGCTGGTGGTTTTAACAGGCGGTTTTAGAGATTTCATTTTTTTTAGGGTTCCGTACCCAAAGGGTGAAAACGGGACCCTATTACTAAGCTTACGTTGTCCGTCCGTCCGTCCGTCCGTCTGTCTGTCCATCCGTCCGTCCGTCCGTCTGTCCTACCTATTTAGGGCTGTAATTTTTGAACCGTAATAGCTAGATAGTTGAAATTTTCCCAGATTATGCGTTATTACGGCGGATTTGTTAACAATTAATAAAAATGTCAAAAAGTTAAAAATTAAGCGTGATTCTCAACAAAAAACTAGTTTTTATCAACATTTTTTCTTCACGCTCTATCGTAAAACGGTAATACATACAAGCGTCAAACTTAGTGTGATTATAGAGCAAACTCTACAGAATAACAACAAATACTAAAAACCGGCCAAGTGGGAGTCGGTCTTGCGCTAAAGGTCCCGGACAAAAAAAGTTTTTTTTTCTAAGTTAATAATGTTGTGTTCTGTGATGTTGTGGTACGGAACCCTCGGTGCGCGAGAAGCCCGACTCGCACTTGAAAGGTTTTATTTGGATTTTTTGTTTGTCTGTTTTGATCTGACATTTTTGTTCGAGCATCAAGGTATCACGAAAAACACTTCTACACCGGTTTTGATGAAACTTATCGTGTGCTAAAGAAAATAGATTTAAAAAAGTGGTGATAAATAAAAATATCCATAAGACAATAAAAACACCGTAAACCAAACCAAACCAATATTCCTTAGTTACCTAGTGCGATAACCCACCGGGAGAAATGTCGTCCATTTAATCTCATTGATACTTACTCAAAACTATCACAAAAGTTGAAACGGGACGTAAAGTTAAGTTAATGAAGTGTAATTATAATTAAAGTTTAATTAGAAGGGGTGTGCCCGGGGTGTGTAGGGGTGTGGTGGGGAGTGGTGGGGAATGGGAAGGAGTCGGAAAGATTTTTCAATTACCAACTTTGTGCCGTTCGCTCCAATCTCAGAATGTAGAGCAATGTGACGGACAGAGAAACACTACGGACTAGAGCTAGACGAATAACGGTTTTGTTCCTAATACAATACCTACATAATAATAATAAATCTTCATAATATTTATGTGCATTTATTTGCATTCGCATGTACACACGGCGACACATCAAGCAATACAAAACCAACATAAGCTGGCCGCGCGTAGGTTGAGTAACGTATAACGTCGCACGGCCATCTTATGTTGGTTTTGTATAGCTTGATGTGTCGCCGTGCGTGCGTACAATTACATCATAGGTGTTAGTTAGTAGCTAAAGCGGAAATAAACCCTGAACGGGTACAGCAATATCAACAAGAAGTAATTATAACAATTTTCCCACATAATTTATATAAAATTACATTGGCTCTTTAAATGATAACTCAATTCAATTCAATTATACTTTATTGGACACCAAAACGGAACATACATTTGAATAAAAATAAAGAATTACAAATATGTAGGTACAAAATATTAAATATACTGTTTATCTACTAAGATGAGTTACGACATGTAATAGTTTTAATTATTTCACTGTAACAGTAATCCCACGCTGACCAAATAGGATGCGTACTGAAGAAGGGCCAAATAAAATGTACCCGGAACCGACGAGCTTGTATGAAGAGACTTACGGATGTTGAGGAGGCGAGAGATGTGTGTCAGAATCGTAGCCTGTGGCGATCTGTTGTCTCTGCCTACCCCAGTAGTGGAACATAGGCGTGAGCATATGTATGTATGTAGTAATCCCACTACACCTGCAGTTTTATCATCATCATCATCTCAGCCGATGGACGTCCACTGCTGGACATAGGCCTCCCCCAAGGATCGCCATAACGACCGGTCCTGCGCTGCCCTCATCCAACGTTTTCACACGGTGGACCTACAGTTTAATTGTCTTTATTTTTCTAAACATTAATAGCCTTGCATCATGCAAATAATTTATCATTGCCATGACGTGTTTTTAGTTTAATCTGAATTATTTAACAAACTTAAATTTCTTCATCTTCGATAGCCGAAGATCTTTTGTTGGTATGTAGCGTTTTTTGGACCTCAGTGGTCCATACTTTGGAATTGTTGTCAAGTTTTAAAAGGCATTCATTAACTACGTACTTAACAATGGTCAGCGCTGCTAGTGAAAGAAAAGTATCTAGTGAAATATTAAGAATACCTTTAACCCCCGTGACGAGGGACATACAATATAGTCTTGAACATATAAATGAGCTACGATGATACGTTTAAAGTGAATCCTCTAAACATCTCATTACTCTGTCTCACTATGGAATTCTTAATATCAGTGCGCGCTAACTACGGCCGTATAATATTGGCTACTAGCCCCCCTTCCCTGCCCCCTCTAGACCCCCCCCCTGCCTGCCTGCCTCACACCCCCCGCCCCTAGACACGCGGCGTAGAGACCATTGTACATTAACATACAAATAACAAGAGACAATGGGGAAGGGAATGGAAAACGAGGAAATCTGCACTTTAGTTGCAGAGGTAGATGGTTAAATTGTGAGAAAAAGTACACGATTTGTGTAGATTTGTTTGGTTGCACAAATACGGCTTACGGAAAGCTTTCCGAACGTCTGGTTGAGGTTGAGAACTCAAGTAATTACTGCTCTAAGCTATTCCGCATCACAGACAAGTTAAAAAAGTCAGTAGAGTTGAAAATGTGAGACTACTTAGTAATAAGGGTGACCAGGAAAACCTCTAAGCTGAGACCCGTACCCTGTGTGCCTTGTTCGACTTGATTGTGAGAATACCCACTGATTGTTCAAGGAGCCTATCACTTTTTGAAGCGTATACCTTACTTAGTTACCTACTCAGCAACGTCTTCGGTGCGTTACCTAATGGTTTTAGAATGCAATTCAATCTTTGAATAATGAGATGAAATAAATGTTAAGTACTAAAAACCCCAAGGAAGCCAAAGTTTCTTGTAACTGCAAACATGAAAAATAATTAAAACCGCCTTCAAAAAAACTAAAAAGTTAAAAAATAATATTGCAGCCTATGACTTTTTCGTTCGCATCATAAGAAAGAACATTAATTTGTTTTATAGAAGTCGGTGTCAAGCCAAGCCAAAAAATGCAAGCCCAGTCGCGAATCGTACCGGCTTGACAGCGACTTCAATAAAACAAATTAATGTTCTTATGATGCGAACGAAAAAGTCATAGGCTGCAATATTATTTTTCATCACTCATACTCTGAAAGTAGGTTATTGTTTATCTAAGAAGCGGGTTGAAAGTGATACATTTCTTCCCTAGGGCGGAAAAGTAATTAAAAAAAAATCTACGTCTATACTGAGCAAAGGCAGAAACCTATACAGCCACACTTCGATAACATTATATTAAAACAAAATTTTGACAAAAAATTAAAACCGCCTTCAAAAAAACTAAAAAGTTAAAAAATAATTTTGCAGCCTATGACTTTTTCGTTCGCATCATAAGAACATTAATTTGTTTTATTGAAGTCGCTGTCAAGCCGGTACGATTCGCGACAGGGCTTGCATTTTTTGGCTTGGCTTGACACCGACTTCTATAAAACAAAGTAATGTTCTTATGATGCGAACGAAAAAGTCATAGGCTGCAAAATTATTTTTTAACTTTTTAGTTTTTTTGAAGGCGGTTTTAATTTTTTGTCAAAATTTTGTTTATTTCACAATTTTTAGTGGTGAATTGTGTAGAATACACCTTTCTACTAAGGGTTGGTTGAGGTTGATGTATATAATGAAACACAGATATAGTCTTCACTAGTTAATGTGACTAGCACACGTCCGCGCAGCACGGCGGTCGGTGCACGAATCCCGAGCGAATGCACGATAGATATTCACCACAGACCGCGTCCGCCGATAGACGGCGCTACCGGCGCTTTCCACATTAACTACTCTTTATTGCTGTACACTACATCTCTTTCTTGTTTTAATTTATTTTTTACCTTTACTCGAATCTACCACCGCTTCGGAATGTATAGCCCGTGGAGAAGAAGCGGCGCAAGAAACTCCACAGTTTAGCTAATCTCTTAAATCTTATTACAATACAGTGTTGACTGTTATCAAAGCTATTACATCAAACAAATTACGAATTACTTATTGAGACTAATTTGTTTACAGAAAATAGATATTTATCAAATATTGATCTGAAATTGTCAAACACCAAATTCAACGATAAACAATGTTTATGGAAATTACAATCTCATTATATTAACACATTTGAGTTATTGTTACTTCTGTTCTATACTATCCCTTCCCTGTAAAAATATTTTTCTATTGATAGGTAGGTAAGTAAACCTACAAAAATAACGTTCCATAGATCTTTATTATCTCTTATTTATTTATTTTGGCTAACTACTAGTCCAAGTCACTGCTTCAAGATCGTATCCATTTCCGTTTTATCAAATTAAGGAGGTAAGGACAAAAGAGTGAATCTGTGATAAGCACATACACTTATGCATTCAAAATATTCTGGCGGGTGCCAGCCATTGCAATAAAGCACTCACAGCTATTTTATTTGCATGACCCTTTAGCTTTTGCTAACAATTTGATAGTTGCATGGCTCTGTAACCCATATCATTTTATTGTTGCATGATATTTTAGCTTTCGCTAACAACTTCATAGTTGCATGGTCTTATAACCCATATAATTTTACAGTTTCATGAATGCTGATATAACGCTGACTGACAACAATATTAAGTAAGGTACACTAGGTCGCTTTCGTTACCAGCTATGTTCAGTAGTTACCTTTAGTTAGTCGACTAGACTAGTTTTGAGAAATCAGCAGTTTCAATTTAATGGACCCGTTTAATATGTAGATACTATTTTACGAACCATACAGTTATATCATTTGGTAGGCTTTAAAAAAATAATGCTATTTTTAATTACAATTTACATGAATTAAGTGCAACTGTTGTTTAAACTTAATTGCCTGGCGTCAAATTATTACAGAACTGCAAATCATTTTGTTTTTTGACTTGCTTGCACTGAAATTATGTTCTTTATTTAAAATATTATGAATTTATGATTAACCGATTTGGTTCAAGTACAGTATAGTATACTTTAACACATACAAATGATTAAATTAACAGTGCAGTGCCTGCAGTGATTAGGTAAGATACAGATTTTATCGATACAAAGAAGAAAGTGCAGTAAGTCATTAATTCCTATAGAGTTATTCATAGCGTAGCTACTCACAATAATTAATGTCAATGGAATGACCAACTATAAGCTGCTAATAATTACTTATTTGACTTGTCATCTGAATTACCAACTACGAGCTGCTTATAATTATTTATTTGACTTGTCATTTGAATGACCAACTACAAGCTGCTGATAATGGAATAACAGTTTTTTTTTTCAATTGAATGACCAGCTGCAAGTTGCTGATAATTATTTTATTTATTTGACTTGTCATCTGAATGACCAACTACAAGCTGCTGATAGTAAATTTGATAGCATTTGATGCCCAGCTAAAAGTTGCAAATGTCAATTGAATGACCAGCTACAAGTTGCTAATGTCAATTAAATGAACAGCTGAAAATTGCTAATGTCAATTGAATAACCAGCTACAAATTGCTAATGTCAATTAAATGACCAGCTGAAAGATGCCAATGTCAATTAAATGACCAGTTGAAAGATGCTAATGTCAATTGAATGACCAGCTACAAGTTTCTAATGTCAATTGAATAACCAGCTAAAAGCTGCCTATGTCAATTGAATGACTGAATGACCAGCTACAAGTTACTATGTCAATTAAATGACCAGCTGTAAGATGCCAATGTCAATTGAAATACCAGCTACAAGTTTCTAATATCAATTGAATGACCAGCTGAAAGATGCTAATGTCAATGGAATGACCAACTACAAGCTGCTAATAATTACTTATTTGACTTGTCATTTGAATGACCAACTACAAGCTGCTGATAATGAAATAACAGTTTTTTTTTTCAATTGAATGACCAGCTGCAAGTTGCTAATAATTATTTTATTTATTTGACTTGTCATCTGAATGACCAACTACAAGCTGCTGATAGTAAATTTGATAGCATTTGATGCCCAGCTAAAAGTTGCAAATGTCAATTGAATGACCAGCTACAAGTTGCTAATGTCAATTAAATGAACAGCTGAAAGTTGCTAATGTCAATTGAATAACCAGCTAAAAATTGCTAATGTCAATTAAATGACCAGCTGAAAGATGTCAATGTCAATTAAATGACCAGCTACAAGTTTCTAATGTCAGTTGAATGACCAGCTAAAAGCTGCCAATGTCAATAGAATGACCAGCTGAAAGATGCTAATGTCAATGGAATGACCAACTACAAGCTGCTAACAATTACTTATTTGACTTGTCATCTGAATGACCAACTACGAGCTGCTTATAATTATCTATTTGACTTGTCATTTGAATGACCAACTACAAGCTGCTGATAATGAAATAACAGTTTTTTTTTCAATTGAATGACCAGCTGCAAGTTGCTAATAATTATTTTATTTATTTGACTTGTCATCTGAATGACCAACTACAAGCTGCTGATAGTAAATTTGATAGCATTTGATGCCCAGCTAAAAGTTGCAAATGTCAATTGAATGACCAGCTACAAGTTGCTAATGTCAATTAAATGAACAGCTGAAAGTTGCTAATGTCAATTGAATAACCAGCTACAAATTGCTAATGTCAATTAAATGACCAGCTGAAAGATGCCAATGTCAATTAAATGACCAGCTGAAAGATGCTAATGTCAATTGAATGACCAGCTACAAGTTTCTAATGTCAATTGAATAACCAGCTAAAAGCTGCCTATGTCAATTGAATGACTGAATGACCAGCTACAAGTTACTATGTCAATTAAATGACCAGCTGAAAGATGCCAATGTCAATTGAATGACCAGCTGAAAGATGCTAATGTCAATTGAATGACCAGCTAAAAGTTTCTAATGTCAATTGAATGATCAGCTAAAAGCTGCCTATGTCAATTGAATGACCAGCTGAAAGATGCTAATGTCAATTGAATGACCTGCTACAAGTTTCTAATGTCATTTGAATGACCAGCTAAAAGCTGCCAATGTCAATTGAATGACCAACTGTACGTTGCTAATAACTGTTTGTTGTACATGGCAAAGCACTAACCATTAACATTCAGTAATCACCCTGACCATTTCAAACCTCTTAGCTATTAATTGGAGACATTTTCTCTTTATTAAGCACTAAAGCAAGGAGGTATAGTTCAATCGGCGCCTTAGCAGTCGTCCTGTTGAAGGCTGGTTTTTCTGTGACATCTAGGAACATACAATCTGCGAACAAAATTGTTAACCAGTATTATCGGTTTGGTTATGAATGTTATGATGCTTGAATATGATATAGTTATTAATCTTCTCTCAACTGAGATGAGCGTTTCTTGTTAAAATGTGAGTAGGTATTTCAAGAAATACTAAATTTAATATGAAATCACCTGATCATTTTCTGATCCTTTTTGATACTTTTTGTAAATAATTGTCTGAATTAACATTGGTCCTTAAAATATAAAATTCCTTGCTCAAATAGCCAAAGAAACTAATTAGTTTCGCCTGGAGTGATTACATCCATAATTATGACATTAACAACAATGTTGCAAAGATAAGATCACCGAATTGAAGTTCTATAAAGTATAGATTACGTCAAACAAGTTCCGGTAACAAATAGGATGATGATGATGATTGGCAATTATGTTGGTACTATTGATGTTTATATTGAAATATTTTCATGAACTAGTACCACCAAATAAGCTCCGAATGTGTTGTATATTATTATTGTTCTCGCATACCTACACTGAGAATGTCCAATAAGTAAAACGTTTAAAACGTAAAACTTTGGATTTCAACTTAAAGTTTTTGTGACATCAGAATGTTCGTTACGTCGAATGTTCGTTACGTCGAATGTTCGTTACGCCGAATGTTCGTTACGCCGAATGTTCGTTACGCCGAATGTTCGTTACGCCGAATGTTCGTTATGCTGAATGTTCGTTACGCCGAACATCCGTTACGCCGAATGTTCTATACGTAGAATGTTCGGTACGCATAATGGTAATAAGTAACTTTTATTAGAGACCATTACAACTACGAAGTACGACAATTACTTAAAAATGACAATGCGTCAATATAAGTATAAAAAACAATTGGAATAAACTCACTTGGCATATCTTGGTTACCTAATCCTGTTCGTCTCGAATCAAGACACTATTCTTAACCTTTGGTATGCCAGAACGCGGATCAGCATGATGAAAACCATTTATTTCTATTGTGTCTGGTTTTTCCGGCATACGAGAGGTTAATGGGCGTATTTTGGATACCTATTAGGCCATAATGACGGACTACAAGCATGCATTAGTATATGCTCACGACTACACTCCCCGAGGAGCAGTCAGAGACTCCAAAACCCCAGGACACCCTTGCCCCACCAGCACTGAAACTCCGTCCAGTCACGTGTAACGGGCAGTGAAACTGGAGCTACGGACTACGAGGCCCTTTTATATTTGCGGAATGCTTTGAATAAATTCTTTTAATCGTGTAAAGTAATACAGAATGATTACGTGACCTTAAAGATTGATGTCCGCAGCTGGCGTACATTTGTCCATCCTAGGCGCCGCGCCGCGCCGTCACGTGTTGTCCCACACCTTACTCCTGTCTGGTCTACCCTCTTTCCTCCAGCATCAGCATTCGATGGTCGACATGTGGGAAAAGAAATACAGTATGTAGATAATTCCAAATAAACGATTTAAAATCGGGACAAAAAACTATTTTTCCTTTTCTTTTGAAATATATTTTTATCACTGTGAACTTTAGGCAAAAATAAAGCAACGCTAGCAGACACCAGATAATTAAGATAATTCCCAATAAACGATTTAAAATCGGGACAAAACTATTTTTACTTTTCTTTTGAAATATATTTTAACACTGTGTAACTTTTTAGGCAACAAACAAAGCAACGCTAGTAGAAACCGTCTTCGATTGTGTTTAAATAAATCGCTTAGCTTCCTTAAAGGAACAGTGTAATTTTATTTCGTAGGCACCGTTTGCATTTTTAAATTTTCAACTCTCAACAAACTGATAAGCACTTTACTCACGTGAATTTCGAATCCCGGCGTCGCCAATGTAGAATACACCTTTCTACTAAGGGTTGGTTGAGGTTGATGTATATAATGAAACACAGATATAGTCTTCACTAGTTAATGTGACTAGCACACGTCCGCGCAGCACGGCGGTCGGTGCACGAATCCCGAGCGAATGCACGATAGATATTCACCACAGACCGCGTCCGCCGATAGACGGCGCTACCGGCGCTTTCCACATTAACTACTCTTTATTGCTGTACACTACAAATTGATTAGTTCGATTTAATAGGAGTGCTTTAAATTAACAATCGGACTAGTCGGCACTACAATTTTCGAAGGTTCCCCTCGATTTCTCTGGGTTTCCATCATCAGATCCTGGATTCCTTATCATGGTACCACCCTCGGAACATCTCCTTTCCAACAAAAAAAGAATTATCAAAATCGGTTCATAAACGAGGAAGTTATCCGCGAACACACATAAAAAAAAAATATATATATACGGTCGAACTGAGAAACCTCCTCCTTTTTTGAAGTCGGTTAAAAAGGCTTTGAATTTTCTCTAATTAGGTACTCTAGAAAAGAAGGTTTTCGATTTGACTGAATATTCAAGTATTATCTAGTCAGAGTGTGGACACTGCTAGTCACACGTGGAAATTTTGAATATATGGTATATTTAGAATGGAGTGCAGTCGTATACATAAACAAACGACCATAATCCCTTTCGAGGTGGTCAGAAATTTTGCTACAATTAGGACCAGCTCTCATTCATGCAGTTGCTCACTTTCAGCTTATTGATGGTTTCAAGATGAAAGATGTGTAAAGTTGTGATATATCTTGAGCATGTATGTATTGTATGTGCTATGCAATGCTAGTGCTTTTGATTGGGGTTGGATTTAAACATAATTTTCAAAGGTTTACTGAAAAGCCTCCGAAAAAGTACTGTACCCACTTCCTAACGTAACACCGGCCATGTGTATATTGCCTTCTTCTAACGATTACACGGCGAACTAAACGCCACTTTTAAATTGGATTCCTGCGACATTGCCTTTGTTCCGGCGCCGTCCGAGCAGCGAGCGGGTGGCCAGTCACAAAGAAACAACCGTTTGAACTTATATTGACGACTGAGCTATTTCATTCAATATACCTACGTGTTACGTCTACTATTTAGAGGTAGGCTAGAGATGCTATTGGTACTGTACCTACCTACGGAGCTGTGGTTATAGCCATGAACTTTTTCTCTTCCCGTGCTTGTAAATAAGTTTATAAAATACACACATACACAGTTGAAAGGTGACCTTTATGGCTGGTTTCACAAAAAGGAGATTTTGTACGATTGAGATCTCACATATAAAACAGTAATCAAGATATCTGTGCAAAACATATACCAACAATATTTTTTTAGGTGCCGTTGTAACAAGGCTCACCTTCAAAGCACATTCAAAGTTTTATAAGGTAACTAGCTTTTGCCCGCAACTTCGTCCGCATGGAATTTACCCCAAGTATCCTATGCTACTTCTAATACCTCCAAGAATATGTGCACAAAATTTCATGATGATCGGTTAAGTAGTTTTCGCGTGAAACCATAATAAACAAACTTACATTCACATTTATAATATTAGGGATTAAGGGAATAATGTCAAGTGCTGACGAATAAAGAACTTTTCGCTACAAAAACACTGTATACAACAAATAGAAAGGTTTCTCTGAAGCAGACTGGTTGGTTCATTCCAAGCTTAGATTCCAAGGTATCACACGGTTGTTAACCGACTTCATTTTTATTTTGGATTCAACATTATTAGTGAAACAGTTATATCACCATACATCATACAATATAACATTGTCTGAAAGGTGAAGTTAGTTAGTAGGAATTTTATAGTTATCAAAGCTCTTAAACCATTCAAGTAGGTATAATGTGTTCTACCTGCTCTTCATTAATAGATTGTAAAATGGAGTATACCTACACATAAAGGTCCAACGTCCATGCAGTATCACGCCGTTAAACTGTTAATAAACTGAACTTTAATATCACAAGTGCAACTCGTCGGTTCGTCTCCGTCCGTCATTATAGTCGCTTCACGCGTATTAACGGGCAGAACTCGTAAAACATGGCATTACTTTTGAAATTTACTAATTAACTTTTATCACCATAAAATGATAAAACTTTTTATAGCTGTTTTAACGCTCATCCTAAATAATTTGCGTGTTTTTCTGGTGATGGGAGGGTCTAGGGAAGGTGGTGGGACATGAGAGAAACGGAATAAACTTCTGGTAAGTTTTAGGTTGAAACGTTAGGTACGTTAAAACCTAAAGGTAGATTTTCATTTGTGACTAGCATTTTAATGAAGAGAAACCTTCTTTAGGATTTTGAGGCATTGTCTATTAAAATAGAGTGGACAGTATTTTATAAAGTAAGTTGGAATTACTTTTGATTCTCTAATGTAGGTACTTATTGTGGCATACTCCAGTGGGAACTTAAAAAGTTAAAATCTTCGTAATAACAGTCTTTTTATTTTTTTTGTATAAATACAATGTTGTATAAATCTTTCATTTTTTAAAGATATACAGACAGACAAATTCCATAGAAAATAATCCCTTACATAATGCACAGCATGATTCAATATAATTTGGCAGAGAACAAAATTTTGATAATTTTGAAATTATTGAATTACGTTCGAATAGTATAGAAAAGCATATGCTCACCACTTTATTTTATTACCCTAACGGATAGTCGATATTTCGAAAACTCAGTGGATCTACCCGGACATTCGAACTTCGCAATTGCGTGAACGTTTTCGTTTCAATATCAACTCTATTACAAAAAAGTTCGGACCGACACTGTCGCGATATATCGAAAATCTAAAGTCCGGGTACAGGGCCAGAACATCCACGTTTCACTAGTACCTAAGTACTACCAAAACTCTGTCCAGTAATAGTACATTACTGCAGCGGCCAGCAACAGAGGCATTGATGGACGAACGTGTAAATGTGGGCCGAGGCGAAGCCGAGGCACACATACGTAAGTCCATCAATGCCTAGTTGTGGCCAAGGCTTGTATAGTACTTTTCTCAAATAATGCGCGGAAATTAAAACAGTAAATTTTCTCCAATAATTCGCGGAAATTAAAACTCTTTTCAAAATCAATTACGAACATCGAACCAAAGAGAATATAATCACAACAATTAGTTTTTTTTTTCAATAAACAGCTTTCTATTTGCAAGCCAGTTCGAAATTTAAATAAAACCTTTGATAAGTTACCTCCTTGGTCGCCATGCTTCGGAGAAAAAGATCATTCCATTTTTAAATTACACGACAGATATGAGTTTAGTATGTAATTTATTTGGTCGCTAAACACGACAGATATGGATTTTCATACAAACATTGCCGGCCGCTGCGCGCATGTATTTGGCCAGTACAGCAACTTCGATTTATCTCGAAGAAGGTTGTCAAAATAATGCTCACATTTCCAAGCATGTTTGAGAAAAATAATATTAAAATAATAATCATTAAATAATGTTGAAAGGTGTGACGAAACAGGAATGCTTGTTTGGGCGAATACAAGTGTGATGAAACAAAACTAGCGAAACCGGTATAACCCTAGAGTTAGGTACCAAGAGAATATACAAATTCTAGTCAAGCTCCTCGAACCAGACGACAAGAAGCAACAACTTACTTATAACCAGATATAACCATAGATAATTTACACGCTTATAACCCTGCATACGACATAAACAGAGAAACATAATTAACACCCCTCCGGGCTAAGCCCGTGCATCATTACTGGGACATACATTATGCATGCCGCTGCATCTCGATCGATACTGCACCCTGCACCCTCCCCCCCGGCCCGTGCTCACACCCCTCGCCACCCTCGCACGAGACGCGAATACATTAGGGATATTTGCATAAGCTGATGAGAGTAACTCATTATTTAAGGGAGGGTTGCAAATATGGCTGCGAATTGGGTATCGATTATGTGTGAGACGTGACTGCGAAACTATAACCACGATAAATGCGAATGTTCGTATCTGTGAAAGAACACTGTATCGAGTGTTGGTTAGGCGATTTGACTGTAACTACGCGTAAAATTCAAAAGCAAGCTGTAATTACTCATATTTCAAAGTCAGGTAAAAGTTTTGGTAGTTTTCTAGTTGGACCCTAGGCAATCGAAATAGGTTTAGTAGTTTCTCCGTGACGATCGAACAAACAGATGAAAATTCTCGCTCGTTTGTAGAGCTTCAGTATTGGAAACGAACACTGAAGTTAAGCTAAGCACCACACGGAGTTAACAACTAATAACATTAAATTTATCTGAGGATAGAATGTTAATCAAACCACATTCTATTTTAGGCTGAATAATTCCCCCGCTCCCGACCTTATACAAACAATATTCCAAACTTCTACAACCGAAATGAAATTAGCGAAGAGTCGAGCACGTACCTGTACTCCCCTCACCGCTCCCCCTTCCCTCCTCCCCTCCTTACTGACCCCCCCTCCCTCTTCTTTAATTAAGTGACAGGCGACACTTAGAGGCTAGTTACGGTAGGTCCGGGGTCCGGCGTCCGGACGGACGGACTACTCGATAAATCTTTCAAGTGACGACTTTACTACGACCTACTTACGACCTTAGACCAAAGTAAATGATCTAAGCTTACGACAAATATTTAGCAACTTTGACAAATAACAGAGTTGAGTGCTCAACTGTGCATACCTTGTGCATACACGAAGAAAAAAAACTATCCAAGTTAGAGCCACCCTGATAATTTTCCCGCCATCTCCACGTTATTTCTGATGTTCGTGATTTTTTTCAGATCTTATGCGGCTATATTTTTTGAAATAGAGGTGGGGTCAGCAATTTCCGGATTGAATTGAAAATTTTGTTAAAGTTCTTATAAAAAATTTAAAAAGTATATTTTTAGACTTGTATTTTCATAAGCTTTCAGTTGATACCACACACCATAGGGTAGAAAATATATTTTTTTAATGTACCCTTTCTTACTCCCCAAATTGCCCCCCAATATAAAAATTTAGCTTTTTTACTTCATTTATGATATTGGACCACCAATTGCTATATCTGTACCGAGTTTCATCTTCCTATGTCTTACGGTCTCTGAGAAAAATGCCTGTGACAGACGGACGGACGGACAGACACCGAGCTGATTGCATAAGTGTTCCGTTTTTCCATTTTTGGCACGGAACACTAATGGTCGTTTTTACTACAATATAAATGAGACATCCATTCATTAATTTAGGTAAGTACCTACAAAGTTTTTTTTTTTTAAGTCATTTCTGTACGGCAAGTGTGCAGGGTAGGTACGCTAAACATAGATGCATTAAAATCGTTCCTATCCTCCTGAATCTGATGGAATGAGAAACCGACACGATCAGGCTGGATGCAGTGCCTTGTGCATGGTGTCCGAATTCGAATAGCATCACTAACCCGGAGGGGGGTGTCGTAAGCGGCGACTAATTCCTTCAGGCATCTTTAGCATCTCTTGATGCCCTCACTGTACGGCTACCGGGTATGTGATGATGATTGCTCCTGAACGATTTCAGCCACGGCGACTGCTTCAACTCTGTTGTTGGCGTTGATGAGCTCTCATGTGGCTAACATAGCCAATCTTCTTGGAGAAGATCCTCGCCTTGCACATAGCAGGCACGTGAGCACGCCGTTTTCATAGGGATATTGTATAGCCGCTGGTGGTCGGGCTATCAATTCATCACGTTTGACATCCAGTTGTGAACGCCTATAATACACGTACAATATAAGATAGTTATTATCCTTTGCTACATGTACTCGTACATTATGTTGATTATTACGCGAGAGCTATTGAGCTGCGTAGCTTCTTGCTTTATAAATTAACCTATATCTGATTAATGTGTTTTTAATAACTATTTTAACTCATACATTTATGCATTATTATGTTTATAAAAACATTTCAATTCAATCAAGCTACTTATCTTTTTACGCTCATTATAATGATCACGCAATCTAAAAGTGTTTTTTTCGCTAAAGTCGGTTATGAGTTTATGACTACTGTACCATACCTGACTTGCTTATTTTCTCTGATTTGAGTAGATAATTAGCAAAAAATTCTAAAATGGGAAATGAATACAGTTGTCCAACATCATACCCCGTCGTAATTAATTTAAAAAAAATTATTACTTTCCATAGATTGACCACCGCTTATTTTGATCGAAGAAGGTTACACGTAATTCTATCGCGCGACGAGTTATTAAATTACCGACTTCAAAAAAGGAGGAGGTTCTATGCTCGTCTGTACAAGTATGCATTTTTTTTTGTGTTCACAGATTTTCTTCAATTGTGGAACAATTTGAAAAAATAGTTTTCTGTTTGAAAGGATTATACTCCTGAGGTGATCTTATTTTAATTCTGTTGTAGATTTAGATTATAGATCAAGTCAGTCATACCATACTTCTCATAATGTAATGTCATTCATACCTACGTTTTATCAAGTATTGTATCAAATGAAACCAAACATCCTCAAAAAACAATAAAGTTCAACAAAACGGAAACAAACCAAAACCCACCAAAATTATCCAAAACAGGTGTTCAAAGCGACCTTTAAGCCACAGATTATAATAAGTAATCACGCAGGGAGCCTCGCTACAAGGAATCAATTTACCCGGGGCGGGAGCGCAGGTGGGGGCGGGGCGGGGAGGGGGCGCAATAATTAGGCGGCGGATTAGCCTCGAGCAAATTAACTTGAAACTGGATGGCTTCCGAACGCCCGCGCCCGCTATTTAAGGCGACAATTGCGGCGGTAATTAAGGGCGCAGTTTCAATGAGGAGCAGGTAGGAGCGTGGCTGTGGCGGGATTGGAAGATTCTCGTGCCAACTGTTTGTAGTCACGCTGCCGGTGGGCAGTTTGATTAAGAAAAACAGACGCCACTATCCCACGGGGGTTGGCAGAGACTACGGCCCGCTACACTCTATCATTTTGACATTCTGATTTAGAGTTTTTGATTGAATAAGTATAAAATACTAGCTGTTGCCCGCGACTTCGTCTGCGTTACCCAGATAAAAAGTACCCTATGTGTTAATCCAGGCTATGGTCTATCTGTATGCCAAATTTCATCAAAATCCGTTTAGCAGTTTTTGCGTGAAAGCGGAACAAACATCCATCCATCCATACTTACAAACTTTCGCGTTTATAATAATATAAGGATTTCTAACGAAACTCATTAGATAGCTACGACTGACCAAGAATTCATGAATAATAAAAAGATGGATTTTAGGTGCGTACGCTAACAAATCATATAAGTACGTCATCATCATCATTAATCAGTCAACAATTGAAGAATTGTTCATTTTAATCTTCGAGTTTTGCATGATTTATATTTTGTAGAGTTGTTGACTGCGATAAATTTCCAGCAACCTTGCAAAGTTATGGTAGGTATTCGCTTTTTTAAGAGAAGTTTTTTAAACGGTAGTCAATAAATATTTTTTGTCGCCTTGAATTTTTATTTTCATTTTTTAAAATATTTTTTTTTTCAAATAAAAACGAAGGCGACTAGATATTTGTGATAAAGTAGTTGACAAGCGACATGACTATGTAGTTAGCAATATTGCGCGACGCCGTGTAACGAGACGCAGGGTTTATGTGTTGCCATTATTGCATTCTGCTTCACGATATACTACATTATGTGGCGTAATATATTGCTTCATGCGGACCATCTATCCACACGTTATTAGTGAGAAGGATTTTAGTTAAATTTTAATCTGCCAGAATTATATTTATAACAACTTTGCTGAAATAACCCACACAGCACAGAATATCAACTAGATATCTATGAGATATTTTGTAGACATTGTGCTGTTGGAGAAATGGTTGTTTCATATAGGGTCCTTCTTAATATGTTGACACTTTTTTAAGGGGATGATAAGACAATCAAACTGAACAACTTTTTCTATGCTCTATGGGACTAAAACCGAAATCGCGAAAAATAATTCAGCTGCTCGAGTAGGTTTGCAGTTTTGTATGGGAGAGCAGTTTTTTTTTAACGATTTCAATGTTGGTGCCATAGAGTAAGTTGTTCAGTTTGACGGTCTGATCATCCTCTTAAAACGTATGAGCATATTAGGAAGGACCATAAACAGGGTGAAATTGATATCATTAGCATCCTTTTAAACTAAGAGTCTACCCATCAAACTGAACAACTTGTTCTATAGGAGCGAAAAGACGGGAGCAAAAAAAAATTTCTCTTGCATACATTTGAGTCGAGTAGGCAATTAGGCACTGCAGTTTAGTATGGAACAGCAGATTTTGTTTTTGCTTCAGTCAGTTTGCTCCCATAGTAAAAGTCGTTCAGTTTGATGGGTAGACTCCTAGTTTAAAAGGATGCTAATGATATCAATTTCGTCATGTAAAGTGCTGGGTGATTGTAAAGTTATATGGAAAATGAAATCATAATAATATCTAATCTGCCTAACGGAGATACATTAAATTGTCAATAACGAAGCTGACATTATCATAATAGTATAGAACAAGACGTACATCGCCGTACAATGACTTGTGTATCGGGGGAGGAGGACGGGGAGGACGGGCAGGGGGGGGGGGGAGCTGCAGCGCGTCGCCTTGGCAACCGCCCCCGCCTAATCAATTGCAGAAATATGTACGAACCATTACCACTGTAGCTTGACCTTCCGTCCCCCGCTGAAGTATGCAGCTGCAGGGATAGGAAGGGAGATGAGGATGGAGTTCCGGGGGTCAGGGTGGAGTGGTCAGGAATGGCGGGCGACATTACACACACGCGGGACGCGCGGCCAAGATGTATAGATGTGCCGCGCGATATTACTTGTTTATACTTGCATTTTATTGGGTTTTGTTTGGTTTTGCTTGGTGATGAGGAGATACTCATCGTTCAGGAAGAGGCATTAATATAAGAGGTACATTTTATGATCTTGTGCATACATACCTACTCACTACCATAATCCTTTTCGGGATCATCATAAACTAGGTTACAACTACCAATTACCTATTGCTACAGTTACCTATTGTTACATTTTATTTCCAAAATAAAATCGGGTCGTAGAAAATTCACAAAGAATTAAAAGATACCAACGCTACGGGAAGTTACACAATAAGACGCTGATTTCAAAATAAAATTGACTTTTCATATAAATGACCCTTGATTTTCGGTTAACAGAGGCATGGTAAAAAATTCCGTTTAGTCAGTAGTAAATTATTCTATATTCATGCAAAATAACAAAACAAACAAATAACACAATAAACGTATATTCAATATTCGTGCTAAAAACAACACCAAATAATCTAAATGCACAACACAAAAAGAACACAAGCAACACTTCGTAGCGCACCTTTCGCGTCCTAGTATTCGTAGCGCGTAGCACGCCGCGCCGCGCCGCGCTACGGAACTGGCGTAGCATGCTGCGCGCTGGGACTCTGAAACGTAATTAAACATTTTTTACATAACTTTAGCAGTTTTAAGTTTTAAATGAAGTTAAAAACAAAAGATTATAACTATTATGAACGTATTGGTAGAAATACTAAGTGCTACGAAGCTCAAATTGCTAAAAAGCTAAAATTGAATTTTTGTTAACATATTTTGAACTATATTCCTGAAAATAAACTATTCTATTCTATTCTCTACGAAATCCTAAATTATTAGAATGTTAATCCTATCCAACTTCCTACTAATATTATAAACACGAAAGCTTGTAAGTATGGATGGATGTTTGTTCCGCTTTCACGCAAAAACTGCTGAACGGATTTTGATGAAAGAATATTGGCAGATTTGGACCTAGCCATTTTTACGAAAACTAAAAGCCAGTCAGGACGGCTGTCATAATTATTATAAACAGAAAAAATAAAGGCATTTTTAAAAAAACTTCCACATCTCCAGAAGTCCGGGTTCAAAAGAAGAAATTACTAGTAAAATAGACAAATCGTCCAAAAAGCAGTAGCAAAACGCAACCACGACAGCTATTTTCATCTAATATTATCAATGAGGTATTTTTGGTCGTTACGGAACGTATTTGGCTTGGTTGAACTGATAGTGTGTGTGATTTCGTTTTCTTCCATTATCATAATATGGAAAATTCACAATAACCGTTTATTGTAAATTTTCATTAAAATAAACACAATGAATGCGTAGACGATTGAGTGGACGACCTAATAAGAAAGATTATGAGTTTCATACACTTGATACAAAAGGTATCGTAAGTAGTAACCTTTCCCCTAACTTCTACAGATTACAACCAATTTACATTTCTGTTAGTTTTGTTTCACTCTACACGTATTACTAAGTTTCATTCATGTATGGGACCTCTATGTCTGGGTCTCAAATTATATGGCCTTCCGCCAAACTTCTTTGGCATACAGATAGACCATGGCCTGGATTAACACATAGGGTACTTCTTATCCGGGTAACGCAGACGAAGTCGCGGGCAACAGCTAGTATTTAATAATTTTGGACTTAGGTTTCCGTATCAAAATGATGAACAGTGTTCGATGATAAGATAATGAGGCATTTTAATTTAAAAAAATTCAAAGACTCTGGAAGAATGGCGTTACAATCGTGACAAATTTTCTGGTTACCTCCTCGGAGAATCGGGGAATTCGTAGCACGCTCCATACAAACGAATATACAAACCAATCTGTGCTTTACATTTGTCAGATTTCCGTTAAAATATATAGGTAGTTTCTTTATCGTTGATCAACAATATCTGTGCTTTACATTTGTCCGATTTCCGTTAAAATATATAGGTAGTTTCTTTATCGTTGATCAAGTTTTCTATACAATTCTTAAATTCATCCTTGCATTGAATCTGTATATTCTGACAAATGTAAAGAACATGAGTGCGAATTTTGAATCTCATACGTTGAACTCAGTCATACGTTGAACTCAGCCACACTCAGCAGTTGAAAATGTATGGAGATACGCATCTTTCTACTGCTGATTTGACTTGAAAATCGCACTTTTGGAGTATGATTTTTTAATGTCAATCAGCAGTAGATCTTTCTACACGTCTCCATAGTAAAATTGAAATTTTCAACTGTTGAGTTCAAAGACAAGACAAGAGCGTAGCTCTTAAATAAGATGTGATGACGATGATGTGTTCAAAGAATGAGTTTCAAAAATCGCTCTCCAGAAAAAGATATGGATTTCTAGATCGTGTCTAAAAAATTTAATTTAGCTACTTTATTGGTTGGTATAACCAAATTTCGTTTGTATGGATGGAGCGCGCTCCTAATTATATCGTCTTAATATTTACAAGTCTATATAAAAGCTAAATAGCATTACAAATTTAATGCAAACCTCTTACCATTGCTGTGTAGTACCTATAGGCTTTACTTCTCTTGCGCCGCCATACAGCATCGTAAAACCCATCGCCATCTCTGTAATAAAACACCTTCTCTTGCAAACGAATATATCTTTGATCAATATTACTAATGTGTATTTTTTTAAATCAATATTAGCAAGCTGAAGTGGCAACGGGCTGGTCATATCTGCCGAAAAACTGACAACCAGTGGGGTGTCAGAGTTCTAAAGTGGAGACCGCGTACTGGTAGGCGTAGTGTGGGACGCCCTGCTGCCCGCTGGAGAGACGACCTAAAAAAAGTAGCGGGGAGCGACGGGATGAGGAAGGCCGCGGACAGAGTTTTGTGGCGCGCCTTGGGAGAGGCCTATGTTCAGCAGTGGACGATGATAGGCTGATGATGATGATGATGATATTAAGAAGGACCTTATATGTATACTTAACTTACCATTCAGACTGGCATGTTTCACAAGATAGATATCATATTATAATTACAATGGCCTCGATTCGGAGTGTACCACGACTTAACTAAACTAAATTTATTCCTGTCACCTTCTAAAATAAGATTAAGAAAAGAGACAGAAAACCAACAGCTGACTTTAGTGCTGTCAAAGTGACGTTAAATGCGCAAAATAAGATGCCATCATAATGTACGCCATTTTATTTAAAGCGTTTTTGGGCGTGTAACGTCACTTTGACAGCACTAAAGTCAGCTGTTGGTTTTCTGTCTCTTTTCTTAATCTTATTTTAGAAAGTGACAGGAATAAATTTAGTTTAGTTAAGTCGTGGTACACTCCGAATCGAGGCCATTATGTACCTTCTTTAATAATGTAAACATTTTACCTTGCAAAAGGTCCGGTATCCACGATTTTTTTATATGTTATACGGGGTTACCTATCGTACTTTCGAATTAGAGGTTTCCGAATTTTAGTTCTCCGAAATCGTTACACTTTTTATTGTTTCCCTTTTTTTTTGTTTCCCCGAAATATTATTCGCCATATTTTGAAAAGCCAGATTTTTTATTGTCCTTTTTTTCTTCTAACCAATGGATCATAATTCTGTGCCACATTTTTCCGAAGTAATGTAAGACAGATAATTTACTTTTTCGAATATTTGTTGATAGGCTGATGATGATGATGATGACTAATGTGTAATGAAATTCAGTCAATACTAACCTAGAAACACCTTTCATCAGCATTGGTGAAATGTCTACGCTGGTTCGTGGTGGTCCCTCTGAAATTAATAAATTGGTTATCATTGGTTATCGGTTGCCCAATTCTGGCACGGTACTATTTAGCGACTTTGTTGTGTTGAAGTCGACACGATAGGCAAGCAAGCAAGCATTTTAATAAGATTGAAAATATGAAAATGATGACTGCTCAAAGTTAATTTCAACATCATCTATTGTTTAGTTTCTATAGCAGTCAGATGCGCTGAATATGTTTTGGGTATGCACTAAGCATAGTTGCACTCTTTCGTCATTACCATCTGGAATCTGATGGAACGGGCAACTGCTACGATCAGAGCTGAGGTCGGATGCAGTGGTTTATAACCGGCAGCCACAGCACGTTGAGGGCATCAGAATTGTTGATGACGCCTGAAGGAATTAGAATAGAATAGAATAGAATAGAATTTCTTTATTTGTCTTACATTACAAAAACAATATATTACACAGTCAGGACATAAAAAGACTTAAAAAAAACACAAAACAATAAACATATTCAAGACAAAATGGTCTGTGACATCAGTATACGGTAGTTGGTCAGACCAACTACCACTGCTATTATTGTCACAGCCGAACTTAATATAAAAAAAGAGATCTACTAGTACTACAAAAGTCTTATTAACTAGTAACAATAAATATAACAAACAGGCAAAAAGTAATGAAAAAAAGAAAAAAAAAACTTAAAAGCAATAAAAAACAAGAGACACAAAAACCAAATAAAAAACAGTTCAAATAAAATCTAAGTCTTATTAATTATATAAGGGGATAGCCTGCACCCACCGCTAGTTCGGATTGCTTGATAATTAGCCAGTTTTGACATTTCTTTCTGAAAGTTGCAAGTGTCAGAACAAGTGAACCGCGGATCGGCGGTGGTAAATCATTCCAAATTTTGGAGGCGGCATATTTAAAGCAACCTGTGGTCGAGGCGAGTGAGTATACGGGCAGAATGAACATAATTCCTCTATTGCGTAAAATGCGAGCTATTTGCTTAATTGCAAGTTTTCTATACAAATATTGAGGGATCTGATTTATTAGGAGAGTATAAATAAAGGAACAGTATTTTAAGGTTCTTAAGTTTGAAGTATTTAACATTTTGTTTTTGATGAGATAAGGGGTGATATGATGTCGCTTTGGTATTGTTATGCAAAATCGCATGCAAGCATTTTGAACCCTTTGTACTCGGTCAGCAGTTTTTTTTAGAAGACACGGCCCATATACAATATCACAATATTGTAAGTTGGAGAGGACCAGGCTCTGACAGAGATTGAATCTTGTGTCAGTGTTCAGAAACGGTCGCATTTTGTATAGTGACCGAAGTGCTCCAAAACATTTGCCAATTTTTTGGGATACATGTTGTTCAAAGCGCAAAGATTCGTCAACTAGAAGACCTAAATTGCGAACGCAGTCTACCAAGGGGACAGGAGTATTGTCAATGCTGATGCGGGGATCAAGCTCTTTAATGCATCGCACTTGGTGTGGAGTCCCACAAACTATTGCCATACTTTTTTTGGCGTTAAGTACCAAACCATGCTTGTGTGTCCACATAGATATTGCTTGCAAATCTTCGTTTAGTTTGGATACCGCAGTTGTGACTGCAGTATCGGTTGGTATGGAACTAACATACAGCTGTGTGTCGTCGGCATACAGATGATATTTAGAGTGAAGGATAACTTTAGGTATATTTGAGGTATAAATAGCAAATAGGACCGGGCCAAAGATAGAACCTTGGATTACTCCTTTAGTGACAGGGAGTGGCTCAGACTGTATATTTAATCCTTCACTGTTAGTACATTGAACGCGTTGGCTACGGCCAGAGAAATAAGATTGGAACCAGTTGCAAGCATGATTAGAGAAGCCGAAATATTTGAGTTTAGCGAGTAGTAAAGAAACACTAACACAGTCAAATGCGCGTGTGAAATCGAGCAGAACCAGTATTGTTCCGCGGCCCTCGTCTGCTGCCGTTAGAATGTCATCAGTAATGTGCAGCATTGCAGTAGTTGTGCTATATTTTTGGCGGAAACCTGATTGTAATGGAGGAAGGATGGCATTATTTTCCAAATAAGGAAAAATCTGCATAAATGCTGCTTTCTCTACAATTTTTGCAAATGCTGGTAGGATGCTGATTGGTCTGATATCGCAGAGATCCTCTACTTTGGATTTTTTTGGTAAAGGTGTTACTAAGGCACATTTCCAGGCGTCAGGGAAAATACCACAAAGAAGGGATTTATTAACTATGGCGCGGACTGCTGGCATGGAATAAGGTAACGTTAACTTAATCATTAGCATGGAAATGTTATCGCAGCCTTTAGAGTTGGAGGAGCAACGCTTAACAATCTGGGTGATGATATCCTCACTGACATGATCAAAGTTAAAAATTGAAGAGGAATGTTTAACTGAATCTAGCTTAGAAATCTCTTCTGGGTCAATAGGTTGATGAGGTGCGCAGTTTATAAAAAAATTGTTCAAAGAATCAGGTCTAGCTAAGTGCTCTGGGATCTGTGTAGTATTACCAGGTTTTAATATTCGATTTATATGTTTCCAAACAACTGAAGGATTATTTTTATTATTGTTGACGTATTGTGAAAAATACGCCTGTTTTTCCGAACTCACAGCACGATTATAAGTATTACGCATGTTACGGTAATATTGATAGGCAGAATCCGTTTTCTGTCTCTTAGCCTTACGGCACGCTTGGTCACGCATATTTCTCATTTTTTTAAGTCAATTAGTCACACGCACCCCTCTGGGTTGGTGCTATTCGAAGCAGGATACCACATAGCTAGCTTAAAACTAATCAAGTTACACATCACTATTTTAATATAAGAAAGAAAACCGGCGGCGGGAACCCGTTGGATGAGGGCAGCGCAGGACCGGTCGTTATGGCGATCCTTGGGGGAGGCCTATGTCCAGCAGTGGACGTCCATCGGCTGAGATGATGATAATGATGATGAAAGAAAATTAAGGGGTTTCTCAGTATAAGGGTGAATACTAAGTAATTCTGATCATACCAATTCAGTATCCATCCTTTTCATATGTCATCTTTCCACGATCCAACTTTCCAATACAACCGCAAACCTGTACAAACAAACAAAGGCTTTATTGTCATAAAGCTGCATTTCCTGCCAGTTTCAAAGGAAATTCTGCAACGTATGTATTGCTCTATATATTATTTACATGAAATATGAGTGCAGATGACACGAGGGGGATGCTGGGCGGAAGGGGGGAGGGCCCACAGAGTGGGGAAATTAATAGAGAATGCGCGCGCGCCAATATCGACACGCACCTGCGTCTGAAGGCTAAGATTAACATTGTTTATCGCCCCACTATTAATCGCCTGTTTAACCCGCGCCCGCCCAATGGCCCGGCAAACTAATTATATCCCCTTAATTATATTTCCCACACAAACAAACCTAACCCCGTAATAACGAAATAACAGCTCCTCAAAAGGCGGTCACTCCATTATGCGATTTAAAAATCATATTCAAAATCGCAACGGAGGGCAAACGAGCGTGATTCTATTCTATTACCGACCCTTCACGAATAAATTCCATCGAAGCGCAATAATAATAAAAAAATGTCGAGTGCTTGTCGCGTGCAGGAGACGTGCGGTCACGCTCCCCCCCCCCCCCCCCCCCCCCATCGACCTCCCCTCCCCGCGCCCCGCACCCCTCTCACCCTCCGAGCCTCCCTCGCACGAATATAATATGCATTATGCGAAATCCGTAACTCTTGAGAATACCTTTAACTGAGCTAGCCTTTTAAGGCTCTATAAACTCTAAATGTAGAGCAACAAGGTCTATACTGGCTCGTCTCCGGCCGGCCGCTAAGAGGTCGGGGCGGGGGGGTGGGGCGCGGGCGGGGCGCGGCCTGCACTCTCAAGATAACGCGGGTATTAATCATAGTATTATCGGCCGGTGGCGGCGTCTTTGTTATGACACCGCGTTATTGCAGTTTTTTCTCTATCTACCCTCGAGGACGATAAACGACTGGAGAGTGAATTTTCCGGGACAGATGTTTTAGTAATCCAGGCGATAACGGCGGACCAATAAAATAAAACATTCAATGTTATTATGATGGCGCGACGGGTGACGCGAGAGCTTCTATTGAGTCATAAACTGTTGAGAAACGTTGACACCATCTCTAGACTCAATGAATTCTAATTGGTTTGTGACCTCAGTCAATCCATTGATATACCCTTCAAATATGGGGTCGTATGTAACTACAGACTATAGGAACATAGTCTAAGGTTAGGAACACTAACAAAATCTGTAGAATAGATATATACGATACTTTTACTTCAACTCTAAGCTTCAAACTATCAAATATCTTATTTTTTGTTAGATGGATAGTAGTAGTAAGATATATAAATACATTGATTCAGGACCATAGTCCCGTACGGGGTGGCCAGGCGCTTTTTTACAACTAACCAATCAGCTTTTAAGCTTGTTAATTATAGCGTAACAGTGTAATAATTATATCTTATACAAAACCAGTTTATCACCTCTGTCATAGTTTCATCACTCAGATTTCATTCCAGCTACTGAGTAAGAAAAGCCAAGTTTTCCAAAGAATTTCTCAAAAGAGGCAACCCAATGACTGGCTCCATTGAAGCTTAAATATCAGCGGAGAAGCGACAAGTCACAGCGGACGCTACAATTTGTGTATGATTAATGTCCGGGGGGTCAGCAGTGAGCAGGGGGGTGAATCTCAGCCTCGCGCCTCCGGGGACCGCTTCAAACTATCAAAGTTTGCTGCTAAAGCGGCACCGAACGGAAAATGAGTGCTGGGAAACACCGAACATATAATTTGTTTTGAATCTTCAACAAAACTCATCTAAATTGAGCTGTACATATCTTGGAAAACTATTAAATAAGTGTTTGAGTGCAAAATGATGTTTGATACCTTGTTGATACCCAATAAAATGACGAGCATATAAAAAGCAACTTATGTTAAAGAATCAAGAAGAGTAGGAACTAATGCGAATCGTAACTAGTGGTGTCTATTGTCCGTCTGGTTCTGTCTCTCGTATAGGTCTTTACGTCTCTGTTGCAGATAGTTTAAGCAGTTTTTTTAAAAGCTCTTTTTTTCATGGCTGTACAGTCCTATACGAGAGCTGCATACACGTCTACAGCCTCTACAACAGAACCGTACGCCGCCAGTGGATGAAGGTGGGATTTTGACAGCTTATAAATGCCTTTTGTCACGTTTCTCTGCCAGGTGTGCGAACCAGGCTTCGTCATGAGTACTCCGACCATCTCTTGTCTTCCTTCTCCACCCTCCTCTATTTTCCGAAATTCTAAATCGAAATCCTATTGACCGATTCCGAAAGAGGTTAGCTCCCTCTTGACGCAATCCTTAAATCGCAGCATGGGTCTTCCGACTGGCCTCTTCCTATGTGCGAACTCACCACAAAGGATGCACCTTGGCAAACGAGAGTCCTCCATACGGTGTACGTGATCCTGCCACCTAAGCCGCCTCTTCTTGAGAAGAGCTTTGATTTAGACTTCGACTAACTTAGTAAGTATCCTTTTTGTTAAACCAAAACATGTTCTAATATTTGCCAAATAATCAAAATCCGTTCATTCGTTACCTTGTGATCAATCACGAATTAATGGCTTACAATGGTTTACAATTAAGTAGGATTTAGAATAATATAGAATCAAATATGGGATGTTTCTGACCACCTCGAAAAGGATTATTACCGTATATATTGTGAGTTTATGTACCTACATAGAATCCAGCACTCACCTCACTCACTAACCTACTGAACAGGCAACGAGCTACCCAGGGCCAAGTTACCAAGCAAACCAATCATAGCAGCTAGCTGCAACCCATGCCTTAATGTCATGCTTTATCTCCACATAATTCCTAACAGAACTCTTCCCGATCCCCACGCACACACGGACAGGAAGCAGTTAACTGCATGTAAATACACGCTGCGTGTGTGTGCCGGTCCGCTTTGGGATCATTTTTCACGTTTCATGAAGCGCCCGGGCGCGGGCTAGTGGATTAAAATACATTTCGCTAGTCGCCGGTGATGGATGGCGTTTTGCCCCTCGCCTCGGAGGGAAAGGGTTGCCCCCTCGCCCCCTGCCCGTCACCCCCGCGTGTCCCGGGGCACAACGTTATAAACGAGCTGCGCTGCCTACGTATCCCTGTACATGTGAATGGCTAATTTAAGATTCTGTTTTGTTTGCTTGTATAGTTAGTTCGAATAAAATGGATGTTTGAGAGGCTAAAATAAGATGTCTGTTTGATTGTAGGTGGTGGCAATCAAGTGTGGCTGCCTACATCAATGGGACATAGGCGTGAGTACCTAGAGAGCATCGGTAGCGCGTTGCGAAAACCTATGGAAGCTGCATCACGAGGGTCCGGGTTCGAGTCAAATCTGCATGGATGAAATACCACTTATACTGCCGACTCTCAAACGGCGAAGGAAAACATCGTGAGGAAACCTTCGTACTAAGGAAGAAATTCTAATCATATGTGAAGTCTACCAATCTGGATTGGTAGTATATACTTAGTCCAATGATGATAATGAATTATTTTCTTATACAGGGTGTAACATAACACCCTAGTAATACTTAAGGGGGTACTTCCGACCATCAAACTGAACAACTTTCACTAAGGAGCCAACATCGAAATCGCGAAAAAAAAAAACCGCTCTTTCATACAAAACTGCAGTACTGTCTCGACTTAAATGTATGGGACGGCAGATTTTTTTAAGTTTTTCTCGACGTTGGCTCCATAGTGAAAGTTGTTCAGATTTATGGTCTGAAGCACCCCCTTAAGTATTACTAGGGTGTTTTGTTACACCCTGTTTAATGTCTTTCTTAATGTGCTGACGGTTTTTTCAGGGCATGATCAGACTATCAAACTGAACAACTTTCTCTATGGCAACAACATAAAAATTGATGGTTTGATAATGCCCTGAAAAAACTGTATTAAGAAAGACCCTGTATGTCTTATTAGGACATGCAACCTAAAACTCGTTCTGAAAAAATGTTACAGCCAAACAAGGCGTAAGTGAAAGTAAATAATGCCAAAAAATACTTATATTTGCGTTGGATCGCGTTTATTTGTGAAGGAAAAAACGTCGTCGTTTGATGTTTCCTGTGTTTGCGGAACAAATATGCAGCCAAAGCTTGCGGGCTGCGTCTGAATATTTGGCTACTATACTTACTTGTAATCGCATATAATATACTCACGCCTGTTTCCCATTGGAGTAGGCAGCGACCACACTCAATCTACTACGATCTCCACTCTCTCGCTACTTCATGATTCATCAGTCGCTAGTCGCTACAGCATGACAAGACCCTTTTTAGGGTTCCGTAGTCAAACAAGGAACCCTTATACCTACTTTCGTTTATTCTGTCTGTCTGTATGCCACACCTCGATTACTCACTCATTATATTTTTTTTTATTATATCGAGTGTGGTGCCGTTGGCCGGTTTTAAGTAGGTACCTATGTACCTACTTGTAATCATTCTGTGGATCGTCAACTTTTCGATGATTAGGTACTTAGATTATTGTCAATTATTGTGTGCCAGTTCAGGTACACTTCATGTGTGCAGGATTGATGTGTAATCAATCCTGCACACATGAAGTGTACCTGAACTGCAGTCAGCTACACACACTCTGATAAATGTCGGTGTACGACATTTATCAGAGTGTGTGTAGCTGACTGGGACGTGGACGCACTCGCCGGATATTTCATTTCCTATATTAGCAGCGTTTAGTGCCGTCTATTGAGCATGCCGATATCTCTGCCGTGCCAAGTGCCAACCGCTCCGCTTTGACTTCGGTGTAAACTGAGATTACTTGAGAGTATTTCAGTTGTAGATACTATTTCAGTAGTTCGCGGCACCTCACCTGAGTCAACATTTAAAAAATATCCTACCTATTTGTATTATTCCAAAACTACTATTATACGGTCTTTTTTAATATTTCTTTATGGCTTTTCAAGGGGATGATCAGACCATCAAACTTAAAAAAACTTTCTCTATGAGAACAACGTAGAAATCGCGGTTTTGTGATATTACTTAGGACCTACAAGATAATTAAGAGAAAAGTTGATGTACCTATTATTGACCATTAATACCATTTGCATGCAATTAATCCACCCTAAGTTAACATACAGACGTAGAACCTCGGCCTGAAGCATTTCCTTACAGCATTGCATAAAATGTCTTAAACCAACGCACCCTCGTCCATAGATCACAGAGCACAATAGAGTAGTCGCATGGTTCCGGTGTGGGTGTCACGCGTGACGGCGCAATATGATCCAGTGCTGCGCATTAGCTGATTGCTGAACGATCCGAATATGGTCGCTAAATATATTTGCACTGCCGAGCCCTGACGCATCACGCCGCACCTCATAGGTTACGACGTCTGCTAATGTTGATCCTGTCATTACGCAGGAAACGAGGTAAAATGTTTATTATATTACTCATCTTTACACATAACAATCACTATCGTTATCAAAAATCACAATGGAGACATCTCCAAACATCTGAGCACACCAGGTGCGCTCCCGCATTTTGACACCAACTGTTAAAAAAAATTATTTTATAGCACTTCCAAAACGCACGACAAAACAAAAAACGCGTCGAAAACTCCACGACGCGTGTCTACAACTAAACATGCCAGTAAAAAATGCAGTTATCAAAAAGGGTTGCGGAAGGGTTGCTCAACCCTTAGGGTAAATTCTAACCCTATTTTTTAAGCGGCACGAGCTTGTCAAATGGCGTCTTTCAAAGAACCCTTTGTATGCAAAGCGCCAATAAAAAGCGTCGGCTCGTGCATGCGCGTTCTGATTTTAAACTGATTTGAATATAGAACATTTACATACGGAGCACGGAGGGCCGCTATTGGCCGGTGATTTGCGTACAGTCTTGCGCAGTGCGTGCCTACGCAGGTTTTTTAAAGTGTCATTTTATAACAGCGTCGTTTGATTCGCTGACACGATGTGGGACCGGTATTCAATACCTACTCAACCTGTTGCCCTTTGTCAAAGGCGTATGCAAACTAATGCATGAATACGCGTAGTCATAATAGCAAACTGTGTAGTGTATGACTCAGTGGGATTTGATTACGTTTAAAGTGTGTTTAAGTTTGTTTCTTAGTTGATTTACAAGTTAATACTTAATTACTGTCTTTTGTGCATTGATTGAGGAGAGAACGAAACTAACAAGTCTGTGCAGTTAGGTGCTGAAGTAGGTAGGACAACGCTTCCGGGTAAGTTGGGGCGCCCAGTAAATTGAAGCTGGCTTAATCAATAACTTTCAGTCTTGTGATGAGACCTTCGAAGGACCAAAAAGCACTCGAAGCTCCAGACCCCGACTCAAAGAACTTGCATTTCTCGGAGTTAACCTCAAGACCAATTGCCTGTAGACTTTGGATCAGCAATCTTGGACCAAAGTTTTGTGGAACTTTATTAGTGGAATCCCAAATGAATGTTAGCTTGGTATAATGTAGCTATAAATAAAGTATTTCATTAAATCTGACAGAGTCTGCCTACGGCAAACATTGCTTCAAAGTTCTTTTATTTCAGTCGGTATTGTAGAGGAAACCTCATTAGGGGGAAAGTCGTCCCTTTGTAGTACAATCAGTGTAGCGACCGTGCCGCACCCCCGTACCCCGGCACACCCGCGGGCGCCATCATTATCGAATTGTTTAAAATAACGAGGGAACAGCGTTTGTCTCGCTAGTTAGCGACCTCATCACCGTCCACACGTAGTACACGGCCCACTGGTCAAACCATTAGCGAAAACATTCTACTAGGTACCAAATATCACGAGGCCTTGTGTCCTCAAATCTAATTGGTTGTTCTTTTCGTTCAACTCTGTTGTAATTGTAATAATCTCGATGATCTCTTTCGAAATCGACTTTTAGTTATCTACGTACTCACTCTCTCACATGTGCCAACTGACAGCAAAAACTGCATAGATTAAAATAAATATCAATAATGCATCAGTGAATATCTACAATAAAGTAATAGATAGGTACTTGCGCCGCCGCTCGAATAGCGTGCAACAACGTTCAGTGGCATGTCAATCTGCACACATAGCCACCGACGTGTTTACACGCTCCACGGATCGCAAAAAACCCACCATTTGGTAATTAAATTGTGCCTCAGGGCAGGGGAGTGAAGGGGACAGGGGGACTGCAAACTTAAAGAGCAAACATTGACCAGCGATGCGATGAGCGAGCGACGAATGAAATTCTGGTAACTACTTTCCGAAATTGGTTGTCAATAAAATTGGCTTCCCCCACGGATCGGTGAAAATAAACATCGGCTACTTCGCAGGTTTGAGACGATTCTGTTTGATATAAAGGTACATCTGTTGTATTTACGTTGACGATGCGTTTGAATCGAACACGAAACACGAATGAAAAACAAATGACAGTCATGAACGAACACTCTTCACTCTTTCATAGATAGTAAGTCATTCATGGAGAGAATGCTCTGACGATTTAGTTACACTCGTACTTGATTTAAGGCAAGCATGAGTGCGAAAGTCGAAATGGAACGACCTAGATGTACCTGCGTATGTTACACTGATCAAATTGATGGTGTGTTTAAAAAGAGGCAGGTCAGATGTACCTGAAACCGACGAGTATTCATGAAAATATACTGATGAATGTTGAGGAAGCGAGAGAGGTTTGTCAGGATCGTAACAAAGTGGCGTTCTACTGTTCTGTTGTGGCGAGAATTATTATGTCTGTTGTAAAAAAAGTTGCCTGTCGTAAAGACATACGATAGAAGTGGAACTTCTACAGCTGTCAAATTTAAATTTCGAACTTCCGTCACATGAAAAGGTTACCGATCTGAATTTCAAAGCCATCCCATAAAAATTTTCACTTCAAAAACCCCAAAATTCCCCACTTTGAATTTTTTCCCCGTCAATTTCCCTAACAATTTCTTTTCCCCAAAAGACCAAATTTTTCCCCAAAAATCGCGGGAAAAACCCCCAATCTGGCAGCCCTGTTTTGAAGTGTTGAAAGATCGAATTTGATCGATTCGAACCGTCATTTTTTTTTTCGCTTACGCTGAAAGATGGAATTTCAATTTAAAATCAAGTTGTCTTTACATTTCAGGAAGCGGAATATAAGTAAAGAAAAGAACATCCGCAGCTCAAATTTAAACGAACGTCCGTTACACGAAAAGGTTGCGGATCCAAATTTCATAGCCCTCACATAAAAAGTGTTTCACTTCAAAATATTTTCAAAGAATATTACTATTTTCAAAATCTCTAAATCCAACCAGGATTTAGAAAGCATATCGAACTATAAAATTTTATAAACTGCAACATTAAAAGATATGTGCTATAAGTAGTATTACATAGTTGGAAGCGATGTAGTAGGGCTAGGGACTAAGATCGGTCTCCGCACCGAGGGGTCCGCACAATGGCAGGGTCCACTCCAGACGGTCGGTCGGTGTGCAACCCTAACTATTTCGTTTTTACTGTCCCCTGTCGATACAACAGTTTACTTCGTCTTAGAAATTACAATACAGATTCAGAATAATAGTACAGCGTGTAATATAAGTAGGTATCCAGAAAGCAGAAGTTACCTACTTTGTTCAGAATAATTAACTGAACCGCATTTGAGATATTATGTAACTAACCGCATAGGACTATGCACAGCCATAAGAAAAAGTGTTTCTCCAAAAACACTGCTTAAACCATCTGCAACAGATTTAAAGGCCTATGATGATGATGATGATGATGACATTACTCGAAATAAAATGTAGGTAACATAATCTTGTACCTACTTGAGTCTATACCTACTTACGTTGATGAGGTTAACATAATAGATTAGTAGGTGAATAACGATATTTTATAGGTACGATTACAAAATTAGTATTCTAGGCACAATACTCTAATATAGAGCCCATTCTTATACAGGCTCCTTCTTAATATACAGACACTTTTTAAGGGGATGATAAGACCGTCAAACTTAACAACTTTCTCTGAGGCACCAATAAAAAAATCGTGAAAGAAAAATCAGCTCTTCCATACAAAACTGCAAACTTACTCGAGCCAAATGTACAGCTGATTTTTTAAAGGGACATAGGTGATGCACTACATTTTAAATTTTATTAATAAAAGCTTTACCCGCAACTTCGTCCGCATAAATTGTATACCAGATTTTAAGTCAGATGATAAGCTATCAAACAAAAAAAGTTTCATCAAAATCGGTTCAGTAGTTTTTGCGTGATACTCGAACAAACAAACACTCAAACAAACAAACAAAGAAACAAACAAACAAACAAACAAACAAACAGACAGACAAAAAATCCAAAAATTGGTGATTTGGAATCAGGGACATCTCAAAACCATATCGTAATCTTTTTTTTGTAAATATCTTCAATGTACAGACACACTTCTGTTACAGTTTTATAATAGTTTAGATTCGTTAAACGCATTCCCAGACCGTTATACCACTATAAACCGAACATGTTTTGTAAAAACTAGAAAAGTTTTAATTCGTTTTAAGGTCTTGTGAAAGTACTTAATAATACCTAGCACCGAATACTTTCACCACAAACACAAAACTTTAAAAACGTTTTTAATTAAACAGTTCCAACTTCCAATAAATGAATGCACGCCACTAATAAGTGATCAACTTCTTAACATTAAAGCTAACCTTCATACTTTCTTTGACCTTATTAAAAGGTCGCTGTTCAAAATTACACCAACTTGCCACCTTACATGATTGATGAGGGGCTTTGTTCTCTAAACGTGAACCATCAAAGTCCATTTTAACATAACATGCGTGCCATAACCCGTATTATCATTAATTAGGAGAAAGTAGAGCGCAATGGAGTGTTTAGCTGCGCAAAAAACGTGCGCGAAGTAAAATTATCCATTGTAATATGTTTGCACGTAAAGGGCAAGGGAATCGCATACAATACTACACAACCTGTAATAAAGACATCCTCGTCCTTGGCACATGCTATTACATTTATAATTTATCATTTTATTACATTTTTTATTTCTTTTACGGTAAAATAATAATCTGAAGAATACCTACTTGTAGGTCTACAAGAAGGATAATTTACAGTGTAAAATGCTTGTACCTACTAATTGTTATACTTAGGTAATTCTATACTTAATTCTAGTTTAATAAAACAAATTTTTGTCACATCTACCGCTGCCTATTGTGTTGTCAAGTGAGCCAAGGGTGGCTATTTTTGGCGGTTTTAACGATAATAACTACAGGCATAAAACAATAATCCGTAATGTTTCGATATCTAAATTGGCTTTCAGCCAATCATGACTACAATTGGTATTATTGTCAATTTTTTTGGAAATGTTGTCCTCTGGAGCTCCTGTCGATCCTTAAGGATCGAAAAACTAGGCTAAAGCTAAAGGCAAAATTATACCTTATTGAAAAAAAAAGGTTTCTTTTATCTTAAGGCTTTTTATAGGTTGGTGCTTGAAGGGTTAATTGTTTAGAAATTAAAAAAATACGATTGAAGCAGCACAATAGGCTCGATATCCCCATAAGAAACAAATACAGGGTGTACAATAAAATGGGACAGCTACTTAAAGGGGTGCTTCAGTCCATCAAACTGAACAACTTTCTCTATGGGACCAATATCGAAATCGCGAAAAAAAAATCTGCTGTCCCATACATTTCAGTCGAGTTATGTTTGCAGTTTTGTATGGGAGAGCGGATTTTTATTTCGCGATTTCGATATTGGTCCCATAGAGAAAGTTGTTCAGTTTGATGGTCTGAAGCACCCCTTTGAGTAGCTGTCCCATTTTATTGTACACCCTGTATATATTTATACATATACCTAATAAAATTCTAAACGGATTGATCTTGATTTTGAATTTTGAATTTGAATCTAAACGGATTGATCTGTTGGCGTGAATGTACATTGAAGATATGTGCAAAAAACATTTGGGAGCGTTAAGGACACGTAATGGAATGCATTGAGACCATTTTTATTTATAATTCATGTCTGTCTGTCTGTCTGTTTGTCTGTTTGTTTGTGCGCGCATCACTTCAAAACGGCCGAACCGATTTGGATGGGGTTTTCACTAAAGCATAGGGCATGGTTTGGATTAATTGTTTCATCGCAATCGATTTACTCAATCAAAAGATATGAGTATTTAATTTTAAAGACAGTGGTCCGCGCGTACGGAGTCGCGGGCGCCACTAGTATATAATATAAATCTAGCAAGGTCTACCAAAATGTATGATCATTGATCATCAATTCATCAGACTATAATACGTCCCACTGCCGGGCACAGGTTTACACCTTGTATTGGGCATTAGTCCACCACGCGTGCCCAAAGAGTAATGGTGGACTTCACAAAAGCATCAGAATTTCTTCTTCAGCGTATACAGGTTTCCTCAAGATGTTTTCTTTCACCGTTACCAAAATAAATAATTGCCACTATTACTAAAAAAAGAAACTAGATTATTCTCTACGTTAGGTACAATAATTTTTTTTTCACAAAAATGAGTTTGCTATCCAGTTAAATGTAGCTATTAAGTTTATTAATTCCATTTTAAAACAATTGTTTTATTCTACCTTATAAATAAACAAATCGATTATAAAGATGAGATGACATTTCAAAGTAAATGCATTTAAAATAATGATAAAGATCTGTGTCAAGGCGAGGGCCCTACATTATAATCATCTGGTGCAATTAAAGCGATCGACAGTCCGTCAGTTAATGAACATGTCTCACAATCGCCGCTAATTGGACTGGATGGAGATTTTTCCCGAACTCATCATGCCACAATAACAACTGACATAACACACTAATTAAACAACAGATCTTAGATATTTTTTCAGGAAATATTGCAAATTTCTCAGTTGTCATCACATAATATTTCTTAATTGATGGCATTCCGTTTAATGATAGCATTTTTAGATCAAATCCGGTTGAATTATTTCTACTTATAGTCGACACGTGTAGATGGTAATTATAAAGGCAAGTGTTTACTTAGTAAACAGATAGAACTTGTCGTACATCTTTTTACCTTTCCTCGTAAAATGACAAAGTGTAGTCGTACAAACTTACTTGACAAGGTTTCAAAACAACCTAGATATCAATCAGTAGATTTCTAATCTTAGATACATTATTTAAATATACTTGTAGTACGTTACTAAAACTTGATAACTTGCTGTAGGTATAGCGCCGCAATTACAATTATTTTGAAGAAGTTTATTTTGATGAAATAGAGTCCGATCCGCTTTTAGTAAAAAAGCTGTGTTATAAAATGTAGAGCTGTAGGTAACAGAAGTGTGTCTACATTGAAGATAATATTATTAACAAAAAGAAAGGGTTACTTACGTATTACGATAATATAGGCAGTAATGTTGTCTAGCTATCTTTGACTCCAAATCACTGATTTTTGTTTATCTGTTGTCTGTTTGTTTATTTGTTAGAGCATCATTCATAAAAATACTGCAGGACTGATTTTAACGATTTTTTTAGCATTTACAAGTTTAAAAACGGGCCGGACGAATGCAGTAATACGCCGAAATCACACAATCGAAATTGTAATAAAGAGAAATTGCATAAATACAGGGTTTGGTATGGTTATATGGAGGTGCTACTTGGGAATGTTCCTCCATTGAAAAGGGAAGTACTTCCGCCAGGCTAGGTGTGATGCCTGGGGACCGGCCGTGGTCCAACAGTTCTTAGTTGGACCTTGTATATATATCGAATCTCTGTGATTATTTCTCTTGCGCGATTTATGTCTTGCATTCGATTGTGAACCTTATTTGTAGTAGGTTACGAGTTACGTATTTACGATGAACGTTGTCTTTGTAAGGAGCATATTTCCGCGAGCGACGGTATCGCCATCTGTTGGCATCTTTGCTATAACTTGTGGGTGCTGATCTGTAGCAAGTCCCCACAGTTATTTTGGTTTGCTTTTCTTTTTCCACAAGTTAGTTTAGGTTAGATATTAAGTACCTATTTAGATTAATATTATTGCCGTGTCCGTGTACTATACCTATGTTTTTGTGTAAATAAAAGTCCACCTTAATACAGGATGTAAAATTTTAATTGTATGCCCATGCGGCGGGACATAGCTGGATTGATGACGATGTAGGTATACCCTTTATAACCCCTATACCTATGCTCCACAACAAATATATTTCATTTCACTTAAATGGGTGATTCAGACCATCAAACTGAACAACTTTCTCTATTGGACAAAATATCGAAATCGCGAAATAAAAATCTGCTGTCCCATACATTTCAGTCGAGTTATGTTTGCAGTTTTGTATTGGACAGCGGATTTTTTTTTCGCGTTTTCATTGTTGCTCCCATACCAAAATTTGTTCAGTTTGATGGTCTGAAGCACCCCTTTAAGTAAGTGTCCTATTTAATTTTACACCCTGTATAAAAGAACTAAGTAATTATAAATAAAAATATTTTGACCGTGGTCACGGGATTTCCAACAGCCTGTGGAAGATCTATTCTTATTTCCTCTACCTCATTGCTGGTTTTCGCATGTATGATATATATATATTATATATATTACCTTATATGTTATATTTATGATACGTAGGTATTTATGATAACAAATATGTATTAATTATGTAAATAAGAATTATATGTTTATTTATTTTTGTTAGGTATTTTGTTTTTATATCATTTTTTTCTTTAATTTTTTTTTTTTTGTAACACCGACCCGTATTCTAAGTTAACATTTCCTCTACCCCAAGGTTGTCTGGAAGAAATCGCTTTTCAGCGATAAGACCGCCTTATTTGTACCATAATTATTTTTGTATCCTGCTCTGTACTGTATTTATGTGTTTGGTGTAAATAAAGTATATTTGATTTGATTTGATCTTATCCACAACAATACTTGACAATACTTTTCACAATATGGCGAAGTTTAAAAACTTGGTCAAACGTTAACTTTTAACACCAAATCTTATTTCTCTCAAAATGTTTGCTGCTTCTGATATAATTAAGTAAAGTACCAACGAGAATAATA
Source organism: Agonopterix subpropinquella (assembly GCA_922987775.1). NCBI lineage: Eukaryota > Metazoa > Arthropoda > Insecta > Lepidoptera > Depressariidae > Agonopterix > Agonopterix subpropinquella. The sequence goes on from OV277703.1 coordinate 358,894, forward strand.
TAAGACCTCTTGAGCCATCTCATTCTGAAGTCCACTCAATCTCACGCTCGCTCGTCTCGCATAATCAGTTGAAAAATTTGCCTCTGCGATCAATTTGCGCCTATTACGGGAGGGTCAGAGTTCGGTGCCTGACGATCCTAATGTCTACACTTTTAAGCATCACCGCCTCCAGTTTGATATCAACTTTGGTAGTAGCAAGTAAGACTCATATTAGAATGCTCCATTACCATTTTATTATACCGACATTGAAGCACTCTACTGTAAGTATTTTGAGCTCTATTGAATGATTCTTTATGTTGAGATTGGTTTGAGAGCGGTGTTCCCTTTGAAGAGTAAGATACAAGTCGAATTCGGCGGCGCCTGGTAAAGTATGCTAATTTAGGCAATTGAGGCGAGCGCGGCGGCATACTGATGTTAGAGATGAGACATGCGCCTGCGCCGCGGCCGGCAGGGTCACACGCGACATGCCATCCTGTTGTGCTCACTTACCATCCTAACCTAATCCACATGAGCCGAAAGTATCAAAGATTACAAAACGAAATGTTATGCAAAAACAGGCATTCCGTTGATATGCATGAATTTCGCCGCTGTGTTGCGCAAAAGCCGATCATTATTAGGCGCATTCCATTCTAAGTAGTCCACCCCTTTTTTGTCACCGGCCGTCAGTGGAACTAGTCTGACCCGATCCAAATCGGAATGCAAACCGCTACTGTTTTGTTGCATTCCACTGCCATTGTACCGTTAAATTTGAATTTGCTTACAGTGTGTGTAGAGTGGTGGTGTGCGTATCGAGTAGTAGTGTGCGCGGTATGCGCATGCGCGTTGTCGCAGACTGATGGATGACAGGTGACGTCGGCGCCGCAAAGAGCCAGGGGCGCAGCAATCCGCGCGCCATTCCCGCGCACCGAATAAATATAATCTAGAAACTAACTGCGGAATGTAACATTGCCCTTAATTAGCGCCACTTCAAAGAGGTACTGCGCTGGGTAATGAGTGATCTGAAAGTGTCCACGTTCGGGATTGATGTCGGCCGTGTCCGAGTTGTACCGCTGAGCTATGGCAACCTGACTGATTAGTTATTAGACTGGATAGAAGCATAATCGGCGATCAATATTATCTGATAGCTCTTTAAGCTCAATCATGCATCCTCGCAACAAAGTCCTAGTGGGTTAACTTATTAGAAGCAGTGTCAAAAAACTGTTAAAATTTAGGTACCTACTATATCCCAGCGAGCCTTTCAAAGAGAAGATTTAGAACATAACTGTAGGAGAAACTATATTATATTTATGTCAAGCATAAGCATGACACACTGTATTTAGTGCTTGAAGTTTTGCAACCATCAGTTCAGTGAAAATCTTTATCTGTAATCAATCAAATCAGCCCATATCGACCCACCCACTGAATATTTTTTCAGTGCACTACGGATACGGGGCTTATCTAGGATTCCATTTCCACCACTTATCACGGTTTTATGCCAATCTGATTCAGTGAACCAGATACTCTCGCAATATAATCGGACCAACATGCTGGTGGTCTACCTACTGACTTCCGTCCGTCCCTCAGGACGTCAGGACTGATACTGTGTCGTAATGACGAATATAATTTTAACAACCTACCGAAATATAACGTTACAAAATAAAACTAGAGTAGGTATAACATCGGTTGTGTATCCCTGGCTGGTTTGCTCATTAGACATTCGCGAGCGGCGTGCGGGGCGTGGGGAGGTCGGAGCGGAGGGTGGAATGGAACAGGCTCGCTGCGCTTGCGGTGGTGCGGCCGAGACAAAGCTCGCCGCCAGCCGCATCATACGCACCGACACCCATCGTCTAATAGATCCTACCGAGACTTCTATGGGCACTACTTAGTGTTCTATTGCATACAAGTCATAGTTAACAGGAATCAGAATACAGGTTCCCTGTGTATGCTCTCTTCTAGAATCATGGCGTATCCAAATGACATTATCGTGGTTACATTACAATACAAATTAATGATAGCTCAGAAAATCTATAATATAAACAGATTAAACTAACACAACAACGCCGTAGCTGGTTCCTGTAAGAAAACTCTATAAGAGCTCGCATTTGTAACATCAAAACAAATTGTAGTTTTGTTGTTATTGTAATAATTTTATTTTAAAATTGCACATTACAAGCATGAACATTACAAGTCATAGTCATAGTCATAATAGTTTATTGCAAATGAAAAATAAAAATAGGGCACACATAAACCCAAAGTGCAAACTGTTATACCGTTAGTCTTTTAAACAACATTTTAACATTTTCCGAGAAGCCCATCAATGCACCCTATTGAATACGAACTTTCACACGAATTCATATCAAAAACCCCTCGAGCTATTTTCAAGTTGAGAAAAAAGCTTATGGTCATCCATTTGAATGCTCAACATAGCGCAAACATCACGCAGTTCACAGAAAACTGAACATGAAACGTACTTTAGAAATCTGACCCTTATTAAAATAGGGACAAGGAACAGAATAGCTGCAGGGAAAACGTAAGGCGAAACAAATTGAATCCTATTCAAGGGTCACTTCTAAATAAAGAACGAATGAAACCCGATAATGAAATAAATTCACAAAGGATTTTGTGTCTGGAACACGATATTACACTTCAACTTAGCACTAACAGGTAATGTCTTGGCAACCTTGGCAATTAGATGGAGTGTTTCCAAAATTAAACGTTTTTAGCACAATAGCCAACTCAGACCTTCTATCAGTTCGGGACTTGTGCGAAGAAGTTTGTCACAGGATCATAAGAGTTGTCAATCTTTTGTCTCTGCTTATCCTAATGAGAGAAGAGGACCTGTACACTCTTGAGAAGATCTTTTCTTGTCGATGGTTCTACGACAATGCTCCTATATTTTATAGGTCAGGTATTGGGCGAGCTTGATAGTTTCAGGAGTGGTGACTGTATTTGAGAAAAGGTAAAAGCTATTGAAGAAAAGCTTTTGAATATAAAATACTTTGATCAACAAATAAAATAACTTAATGGTTTTGAGCCATTTCAAGAGAACCTGATACATGTGTAGGGTACACATTGTATTTCGTAATCTGTCAATTATGCAGTTTTGCATTAGTCCTACGGAGCGACTGGAATGTTCGCCAGTCGTTCCCATACCACCGTCCCGCTAGGTCAAATGTAACTCAGAATAAGTGCACTTCAATAAATATGTAAATCAAGAACTCTTTTATATCATCCCACGCAACAACATCCGTCACCCCTACACATGGTATACCTGAGCAAAAAAATGCTTCAAGTTACTTTATGCAAACACTTATTTTATCGTCGCCATTATTGTAAATAGTGTTCATTACTTACATTCTTTCAGCTCTACATTACATTAAGCTTAAACAAGTACGAAATTAATTCTGATGTATCAAATAACGTTACTCCAGTATTAATTCAAGTTGCTGTTTTATGACTCGGATTCCAGAAAAACTATTTTACCTAGTTGTAATGATTTATTTTTGATTTAGTTAGTTACTAGGAGGGAATTTGTTTACAAATAAAAAATTTAATTGCGTTAGAATTGAATCTTCTTCTTCTTATCGTGTGGGCAGAGCCCTGGTGTCAGAATTGAATAAAATTATAATAATCAAGCAAGTAAAGAAAATAAAATTATACCTAACAATAGCGTTTAACGGCAACGGAGAGCCAGTCAGTAAGGTGATATGAAGGGTGGTTCCGAGAAACTGCGAGCGCGCATCCATCGACACGATCATAAATCCAAACCAAGAATTTGGATATACTTAAGACGACGTAGAATGTAACTAGCTTTAATGAAAAGTTTATTTCAAACTAAAATAATACTAAGTTTGGTATACATGCATAATTAATAGCGATCTAATATTAAGGACCTTAGTATACCTACCTACCTATAGTTATCTATAATTTTATTATGAATATATTGGAGGAATTTATTTTTTAGTTGATAAACTGCGATTTGTATCTATCTTAGATCACCTGATTTTGTCATTTGTATGTATAATATTAAGTGCCCTTGCCTTGCAGGGTTAGTGTTGAGCATACAACTAGCTTTTATAGTTAAAACTAGTGTTTTGCTCTGTGCCGCGGGCTTGCAGCCCGCGGTGTATGGCGGCGTCGCCGCGAATGGGGGGGGGGGGATTGTTTTGGACTTAAATTTTCAGTGTCTGAAGAAGATGTCGGTCAGGAAAAGGAAAAGAGGGGGAGGGGGGAGTAGTAGCAGTTTTACTCATGGTTTTTGGTGTTGGAGTTCTAAATTTTGCTGAAAAAAGGGGAAGAGAAGGTTGAGAAGGTGACCGAGAAACTTGACGTTTGGGGTGGGTGCGCCACACCTCGTTCGGTTGGGGTTGGGGCGGGCCGTACCGCCTGGAAACCTGGTGGACCTGGTCTCCGGGGTCAGCCTGCCTGCCAAGCTCGCGCAGGCCGAGCGGGGCCTCGGCCTGCGCGAGCTTGGCAGGCAGGCTGACCCCGGAGACCAGGTCCACCAGGCTTCCAGGGGGGACGCTTCGGAGCTTCGCTCCTACACGTAGCTCGGCCTTCGGCCTCGCACTCGGCTCGGCCTGCGGCCTCGCAAAAATTACACGGGAAAAGGGAAATGGATGGTGATCGCCGTGGACGCTTCGGCGCACGCGCCTACGCGTAGCTCGGCCTTCGGCCTCGCCATCGATCGCTTAGCTCGCCCTTCGGGCTCGCATTTAGGTACTTGGGCTCGCCGAAAATAAAAATTGTATGGCGACCCCCTCGAAAAATGAAGATAAAAAAAATTTATTTCATATTTGGAATCGGGGACCCTAAAAACCCCCGGATACAAATTTTCGGTCGGTTCGGAGCAACTTGAAAAATGGCCATCATCCTTTATCCGCCATCTTGGATTTTCATGACGTCATCCATATAGCTGACCTCGGTCGCTATGACATTTGTTCAAACACCCTGTACTTATCTCCTACCGGTTAAAAGATACAGGCGTTTGAAATTTGTATGGCGGCCATCTTGAATTTCGTTTTTTTTTTTTTTATCGCCAGTCAAATCTGACCAGGGTCCTCTATGACATTTGTTTGGGGTCCATACCCCTATACCTGTCATAGTTTCCGCTGGCCGTTGACCACATCGAGGAGGAGTCGACCTTCGGAGAAAGTCGGAGTTTTCCCTGGGTCACGGGGTCATCCTGAGTATGACCTCCGAATGATTTTCCCCGACGCTGGGGGGAACCTGGAGAACAACCATGTCACTGGCTATCTATCTATCTATCTATCTATCTATCTATCTGGTCAGTGGGGATCGAGCTTTATCTACACTACTACACTACTACACTGTCCAAGATATTTATATTTAATATTATAAAGAGGAAAGATTTGTACCTATTTTTGTATGTTTGTAAGTTTGTAATGAATAGGCTCAAAAAGTACTGGGCCAATTTAAAAAATTCTTTCACCATTAGAAAGCAGCATTCACCCTGAGTAACATAGGCTATATTTATAGCTAGAAAAGATTAGACGTCCACCCGTGCGAAGCCGGGACGGGCCGCTAGTATATTATAATAAGACTTTTTGTAATAATATGAGTTTAATAAATATAATATTGAATATTAGAAAGCAAAATGACAAATGCAGAATGATAACAAAGAGCCTCAAAATATGGCATTTTTGAGAAATTCCAATAACATGCCTTCCTTGCTTCCACTCCACCACTACGCTCTGGGTCCACTTGGTGGAACACAGCCGGCCCCTTGTTCGCGCTTATTGTTTAAAGGTTGGTGTTGAAACCAGGAAGCCATAGATATGGAGGATGTACTCCACTCACCTGTCCACACCCCACATTATCGATAAGGGCAGGTAATTAATAAATAATTAACCAACTTAACACTAGCGAGTTAATATATTAGTTTTAAGAAACTCTAACCCTTTTATGTAATTACCAATGGTATCAGTTACATTCTCGATCGGTCGGTGAAGGCATGCGCGTACTTAATTGCGTTTAGTATTAATTAAAGTAATAGTTTATACGTCTCGGTGCTGCAACGAGCCAAGAGCCTGAGCTGCGCAGGCGCACGCACTGTGCTAGAATGGTTCTTTTTGTTTAGGCGATTCACAATAATATGTATTGTATTAGTATTTATTTATTTACCAGATACATGACTTTGATACATTGATATGTGAAGTCTGAAGTAGAATTAGGTACAAAGTTACAATGTACTTAAGTGTGTTTTTACTTTTTATCGTCGATAGTGTTTCAAAGCTTGGTCAAGAATGTCATCGAATAGTTATTGAGTAAACGTCAAATTTTTACGTTATATTATAATTTATAACATGCTGAAACCTGGAATAAGCTAAAAGTGGACTCCATGTTTAGAAAGTAGTGTAACAACGTTTTTGAGAGCACTAAAAGCGTTAAGGTCATACACGTATGACCGAGAAAGGAGAACAAAAGAGAACCTTTGCCTAAAAGTGGGATACTAAAGGGGCTATAGTCACTTATACAGGGTCCAACTCTTAGGTCCAACTTAATATACCTACTGACGGTTTTTAAGAGGATGATTGGACAATCAATCTGAACAACTTTTTCTATGGGACTAACATCGAAATCATGAAAATAAAATCTGCTGTCCCGCACATTTTAGTCGAGTAGGATTGCAGTTTTGTATGGAATAGCCAAAAACGCCACCTCACCGACCATGCGTGATGATTATCTTTAAGCATATAGAAGTGAAGTGATATACCGTATACCATTAGCAGAAGGGAACACGAACATGTTTATCTACCAGCAGGGTTCCGCAGGGCCACCCGCGACCCTCGGACTGCGGACCCCTGCCGCTGGACACTGGTCGCTCTTAGATATTGCAATATGCTAATAAACTATCAAATACTACAGCTACTGCCCCCACTAGTTTTTAACTAACAACATTTTACTTTTAAGACATGAAATAAAAAATAAAATATTAATATCAATCCAGCTTGAAGGACCAACAAATGATTATTAGCCGTTAAACCGTAGTATAAAACAAAAAGTCTTCTTCTAAGTCCATATTATATTGTGACGGGCAACTACGGAACCCTACCCTGCCTGCGCGTGGTCCGACACGCACTTGGCCAGTTTTTTAAATATCATTTCAAACAATCTTTTACAACGGTTGCAACGCAAGCTTGTCAAAGTAGAGTAAAGAAGGCACAGCTGCAGCTATTCTATTTCTCGGTGTTGATTCGGTATTCAATACTTACCTGACTAAAATTATTCGGTAACTGCAAGCATATAAAGTTAGATAACAGTACCTACCTATGTTGTTATACTTACCTAGCAATGGTCTTAAATAGAAATAGGTATCTATACTTGTCGTCTCTTTATTATTATGTAGGCAATACAATAATTAAAAAGTACCTACCACTTTTATCGTTCTGAAGTTTTCCCAGAGCTACAATACATTATGATTTAAACAATTTCTCCGGTACCACCGCCAAAAAGTAATGCGCAAAAGATTGTGGTCGCAATATGTTATTCAGGCCCAGCGAGCGCGGTGCACATAAAACTGCAGGAAGGACATAAAAGCGCCATTCATTATACCTAAACGATGCCGGACGCCATTAAAACCTGCCCACCAAACGGCACGACACGACTCGCGCTTTACGTCCGACGACATTGTGCCGGTATATTGCACTTAGTTCATTCTTTGATCTAGTTTAAAATATCAAATGAGAATATTAGATAACAGTACATCAATACATAAACTCACGAACGTAATTCTTTTGGAGTGGTGGTTACACGTTCAGTATTTCGTCATTCTGGTCCATCAGTCTGGTCATGTTTATTTGATTTGAAGGGAAACTGATATACTGAAGCACCATGTTAGTCGGGTCAATCTCGAGTCAGTTTCCCTTCAAATCAAATATACATGACCAGACTGATGAAATACTGACCGTGTAACCTCCCTCTTAAGGTTCCGTGCCCAAAAAGTGGGATGCTATTCAATTCATAAGCCTACGCTGTCTGTCCGTCAGTCTGTTCTACCTATAAAGGGCATTATTATCTTTTTTAGCTAGACCGTTAAAATTCTCACAGAATATGCGTTATTCTGGCGGATTCATTATTATGATTTAAAAAAATAATCATGATTTTCACAAAGTTTTTTGTTTTTACTCAATCGTAAAAACGGCAATACCTACTTACCAACAAGGATGAAACTTGGTGTGATTATAGTGCAAACTCTAAGGTAAAACGTCGTAGGGTAAAACAACAAAACCGTCAATTGTAGGTATCTCGGAGTCAGATGATAAGTCGGATCTTAGAGAAAACACGATTTTTGGTAATATTGTAGTTATGGTGGTATGCAAGCACGTAGGTATCGAAGTTACCCAGCACACCCTGAGCAAATCCGCTGTTCCTCTGTTATCCTCCTGTAGATACAGTGTAAAGTCGCGGAGCAACTAAAATAGGTAAAATGTGGTGAAAGTAGATAGGTCCTATACATCTACATTAACCGCGTCTACAACTCTACAACACAAAGCGGAGCGAATGTTACCAACACAATTGCTCAAAAGTCTCCCCCAGAAACGTGGAGAATTTCTCATTGAATGCCTGATGGGCGAGGTATGTAGTGAATGTTAAGTTCCCCCTAGTTTAGCATTGTACTCGAGACGCGGGTCAAGTGAGGCGTGCGGGGGCGGACATGCGAATTTTCTACAATATTAAGAAATGTGAGGACATGCCCTGACAGACTCTATGAATATCGCTTTACAAAAGAAAAGAACAAATGCAAAAACTCTGCGAGATCCGACAAAAGCCTAGGTGATTAATCACCCGGTGTCATCTTATTAAGACGACAGCTTAGAACTATTCCAGGATAACATGCATGTTCCCTAATTATTTAATGTATTCAAGTAACAAGTACAGTCTCAATAATGATGATACCATGAATACAGTAGTCATACAATAGTCGCAAACAAAACTTCATGATTAATGTAGCAATATGTATTATGCAGCATCGGTTAATATGTATGTAGGTACTGAGTTTGTTTTATAAACACTAGTACCTACACCTGACTTTAGATATTAATGTTGACACATTTACATCTAACGTCAGGCGTAAAATATAGACCAATTTAGAAAACAATTAGTCTGTCCAATGACACGACCGCGTCTTGTAACACGTCTCCCAGCGCAAAAACGAGCGTGTTCCCGACACAGTGATGCGCACGTCGTCCGTCCACACACTCGCAGGTCCCGCTCCGTGGGACGCTCCCGACTCGGACATCCATAAAACATCTCATACGCTTAGCGTGGGTTAAAAACACGCGCGAGCGAGATAAGTCGCATCAATTTTTTCGGACGCCGCTCAAAATCCCCCGACGACGGCAGACTTGCTGGTAAAATATTCCCCACTTTATGCGCCGAATAATAAGCTTCGTGATCCGGGAGCTTGCCGACAAAAAACTGCGTATTTTTGTGAGATATAAAGACGTCTTTGTTTCATTTTATTTAGTACTGCGACACGAAAAGTTTAGTCGAAATACGAGTATTATGGCCATAATTATCTCTGTAGTTGTAGGTAGGTATACCTAAATGGTGGGAATTTGAAAGAATCCGATAGCATAATGCTTGTTAAAAGCACAGCAGCTCCCGGTTAATGCAGAGCGAAGACAAAAACGGACTAGAGCGAGCTTTAGTAAAAAAGCCTCGACTCTCGAAGCGTGTCGCAAAAACGCCGCGACTCGCCCGATGTTTATTGTATGAGTCGCTGAATTTCAAGTGTTTTTTCAGCTTTAATGGATTGTTTGCCCTGTCCACCCCGGCTACTTGAACTGGTAAAAAACTACGCCATATAATATCTTCCTTCATAGCAGAATATTTTGTTAAACGGACATAAGATTTGAATAACAATAATGTCTTTGCTTATGAAGCATATCCATTTACGATACGGATCTTTGAATCTCTCTTAGCAATCTCTACATACTTAAAGACTGACAAAAGCATACATAAATCAATCCAGTAAATATACCTAATATTGGTGCCTTCCTACGTTTATTAGGTAGTCTTTAGTAAGAAAGATGAACAAAATATTCACTATCCTAACTTTAAAAACACATTTCGCAAAATGCATCAGATTTTTCTCGCTTTAGGCACAGAACTATAAACACACAACATAACATTAGATAAGCGATAGACATCCGGTCGGTTGGGTTGGCCGCTGCTAGTCATGGCTGAAATATTAATCACGCCGGCGCTTTCAGGGACGGCCAAATTTCATAAAGTTACTTTATGATAATAGATTTGATTGATTATACTACTGCCCAGTCATGTTGAGTCAGTTGGTTTGAGTCATGTTAGACAGAAGCAAATATTAGAATTCTCTGGAGGGTTTTACTAGGAATATTGGCAGATACTTAGTTGAATTAAGTGCATGCATTTACATGTATTGTAATGCAATAAGATATTTAAATTTCTTGTTTTGTTCAAGGCAGCGTAACAGATAATTAAACAGATCGTGAAAATCTTAAACATTTTTCAATACGTTACTCTGTGCACTGAAGAAAGTGCTTGATCAAATGAGACCAACAGCAGTGATTTCTGTAAATACGCTTTTGATTTTTGTATGTAGATTGCTAACTTAATAATCGTCAACAGTAGGTAACAAGTACCTACTTATACCCAGTATATTTACCGCGATAATGGCAATATCAAGTCACTGGTGAACAAAGAAGCCCATCCATCATTTACAGATAATGCGTGTGCGACACTTCAACCCCTTCGTTTACCCAACATCGCTCTTCCTTATCTAACCCACCTCCCATCACTTTAACTACTGACGCCATCTTGTATTTTGACTCATCCATCAATAATAACAAAACTTTTGTCTCCGTTCAATTAAATGCACTCCTCACGGTTAACTATATCTCAGAAACTAATTTGGGAAATAGCGTAATGCGAGACGTAACAAGTTACAACTTTTATATCACCACTAGTATATTGTACTACTAAACGAAAATTATAACGTACCTATAATATGCGTCGTGAAAAAACAATAAAATATTTAACTACGACACGCCTCGCGGACATTCTGACTATAATAACCGTGGACAATAATATCCCTTACGATTTATAATGTATCTCTTTTTATAACCATAGGGCTGACGCTGAGAGTATGCGATCGTGAAGATGCGACTTGCGACTTCGTAATGCATAGCGAATGTTTTATGAGACTGTAAAAAATTAAGACATCTCGACTTTAGTAAATATATAAAAGAATGTCGTAAAATATGTTCAAGGAAATTTAATTGTACAAATCAAGTCTAATATTTATCACACAAGAAAACTAAAAAAACATTCGTGGCTAACCAACTCTTTTTGCATTCGATAAAGATACATACAATTCCAGAAACTTTGAGTTTCTGAATTCCAGAAACTCAAAAGGACTGGCGAAAAAACAGGGATTTGAGAATAGTTCGCCAACAAGAGCGTATAGCTCTTAAATGAGATACGAAAGTTATAATTTAGTAACAGCAATAGAGCATTTACAATTTTATTATCAGTTACAATTACTAAAATTAGAATTAATTATTTAGAAGTCAAATAAAACTGATCGGTACTGTATTACCAGCTGTTAGTAAACTAGTAGATAACCTACAAGCCATGTTTTAACAACAACCAAAACCGAAGCACTTGGATGAGAACATTCAGCGTAATGGCCATGTCGTCTAACTGCCGCTTTATGTGCCTCCAGGATGTTGTCGTAATAGTAATAGTAAAATGATCTTAATATCGCATAAACCTCTCTTTACTTTTGCGGTGACATCCGGTGACAGTAAAAAATTTACACGAGAACAGAAAGTCTTTTGAAAACCTTTTAAGGTTACGCCTACAAGGTATTATCTGCTAAGCTTTATAGAGCGCACTTTTATTGCCTCATACGCACGTAGCCGATAAAATGCTAATTTAATAATGACATTATTAATCCTTAACAAATTACCGCAGCTAAACTGATATTTCCGCCTTTTTTCTAACGTCCCAAGTGGGGGAGGGAACAGTGTGTTATTTTATTTACAAATGACCACCTGTCACGCACGACGGGTTTATAATAGTCATTGTGCTCGCAGGACGAAGGACGCATGTATGAGAGTGTAAAACTCAATTATTGAGGGTGGTTGCAGTTTAAAGCGTAGGCCGATCCCCTGTTATAACATTTTTTTTATCGCCCCTACAAAAGATTTTGCTTGCACGTGCTTTAACAAGCCTTTTTGATCTGCGCTAGACTGAAGCGATAATTTTGAACTTACTATTCAGGAAACATTTGAAAACCAAATGATAGAAAACATTACAATATAAGTAGGTAGGTAGGTACTACTTAGTTAGTAATTATATCAAGTTTAAGAGCTACTAAACAGAGCTAGAATGTTTTCTCGCAAGCGAAACCGTTTTTAAGTAGGTACATACAGGGTGAAATGGATATCATTAGCATCCTTTTAAACTAAGAGTCTACCCAACAAACTGAACAACTTTTACTATGGGAGCAAACCGATTGGAGCAAAAAAATATCAGCTGTTGCATGCATTTTGAGTCGCGTACTCGCGCGTCGAGATTGCCGTTTAGTATGGAACAGCAGATTTTTTATTTGCTCCAATTAGTTTGCTCCCATAGTAAAAGTTGTTCAGTTTGATAGGTAGGTAGACTCTTAGTTTAAAAGGATGCTTATGATATCAATTTCACTCTGTATATAGGGAATTTCAATGATTTTTTTATTTAGTTTTTGTGATTTTAGGTTTGTTCCCATAGAAAAAGTTGTTCAGTTTGATGGTCTGAACCACCCCTGAAAATTTATCGACTTATTTAAATTACACCCTGTAGGATAGTATTTTCTCCGTGCAGGTTAGTCAACATTTGGTTTGAAAGGCTTTAAAACAGTTTATAATAAAAACATAATTATAATAATTTGTACCTATCCTACAGCGTTTTCTCCGTGTATAATAATGTCTACAGCAACAAAGCCGGTCAAATTGCGCAAATTCTACAACCGACAGGGGGTGGGCGCGATGTGAAAATTTAAACTAAAGCCCCTGCGAGCTGCAAGCAAGGGATAATCGCGTGCATTCCCTGCACTTTGCATTACATCCAGCCAACATATTCAGAGCATTCTGTCATAGAAATAGAACACTTATGGATATACAACAAACGCTGTTTCAACAGCATGTTTAGGTTTGTAAAAGTAACAATTTGACAATTATTCGTTTTCCGGCCGTTCTGCCGAGCTTACATTCACTCCGGCTTTAATGGTCATTCGAAATATTCACGCTATTGTTAGATATTTTAAGAATTTCTTTTCCTTAATGGATTAGCGTCGCGTGGGAGTGGGAGCTTTTTTCAACATTTTACCTAGGTACCTATTCGAAAAGTGTTCAATGCAGTAATTCGAATACTCGTAAATGTTAAGTATCAATCAATCGATGTGTTACATTAAGGCGTTGAATAGGTATGTTATTGTTGATTGTGATCACAAGGTATAGCGATATAGAGAAAAAGAAAGGAGATATTCTTTAAGATACAGATAATTATTATTATGGTTCACTTAAGTACCTTACCTACACAACCTAAAGTATAATAGATTTATTCTAAAATCCAACACGAATCTCAGAAAACCGTTTTAACCATAAATAAACTAAGCAACGCGATCCCCATATTCCCAATACCTACACCTCCGCAAATCGTAATCCTCTTAGAAAACATTTCCAATTTAAAAAGAATTCCACCTCTTATCCCTGTGAGGAGGGCCACGCGTAAAAAAATAAAAGGAAAAGCTCAGTGACACGCACTACACGCGGGATGGAGAGGTAGCTATATAACACGGTTTTTCACTGGGCCCCTCGACTCGATTCTTTACAGGTCGCTTCTTCCGCCGAGAAAGCATCTATTGAAACTCCACTCAGGCCGTGTTAGCTATCTATTTAGTATAAAAAGGGTCGAGAATTTCTCGAGATCCCTTTTTTATCCGGAGGTGGGAGGCCCCCCCTTCCCAAGCCAACCCACGTTGACGTACACCGTAGCTGCTACGTTAAGGCGGCGCTACGTACATGCATAACGTACATCTATACGTTTGAAACGTATCTTTTATGTAATTCTATATTACACAAACGATATCTCATGATTATTAGGTAGAACAAGTAATTAGGTATTATGAATTTCATTTCAGTTAGGCAATGAGCAATGAAATAAAATAAAATATATCTTAAAGGCTTCCACAATATTACCTATGCCAGCTTCCTGGCTTCCATACTCATATAACGTAACCATAGAAAAGAAGAAAACATAATGTGGGAAAATGTAGCTGTCAAAACAGCATTATTTTTAAAAGAAATTCAGCAATAACACAATTTCTATAAAACGTCCCCTAAACAACAATACATACAAGTGCAATTTGTGTAAGCTTCCCCGTCCCCCGTCGCCCCAGAGCGTCCCGCCCGGCAACAGTTCAAATATTTAAAGGGAGGCTGAATTTGATTCCATTCGTTTGAAGCGGCCCTCTAGTGCTCCGCAATTGGATCACACAAGCGGTTACGTACACCGGCACCGTAGGCACTCCAGACGTTCCTCTCACATATCCCAGCTATTTCACAAAAATCTACTTATCCAAGCAAATTTGATTCCAATAGTCGGCCCCGAGTAAACTTAAATTTGTATCGATTCAACTCCCCGTCGAGAGTACATTATTGCCTCGAGCAATCGCTTCAAACGAATGATTGGCGTATCTCGTTTCGTTACTTTATATTATAAGGTACCTATTATTGGCAATCAATGTAGAAGAATACCTAATTAACTAAACTTGAAGGTTGAAGGTTCCTACCTAAGAAAATTATTCGTGAAACTGCAGCGGGCTAATAGTGCATGTAAGCGGTTGCACGTTTCGTAAGAAGTTATTTAGTACCTAGCATTTATCGCTGTCGGTTACTAACATATCAGCTAGAGGCTACATTTCGTATGGACAGAGTACAGACGATTCTCCGAAACAGAGATAACTTTTAGAGCAAGCTATTTGATATCCTTTCATCTTCTTGCAAGATATACTTATACCTACCTAAGCCATAAAATATGAAATAGTCTTATGTCAATCCCGGAATAAGAGATACAAAATGTAGCGGATTCCACATAAGACGGTCCGCGCCGCGCCGGGGGATCGGTTAACCCACGTTACACGACGCGCCTCTCCCAGCGGACGACTCCGACTTTCCACAAAGAAAATAGCAATCAAAATTTGATTTACCGCCACCCGCGGCCATACATCAAACCGCTCTAATCCGCGGAAAGAGAGAAAGCCTAAAATCTAAGGGGATCCGGCACCGATATCGAATTGAAAATACTAGCGGCCGGCCGTAGCGTCTTTAATATTTATGGTGGTGTAAAAAAATACGTGCCTGAGTCTATGAATAAATATAGGGGTGTGGGGGTGGCAAACACTGAGCAAAGAAGTAATAAAGTTTATTTAGATAAACCAACCCCTGTTAGGAGTGAAGAAAGGCGCGCAGATACGAGCGCCTTTTAGACAATTTGGGAACATTGAAGACGACGTTAACCAATTCATAAGAAACATTAGTCACCTACCTTTAATAGATCATTGATATTGAATGCATTGATAATAAATACCATCATTTTCATTAGAACATTAGACATCTTGCAATGATTTTAAGCAATCGATTTTGTCTAACTTGCATCCATCGCAGTAGGTAGGAATATCTACCAATACATTCACAACTAGTACAAACTGTATTTTCAAATATATGGCGTATTCAAAGCCAACATGAATCTTCTCGTAAATGTATCTGTACAATCCCTCCCTCCCCCTAACCTGCCACCACCCCACCACCTCCTTTGACCATCGCATGTATCTCATTGCAAAATATGTATTATACGACCGCCCGGCGCTCAATATTCAGTGGCATATAAAACCGAATCGGACTTTTTGATCAGCCACCAAATATTCCATCATCCGCCGACCGCAATACCTATGAGATAAAAAATTATGTTATGAATAATTTTATGAAATTCGCTTGACAGGAGAATACATTTTACGGCCATAGCTGAAATCATTTGCATTCCATACAGAGATGATAATTATATTGGTACCTAAGTATAAGTAGGTACAGTCTTAATATCTAGACAGAATGCAACAGAACTAAGCTAAATTATAACAAATATTCATCTTCACATACCTAATAGTAACGACTGAGCAATAAAAAAATTACGAGCAAGAAACAAAAGCAGTATCCCCTATCGCGGGTCGCAAGTTTGCATTGAGATCGATCGCCGGAGGGTACGGCGGCGTGCCGGAGGGCCGGTGAGCAATGTCGCATTAGGGAGTTTGCATGGGGTCACCGTAAGCCGTTTCCGATAAGGCCCCCTGGCGGTGTATTTCGGACTTTCGGTATTTTCGGCTCAATATTCGCTTATCTGCGTGGCGCACTCGCCTGCAGCCCGCGTGAGCTGAATAATGCATCCACACTCCACGTCCACCGTGCCTAGCCGTGCCACACACCGCTCACTGCTCACTCCCCAAATTGAAATTATTTTTCTATAATACATTATTGATGGCGACATTTTCTCGATAGACGTTGCAATATCATAGGAATTTTGGTTTCGTCTCCCACACAGCGCAGAAAATCTACTAGATATATATTAGATATTTGTGCTTTTGGGGCCTTGGGGCTGAGCATAATGGCCGTCTATTGATAAGAAGGTAGGTATAGGGAAAATCATTACAGTCTCTTATTAAACATGACGATTTTACCTGCAAATTTTTAGTATAGATAGATAGTTTTGTGATGATAATTAGGTAAGTAATCAGTATAACAAAAACTAATATCCAGGACCATGGAGAAAACAATTTTAGCGAGTGATATAAAAATTTTTGTACATAGGTAACTTTACATACATATTATTATACCTACTAATACATAATCTATATATTGAGCCACCAAGTATCTATAGAGATTAAGTAGGTATAATCACGCAAACGTAATCATTCCACGCATTATATCAGACAAACAATTACAAACCCCTAATAATTACATGATAGATAATTATTATAAGTGTGCTTTTTCTGTTCTATGGCAAAACAAACACCTGGATCACCCCATTCCAATCGATTATGGGGAGCAAAAAGTGTCCTACGACTTGACGCCGCATCGCAAGATTGAGATCTCGCGAGGGCCGTGTCCTCTCCACAACCCGCATGATAAATATCCGTTTCCCCGCTTTTTACACGCCAAGGGTGTCACGCAAAAAAATGAATAAGGAAATTTACCTAATGGCAGCGATTCTTTATTCTCTATCTTCATTGTGTGAGGACAATACTGTAATGGAGGGATGACGTGAGTGGAGTCCGCACACTCGACGGATTTCATTCTATTCTTTTTATGTTTCAAATCGTGAGGTTTCTACTGAATATTAGGTAAAGCTATCTAGTAACAATTACGTAACTGAGTTAAAGAACAAATAAATTCTGCGTGTGTCGTTTTCCGGTGAAGAAATAACATCGTTAGGAAACCTAGGTACTTATACCTAGTTGCGTAAGTTATTTTGAAAAATATTACTATCTAGATATTCTATAAATATATTTTAAATATGGCGTAGATGTACCTATATTGAAGATAAGTATTTGCAAAAATATTCATTGGGGGCGTTTAGGAAATGTAATAGAAGGCAACCTGTTTGTTTGTGCATCACATAAAAACTACTGAACCGATTTGGATCAGATTTTCACAAAAGGATAGGGCTTAGTTTGGAAACATTTAATTTAGGCTCTAATACATCGCAATCGCTTCATTCAATCAAAAGTATGATTACCTATTTGAAATCAGTGGTCTGCGCGTACGAAGTCGCGGTGGTCGATACGATAGTATATAGTAGTAGTATAGTATATTATCCAGGTTTTAATTTCGGAGATATAGGCAAGCGTATCATGCCATACTAGCCCTTCTGCTTATTATGTTATGGGACGTCGCTCGGTCGGTCGTTGCAATCATACCGCAATATTTTCCGTTTCGCAATTCTCCTTCTTTCTCGTGTAAGGTGATCACACTCGCAAATCTCACAATCGCAATTTTAAAATAGTTATGACAGAAATAAAGGACTCTAGCGAGGGGTACAGTTCTTACGATGTATTTTATCAGGTAATTTCATTCAATTTAATTATCTAAATATTTGCTAACTATACAGGGTGTAAGGGACTGCCCTCCACAAACTGAAATGGTGAACTCTGACCATCAAACTGAACAACATTCACTATGGAAACTAACTCAGAAAACGCGAAAAAAAATCAGCTGTCCCATACGTGGACCACGACTCGCCACGCTGGTCTAGTGCGGGGTAGTGGGCCGCCAGAGCCTCGTTCCCTGATCAGCAGAGAGTACCACGTGCAGGTGAGGTTGGCTTGAGCCCCGTTTTGGATGTTCTATTGGACCCCTGACTCTCCTATAGAACCCCTTACCCTCCAAACTCATGGTTCGCCAGCGGGCGATGGAGCATAGCATATTGGAGATCAAACGGACAGATCGCGTCAGGAACACCGCAATACGCCAGAAAACACAAATAGCCGATATTGGTGAGAATACCGCCAAGATGAAATGGGATTGGGCCGGGCATGTCTGTTGATTGCACCCGGAAAAATGGGCCAAAATCTCACCTTGGATCACAGAGTATGGATGTCGCCGTCAGGGTCGACCCCGAAAGAGATGGAGAGACGACCTGGATATGCCTTCAACGAAGAGTGGATGAAACTGGCTCAGGGGGGTCAAGAGGGAGGCCTTTGCCCAGCAGTGGGATGAAATAGGCTAAGGAAAAAAATTAAGAGGATAGGCGGGTACCATTTTTCCATACAAACGTAGATATTCCCCTGATTCCTGCCTGGAAACTACACTAGAGCAAACTATTTTTTACCATACAATCTATGTTACTTCTGGTAAGTATGTCCCTATGTTTTGCTTTTTTGCATTAATTAATTACTGTAAGAACCAGAGACCTTCGAAAACTTTTTGGATTTTTGGTTCTAGAGACATGAAGATCAAAATATTTACGGTTTAATGTTATTAAATTTTTTGTGATTTTTTTCACCGATTGTGCCACTAAACTGGTTACTGTATTTAAACTAGTTATGATTTTGAGTTGAAATTGGGCATGAACATACTAATTTATCTATCGAACGATTTAATGTTTATTACACAAATGTGAAGAAATCAAAAAGAAAAAAAATTCAATTTTCTGACAATAAATCAATAATTTTTAAGGGTTCCGTACCCAAAGGGTGAAAACGGGACCCTATTACTAAGCCTACGTTGTCCGTCCGTCCGTCCGTCTGTCATACCTATTTAAGGCTGTAACTTTTGAACCGTAATAGCTAGATAGTTGAAATTTTCACAGAATGTGCGTTGTTACGGCGGATTTGCTATCAAATAATAAAAATGTCAAAAAGTTAAAAATTAAGGGGGGTTCTCAACAAGAAACTACTTTTTATCAACGTTTTTTCTTCACGCTCTATCGTAAAAACGGTAACATATACAACCGTCAAACTTAGTGTGATTATAGAGCAAACTCTACAGAATAACAACAAATACTAAAAACCGGCCAAGTGTGAGTCGGTCTCGCGCTAAAGGTCCCGGACAAAAAGTTTTTTTTTCTAAGTTAATAATGTTGTGTTCTGTGGTGGTGTGCTACGGAACCCTCGGTGCGCGAGTAGCCCGACTCGCACTTGACTGGTTTTATTATTATTTTGTGGTTCTATTTTGCTCACATTACACAATAATCGTCATTCTCAAAAATATCAGAATGACTATATTATTATTTTTTGAAACAGAGGACAGCAGTTTTTCTGAGTTAATTGAAAATACTAATGTTAAAATTTTATTTAAAAAAATTAAAAATATATTTTTAGACTCACATTTTCATAAGCTTTTTTTTATAGGTACCGGACACGATAATGTAGAAAACATTTTTTTGTTGTTGTATCAAATAGAATAGAACTCATTAAATTTATTTGCCAGAATATGGTACATACGCATATACCCTACCCTTTCTTGGTACCCTTTCTAACCTACCAAAATTTCAAAATGATGGTGAAATAAAAAATGTTGATCCATTTTATACATACATACATACATCAACTCACCACTATAATCCCTTTTGGGGTGGTCAGAACCTTTGCTACAAACAGCCAATCCAAATCCATTTTATACTGGTGAAAAATAAAATACATTTTATAAACCCCCTAGATCCTAGAAGGTAACTTACCTCTTCACTAAAAACATTAAATCCAATAAATGCAATCCATCAACAGAGCCACTCATCAACACTTTATAAGTTCTTCCCATTTTTAATACCTAAGTCTTTGTTTTGCATCCAAATTTTATAGAAATTACTTAGCAAAAATATGTAAAACGTTCATTTAAAATATTTAAGGTGAATAAATTTGCATATACTTAATAAACTTCGATATTCAAATACGATTGTGTAACAATATTCAAATATGGCAGACAGGTTGCTACAAGCAGGTTCAGTAGGGAACTGTTGGTACTCGGTGAACGGAGCACCCACCGCTCGGTGCCCGAACTTCTCTCCGGACGAATACATTCAAAAATCACAAACCCTGCCCTGCCATTGGATAACAAACCCCTTACCCTTTTGCGCCTGTGCTAAAAAACGAAAGGGTTGTCTTACTTACCCCTTTTTTATAACACCCCATAATGTTCATTGATTTAAATGCACCCTTAAAAAAGTTATTGCAAGTAATAATAGCAAGATAAGCTGTATACAGAGCACAAAGCATTTTGTAAGCATGTTGTAACAATTAATTCTTGTGTTTCTTAATAATTAGGCAATTGTTAATTAACATGTTATACTTATCCTCTTCTTATCCTTACCAATTTATTTTGTAACTTCCTCCTATTTCAAAAAAGACGAGTGTTTCCGCAATGGTAAAAATATCTTCGTTAAAAGATTATACCATCGATAGAAGGGTTAAATTATCTTTAATCATTCATAAAAATACAATAAAAATAAAATTAATAAAGCACAAAAAAATCACGAGATAAAGTTTGAAATTAAAATGTTTCGTTTTACGTGACATACCTAGTTTATTTTGACGTTTAGCAATAAAGAGAAATTACACGTTTATCAGCAAATAATACGAATAATTCTATAGTTTGCAAGTATATACATTCACGATTCAATGTTGTTAATTCAAACTGAGGTTTTATTAGAAATTAAAGTAAAAATATAAATAAATATTCTAAATTAAACTAAAATGTTTTTCGTGAAATGAAACATCACAATAATTTACGTTTCATTCTACGCAGACTTCCAAATTTAATTTTGTGGAATTTTAGAATTTAAGCATTGAACAATACCTCAATTTATCTCAAAAGCTAAGTTTTAAATGAAATGCAACTAAAGTGATAGTAAAATATATCACAAAAGCCGCCAACTTGGTTAATTTCTTCTTTTATTTCCACTCCACTACATTTTCTATCATTTCTACGTTCCGTTCTCCTGTCAGTCTCTGCTTTGACAAATGACAAGACAATTTGACATTTTCATTTTTATACGGCCAAAATCGTAGGCCAAAATAATTGAATTAGTGAATTAATTCCACGTTATTTAGAGTATTAGACATCAATCAAGATGACCTTATATCACTTCGGGAATTGTCTTGCGCTTGTTTACGCGCCTTATCATATGGCGTACAAGTTTTCTGGGATGTAAGTGTAATGTTTATAGGTTATCACGAAACTATTGGAATCTCTGTATGCACTTGTTATCTTGATCGTTCCAGCTCGGAGTACGCGACGTTCTCTAAGTGTGTGTACGCCGGGGGGCTGTACATCTTCACTCAGCTATGTAAGATGCTGCTGCTGGCTACGTTCTTCCCGGACTCTGATAGCAGTCAAGTGGCTGGCGAATACGATGTCTTATTGGTAAATAATCTTATTGAACCAGCTCTGTTGAATTAAAGTAACATCTTCATACACGCACTCCGGTTCTTTAACCTCAACGGAGAAACAGATCCTTAGGTTTACAGGATGTCCCAAAACTCAATGTCAAGCCGGAAACAGGAAATAGGCTGGTTTATAACTGTTCAAGAAAAAAAATGTTTTCGTGTCTTCGAGGTTTGCATGTTAATTCATGGTGATACTTGTTATGCAATCCTGAATAACCTTGCTATTTGTCACAATTCAAAATAAAACTATAAGTGGCATACCTACTTACATAGACATGATCTTTTTCACTTCTGCGGTAAACTTTTTTGTATGGAAAGTTATTTCAAAATGATATAACACTTGGCACTTCTTTTAGAAAAGTAAGAATCAATATTTTCTGCAGCTATAACCCAATTTAAAATTTAGAATTCCATTGTAATTTTCTACATATCAATTACACATTTTTTATCTAACTCCGAACCAAAGTTACTCTTGTGTGTCAAGCAAGAGAAGTATGTTAGAATTGTCCAAACTTGAGATACCCTTTTTGATAAACTTATGCATATAAAGACAGTCTGATAATTCATCATCATCAGACGTCTCACTGCAGGGCACCACACGTGCCTAATGTGGATTGGTAGACTTCACACATGCATATTGGAATTAGTTCTTCAGTGTATGCAGCTTTCCTCATGATGTTTTTCTTCACCATGTCTTCCGTCTGCTCTCAAGAGCAGTCAGTATTACGGACATAAGTTGGAAAAACTCATTGGCACATGGCATGTTATCCGTGCGTATTCGAACCCAGACCACAAGATTGAGTTTCCATATGTATCTGCAACACGCCACCGATTCTGTCATCAGTCTGATAATTATCTGCTTTATATTCTCTATTTTTCTGAAAGGACAACTGCCGCTCTTCCTTCGAAAAAATACCTTAAAATGTATAGAAGTTTTGACTGAAGTCAAATGTGTAATAAATTATGGGGTTTTATAAAAACGAAGTATCATTTATTTTTATTTAACGAGTTATTTAATCATTTATTATTAATAAATTATATTAAAGCAGCAACCCCAAAATAGCTGTCAATGTTGTTTAGTAGGAGGTGTTGCAAGCACAATGTTTTTTTTAAATATAAAAATGATAAAAACTAATAAATCATTATAAAATAAACTAATGCCTGCAGTTAGTTTCTAGTGTTCCATAGTCCATAATAAAAATAGAAGGACGGTTATACATTTTTTGGTATTATGTGCCGGATGTCCTTTCTTATTGGTGTAATTACTCTATATTTTCCATTCATTAATTTATTTATTTCCTATTTTACAATGTTGGAACAAAATAATTTCCAGGAAATCCTGAAAGCTACCGTGGACCTAGCCGACTTACTGGGCATATACTTTGCGCTGAACGCTGTCCCCGGCAAAGGACATGCCAAGATTCTCACCGTCGCGATTGGATGGGCAAGTGCCGAGGTAATGTCATATTAACTGACACAATATAAAATTTTCATTACACTGCTGGATGCTGGCCTCTGTCTTATAAGTTATGGGTGAGAGAGAGTAGGGATACTCTACTAAGGAGGCCCAGTGCGTATCGATGGAGGCAAGTCTTAGTAGAGAATTTTCAAGCATGTAATGGTCTGATGGCTTAGTTGGTAGTGAACCTACCTGTTGTGCGAGGGTCGCGGGTTGGAATCCAGTAAATATATTCTTTTTTTTAATATCAAAAACAGACATGCAATTTAAATTCCATAAGATTGTGTTATGGGTACAAAACACCAATGTCATGGTTTAATCTGCAATACAGCAAAAATAGTGATGTTGGATTCTTTTCTGCATATCCTCACAACTATATTCCCCGAGGGGGTAGTCAGAGATATTCTGAAACTTCAGAACAGCCACGTTTCACTAGTAGGACCGAAACTCTCTTGGATTCTTTTAACCGTGAATAAAATAATACTGACATGGACCAATGATTTGGTGAAGGCGGGCAGGAACCCATTAGATGAGGGCAGCGCAGGACCGGTCATTAAGGTGATCTGTGGTGGACGCCTATGTCCAGCAGTGGACGTCCATCAGCTGAGATGATGATGATGAACATAATAATATTTTAAAACCATGTTGAAGTGTGTTTCTGAAAAAGAATTAGGTAATGAGCATGTGCTAGAACTACAGTGGTGTCGGTTTTGTCTTAGAGGCTGTTTTAAACAGATTTAGAAATGTTTGCCTATGAAATATATTTGCAATATGAAGTATGCATGAGGTTATCACTCTAAATATTAAATAAGGTATAGAATTCAGGGTGACGGCCCTAGAAAGGAAAGGAGAAGGACTGCGTATTATGTGTCTAATGATAAATCAATTTCAAACGGTTGTATGCACATTTTAGCATATGTTTAAAAGTGAAATTAACAGTGTACATTGAGTAAAGGAGATAAGAAAGAGTTCTACAGGGTCATTTGTAATTCGACGTATTCCTTTCAAGATGTTAAAGGGCAGCCTTAATGCAATTATGTGAACCCCCATATGTGGGGTCGGAAATCAATAGTTTTCGAGATATTTGGAATTTAAGGGTTTTTTATCAAAAAAACAATTTTTTCACACATATTCTTAAATTAAAAAAAATTTGCTTATTCTTTGGCGTCGATTTGAATTTGATTTCATAGCTTACACTTCTTCCGAGATTTTTTCATCAATCAATGTCCGATCATACTGAGCAATTCAAAATAAATCAATAACAATAACGGTTAATTTTTAAAAAAATTACAAAGTCTTGAAATCATGGAATTTTTCTCAAAAAAATTGTATGAAAAAAAGTGTGCGTTTTACTGAAATAACTTCCTCGTTTTGTTAGCTTTCTAAAGAGGTATAAATGTTCTAGAAATAAATGGAATTACAATGTCAAAAAAGGTTTTTTACGTAGTACGTGATACATAGAGGCAACATTCTCTTGGAGAAAAATTGTATGAAATTTTTTTAGATAACGTTTTTTACTAATTTATATCTACACATCTTACTCAGAGTGAGCCCCTCGGTTCCGGACACATACACGCAAGCACTTTCTTAGTTCATTTTTAGTTAGTCTTGAAGTAAAGGTAAAATCTCATTACCTCCGCTGCGTTTATTATGCGCTGCCTTAAGTCTTCTACGTCGTTTACTGTGGTTTGATAAACAAGGTCTTTCATTGTGTCTCCAGACAAAAAAAAAATACATGAGGTCAAGTCGGGGCTTCTTGTACGCCAAGGAGTGGCTCTGCTCTACCAATCCCTCAAATGGTTACGTTGCCGGCCCGACTTGCAACTTATTCGAATAGGTGGATTGGTAGAGGATGGCCAATACATGGTCTGCAAGAAGCCCCGACATGACTCCATGTAATTTTCATGTCTGGGGACACATGAAAGACCTTGTTTATCAAACCACAGTAAACGACGTAGAAGATTTATGGCAGCGCATAATAAACGCAGCGGAGGTAATGAGATTTTACCTTTACTTCAAGAGTAACTAAAAATGAACTAAGAAAGTGCTTGCGTGTATGTGTTCGGAACCGAGGAATTCACTTTGAGTAAGATGTGTAGATTTAAATTAATAAAAAATGTCGGAAGAAGTTTTAGCTATGAATTAAAATTCAAATCGACGCCATAGAATAAGCAAATTTTTTTTTATTTAAGAAAATGTGTGAAAAAATGGGTCTTTTGGTAAACAACCTTACATTCCAAATATCTCGAAAACTATTGAGTTCCGACCTCACATATGGGGGTTCACATAATTGCATTTAGGCTGTCCTTTAACGTCCTGAAAGGAATACGTCGAATTACAAATAACCCTGTATTTTCGATACTAAGTGGCATACCTCGGATAAAGATTAATATCTCGTCTCCTATATTGTGCTGACTCCTTGCGTTTTTCCGTGTCAGTGAGTAGATGAATTGCCAATATATGCTAAGGAATTTTGATTAGTTTTCCAATATTATGAACTAAACCAACTACATAATGGAGGTAGTTTAAGTGGAGTTGTAGACGTGTGTAAATATTGAATATGGTGTGAACGTGTCGCGCAGGTGTTGGTGTCGCGCAGCGTGCTGCTGTGGGTGGGGGCGCGCGGGGCGGAGTTCTCGTGGCGCTACGTGCGCGCGTGCGCCGACAGCAACGTGGCGCTCGTGCAGCACGCGGGGCTGGCGGCGCTCGTGTGGCTCGCGGCGCGCTCCGACCTGCCGCGCGCGCACCGGCCGCTCGTGGCGGCGCTGCTCGCGGCCGCGCCCTACCGCGCGCTGCTCGAGGAGGCGCTGGGCGCGCTGCTGGGGCTGGGCGCGTGGGCGCTGCTGGCGCTGCGCGCCGCGCACGCCGCCGCCGTGGGCCTCGCCGCGCTCGCCATGTACGCCGTGCTCGCGCAACAGATCAACGTTTGATTCATCGCTCCGAGATACTGAGATGCGTATTGATAAGATAAACTAAACTGATATAGGCTCGCTAGTCATCTTAGGAGGCCGCCTACGTTCGAGTTTCGTTTATTGATTCTAGAATAAGGCTCGCCACATACATGCGGATCTATTGCAAACGGAATTAGGATTTCGTATGGATTTTCCCCCTCCAGCCTGCGTAACATGACAGAGGTGAGAGCGACACAGGTAACTTCTAAACGTCAAATTTGAGTGAGATACTATGGAGATAACCACCAATTTAACGTTTAAAAGTGACATGTGTCGCTCTCACCCTGCTCTCACCTCTGTCATGTTACGCAGGCTAAATGCCGAACGGAATTTCAAATCCATACAAAATTGTAATTCCGCATGTAGAGCCTGAGGGCTCTTACAGACGAGCGACACTTTGCTGTCGCCGTGGGTCGCAGAGCGTCGCGCTCATAGGTAGACTTTACGGTCGCGCGACACACGGCGACCACAAAGTGTCGTTCATCTGTAAGCGCTCTAAATATTATTTGTATCGTACGTGTGATTAAATGACCAGTTCATTTAATCACACGTACGAGATAGTGATAATATTTTAGGTGATAATATAATTTTTATTTATTTATTATGTTTGGTCACAAAACCAATTGAAATATAAATAATTTTACCAATAATGTAGATATTTTCTTTATCTTCCGAAAAAATGCATACATAAAGGTGGAAAAGTGGAAAAGGTATTATTATAAATCTATTCAGCTATATTAGGGTCAGCGCACACCCAGCGTAAAACTGTTCGAGCATGCGCGAGCAGATTTCATTGATTCAATTGATAATGAACTCTATTCCCATTGAAATAAAGTTGAAAATAGCTTGCAAATGATTAAATCCCTTCAGCGTCTGTTCGAGCATGCTCGCGTATGCTCCTCGCGGCGACGGGAGCAGTCGCGAGCATGCGCGCGGATGCTCGCGCATGCTCGAGCATGTTCGAGCATACGCCCGTGTCAATGCTTGCGATCCGTTGTAAGTGTTGCCACCTCGGCCGGTTTCGTACTAAATCTAGCATATTTTTTAACTACTTTAGCCCGAAAAGGGCAATTTACTACAGATAATATTATATAATAATCGAACTCTTTTTGAAAATACAAAGAAAATCTGAGAGGTCGAAGCAGATTTAGTAGGATTTCAAATTGTTCATATTCCATTTTATAGTTCCTAGCCATAAAATAACTGTCCCTAGAACTTTAAACCGTAACACAGCACAGGGCGTAGTATTTCCCAAATATAAGTACATCTTTCTTGACTCTTTTCATCTTATTGATGTGCTCTTCTTGCTCCTCTTCCTTTGCTAGTAATCCAATAATTACCAAATCCCAGTCTACCATACTTTAAAATTGTTGTTATCGCACGTCTTTACTATAAAATATTGTAAACACAACGCAAAATTCACTACGTCAACTGTAGCAACACGGGAGCATCGGCGAGACTGTTCGAACACGCGCGAGCATGCTCCGCCGCTGCCGCCGGCGGATTTTGCCGCTAGGTGTGCGCGACTGCAAAGAACATGCTCGAGCATGCGCGAGCAGTTCTACGCTGGGTGTGCGCTGACCCTTATAAACGGAACGCGTTTGCCCAAAACGTTTTTTTAAATATTAAAACTTTGGCGTTCAGTTGGCGTTCCTAGAGCTGTAAAATAATAAAAATCCTAGTTTATATTACGTCTGTGTAAAAATCAAAGTACACACGGCGACAGATCAACCTACCCATAGTTGAATGTCGAACTATGGGTAGGTTGAATAGTAAGCAGATTCGGATCGTAGTAAAAAGTGGACAAAAAATGTGAAACGGATCGTAGACTTTGAAGAATAAAAAAAACAACTAAATGTTGCCAACGCAATGTGATTCCTGAAGTGCGATTTTTGAAAATCATACGAGCGACTTTTCAGTAGAAAAACGAGAAAATGTCAAAATTACTATGGAGATTATGCATCTTTCTACTGCCAAGTCACTCGTATGATTTTCAAAAATCGCACTTCTGGTAGATTCATTGGTTATTCTTTACGTGCAGCTTGGCGCTCAAGTTTTTCTCTAAAAGCTAGTAAATACAATGAAATATTTTAACTTTGATAAGTTTCGACAAAAGAACGAATTCGCCTAGCTAGCATGTTGCGCGTGATACGGCTATATAACGTCTTGTATCTCGTTCGTTCGCGCGCAAAATATAGAAAAAGAGCTAAGGTGCGATAGCGCTATATCACGCTGCCATACTATGGCAGCAGCGGAGTTAGTACGCCAGCCCGCGATAGCTTGATACAGCGCTATCACCCTTCCGCTCTCTTTCTATTTGCGCGCGAAAGAACGAGATAAAAGACGCGATATTAAGTGATACAGCCGTATCACGTGCAACGTGCTAGCTAGCCAGGTGTCGCTGTCGTGAGTTTTCGGGCTAGATAAATGGTTAAGGTTTCAAAAGACCAATATTGACGAGGGCTAAAGGATCGGAATAAAAATTTTACCTAAAGCGTCTCTCAATATATGGGAACGCCCTATTTTGACAGACGTATTAGGTTTGGGCAGGAAGCTGGCATAGGTATTGTGGTATGGGCTACGGTATTATCAGTAGCACCTTTTTGATTAAAAAAACGTGGTTAAAAGCTTATGATTAGACTTAAAATGCGGACGAAGTATCTAGTCATGGTGGGTAAACTGTTGTCATGAAATAATTATTCATATTCATAATCGGCCTTTCTTGCTGCCAAAAATCCCAAAAATAATACAATTTTTATCAGCATAGCTTTTTTACCCGTTCTGTTAGTTATTTGCTGGCAACATTGTCAAAGTGTGACCACTTTTAGTAGATTTCTACTTTTTTGGTAGGTTTAGAGCAAAGAGTGGGATATTGTTTAGTAGATTTTAGTAGAAATTCGGTATTCTTTGATCAAAATATTTTACAAGGATTCTAGCAAGGATTCAGGTAAAAAAACCAAAGCTGCCAATTCAAATAACTAAGAAAATGATTACAGGGGAGCCAGGGGGCTTTCCTGAACTTCTAGTAAAGCTTTAGTCCCAACAAAATTAATCTGATCGCCTCATGTTGTTTTGAAGTGAAACTTTGGGTGTGACGGAAGTTCGGTCCACACTTCATTGTAATAGAGTTGACATTGGAACGAAAACTATCACGCAATGGAGAATGTTCACAGATTTTTATTTTTAGCTTATCGTATCCTGGACCAAAAAAAAAAAGAATATATTGAAAAATTATTTAGATACGTCAATTAGTTTCCGAGATATGGAATTTTGAAAATGGGTGCGCGGTCCGAGATTCGGCCGGTTGGCTCTCGTTGCGTGTGACGTCACGTTCTGTACCTCACTTCCTCAGCGCGCTTTCGTTTCGAATTACTCGAAGATTAGGCCAGTATTTTTAGGATTTGGTATCGAAAGGGTACTAACGGGACCCTATTCCATAAGCCTACGCTGTCCGTTTGTCCCTCCGTCCGTCCGTTCATCCTTCCGTCCGTTTGCATGTCCTAGCTATAAAGGGCTGTATCTTTTGAACTATAAAAGATAGACGGTTGAAATTTTTAGAGAGTATGCGGTATAATGGCGGACTTGCTAGCTAATAATAAAAATAAACCAGCTAAGTGAGAGTCGAACTCGCGCACGGAGGGTTCCGTACCATCATACAATATTACAAAAAAATAATTTCATTCGGATTTGACCGGTTTTTATTATTTGTTGTTTTACTTTAGAGTATGCATTATAATCACACCAAGTTTGATGCTTGTATGTATTACCGTTTTTACGAAAGAGCAGAAACAAACAAAAAATAAAAGAAATACCAACTACTTCGTCTTTTTAAATGAAAAAAAAACTAGTGTAATACAAGGAAAGGGACGTAGGGGGAAATGTCCGTACAAGGAAATGGACGTACTAGGCAATGTCCGTTCGGGGAAATGTCCGTTCGGGTAAAAGGTCGTAAAAGGAATTCGGGCGATGGACGTTCGGGGAAAAGGTCGTAACTGACCTGATCCGTGTATTTGTATTCACATAAGCTCTACTGTGACAAAGTTTCGATTGATTTTGCAGACCCATGAAAATTCTCTATTGCGAAGTTCGAATGTGCGGGTAGATGCTTAGGGACTCAATTGCGCTATTTTATATGGTTTTACCGTTCGGATGGAACGTTTTTGGTTTTTATTTATTTTTGGTTTAGATTTGGTTTAGCTGATGTAATAATACTATCGCGTTATTTTTTTCTGAACGGTTAAATCGCACAATACAGAAAATTCGATCGAACGGACATCAAACGTGGCGTAAGCCAACGTATCTTCCGAAATAAAGCTAAATCGTTACCGATAAGTAACGTTTTTGGTTGTGGTTTTGTTTTGGTAGTATCGTTCAAAATTAGCGCGATTGACCGCCTGTGCTGGTAGCATGCACACCCGCGATAGCCGTGATACGGCTTTGTCACGTCGTTTATCTCGTTCGTTCGCGCGCAAAAGAACGAGATAAAAGACGTGATAAAGCCGTATCACGGCTATCGTGGGTTGGCATGCTACCAGTGCTGGACTTGGTAGATTTTGCTAGATTTTAGCAGCAATTTTGGGAGATTCTCTAAAAAAAATTGGTCACTATTTGTTTGACATTGTCAAAAAAAAAAAACGCATTTCAAGACGAGTTTTGCTTCGTGTGATAATTTTTTTTAATATATCACTACAAACCTGTTGCATTACATTAATAGCTTACGTTGATTCAATATCTAAAGCAATCGAAGCAATCAGTGAAAATGGCGTTTAACATCACTCGTCAATCGTAAAATAACCAAAAGTGTTTTCACCAAACATTAGTCGCTTGACATGTTTACGATACTGTTGTTGTCAGCTTTTCTGCTGTGTTCGAACGCGGATGCCGTGGTTTTTTGCAACAGTAGTGTCCAGTACAGTGTGAGATGCAGCGAGGGGCCGCAAGAGCCCGTGGTTTCCATCAGCGCGGCCGGCCCCGGTAGCTACGACGTGGAGTACTGCGGGAGCCCCACTAACAAGCCAACTTCCTGGTTCCTCGGTGTCAGGTACCACGCCGACGTGCCTGAGGACGAATGCCAGTACTCCAGCCAACATTTGAAAGGCATTCAATGGCGGGAACACTCTAAGAATGACCTCAAGCTAGACTACGATCTCAACTGCACATATGACGTTAGTATCATTTGCATAATGTTCGTGTGATGTGAATTTATTTATAGAGAGCCTGTTTAGGTCGATAGTCTTCTGTAACTAGTTGCGAAAGTGTGTAGGTAGGTAGGTATATGGTATGTGGTGGTAAACTGAATACCTTATGTTGGCTGTTTCTAACATTATTACCAGAGATTGGATATATATATTCTACACTGCGTTCCAAAACATGAATAGCCGATGTTGGGAAAAAACGTCAGGTTAAAGTGGGACTGGGCCGGCCATGTCTGTCGAATGCACAAGGAAAGGTGGCAAGAATTGTAACACCCTGGATCCCAGAAAACAGTCATCAACGTCCGGGTCGTACTAGGAAGAGGTGGCGGGACGATCTGGGTTCTTTCGAAGATGCGTGGCCAGAGCATGCCTAAGACAGAGATGATTGGAGGATTGAAAGGGAAGGCCTTTGCCCAGCAGTGGGATGAAATAGGCTAGTAAAAAAAAGCCTGGCATGCCAGTAAATACAGGAATGCATAACTAATCAGAGGGTCTACCCGCACATTCGATTCGAACTTTTGCGTGAATGTTTTCGTTCCAATTTCAACTCTATTACAATGAAGTGCGGACCGAAACAGTGGTGATATAGTGAAGATCGAAAGTGCGGGTAAGGGGGCAGATGTATATTATGGAAGTGACTTCTTAAAATTGTTTAATTCAAAAAATTATATGTTTTTCAATACAAAAGGGCATTCAATTTCAATAATAGCCAACTCCTCAACTTTAGGTAAATGCATCAGATTCTCCTATGTCTAATTATCATGTTGTAGTGTACTCAGTAAGCAAATTAATTAGTAATACATACTTTCTTTTCATGCTCACATGCTGTGATTCCTAGATGAATTTGGAGTCAGGTAAAATGTAACGAAGGATGTCCACTTTGCACCTGTCAAATAATTTAACAACTATTAACATGTATTACTTTTTTCCTCATTGTCAAATTAAAATAAATTATTACCGATGTAAATGGAATCAACCTATAGTTTTCCTATATCCATATTAACTGTATACTTCAACATTTGAGTATTATACGACTTCAATGAAATAAATAAAAATTTGATAGGTTTTAGAATGTATGGGAAGTGGTCGTTCTTCTTTGCTTTTAGTATTAAAATAACTGCAGTGCAATATAAAGGATTTTGTTAACAGTAGGAATTCAGTTGTGGAACTCGCTGGCCGCTATTGCGGTACCTACTCTTGAATTGCATTACAAATTATAATGACTACATAATTATATAGATATAAAAAAAACATCCATTACTTGGTTAGTGATGTGCCGAGTCAACCTTTTTTCTTATTATTGGAATTCTTTACTTTTAACACTTTAACTGCTGACGACCTACGTCGTAGGTTGAGTCAGAATTGTATAGCATTCCACAGTCCTAGCACTGCGCACACTAGCACTAGCACACAAGTGTCATTGTTTTAGCTTCACAGCGAAAGTTTTAAAAAAAGATTTGAATCAGAACTCGAGTCACAGACTCAAATTGAGAGTCTTATTCAAGATTCCAATTATTCTGTTAGTTAATTTTAGGACTTATTACAATGGATGGGTTGTATGCAATGGTACCAAACGCGGCGTACACCTCATAGCACACACACACACTGACAATATCCCTGCGTCGCTCCGTCTAGCGCTGCCATGGCTGCCTGAGTTATCATTGTACGTACTGGCGAGCCAAGCGAGCACGCATACAAGCCGCGTTTGGTACCATTGTATGAAGATCGATTACTATCGTATACTATGATCTCGCTCTGTTAGGGCATGGCAATATTATTGCAGAGGGCCTGACAATTTTATAACATTACTTACTCTTTACTTAATTATTAATTGTTCCTATATAGGTGTGTTTCAAACAGCGCCTAGACCTGATGTTCCGGAGCTGCTACCGATTGGAGAACAGACTGAGGGGCTTCTCTTCCAGGCCATACAACTCCTACCACTACGTAGACAATAACATCACCAACAAGGAATACTACTATTTGGAACAAAAACCTAGAGTACATCATATTCAACATGAGTGAGTTCTTATAATATCTAAGAAATTGTAAACATTTTCTTTTAAGAATCTGTTAATATTGTATTTGAATACTAAGATGTTTAATTATATTGTGTTGCCACTGCTCCAAAATGGCAATAAAAAGGCAAGGTCACGCGCCGTCTAGTGTATGGGCTACTCGTTTTAGGGTTGAACCTCATCTGCCAGCACCGCATCTCATTTTTTCTGTCTTATCTTATCTTATCTTATTGTGGGGGCTGGCAAGCCAGCAACACTTCGACCCAGTGGGATCTTTTGTGTTAGCCCCAATACTTTTTGCTTACTTCACCCTTCAAATACATGGTCAATGAAGGAGGCAATACCATTGAGGGGAAGAAGCCTTAGGTCTCCCGGTTTTGGATATCCATCACCGAGGAGGCACATGCGCTTTGCCGCCAAGACATCACAGTCACACAGGATATGCTCCATGGTCTCCTCATCCTCTCCGCACGCTCGGCAGCTGGGATCCAGGGTGAGTTTCATCTTGTGCATCATTTTTTCTGTCACTCAGGAACGTCATTTGCTAGAGAAAATAAGATAGCGCGAACGCGAACGCACGCGGCTTCACCGGCAGTGCTGTGACCTTTCTCACTCTAGCAAATGATGTTCCTGAGCGACAGAAAAGGATAGAACGTGAAAAAATGTGAGGCGGTGCTGCCAGATGGGGCTCAACCTTTAAAGTGCAATGATGTTGGCGTATGACCCATCTATATTTTATAAAACGACATTGCTTGAATAACTTGCTTTTATAAATACAAAGTGTCAGATAAGCTACTATGGCCACCCAGCCACAAGACATGTCTGGGTGTAGAAAGCTAGAAACATCTTTCAAGCTACATAGGTATGTTTGGTATATCACCAAACAAACGTTGGGAACCACGTTTGGTTCCCATCGTCCAATGGGAAGATGTTGGTACAAATCTACAATAATTTTAATATTTATAAAAGCTATTTGTAATAACTCGACCACAGAACATTGTAAGGTGGGTTAGAAGTGCAAAGTAGGCGTGGATCGCGTGCCCGACGGTTATGCAATGATTTGCATAACATGATAACATCGCAAGGCGCGCCGCGTTGTGCGAGCGAGAGGGCATGAGTAGTTGTAGCAGCGTGAGTGGGAAGACAAGTGGCGACAGTCGTATCCGAAGCAAAAACGCTATTTTGCATTTCTAACCCCTCTTATAATGGTTCTGTGAACTCGACCCATTCGAAAAAGGTTCTATTGATTACCAATAAGGAAGTAATTCCTTGATATTTAGATTAGAATCATAGAACCTACCGCAAACTAAGGCGTCGGGGAAGAAAGAGGAGAGAGATATCATAACAAAACCGGTCAAGTGCGAGTCGGGGTACTCGCACACCGAGGGTTCCATACCACACCACCACAGAACACAACATTATTAAATTAGAAAAAAAACTTTTTTGTCCGGGACCTTTAGCGCAAGATCGACTCACACTTGGCCGATTTTTAGTATTTGTTGTTATTCTGTAGAGTTTGCTCTATAATCACACTAAGTTTGACACTTGTATGTATTACCGTTTTTACGATAGAGCGTGAAGAAAAAACGTTGATAAAAACGAGTTTCTTGTTGAGAACCCCCCTTCATTTTTAACTTTTTGACATTTTTATTATTTGTTAACAAATCCGCCGTAATAACGCATAATCTGAACAAATTTCAATTATCTAGCTATTACGGTTCAAAAGTTACAGCCCTAAATAGGTAGGACAGATGGACGGACGGACAGACGGACAACGTAGGCTTAGTAATAGGGTCCCGTTTTCACCCTTTGGGTACGGAACCCTAAAAAATCTAACAGATAGTGATTATAAACTAAGTATGAGTGAATGTGATACTTTCAGCACGTTCCTGTCTTTCGCGTGGTACACGGGCGTGTTACCACTCACTCACTACAGCATAGTCTACGAGTTAAATGATACCCACTCTAAGGTAACTATGGCTTTTATTTGAATTTTGTATTTACGTTATAATTATTTTAACAAAATCCGAAAATCTGCTAAACCAAGAATCAATTTGTAGTCATTTTCACCCTAGTTTTCACCTTTTCACTATCATAATTTTTAGCTCATAAAAACTTATTTGTATAAAATTACTACAAAAAATCCTTCATTTATGTTAAGTTATTCATTCTGTACAAAAGTTTTTGCATCAATTCATATACACATGTTGTTTAGTTTATTTTTGACATCGAGATTAATCTTAGAGATTGTCCAGAAGGCTATTAAGCCGCGCCGAGGCAGGGCAGTACTGCCATGGCAGTAAACAGCGCAGAGCAGTGAATAGACGGCCGGTCTATTTTTTTAGGGCAGTTCGCTTCCCCCTCCACCTATTTCGTTCTACTGACTCGTAGCTGCGCCCGTGTGAACGCGAGGGCAGGGCAGTGCAATATGATATTTTATAATTTTTGGCCATTCTACTTAGTTTTTTTAATTACAAAATTTACAAATGCATCCGCTCGAATTGAGAATGCGTTACAGCTTAACATAAAACTGATAAAGGTTTAAAAGGAAAATAATTATATTATAAAAAAGTGAAATTATTGAATATAAAAATGAACTCTTGTAAGACTCTCAGATTTAAAGGAAAACTAAATAGGAATACCGAATATTACTGCGAAAGTTATCAAACTGGAGCTCAAATTATATTAGCTCGTGGACTGTGCTGCCCCATCTAGCTGCCCTCGTGTGAACGGCAACTGCTTTCCCAACTGCCCTGCCGCACTGCCCTGCCCTCACTGCCCTGCCCTCGTGTGAATGGGGCTTTAGGTACCTTAGAGTATGTACAGGGTGTTAGAGTAAACAATTGCATCACTTTTGGGATTGATTTTACCCATGATACTGAACAAGTTTCCCTAAGAAACCTATAGAAAATACGCAAACAATTTTTTTTTTAACTTTCCATACTTAATGCAATCAGATGAATGAACCTTTGTATGAAAAGTGGAAAAAAAATCGAGTTGCCGATGTTTCTTAAGAATAGTTGTTCAATACATGGGTACAAACACCCATTAAAGTAATGCAACTGTTTACCCTAACACCCTGTATAAGTAAGGTTATACAACGTGTTAATGAATTAGCGCAAAACCTCATACACCCCAACTTATTTATAACAAAATAATTAGATTGAAATAATAATTTAATTATTTTGATCATTAAAATTTAAAGTTATTCGCATTTTAAGTTTTGAGGCAAAAATGATTTGTTATCATTTCAGCACTGAAAGAAAGCGCTAACGTACTCGTGGATACCTTTTTATAATCTTGTTTTGGTAGTAAGTAGGGTGAGTGTGCCCGTGCGGTGGGTTGACATCGGGTTCAGAAAATTTTAAATTTTGCTTACAAATTATTTAATATTTTGAAAAAAATTACCTATGTTGAAACCATGATAATTCGACTCTGCTCTCGATTCTAAACAAACTACTTTCTAGTTTTGCGTTAATTCATTAACACGTTGTATAGTTTTGAAGTCCAACTCAAGTATGTATTTGTGTTTTAACACAAATACATACTTGAGTTGCTATTAAAATATCTACATTTACAATGATAAACATTATTTTTTATGTAAAGTTAGGTACTATAAATGTTTACAACTGACGATGACGTTTCAAGTTATATCGATACTAAAATCAACTTCATTAGATAGAACATACCTATTTAGTATGTGCAAATTAAAATGTTGATTCACTGGTGTACAAATGTGGCTATCCTTGAGTTAGATTTTTGCGTTAATTATTTGTTTGTTATCTGTCTTTTACCCATATTAAACTCACGACCAGGTTCCTTTTGAAGGTGGTTAGAAACTTATTTCAGGTGCAGTTGAAGCGAAGGCACCCACTCCCCAGGAAGACGATAAATACGCAACAAGCTCTTTCACGACTTCAAGGGCCAAAACTCCACTGTCTCCTGTCTTCCTTTTTCCAAATGAAATCTCTCTTGCCTTTGTATTTCGGCATCCTAAAGCTTTTGTCACAATTGTATAACTAAAATAAATAAATGATTTTTATTTTCGTCATCATCGTCATCATCACTGCAGGGCACAGGCCTACCCCCATACACCCTATGGGCATTTTTACCAAAAAAGCACAAAACGTAAAAAGAGAACCAATTAAGCGACAGTCTTCGTTTGATCGGCCGACTACGCGCACGGCGGGGGAGTGGGATGGAAAAGAATTTCTGCATTTTCAATGTTTTTAGTTGGTTTATATTACTACACGTACTAAGGTTTGTGTAGTTTTGTCTCGGACACCTTTTTTTCGATAATTTTGTACTAAACCCGGCATCCATAGTAAAGTACGTCAGTAATCAATAGTGTTATTTATTTCGCTGTACCAATTCTATGCATCGTGTAGCAGGCACCTCAGAACGCGTGTGACAACTGTACGCGGGTGTATCTGGAGGGCAAGACGCAGCTGTCGTGCCGTCTCGCTCTGTCGCAGGTCTGCTACCGGCTGCAGCTGACGCACCACGAGCCCTGGACCAACTCCATACTGTTCGACGACCTCAAGAACACTTATGGAGAGGCTTGTGAGTGTTTGTGTGCGTTTATTGACTAAAGGAAGAGTATTCCTGCTCCGGTATCCGCCGGAGGTTTTTCAATGATTTGTTTTAATTGAAAAGCTGGTGGTGTTCAATACTTTCCTTAAGTTTTTGAAAGATCATCGCCACGAATTTGACTCGAGCATGAATCGAACCGCGTGTCTTTCGTATGAACGAAATGTTTTATTTTCATACCATTATTTTGTTTTATTTATTTGCTTTTATCTCATAACCAGGTTTCTACGGTTCGTGGGAAATATATAAGTAAAGTAATATAATAACGCTATTGAAATAGTAATGATTTCTTCACGCGGTGTTTATCGTGCGCTAGCGCAGAGATTCGATGTGTCCGAATTTCGTGTTCTGCTTCCGATAAGAGCACGCGTCATTTATCTTTATTCTGTGCCACCTTAGATCAGTCGGTCACCTTCAGCTCTTCATTTTCGAATGGTAGCTCGAAACCTACCCGATCCTAGAAGTCTGAATTCGCATACGAAATCGTATCAGCATCGTCGGGACAATAATGCGTTCGAGCCGGACTGTGCTCGCGCTGTCTGGCGCAGCGTCGCTACTGAAATCGGGAGCTTCGTTTAACTCGTAACCATAGGTCTGGTACTCGAGACACAAGATGACGTTACTACACGTGTCGTCCCGCTTGCACGCTTGTGCCTCCTGTATGTGCTTCTTGCTCGGCTCCCCTAAAGTGCCCCCAGAAAGTGGGGTGAGGGCAGGGAGTGTAGTGTACATACTGTATGTAGTACTAGATGCTCTTTCTTATACTGTGTCGTAACCCTCTTAGGTCCGGAGAGGGAGCAGAGCGCGCCGCTGGTGCAGTCGGACGCGCGCGCGCTGTGGTGGGGCGGCGCCGCGCTGCTGCTGTGCGCCGCCGCGCTCGCCGCGCTGCTCGCCGCGCACTCGCGCCTCCTGCACAAGCTGCGCGAGCGCGTGCGTGACGTGTGGCTCACCAGGTACTGTACACACACACGCGCGCGCTGTGCGCTCCGTGTGGCTCACCAGGTACTGTACACACACACGCGCGCGCTGTGGTGGGGCGGCGCCGCGCTGCTGCTGTGCGCCGCCGCGCTCGCCGCGCTGCTCGCCGCGCACTCGCGCCTCCTGCACAAGCTGCGCGAGCGCGTGCGTGACGTGTGGCTCACCAGGTACTGTACACACACACGCGCGCGCTGTGCGCTCCGTGTGGCTCACCAGGTACTGTACACACACACGCGCGCGCTGTGGTGGGGCGGCGCCGCGCTGCTGCTGTGCGCCGCCGCGCTCGCCGCGCTGCTCGCCGCGCACTCGCGCCTCCTGCACAAGCTGCGCGAGCGCGTGCGTGACGTGTGGCTCACCAGGTACTGTACACACACACGCGCGCGCTGTGCGCTCCGTGTGGCTCACCAGGTACTGTACACACACACGCGCGCGCTGTGGTGGGGCGGCGCCGCGCTGCTGCTGTGCGCCGCCGCGCTCGCCGCGCTGCTCGCCGCGCACTCGCGCCTCCTGCACAAGCTGCGCGAGCGCGTGCGTGACGTGTGGCTCACCAGGTACTGTACACACACACGCGCGCGCTGTGCGCTCCGTGTGGCTCACCAGGTACTGTACACACACACGCGCGCGCTGTGGTGGGGCGGCGCCGCGCTGCTGCTGTGCGCCGCCGCGCTCGCCGCGCTGCTCGCCGCGCACTCGCGCCTCCTGCACAAGCTGCGCGAGCGCGTGCGTGACGTGTGGCTCACCAGGTACTGTACACACACACGCGCGCGCTGTGCGCTCCGTGTGGCTCACCAGGTACTGTACACACACACGCGCGCGCTGTGGTGGGGCGGCGCCGCGCTGCTGCTGTGCGCCGCCGCGCTCGCCGCGCTGCTCGCCGCGCACTCGCGCCTCCTGCACAAGCTGCGCGAGCGCGTGCGTGACGTGTGGCTCACCAGGTACTGTACACACACACGCGCGCGCTGTGCGCTCCGTGTGGCTCACCAGGTACTGTACACACACACGCGCGCGCTGTGGTGGGGCGGCGCCGCGCTGCTGCTGTGCGCCGCCGCGCTCGCCGCGCTGCTCGCCGCGCACTCGCGCCTCCTGCACAAGCTGCGCGAGCGCGTGCGTGACGTGTGGCTCACCAGGTACTGTACACACACACGCGCGCGCTGTGCGCTCCGTGTGGCTCACCAGGTACTGTACACACACACGCGCGCGCTGTGCGCTCCGTGTGGCTCACCAGGTACTGTACACACACACGCGCGCGCTGTGCGCTCCGTGTGGCTCACCAGGTACTGTACACGCTCGTGCTGTGTGCTCCGTGTGGCTCACCAGGTACTGTACACGCTCGTGCTGTGTGCTCCGTGTGGCTCACCAGGTACTGTACACGCTCGTGCTGTGTGCTCCGTGTGGCTCACCAGGTACTGTACACACACACGCGAGCGCGTGCGTGACGTGTGGCTCACCAGGTACTGTACACACACACGCGCGCGCTGTGCGCTCCGTGTGGCTCACCAGGTACTGTACACACACACGCGCGCGCTGTGCGCTCCGTGTGGCTCACCAGGTACTGTACACACACACGCGCGCGCTGTGCGCTCCGTGTGGCTCACCAGGTACTGTACACACACACGCGCGCGCTGTGCGCTCCGTGTGGCTCACCAGGTACTGTACACGCTCGTGCTGTGTGCTCCGTGTGGCTCACCAGGTACTGTACACGCTCGTGCTGTGTGCTCCGTGTGGCTCACCAGGTACTGTACACGCTCGTGCTGTGTGCTCCGTGTGGCTCACCAGGTACTGTACACGCTCGTGCTGTGTGCTCCGTGTGGCTCACCAGGTACTGTACACGCTCGTGCTGTGTGCTCCGTGTGGCTCACCAGGTACTGTACACGCTCGTGCTGTGTGCTCCGTGTGGCTCACCAGGTACTGTACACGCTCGTGCTGTGCGCGGGCGCGCTCGCCGTGCTGTATACCACAACACAACCATACTTAGGAAAAACAAATGTTTTTCTCATACGACAAAAAGGGGATTAAAATAAAACCGGTCAAGTGCGAGTCGGGCTTCTCGCGCACCGAGGGTTCCGTACCACACCACCACAGAACACAACATTATTAACTCAGAAAAAAAACTTCTGGGACCTTTAGCGCGAGACCGACTCACACTTGGCCGGTTTTTAGTATTTATTGTTATTCTGTAGAGTTTGCTCTATAATCACACTAAGTTTGACGCTTCTATGTATAACCGTTTTTACCATAGAGCGTGAAGAAAAAACGTTAATAAAAACTAGTTTCTGGTGGAGAACCCCCTTAATTTTTAACTTTTTGACATTTTATTCTTTGTTAACAAATCCGCCGTAATAACGCATAATCTGAGAAATTACGGTTCAAAAGTTACAGCCCTAAATAGGTAGGACAGACGGACGGACGGACAGACGGACAGACGGACAGACGGACAGACGGACGGACGGACAACGTAGGCCTAGTAATAGGGTCCCGTTTTCACCCTTTGGGTACGAAACCCTAAAAATACTGTTTTTTCTACTGAATCGTGTGAGGTGTCGTTGAATAACACTTGTAAAATTTTACAAAATCATTCAAACTATTTCAAATATTATTAAAAATGTTACAGCCATGTTGCGGGTTTAACGCCCGTCCCGCCCTAGACTTAATTTTTCAATCTTTAATTTGATTTCAATTTCATTCAAACTATGTCGTTATAGTGTTTGCTATCTCGACTGCTACCTTCAAAGTCAAAAATAGGGTGCATCATCAGAAAATTGTAACGAATGTTCACAACCATTTTTCCTCCACAACATCCGAATCTCCTCTCACAAACATCTTCTGAACCAAATGTGCAAGGCTACGGAACCCTAAGGGTGAGTTCGATACGCTCTCGGCCGGTTTTTATCTACCTAAAAAAGGACCAGATGCAGGTAGATGACAAAATAAGCGAGATAAAAAGCCTGCATTTTAATCAGTTAACAAAAAAAGCGTTTAAAAAAGTTATAAATAACTGCTAAGCTAAACGGTATCGTATGGCATTAAACACTACGGTACATAATATTATTTGTCATCAACTTCATAAATTAAACATACCTACATACGGGTCAAACTGATAAACTCCCTTTTTTATTAAGTAAGTAAAAAAATGAGGAAAATAATTTTGACTAGACTAGAGGAATTATTTTAACTTTTTAGTACGGATTTTTTGAAGTCTGTCATATTGATATTCATTTATTGTTTGCTTTCATGGGTATATAGGTTCTTAATAACATAAAATAGTTCCAGACATGAACCCGGTTGGGCACTACACCATATATATTTTACTTCTTCGCTTACCGCTAATAATCTAATACCGCATGCTAATATTATAATCTTAATAATGTATTGTTGCTGTTGATGTACCTTAATAAATAAAATAAATAAAATAAAAATAAATAAATATTTTGTCTACTTCAAACTAATCTGAAAGCAATGCAGAATGCTAATACTTGTATATTAATTGTAACTGAACCTTCCCAAAAATATGGAGATTCTCTATGTGAAAGAATCATCAAAATAGGTTTAGTCGTTTTGCGCTCGTTCTGAGCTCAGCGAATGAGTTTCAAAAATCGCACTCCTGGAGTGCGATTTTTGAATCTCATTCGCTGAGTTCGGCAGTAGAAAATGTCAAAATTACTGTGGAGATACGCATCTTTTTACTGCTGATTTGACTTTCAAAAATCATACTTCAGGAGTGCGATTTTTGAAAGTCAAATCAGCAGCAGAAAGATGCGTATCTCCATAGTAATTTTGACATTTTCAACTGCTGAACTCAGCGAATGAGATTCAAAAATCGCACTCCTGGTCGTACTGTACCAAATTCATATAGCATCGTTAATAACTGATACAATACAATTCTATTGTTTGTTTAATCAGATTGTTTTCCTTCCTTCTTTTATCAATACAATATCTTTGCAGAAAATTTTATCAAAACAACAGTTTTAATGGAAACTTAGTGAATGTTTACAAAACATATTTATTAATTATTGTATGAAGTGTCGTATAAAGTATACGCATTTAGATAAACTTGCGTGTCGTATTTAAACACAATACACTGCTCAAGCAGTAGTGGCAATATAGATCAGTCCGTGATCATCATCATGATATTCATCGTGATATTTTTTGTAAATATACTACGGACTCCCACCGCACATTTATTAAAACTTTTTGTCACCGGTCTTATTGATTCAATTTTGGTATCTTATCTTTTTAACGAGCATCACATATTCGAACCACTTTAACTCGTGTAATCCACTCACAACACTACATAGTGAAGTCCGGCGAGCCCCGTGATAATAGTACCTTATCTCCCGTACCTATGTTGTAGTATCGTGTCATAGAAATTACATGTTACAACTATTTACTTAATAGAAACATAATCAAAGAGTAAAATCGGAAATGGAAAATGGGTCACACGCTGCGCCAGTACTGCGTGCCTGCGACGTATTTAGTTATTAGTAATACCTTTTGTTATCTAGTTTTAAGGCCATTCTATTCATATAGACACCAAAGTACGAAGTATGTCTTTTACTCAAGCATCCTAAAATGTAAAATCCTCCATTACCATTATTACAATGTAATGTCCACCAATCCGTATTTGGCACGCGTGATGGACCAGCGTACAAACACCCTCTTTATGTGGCCCCATACCAGTAGGAATGATAAAAGACAAATGTTAATTAAATAATACGGTTACGGTCGTGAGTTTATGTGTGTGCATAAAATAGCAATAAGGAAATCCTTATTGCTATTTTATGCACACACATAAACTCACGACCGTAACCCCTTTCGGGGTGGTCAGAAACATTGATACAACTACATATTTTCTGTTTAAGAATTGTATAGTACGTGTGTTGTTGTGTTGTATTGTATTATTGATAAATGTATAAACAGATCAGATGTTACAGATGTAACAATTCAATAAAATTATACTTCATTCTACACCAAAACAGAACATAAATTTTTTGAAAAAATATAAAGAATCAATAGCAGCATTCAATAGCGCTAAAAATATTTCCGTAGGTAATGATAGCTTTTCAAATCATTGAGCGGTCGGTGCCAGCCAGCGCTTACCTATGCTCGCTACTGCTTGCTTTTTGTGTGTCCGGATTTGTAAGACGCAAGTTGACTTCAATGACTCTATTATCTACACTTTATTTCCACAAAACATGACACCCTGATCTGACTTATATCAATGACGCAGCTTGCATTTTTTTGGGGTTCCGTACCAAAGGGTTAAAACGGGACCCTATTACTAAGCCTACGTTGTCCGTTCGTCCGTCCGTCCGTCTTACCTATTTAGAGCTGTAACTTTTGAACGGTAATAGCGTGGCAGTTTACGGCGTATTTGTTAACAAATAATAAAAATTTCAAAAAGTTAAAAATTAAGGGAGGGTCCTTATACAATTTTTTATCAACGTGTTTTCTTCTCAAATACGTAAATCAAATGCAATACATAATAAAAAACCGGCCAAGTGTGAGTCGGTCTCGCGCTAAACGTCCCAGACAAAACAAAACTTTTTTCTAAGTTAATAGATATGGTGGTACGGAACCCTCGGTGCGCGAGTAGCCAAACTCGCACT
The DNA here is from genome assembly GCA_922987775.1 of Agonopterix subpropinquella. NCBI lineage: Eukaryota > Metazoa > Arthropoda > Insecta > Lepidoptera > Depressariidae > Agonopterix > Agonopterix subpropinquella. Next base: position 403,649 of record OV277703.1, read on the forward strand.
TGACCGGTTTTATTAATTTATGACTCGTATGGATTAAATCGTATTGGTGATAGTAAATTGTCTACAGTTCATTGCAAAACAATTCCCCTCAAATAACTCCTATATCAATGTCCTTAAAGATGAAAATGGCGTGATTCGTGTAACTCGTATTGATTAAACCATATTAATAATCTATTGTTCTTCGCTACAACATAATTGCCCCTGATATAAGTGTTATATCAATGCCGTAAGGATGCAAATGGTTTGATTCTAGGGACTAGTGTACTATCAGTACCGGTGATAGTAAATGCAGGGTGAAATTGATATCATTGGCATCCTTTTAAACTAAGTGTCTACCCATCAAACTGAACAACTTTTACTATGGGAGCAAACCGATCGGAGCAGCTAAAAAATCAGCTGTCCCATACTAAACTGCAATGCCTACTCAACTCAAATGTATGCAGCAACAGATTTGTTTTTGCTCCTATCGGTTTGCTCCCATAGTAAAAGTTGTTCAGTTTGATGGGTAGACTCTTAGTTTAAAAGGATGCCAATGATATCAATTTCACCCTGTATATGTATACCAAAACGCGTGATTGTTTTATTCATGGTCGTGAACTCGTGACGTTATCATGCTAATGCCGCAAATTCAGAATTGTTTGAAATGCGAGATAAATTTTAGAATTTTCCTCAAAGAGTCTTATTACTAGCAACTTCACCTGCGTGACATTTTTGTCGATGTCTTTGAGGCTGCAAGCTAATTCTCTGACAAATTTTATCAAGATTGTTTCAGCGGTTTAGCTGTTAAAAGGACATCCGGCACATAATACCAAAAAATGTATAACAGTACTTCTATTTTTATTAGCAGGCCTTAGATTATTTTATAATGCTTTATTAGTTTTTATCATTTTTATATAAAAACATTGTGCTTGCATCACCTCATATCAAACAACATTGGCAACCATTTTTGGCTTGCTGCTTTTTTATAATTTATTAGTAATAAATTACTAAATAATACATACATACATACATATGCTCACGCCTATGTCCCACTACTGGGGTAGGCAGAGACAACAGATCGCCACATGCTACGATTCTGACACACATCTCTCGCCTCCTCAGCATCCATAAGTCTCTTCATACAAGCTCGTCGGTTCCGGGTACATTTTATTTGGCCCTTCTTCAGTACGCATCCTATTTGGTCAGCGTACGTGCGCCTAGGGCGACCCCTTTCAACCATTCCATTCACATTTGCCTTGTAAATTTCATACGTCAACCTACTTTCACACATTCTTTCTACATGGCCAAACCAACTCAACATACCTTTTTCAATCCTGGTCACTACATCTTCTTTCAGACCACATCTTTCTCTAATCACACTATTCCGTATCCGGTCCTTCAAAGTCACACCACACATACTACGCAGGGACCGCATTTCAACAGCATTTATTCTAGATTCATGCTTCTTCTGCCATACCCAACTCTCACTGCCATACATTAAAGTTGGTGCCAACACACCGTTGTGAACCGCCAAACGAGCCTTTTTAGACATAGTTTGACTCTTCATGACGGTGTGCAAGGCTCCATTAATCATATTTCCTGCTTTCACTCTTCTCTCTATATCTCCGTCGTACTTTCCGTCTCTTGTGATTGTGAACATACAACCCAAGTACACAAACTCACTGACTTGCTCTAGCCTTTCATCATCTATCATAATCTTACATTCAGTCACTGTTTCATCGCGCTCGATAACCATAACTTTCGTCTTCTTCACATTAACATTCATTCCCTTCTTTTTAAATGATTCATTCATACAAGTTACCATCTCCTGCAAGTCATATACCGATGACGCAAGCAGAACTTGGTCATCGGCATACAACAGACATTTGACAGATAACCCATTCCTCCTTAGACCACACTCTCTTTCTTTCAAATCACTCAAACAACTGTCCATGAATAGGTTGAATAGCCACGGTGACGCTACACACCCCTGTCTGACACCTCTGGAGATACCAAACCAATCGGTATGTGCTCCGTTTATCCTGACACATGCACTGGAACCCTCGTAGAGAGACTTCAGTGCCCGTATCAAGTTATCATTCACCCCATACATGGCCAGGGTATCCCACAATTCTTCTCTCATCACTCTGTCATAACTAAATAATTCAATAAATAAATTGAATTGAATTGAATAAATAAAAATAAATTGTGAAATCAGAGTAATTTTTATAAAACCCCATAATTTATTACAAATTTTACTACAGTCAAAACTTCTATACATTTTCTAGTATTTTGTAAAGGGAATGTGGCGGTTGTCCTTTAACAAACATACAGATAAACTGTCCCTTGGCGACGCCCTTGCACATCTGAACTATTAAGGTGGACTTCCGATGCTAGCGGCCGATGCGTCTAACGCGCGCGACTGACGCGAGGTTCTGTCATATATGACAGAACCTCGCGTTAGACGCGCGCGGCCGACGACAGACCTCACTTCCGAGGTCAGCGACTGACGCGTGCCTATTGTACAGAGTGTTATCACTTTAGGGTATTTTCCCCGAAATTTAGGGTACGTTTTTATGTTTTGGTGTTTAAACAAAAACATAAAAACACAAACAAAAAAAAATACATATTTTAATAAAGAATATTTGATTGATTGATAGATTGCTAGGTTTAGAGAATATATGAATGCATTGTTTAAAACAGGATTTTGATAAAATACATTTTTGGGAGTAATTAAACAGGGATGCGTTGCGTCCCCATGGCTTTTTAACCTGTACATGTATCGCTGTCTAGCTAATAATTATCTAGGCAAGAGGGATTTTCCGAAAAAAGAAAAAGTAGTTTCAAGTGGCTCGATAGATGGTGTTATCGCTACGTTGAGCGACCTTGTAGATAATAAAATACAAATAAAATAGTAAAAATTTAGCGAATTTTCGGTAAAATCTTCGTAATATTTCTGGCAAACATTCTTGTTCTGCGTGACGTCAGAGCATAGCCGCGCGCGGCCGCGGCCGATGCGATAGACATCGGCCGCGCGCGTCTGACGCGCGCGTCAGTCGCTGGCATCGGAAGCGGCGCCATACGTTTTCATAGTAACTAGTATGGCCGCATCGGCCGTCGGCCGCGAGCCGCGCCCGTCAGACGCGTCGGCCGCTAGCATCGGAAGTCCACCTTTATAAAACTTAACATTGAAGATATAAATTCAAAATTCAAAATTATTTATTCAAAATTATATCATACGAGCATTTACCCGCGACTTCGTCCGCATAAATTATATACCAGATTTTAAGTCAGATTAAGCTATCAAACAAAAAAAGTTTCATCAAAATCGGTTCAGTAGTTTTTGCGTGATACTCGAACAAACAAACAGACAGACAAAAAATCCAAAAATTGGTTGGAATTTGATTTGGAATCAGGGACAGGTAAAAACCATGTCGTAATTTTTTTTATGTAAATATCTTCAATGTACAGACACACTTCTGTTACAGTTTTATAATAGTTTAGATATCTAAGCATATAGATAGCTTTTTGACGTCATTTTTTGACTCTACCACCGCGTCGGAAGGTGTTCCGTTGAGAGAAGATGCGGCCAGAAACTCTACAACACACATCTTTTAAACAAAATAAAATGTACAAAGTACAATTAAAATACAATATTGCATTACATAGTGTAAAATTGTCAAGACCAGACATTTTGGTCATTCAAATAATCATCGAGTTTATAGTAACCTTTTTTACAGAGGACTAACATAACTTATAAAAAAAATAGTTTGCTCTTCTACCCCATCTTTGTCCTGAGGACTGGATTCAGGTCAAGAGCAAACCCATCTTAAAAATTAAAAAAAATATACGATATGCTTTTTGGGTGTTCACAATTTTTTTCTGTCTGGTTGTTTGTTTGTTCGCATATCACGTGATACTACTGAACCGATTTCGATAAAACTTTTTTGTTTGATAGCTTATGATTAGACTTAAAATCTGGTATATCTTTTATCTCGCTTCGATGACGGGAACCCATGCGGACGAAGTCGGGGGTAAACTCTAGTTTTGTATAAATCCGATAGCAATACAATTTATGGCATCCGCAGTGACCCAATAAATTGAAAATACTACAATGTGACATTCTTGTTTTTGGAAATGTCGTTTAATTGGCTAGAAATAAAAAAAATGCGATTGAGGGCAGCACAATAGGCTCGGTAGGCTCTTAATGCTTTTGTACAATCTGAGCCTGTATCAGTCAATAACAAGTTTTCACCAGTAGTATTAAAATGATTTCATATTCTTAATCAGCGACCCCTAAAATCCCTAGATACAAATTTTCAGTCGGTTCGGTGAACTTTTAAATGCTGCGTTGGCGTTTGAAATTTCCATGGCAGCCATCTTGAAAATCGCAATTATGGTTTTTTTTTTCACCTCCAACCAAATCTGACCAGGGTCCTCTATGACATTTGTTCGAGGTCCATAACCCTATCTGTCCTCGTTTCCGCGGGCCGTTGACCTCATCCATCAGGAGTCGACCTTCCGAGGAAGTCAAAGTTTTCCCTGTATCACCAAGGCATCCATATGATGATCTCCAAGTGTCATTCTTGTACAGTAAGGGAAACCTGGAGATCAATTGTAGATATCTGGTCGAGCACTACCACTTTTCATAGATAGTAGATAAATAACCGGAAAATTGTTCACTTTCTCGGCCCTGTAGCCAGTGGCGCAGCGTGGGTTTCTGCCGCCCAGGGCAAAGACTGATTTTGCCGCCCCCTCACCTTACATGATTACATGTTGTTCTAATTTCTATTCTATGTCTCGTTGTATTCTTGTTTTTAAAATTGTTGTGAACTGTAATATTATGTGTGTGTTACTTTTGCAAATAAATTGTTTATCTATCTATCTACCTACACAAAAAATAACGGAGCGAGCGAAGCAAGCTCGAATTTTTTTTGCATATCGATTCGGGTTGTGGTCAGACATCTTTTGGTTTATCTATGCACAAATAGAAACTTAGAGCGAAAGAGCTTGACTTTTCTCGTCTATACGAATCGGTTAGAGCCAGAGATTTTATACGAAAAAAACATGTGCAAAGTAGCCTAAGTAAAAGCTAGGTATGGATCGAGCGAAGCATGTTCGAAATTTTATATGTCTTAGCAGCTGTGGTCAGAACTCTTTAGGATTATATTATGTGTAGACACAGTAATTAAAACAGAAACAGAGCGAGCGAAGCGAGCTCGACTTTTTCTGCTCTACGAATTAGTTATAGACAGAGCTCAATCAATCTATAATTTTCCCTAATTTGCCGCCCCTAGTAAAGTGCCGCACGGGGCATTTGCCCCCCCCCCCCCCTACCCCCCCCTCGCTACGCTACTGCCTGTAGCCCTCAAAAGTTAAGTCCTATGACTAAAATGCATAGGTACTTGTTTTGTAGGAAATTTTATCAGATTTAATAATTTGTACTTACAAAACTTTTCGAAATGATTTCGAGATGTAAGCAAGAAACCAAAAAACGGGATGGTTTTTCGACTGCTGCAAAGTTAGCACAGGTCTTTCGAAGCTGCAAACTTGGATATACGCTACTGGTAGTGGTCCTAACAAGATAATAAAACATCTGAATTAGACGTAGGTACCGATAGTTTGCGATTTTAGTGATTTCTAGTGTAAGATATGACTGGAGTACACCGCGGCTTCTTGTTAACTAAAAATAAAGTGTGTCATGTGTGTCGGTTGCAGGGGGAGGATGTCGGAGTATTCAACTAGTTCGCACAAAGCGGCGGACGCGCCCCCGCTGCGCATCCTGCTGCTATACGCGCGGGACGCGGCCGCGGAGCGCGTGGTCGCCGCGCTTCAGGCCGCGTTGGAGCTCGTCGCGCCGGGACAGGTACACTACAGCATTACATTACATTACATTACATTACATTACATTACATTACTATACACCAGGGAGTACTCTACTAGACTAGTGGCGGCGTATCCTGCTGCTGTACGCGCGCTATAAGGCTTTAACATTATACACATTTCAAACAGAATAGTCTATTTAGAAAACTTTGAAAAATATGTTTGTATTTTTAGTTTTTGTATGAGTAAGTTAATTTTTAAATTTCGATGGCTATTTTATTGTTCAAAATTCATTTACGTTGTATAATTTAATTAAAATGACTGCATTGGTATTAATATTATTAAGTTAAAAGTCTTCTGGGAGGTACAGTTTGGATTTTTTTGTTCTGAATTTTATTAAAATACGAGCTTTTACCCGCGACTTCCGTCCGTATATACCAGATTTTAAGTCAGATGATAAGCTATCAAACAAAAAAAGTTTCATCAAAATCGGTTTAGTAGTTTTTGCGTGATACTCGTATAAACAAACATCCAAACAAACAGACAGACAAAAAATAAAAAAATTGGTGATTTGGAATCGGGGACAGGTAAAAACCATGTCGTATTTTTTTTTTTAAATATCTTCAATATACAGACACATTCCTGTTACAGTTTTATAATAGTTTAGATATTTTCAGATAGTCTTTTTGTTACTAAATGGTACCGGTTACAATTTAAAAGTACTATTCATAATGACTCCCCACTCCTAACAAAACTCCATAAAATGGCAGAGTTAAATAAGTAACGTGAGTGTTGTGTGTGACGGGCGGCAGGTGTACGACGTGTTCTCGCCGGCGGTGACGTCGCTGGCGGGCGGGGCGGCGCACGCGTGGGTGGGCGCGGCGCTCAGAGACATGCGCGTGGTGCTGCTGCAGCTGCCCGCGCTGCGCCTGCTGCACGACCTGCAGCTGGACCGGGGCACGCCGAGATGTACGTACTGTACTGTTTGTTTTTTAATAGCTGTCTCGAGCAATGGACCTGCAATAACTGAACAACTGCAGAACGTAAAATTATTCATGCTTGATTTTCTTCAAAAATTTGCTTCCTTATTGTATTTAATATTTCTTCAAAAATATTGATTTCTTCTTAACTTCAATTCTTTATACTTGTTAATTTTCAAAACGAATTCTTCTTTCTTCAACAAAATTCTTCCTTCTTCTCAAAAAAACATATTCTTCCAATCTTCTCTCGTAAATTTTCGCATTTTCTTCAGTAATCATTTATCTTCAAATCTTCATTTTTCGCTCTTCAGTAGGTTATTTATTTTCTTTTTTCTTCAAACCAGTTACACAGCACTGCCAAAGGCAGCACTAGCAAGGTCGTCATGCAATGATGTGCGTTAGTTGTAGATCAATCAAACGATATGTTCTGTGTTACATTCATATTACTTATATACTAACTTATGGTTATGTGTGTGTGGGGGGGTTAGGCACACACTACAGTGCTGTCGGTGCCCACACATAACTACAACGTCGCATCGCATCGCTGATATCTACGATGCGCTGCATGCAGTAATCATACATAATTGTAATGGGAAACACAAAAGGGTCAAAATATTACCAAAAAATACACTTAAAATCTTAGCGTAGATCATGTACATTACATTAGTTTTTATTTCACTTCAATACATGCAGTATTTCCGAAGTTATGACGACGAGAAGTTTAAGCGCTTTTTAAAATTTCCGAGTTTACGCGCGCTCACGCTTTGACGTCACACCCCCGCTCAGCCCGCGACCGCGACACAGCACGGCGCTCAGTCCGGTGCATTTTGTTTCGTTTGTTCGTCAAAAATTAGTTTAATTTCGTTTATACCTAATAGTGTGCTTGTATATCAAGGAAATAATACTTTTACATTAATTTTATAACCGATTACACTAAAGTAAACCGTGTGGTATGTAGAATGGATGAAGGTTTTCAAAAAGGTCAGTCGGACAATCTGCCAAGTGTGGATAGTTTGATGGTGGCACAATATTTTATGAAGAATAAGGATTTTACGGCTGCCGAAATAATAATAATTAATAATAATTTCTTGGACAATGTCACACAAATTATCTAGTCACATTTAAAGTACCAGAATCTAGCCTGGACTTGTATTATGATGACTGGACAACGATATAGAATACATATTTACAGGGTGAAATTGATATCATTGGCATCCTTTTAAACTAAGAGTCTACCCATCAAACAAACAACTATCACTATGGGAGCAAACCAATCGGAGCAACTAAAAAATCTGCTGTCCCATACTAAACTGCAATGCCTACTCGACTCAAATGTATGCAACAGCTGATTTTTTTTTGCTTTGATCGGTTTGCTCCCATATTAAAAGTTGTTCAGTTTGATGGGTAGACTCTTAGTTTAAAAGGATGCCAATGATATCAATTTCACCCCGTAGATACAAACATCCATGACTCGGGTACAAATATTCATATTCATCATACAAATATCGGGATTCGAACCCGCGACCCTCGGCACAGCAGGCAGGTTCACTACCGACCGACTGTGCTACCGGGCTGTCAAATTCGCGGAATAAAGATGAAAAGGTGTGTATGTTTTATGTAAGCATTACCTACTGTCGGGTAGGTATTTGTTCAAGCTTAAACCTTCCTTAAAGTGTGTCTGTGTGTGTTTTATTTAGGACCTACATTATGGACAACGATTTAAAAAATCTAGGTAGGTACTCGCAATCGCAATCCACATCTTGGCCTCAATCGCCCTAAGTTTGAACGATACTACCAAAACAAAACCACAACCAAAAACGTTACGTTATGCACAATTCGTATCGCGCAAACTATATTAACGGTAACGAGGTGTATGGAGGTGTATGAAGACGTGTATGGAGAGGTGTATAGAGAGGTGTATGGAGAGGTGTATGGAGAGGTGTATGGAGGTGTATGGAGGTGTATGGAGAGGTGTATGGAGGTGTATGAAGACGTGTATGGAGAGGTGTATAGAGAGGTGTATGGAGAGGTGTATGGAGAGGTGTATGGTGGTGTATGGAGAGTTGTATGGAGAGGTGTATGGAGGTGTATGGAGAGGTGTATGGAGAGGTGTATGGAGAGGTGTATGGAGGTGTATGGAGAGGTGTATGGAGAGGTGTATGGAGAGGTATGGAGAGGTGTATGGAGAGGTGTATGGAGGTGTATGGAGAGGTGTATGGAGGTGTATGGAGAGGTGTATGGAGCTATGGAGAGGTGTATAGAGGTGTATGGAGGTGTATGGAGCTATGGAGAGGTGTATAGATAGAGGTGTATGGAGAGGTGTATGGAGGTGTATGGAGAGGTGTATGGAGCTATGGAGAGGTGTATGGAGGTGTATGGAGAGGTGTATGGAGCTATGGAGAGGTGTATGGAGCTATGGAGAGGTGAATGGAGGTGCACGCACAATCGATCGTTTGGGTTTTGCTTTGGTAACGTCAACGATTTAACCGTTCAGAATAAAATAGCGCGATAGCATTTTTACATCAGCTAAACCAAATCTAAACCAAAACTAAACCAAAGTCATAAACGTTCCGTCCGAACGGTAAAACCGTATAAAACAGCGCAATCGAGGCCCTTGCTCGTACGAGGTTGTTGTTGTTGATGATTATTTGTGTTTTATTAGTTTAAAAACATCGAAATGGTCTTCACAGCAGTGCGCTTTAGTTTTAGGCCCTATTGCGACTACTCTTTTTATAACCGTCATCCACTTCTTTCTCATTTTTGGGTCCTCAGGCACATAAAAAAAGAGTTTATCGGGTGTTTTCACAGTTGAATTGAAACACTGAGGCACAATACAATACTTTTTTTCCATTTTCACTGAAGAGAACTCGATGTTTACTGCACAGCAGCGAGTGTACGAGAGCGCGACTGACGAATGACCGGGGGTGTGACGTCATCGGCTAGTGGGCGCCCGCCCGCGTTTTTAAAAACCTTCGTCCAGAAATACGCAATTTGATCGTTAATATCTCAGCCATTTTTGAAGATATAAAAAAAGTAAAAACACAGTTTTTTTCGTAATTTTTTGAAGATTTATTTGACATGTAAAGTGAAAAACGTTTGTCAGACCCATTGTCGCCAAGTCGTCAGGCGCGAGCGGCCGCGCGCTATCGCCACGTAGTTTATTACGCAAAGTTTTACTGCTCTGTACAAAACTTAGACAACTTAATAGAGACGAGTTACGCGTGTCATTCTACTAAGAAACATTTCTGCCACTTTTTGCGGGGGGGCGAGGTAACATGAAATCCGCAACTTTGGATTTTATTCCCCATAAGTTAAGATTCTAATTTTGAATGTTAAATATCATGAAAAGTAGTCTATGTGAACCCCAAACGATCTAAGTTCAAAATTATTGTTTCGCTATTATAGGCTGTCTCGTTTAGTGATAAGGTATAAAATTGGGTGTAAATGCACAAAATCAATTGTTCTTATACCGTGACAGAGGGGAAATGTCTCGCAACTCGCAAGGCGAATCCCTATATAAATTGTCTAAGATGGAGGCGACATCGGCAGAGTGTGATTAGATTATAATGTGCCGTGTCGTGTATTGCAGTGCGCGAGCCTCTGCTGGCGCGCTCGGTGCGGCGCGCGCCCGTGTTCGGGGACACGCTGCTGCAGTACGCGCTGCGAGGCCTCGCCGACACACACGCGACACACCCGGACCCCTACCGACACTACTACCTCGCCACGTGAGTCACTACCACTACCACTATCAGCTGCTGCAGTACGCGCCTCGCCGACACCCACGCGACACACCCGGACCCCTACCGACACTACTACCTCGCCACGTGAGTCACTACCACTACCACTATCAGCTGCTGCAGTACGCGCCTCGCCGACACACACGCGACACACCCGGACCCCTACCGACACTACTACCTCGCCACGTGAGTCACTAGCACTACCACTATCAGCTGCTGCAGTACGCGCCTCGCCGACACACACGCGACACACCCGGACCCCTACCGACACTACTACCTCGCCACGTGAGTCACTAGCACTACCACTATCAGCTGCTGCAGTACGCGCCTCGCCGACACACACGCGACACACCCGGACCCCTACCGACACTACTACCTCGCCACGTGAGTCACTAGCACTACCACTATCAGCTGCTGCAGTACGCGCCTCGCCGACACACACGCGACACACCCGGACCCCTACCGACACTACTACCTCGCCACGTGAGTCACTAGCACTACCACTATCAGCTGCTGCAGTACGCGCCTCGCCGACACACACGCGACACACCCGGACCCCTACCGACACTACTACCTCGCCACGTGAGTCACTACCACTACCACTATCAGCTGCTGCAGTACGCGCCTCGCCGACACACACGCGACACACCCGGACCCCTACCGACACTACTACCTCGCCACGTGAGTCACTAGCACTACCACTATCAGCTGCTGCAGTACGCGCCTCGCCGACACACACGCGACACACCCGGACCCCTACCGACACTACTACCTCGCCACGTGAGTCACTAGCACTACCACTATCAGCTGCTGCAGTACGCGCCTCGCCGACACACACGCGACACACCCGGACCCCTACCGACACTACTACCTCGCCACGTGAGTCACTACCACTACCACTATCAGCTGCTGCAGTACGCGCCTCGCCGACACACACGCGACACACCCGGACCCCTACCGACACTACTACCTCGCCACGTGAGTCACTAGCACTACCACTATCAGCTGCTGCAGTACGCGCCTCGCCGACACACACGCGACACACCCGGACCCCTACCGACACTACTACCTCGCCACGTGAGTCACTAGCACTACCACTATCAGCTGCTGCAGTACGCGCCTCGCCGACACACACGCGACACACCCGGACCCCTACCGACACTACTACCTCGCCACGTGAGTCACTAGCACTACCACTATCAGCTGCTGCAGTACGCGCTGCGAGGCCTCGCCGACACACACGCGACACACCCGGACCCCTACCGACACTACTACCTCGCCACGTGAGTCACTAGCACTACCACTATCAGCTGCTGCAGTACGCGCTGCGAGGCCTCGCCGACACACACGCGACACACCCGGACCCCTACCGACACTACTACCTCGCCACGTGAGTCACTAGCACTACCACTATCAGCTGCTGCAGTACGCGCCTCGCCGACACACACGCGACACACCCGGACCCCTACCGACACTACTACCTCGCCACGTGAGTCACTAGCACTACCACTATCAGCTGCTGCAGTACGCGCCTCGCCGACACCCACGCGACACACCCGGACCCCTACCGACACTACTACCTCGCCACGTGAGTCACTAGCACTACCACTATCAGCTGCTGCAGTACGCGCCTCGCCGACACACACGCGACACACCCGGACCCCTACCGACACTACTACCTCGCCACGTGAGTCACTAGCACTACCACTATCAGCTGCTGCAGTACGCGCCTCGCCGACACACACGCGACACACCCGGACCCCTACCGACACTACTACCTCGCCACGTGAGTCACTAGCACTACCACTATCAGCTGCTGCAGTACGCGCCTCGCCGACACACACGCGACACACCCGGACCCCTACCGACACTACTACCTCGCCACGTGAGTCACTAGCACTACCACTATCAGCTGCTGCAGTACGCGCCTCGCCGACACACACGCGACACACCCGGACCCCTACCGACACTACTACCTCGCCACGTGAGTCACTAGCACTACCACTATCAGCTGCTGCAGTACGCGCCTCGCCGACACACACGCGACACACCCGGACCCCTACCGACACTACTACCTCGCCACGTGAGTCACTAGCACTACCACTATCAGCTGCTGCAGTACGCGCCTCGCCGACACCCACGCGACACACCCGGACCCCTACCGACACTACTACCTCGCCACGTGAGTCACTAGCACTACCACTATCAGCTGCTGCAGTACGCGCCTCGCCGACACACACGCGACACACCCGGACCCCTACCGACACTACTACCTCGCCACGTGAGTCACTAGCACTACCACTATCAGCTGCTGCAGTACGCGCCTCGCCGACACACACGCGACACACCCGGACCCCTACCGACACTACTACCTCGCCACGTGAGTCACTAGCACTACCACTATCAGCTGCTGCAGTACGCGCCTCGCCGACACCCACGCGACACACCCGGACCCCTACCGACACTACTACCTCGCCACGTGAGTCACTAGCACTACCACTATCAGCTGCTGCAGTACGCGCCTCGCCGACACACACGCGACACACCCGGACCCCTACCGACACTACTACCTCGCCACGTGAGTCACTAGCACTACCACTATCAGCTGCTGCAGTACGCGCCTCGCCGACACACACGCGACACACCCGGACCCCTACCGACACTACTACCTCGCCACGTGAGTCACTAGCACTACCACTATCAGCTGCTGCAGTACGCGCCTCGCCGACACCCACGCGACACACCCGGACCCCTACCGACACTACTACCTCGCCACGTGAGTCACTAGCACTACCACTATCAGCTGCTGCAGTACGCGCCTCGCCGACACACACGCGACACACCCGGACCCCTACCGACACTACTACCTCGCCACGTGAGTCACTAGCACTACCACTATCAGCTGCTGCAGTACGCGCCTCGCCGACACACACGCGACACACCCGGACCCCTACCGACACTACTACCTCGCCACGTGAGTCACTAGCACTACCACTATCAGCTGCTGCAGTACGCGCCTCGCCGACACCCACGCGACACACCCGGACCCCTACCGACACTACTACCTCGCCACGTGAGTCACTAGCACTACCACTATCAGCTGCTGCAGTACGCGCCTCGCCGACACACACGCGACACACCCGGACCCCTACCGACACTACTACCTCGCCACGTGAGTCACTAGCACTACCACTATCAGCTGCTGCAGTACGCGCCTCGCCGACACACACGCGACACACCCGGACCCCTACCGACACTACTACCTCGCCACGTGAGTCACTAGCACTACCACTATCAGCTGCTGCAGTACGCGCCTCGCCGACACACACGCGACACACCCGGACCCCTACCGACACTACTACCTCGCCACGTGAGTCACTAGCACTACCACTATCAGCTGCTGCAGTACGCGCCTCGCCGACACACACGCGACACACCCGGACCCCTACCGACACTACTACCTCGCCACGTGAGTCACTAGCACTACCACTATCAGCTGCTGCAGTACGCGCCTCGCCGACACCCACGCGACACACCCGGACCCCTACCGACACTACTACCTCGCCACGTGAGTCACTAGCACTACCACTATCAGCTGCTGCAGTACGCGCCTCGCCGACACACACGCGACACACCCGGACCCCTACCGACACTACTACCTCGCCACGTGAGTCACTAGCACTACCACTATCAGCTGCTGCAGTACGCGCCTCGCCGACACACACGCGACACACCCGGACCCCTACCGACACTACTACCTCGCCACGTGAGTCACTAGCACTACCACTATCAGCTGCTGCAGTACGCGCCTCGCCGACACACACGCGACACACCCGGACCCCTACCGACACTACTACCTCGCCACGTGAGTCACTAGCACTACCACTATCAGCTGCTGCAGTACGCGCCTCGCCGACACCCACGCGACACACCCGGACCCCTACCGACACTACTACCTCGCCACGTGAGTCACTAGCACTACCACTATCAGCTGCTGCAGTACGCGCCTCGCCGACACACACGCGACACACCCGGACCCCTACCGACACTACTACCTCGCCACGTGAGTCACTAGCACTACCACTATCAGCTGCTGCAGTACGCGCCTCGCCGACACACACGCGACACACCCGGACCCCTACCGACACTACTACCTCGCCACGTGAGTCACTAGCACTACCACTATCAGCTGCTGCAGTACGCGCCTCGCCGACACACACGCGACACACCCGGACCCCTACCGACACTACTACCTCGCCACGTGAGTCACTAGCACTACCACTATCAGCTGCTGCAGTACGCGCCTCGCCGACACACACGCGACACACCCGGACCCCTACCGACACTACTACCTCGCCACGTGAGTCACTAGCACTACCACTATCAGCTGCTGCAGTACGCGCCTCGCCGACACACACGCGACACACCCGGACCCCTACCGACACTACTACCTCGCCACGTGAGTCACTAGCACTACCACTATCAGCTGCTGCAGTACGCGCCTCGCCGACACACACGCGACACACCCGGACCCCTACCGACACTACTACCTCGCCACGTGAGTCACTAGCACTACCACTATCAGCTGCTGCAGTACGCGCCTCGCCGACACACACGCGACACACCCGGACCCCTACCGACACTACTACCTCACCACGTGAGTCACTAGCACTACCACTATCAGCTGCTGCAGTACGCGCCTCGCCGACACCCACGCGACACACCCGGACCCCTACCGACACTACTACCTCGCCACGTGAGTCACTAGCACTACCACTATCAGCTGCTGCAGTACGCGCCTCGCCGACACCCACGCGACACACCCGGACCCCTACCGACACTACTACCTCGCCACGTGAGTCACTAGCACTACCACTATCAGCTGCTGCAGTACGCGCCTCGCCGACACACACGCGACACACCCGGACCCCTACCGACACTACTACCTCGCCACGTGAGTCACTAGCACTACCACTATCAGCTGCTGCAGTACGCGCCTCGCCGACACACCCGGACCCCTACCGACACTACTACCTCACCACGTGAGTCACTAGCACTACCACTATCAGCTGCTGCAGTACGCGCCTCGCCGACACCCACGCGACACACCCGGACCCCTACCGACACTACTACCTCGCCACGTGAGTCACTAGCACTACCACTATCAGCTGCTGCAGTACGCGCCTCGCCGACACCCACGCGACACACCCGGACCCCTACCGACACTACTACCTCGCCACGTGAGTCACTAGCACTACCACTATCAGCTGCTGCAGTACGCGCCTCGCCGACACACACGCGACACACCCGGACCCCTACCGACACTACTACCTCGCCACGTGAGTCACTAGCACTACCACTATCAGCTGCTGCAGTACGCGCCTCGCCGACACACCCGGACCCCTACCGACACTACTACCTCACCACGTGAGTCACTAGCACTACCACTATCAGCTGCTGCAGTACGCGCCTCGCCGACACCCACGCGACACACCCGGACCCCTACCGACACTACTACCTCGCCACGTGAGTCACTAGCACTACCACTATCAGCTGCTGCAGTACGCGCCTCGCCGACACCCACGCGACACACCCGGACCCCTACCGACACTACTACCTCGCCACGTGAGTCACTAGCACTACCACTATCAGCTGCTGCAGTACGCGCCTCGCCGACACCCACGCGACACACCCGGACCCCTACCGACACTACTACCTCGCCACGTGAGTCACTAGCACTACCACTATCAGCTGCTGCAGTACGCGCCTCGCCGACACACCCGGACCCCTACCGACACTACTACCTCGCCACGTGAGTCACTAGCACTACCACTATCAGCTGCTGCAGTACGCGCCTCGCCGACACCCACGCGACACACCCGGACCCCTACCGACACTACTACCTCGCCACGTGAGTCACTAGCACTACCACTATCAGCTGCTGCAGTACGCGCCTCGCCGACACCCACGCGACACACCCGGACCCCTACCGACACTACTACCTCGCCACGTGAGTCACTAGCACTACCACTATCAGCTGCTGCAGTACGCGCCTCGCCGACACACACGCGACACACCCGGACCCCTACCGACACTACTACCTCGCCACGTGAGTCACTAGCACTACCACTATCAGCTGCTGCAGTACGCGCCTCGCCGACACCCACGCGACACACCCGGACCCCTACCGACACTACTACCTCGCCACGTGAGTCACTAGCACTACCACTATCAGCTGCTGCAGTACGCGCCTCGCCGACACACACGCGACACACCCGGACCCCTACCGACACTACTACCTCGCCACGTGAGTCACTAGCACTACCACTATCAGCTGCTGCAGTACGCGCCTCGCCGACACACACGCGACACACCCGGACCCCTACCGACACTACTACCTCGCCACGTGAGTCACTAGCACTACCACTATCAGCTGCTGCAGTACGCGCCTCGCCGACACACACGCGACACACCCGGACCCCTACCGACACTACTACCTCGCCACGTGAGTCACTAGCACTACCACTATCAGCTGCTGCAGTAAGCGCCTCGCCGACACACACGCGACACACCCGGACCCCTACCGACACTACTACCTCGCCACGTGAGTCACTAGCACTACCACTATCAGCTGCTGCAGTAAGCGCCTCGCCGACACACACGCGACACACCCGGACCCCTACCGACACTACTACCTCGCCACGTGAGTCACTAGCACTACCACTATCAGCTGCTGCAGTACGCGCCTCGCCGACACCCACGCGACACACCCGGACCCCTACCGACACTACTACCTCGCCACGTGAGTCACTAGCACTACCACTATCAGCTGCTGCAGTACGCGCCTCGCCGACACACACGCGACACACCCGGACCCCTACCGACACTACTACCTCGCCACGTGAGTCACTAGCACTACCACTATCAGCTGCTGCAGTAAGCGCCTCGCCGACACACACGCGACACACCCGGACCCCTACCGACACTACTACCTCGCCACGTGAGTCACTAGCACTACCACTATCAGCTGCTGCAGTAAGCGCCTCGCCGACACACACGCGACACACCCGGACCCCTACCGACACTACTACCTCGCCACGTGAGTCACTAGCACTACCACTATCAGCTGCTGCAGTACGCGCCTCGCCGACACCCACGCGACACACCCGGACCCCTACCGACACTACTACCTCGCCACGTGAGTCACTAGCACTACCACTATCAGCTGCTGCAGTACGCGCCTCGCCGACACACACGCGACACACCCGGACCCCTACCGACACTACTACCTCGCCACGTGAGTCACTAGCACTACCACTATCAGCTGCTGCAGTACGCGCCTCGCCGACACACACGCGACACACCCGGACCCCTACCGACACTACTACCTCGCCACGTGAGTCACTAGCACTACCACTATCAGCTGCTGCAGTACGCGCCTCGCCGACACCCACGCGACACACCCGGACCCCTACCGACACTACTACCTCGCCACGTGAGTCACTAGCACTACCACTATCAGCTGCTGCAGTACGCGCCTCGCCGACACACACGCGACACACCCGGACCCCTACCGACACTACTACCTCGCCACGTGAGTCACTAGCACTACCACTATCAGCTGCTGCAGTACGCGCCTCGCCGACACACACGCGACACACCCGGACCCCTACCGACACTACTACCTCGCCACGTGAGTCACTAGCACTACCACTATCAGCTGCTGCAGTACGCGCCTCGCCGACACACACGCGACACACCCGGACCCCTACCGACACTACTACCTCGCCACGTGAGTCACTAGCACTACCACTATCAGCTGCTGCAGTACGCGCCTCGCCGACACACACGCGACACACCCGGACCCCTACCGACACTACTACCTCGCCACGTGAGTCACTAGCACTACCACTATCAGCTGCTGCAGTACGCGCCTCGCCGACACACACGCGACACACCCGGACCCCTACCGACACTACTACCTCGCCACGTGAGTCACTAGCACTACCACTATCAGCTGCTGCAGTACGCGCCTCGCCGACACACACGCGACACACCCGGACCCCTACCGACACTACTACCTCGCCACGTGAGTCACTAGCACTACCACTATCAGCTGCTGCAGTACGCGCCTCGCCGACACACACGCGACACACCCGGACCCCTACCGACACTACTACCTCGCCACGTGAGTCACTAGCACTACCACTATCAGCTGCTGCAGTACGCGCCTCGCCGACACCCACGCGACACACCCGGACCCCTACCGACACTACTACCTCGCCACGTGAGTCACTAGCACTACCACTATCAGCTGCTGCAGTACGCGCCTCGCCGACACACACGCGACACACCCGGACCCCTACCGACACTACTACCTCGCCACGTGAGTCACTAGCACTACCACTATCAGCTGCTGCAGTACGCGCTGCGAGGCCTCGCCGACACACACGCGACACACCCGGACCCCTACCGACACTACTACCTCGCCACGTGAGTCACTAGCACTACCACTATCAGCTGCTGCAGTACGCGCCTCGCCGACACACACGCGACACACCCGGACCCCTACCGACACTACTACCTCGCCACGTGAGTCACTAGCACTACCACTATCAGCTGCTGCAGTACGCGCCTCGCCGACACCCACGCGACACACCCGGACCCCTACCGACACTACTACCTCGCCACGTGAGTCACTAGCACTACCACTATCAGCTGCTGCAGTACGCGCCTCGCCGACACCCACGCGACACACCCGGACCCCTACCGACACTACTACCTCGCCACGTGAGTCACTAGCACTACCACTATCAGCTGCTGCAGTACGCGCCTCGCCGACACCCACGCGACACACCCGGACCCCTACCGACACTACTACCTCGCCACGTGAGTCACTAGCACTACCACTATCAGCTGCTGCAGTAAGCGCCTCGCCGACACACACGCGACACACCCGGACCCCTACCGACACTACTACCTCGCCACGTGAGTCACTAGCACTACCACTATCAGCTGCTGCAGTAAGCGCCTCGCCGACACACACGCGACACACCCGGACCCCTACCGACACTACTACCTCGCCACGTGAGTCACTAGCACTACCACTATCAGCTGCTGCAGTAAGCGCCTCGCCGACACACACGCGACACACCCGGACCCCTACCGACACTACTACCTCGCCACGTGAGTCACTAGCACTACCACTATCAGCTGCTGCAGTACGCGCCTCGCCGACACACACGCGACACACCCGGACCCCTACCGACACTACTACCTCGCCACGTGAGTCACTAGCACTACCACTATCAGCTGCTGCAGTAAGCGCCTCGCCGACACACACGCGACACACCCGGACCCCTACCGACACTACTACCTCGCCACGTGAGTCACTAGCACTACCACTAGCTGTATACACAGACACACCAGTCGCCGGCCCGCCGATAATGTCACCGTGTACCCCGCGCGGGTGCACGTCGCCGGTAAGGTCATCCACATTACACCTATTAAGGGGCCATAGGTTCAAACGAATATTTTCTATGAGAAACGCAATTGCCCAGCCCTCCGAAAAGTGCGTGCGTGTGCCGTATTTTCAATTAAAAAGAGTTAACAAAAGTAATTTTTTTATGATTTCACTAGATAAACTAATACTGAATATGTGAGTATAAATACCAAAAATCTGAAACTATTTTAATTTCTTCTCAGGTGAGAAGAATGTTTAAAAATACATGAAAATACGTCATCTTCGTCACGATTTTCTATCGAGCGAAGTAATTCCAATCGTGTATTCAATATATCATTTCACTAGATAAACTATCTAAGAATACTGAGGTATAATTTTGGTTTCGGTAAATTGTATAAATCTAGTCGAAACATAAAAAATTTAAGATGTCTCCAAGGCGTTTTGTCCTACCATATCGTTCGCCGCTGAACTCCCAACGAACACATTGCAGACTATCGGAGCTGCCGGAAGATCTGTTCCCGTACGTGACTCCGTTCCGCCGCTACGAGCTGCCGGCCGCGACGGAGGTGCTGCTGCGCGACCTGGCCGACCTGACCGACGCGGCCGACCCGACCGACCCGACCGACCCGACCGACCCGACCGACCCGACCGACCCGACCGACGCGTCGGTCCTCGTGCCCGACCGCCTCGCGCAGGACATGGCCGCCGCCGCGAGGGACCTCGCCGCGTTCGTGCGGGCCAACTCCAACTATATGGACGACGAGCTCATTATGCTCGATTGATATGTGACGCTTGGAAGGTTAGCTTTTTTGTGTTGTTTTGAGATCGCAGGAAAAAATTAAAGGTTTATTATGACGTTCATTGTCAAACTTCGGGACCGATCTGATTTTGTTGTCAATTTCGTCCAAATACGTAGATTTTTAACTTAGAATTTTATTACTTTTTTAGATTTTATCCGATCGGGTTGCTACTAATGTCTGAATTTGTGAAGTATCTTTGATACGGTAGAAAATAGACCTATGTTGAGACGTGGCGTCTTCGTGAAGAAGAAGCCTGCTGTAAGAATGTGATTAGGTTATACTCTGCGAACAGTTGACTGAATTAAGTATCAAAAATACTAAAGATGTTTTTGCATTTTCTGTTGTAAAAGTTTTTCAGTTTGATAAGTGGAATCACGGTTTGATATCGATAAACGGTATACATAAATTTTTTAATGAGGACAAATTAATTTGAAGAAAGTTCTACTGTCAAAAAAGATTAAGTCTAAACGTCGTTACTGTTTTTTTTAAACAAATCTGAATAGTCGTAAGGTTTAAATGTAAATATTGGTGTAAATATTTTGTAAGATCCCTAGTTAGTTGTAGTTGTTGACACCAGTGAATTGAAGCATTTTTAGCGTTGTTTACGAAGTCATTAAAATATAACTTGAATACTTTGCTTTTGAAAAGTCGTCGATAATAAACCAATATCTATAACATCACAGTAAACGCGCAAATCGTCAATAGTCTGACTCAAAATGCTCATTGTTTATATTATCTGTTCTACAAAAAATATATAATTATAATAATTATACATAAGAATAAAATTATAATTATTAATTAATAAAATACCACCGGATGAGATCTTAAAATGCGAGCCAATGCGTAAGTAGGAAAGATAGTTTTTTGTCATTTATATTCGTATTGATTAATTTAATTCTGTACATTTTGTACTGAGAATATTAATTCAATACTTTTCTCTAAAGAACGGATTTCCATAAATCTTGTCAGGAACAATATTTGCCGTATTTTCGTCCTTATTATGTCGTTTTCTCTCGCTCTGTTACGCGCTAAGTTCCCAAGTGCTTAGCTGAGACTTTGCTATGCCACGCTGCTATACATATATGCCAGGCTGTCATGTGAGAACCATAGTATATTCTCAATAAGATGTTTCGTTTTATGTCATTTAATTCGTCACGAAACCCATGTTATAAATATTTTATCTATAAAATGTATAAGTACCTATACTACCATTTAATGTTATTTGATATTATGATATGTAGACGTATGTGTGCAGGAACAAGTACAAATCTAGTTGTATTGATATTAACATATTCATGTATACGTAATTATGCACAAATATTTATCGTTGTTGTTTCTGTTTAGTACTGCAGTTGTTGTAAATATCGTATAATAGTTAAGCGTAGTTTAGTTTGTAAATATAGAAAAGTAGCTGGATTGTCACAACACACGTAGATCTTCTTTATTTAGGTTCATAATGTCCCTTTACCAAAATCGTTTCTAAAAAGTTCGATTACCAAAATAACCCTTTCCCAGAATCTGAAGACCCTCAATTAACTTCTTGCAACATTTAAAATCACAGAATGTGAAATTGTATAAAAAATTGCCAATCTTTATAATTTTTGTGATTATTATAATGTCAGAATGAAACGCATAATAAACTTATTTGATTAGTTCGGTTTTTGACTGCACAATATTTAAAAAATGGAAAAAACGCTCTTTCAGAAAAGGGTCATTTTGGGAAAGGATCATTCATTATAAATCTAAACGGATTAAGAACAGGATCGGCCCTAATAATTACACTTTCAAGTAAGGGACGTTGCTATTGTGTTCTTGGTTTTAGCCCACCCTTTTCTTTATGTGCGCGTGTGGATTTGTTAACATCGTGACAGATTTCAGATGAAATAGAAGTCATTGGTTTTATTTATACGTAACATTAAACAAAAATTGCACAAACAAAACGTCGCAAATTCTGAACAAAATAGTGACTATGAAAAGCGTATTTGTGTTCTACTAATAGATACTCTTTCTTATACTGTGGTTCTACTATATTCTTTGAAAGAACGTTATTTAAAATGTTCATAGTTCCTAGATACGTAGACAAAATCGCGTTAGTCTAATCGCGCCCGCTATTTATAAGAAAGAGTAAGGCTAGATGAGATTCTTACTACTTTAAAAAATGATTGTATTGTACTCATGATACTGAACAACTTTCTCCAAGGGACTTTATCGAAATTTGCGAAAGCTGTTCATACAAACTGTACGATCAGCTGAATGCATTTAGTCCAAAATTTGTTTGCTTATTTCCCTAAGGTTCCTTGGGGAATCTTGTTAAGTAACTGAAGTAGTGATGGTGTCTACACTTACACCTAGTATATAAAAATTGTTTACATGTGTTATGTGATAAAGGAGGAAAAATCGTGTAGTTGATCCTCGTGATTCAGTCTCCGATAAGATCGTTCTCGTCATTTAATATAAAATCCTTTTGACCGCCACACTTGCGCAGCTAGCGTTGCCAGGCGGCCGGATAAAGTCGGACACAGTTAGGCTTTTTGGATGTGTGTCTGGGCAAATTAGACGGTGTCCGGCTTTTGGTAGGCTTTGTACATTTGACCAGTACACTACTGGTCAAATAGAGTTTACTCCATTGAGTCTTTAAAGCAGGTATCTGGCAACCAAAAATATTAATTACTAGCGGCCCGTTCCGGCTTCGCACGGGTGGACGTCTAATCTTTTCTAGCAATAAATATAGCCTATGTTACTCAGGGTGAATGCAGCTTTCTAATGGTGAAAGAATTTTTTAAATCGGCCCAGTACTTTTTGAGCCTATTCATTACAAACATACAAACATACAAAAATAGGTACAAATCTTTCCTCTTTATAATATTAGTGTAGATTTTTCTGTCTTGTAAAATTTTATTATTTCATTCTAATTTAAGAAGATTTTATGGTAAATGATCAAAAAAGCCTTGTTTTGCATAAAAATGTTTTCTCGTATTAATTAATACTAAGACAAAAAATCCTCAATAATTAAGGGTGGGTGGTCTGTCCTGCCAATTTGGTTTAAGACCTGGCAACCCTATGCGCAGCCATGACCTACCCGGGGCTACGTCATCATTAGATCATTGTAAAATTACACATACACTTCGGATACATTATAAAAATATACCTACAGTATAGAAGAAGGCTCAGACGGTAATTAGGGATTATCCTGCAGTCAATTAAAAGGAAAATGGTGATGAAATTTATGGGTTGGGTTTTGGGTTGAATCTTTGGGAAATTTTATTTTTATCCACCTTTTATTCTAACATTACCTTCATTACTTAATAAACTGATAACTTTATAAGTTATCAGTACGTGAAAAAGTTAATTAAATGATTCAGATATTGATTTGTGGCGATCAAAAAGTAATAACTTGAAGACGTGAATTTATTGAATCGTGTTTCTAAGTTAGAGAATATTAAAATTTAGTGAGTTGGTGGCCTTATTAAGCGATTATTCAGTACTAAAATCTGATAGTGTGCGCTAAGTCATGCTTGTTATATATTAGATCGTAGAAGCGTCAAGTCGAGTCGGTCGGATGACCAAACTAATGTGTGATGTAAATAACAAACATAACATATAGAATGATCAAATTTGTATTATATCGCGGGACAGGGGATACCTCGGTCACAGAAACTTTGAAATTAGATTGAAAATTAAAAGAATACATATATTTTTTTCAATAGAAGATAAACTTGTATTATCTTTAAGTCCTGTCAGATTTTTAAAAACCTCGTGATAACTAAAACCATATTTTTTTAAAGTAGAGGATAAATTATTTAAATAATCAGGTTTCGCAAAACCTCGTGATTGAATGTAGCACTAATCTTGTCGTAGGAAAAAACAAAGCTTGCGTTTTCAAGATAAAATCGCCATCGCATCGGATTCTCGTCTGCAATTTCCCCCCTACGGAGGATTTCTAGGGAGGGTTACTTAATTGGCATAATTCCACAAACTAGAAAATAATATCTTCATACGTCTATATGAATGTCAATATGCTTTCAGTTTGATACCTACTACTTTGATTAATGTTTTAGATTCTGTTATAAATTGTAAAATTATTATTACTTTACACAATGTTTTTATAAATCTGGTTTGGCTTTATCCATGGCATTCGTTGTCTTGTCCTTTTTATTATAACGTTATTTACTTCTTTCTTACATCAATCTGACTTTTATATCTATGTTTTCTATACAACTACATATTATACATCTACACTACAATGTAATTTATCTAGCTACGTACATATAACATTTTACATATTACCTCCCTTAGAATAAAAGTTAAATTAATATACGCTAACACGCTATTTTTTTTATTCGTCTGCCATAGGCAGTCCAGTTAATGTATCAATTGCCTACGAAGCATACTTAAAGCGAAAACGTAAACATAAAAGAGAATTTTTTTTTTTTTTTATTATATTTTACTTCACAAAAATTCAACTGTACCCTCTGCGCTAAAACGACACTACATGTAGTGTGGACTGGATGATCGTTGTAGAAGTAAAAAAAAGAAAAAATAATATTAAAAGAATAAAAAAAGCTGCAGCTGAATTTGCGGTAGTAAATAATTTTTTTTTTATAAAGTAGATTTTTTAGGTTTAGTTTTTCGTATGCATTAAAGCAGACGAATAAAAAAACAGCGTCAAAAACAGAACAGACAAGTGCCAAAAGTAAATATCAATGGAACTAAATCGTTGAAAGATCCGTGTTTTTGTTCTATGATAAAATAACACAATATAAACTGCAAAGTCTTCAATAAAAAATTTTTTAACGAGATCCGACCAAAACGGGAACTTTTGCATAAAGTAATGGGGACTTCTGTTTGGAACTAAAATTATTATATGTTTTATGACGAGTTTTAGGTACAAGTGTACTAATACTAAAAGTATTAAGGCTGCGCCGAGCCTATTGTGCTGCCCCCAATCGTATTTTTTTATTTCTTAACAATTAAACAACATTTCCAAAAAACAAGAATGTGACATTGTAGTCCTTGAAGCCTGTAGGCTTTGAATTTATCGAAACATTACGGATTAATACGTTTTATTCTTGTAGCTATTATCGTTAAAGATAATAACTACAAACACTATAAACAGAAATCCGCAGTGACCCGATAAATTGAAAATCAGCAGCGACTACAATGTGACATTCTTGTCTTTTGGAAATATTGTTTAATTTTCAAGAAATATATAAAAAAAATACGATTGGGGGCAGCACAATAGGCTCGGCGCAGCCTTAACTAACAACCCAGTTTGCATTATTAATTGATGTGTTTTTAGGATGAAATCAGGGAGGCGCATTATTAGGGCAAAAGGTGCGGCAAAAATCTATTTAGTTTTACTAGCACAATAACCACTGTTATAAAAATAAATGCATGAACCGTATCTAAAAAATATCTTGGATATCGTTGAAAGAATAATCGCAACCTTTGATTAATTATATGCCAAGATAGAGCCTCACGCTTCTAATACTAGGTAAAACAAATGGGCCACCCTTCTTAAGTTGGTGTGCGTGAGACGTCATACAACTTATGTCTGTGTGCATACATAGTGATAGGGTTTATACTTGGGTGGTATTTTTTTCGACGCGTTCGTAGCTTCGACTGTCTATCTTGACATATAACGTATCAAAGGTCGCAACCAAGAAAATTTAGCATAAATAAAAAAAATAAGGTAAATGGATTACAGACGGGTAAGAACCCCGTTTTAATTATTTTAGTTCCTGATACAAGACCCCAATACTTTTAGAAAAACTATTTTTGCCATTTTTGTCCAATGACTAGTTAATTATAATAAATAATATTTTTATAAAATGGGGTTCGGGTACTTATAGTTAAGGTTTTAGCGTGTAAGTATGTGTGCCTGAGGTGCATATTGTTTTGTTATCGTTGAATACATGTCCCGATGCGTTCGTATTCGTTTGTTTGTCATTTTAATTTGTATTTACACTCGCGCCGCTACATTTTCCTTTTTGCGGTAACTGATACCTCAATGTCCACTTCCTTCCCATAGATTCGTAACCACAGATAATGTAATCAGTAACATTGGCAGGTTTTAATTAACATTACGTTTATACAAGGTGTAACAAAACACACTAGTAATATTAACTGAATAACTTTCGCTATGGAGCCAACATCGAGAACAAATAAAATATATTTTTTATTTCATACAACACTGTAGTACCTTACTTACTCGACGTGAAAGCTATTCAGTTTGATGGTCTAGACCAGGACTTCCCAACCAGTGGGGCGCGCCCCCCTGGGGGGGCGTAGTGATATCGTAGGGGGGGCACAATGCGTTTACATTTTGGACAGAAAACTCCAGTTAACCACGTAAATTCCACTCATTAATTCATTTTAATAATTAACTCATTCATTCAGTTACTAATTTACCCATTCGTTTGTTGTTACTGACTTGTTCAGGCTCAACAGGTCTCAGATAGCACCTTTCCAGCTGCGCTTGTCGTTATTTTAATAGTGGGGGGGCGTGCAAAATATTCCTTACTATACTAGGGGAGGCGTGACGCAATAAAGGTTGGGAAACCCTGGTCTAGACCTAAACCATCCCTTCAAGTATATACTCATTGAAGAGCAGACTGCGTAACATGACAGAGGTGAGAGCGACACAGGTAACTTCTAAACGTCAAAGGACATCTGGCACATAATACCCAAAAATGTATAACCGTCCTTCTATTTTTATTATGAACTATGGAACACTAGAAACTAACTGCAGGCATTCGTTTATTTTATAATGATTTATTAGTTTTTATCATTTATATATAAAAAAAACATTGTGCTTGCAACACCTCCTACCCCCTCCTACTAAACAACATTGATAGCCATGTTGGGGTTGCTGCTTTTTTATAATTTATTAATAATAAATGATTAAATAACTCGTTAAATAAAAATAAATGATACTCTCTGAGTAGTTTTTATAACACCTCATAATTTATTACACATTTGACTTCAGTCAAAACTTCTATACATTCTAAGGTATTTTTTCAAGGGAGAGCGGCGGTTGTCCTTTGAGTGAGATACTATGGAGATAACAGCCAATTTGACGTTTAGAAGTGACCTGTATCGCTCTCACCTCTGTCATGTTACGCAGTCTGGAGTTCCATTTTTGAAACTCATTCGGTGAGCTCAGCAGTTGAAAATGTCAAAATTACTATGAAGATATGCATCTTTCTACTGCTGATCTGACTTTCAAAAATTATACTTCAGGAGTACGATTTTTTTAAGTCAAATCAGCAGTAGAAAGATGTATATCTTTTGACATTCTCTACTGCTGAGTTCAGCGTATGAGATTCAAAAATCGCACTCCAGAGTCACAGGTAACACTTTTGACAAAATCTTATTTAATCGTACTTATACAGGGTGTAACAAAACAACCTAGTAATATTTAAGGGAGTGCTTCAGACCATCAATCTGTACAACTTTCACCATGGAGCCAACTTCGAAATCGCGAAAAAAGAATCAGCTGTCCCATACTAAAACTGCTGCGCCGCGCCGAGTCGACTAAAATGTATGAGACAGCAGATTTTTTTTTCGCGATTTCGAAGTTGGCTCCATATTGAAAGTTGTTCAGATTGATTGTCTTTAGCACCCCCTTAAGTATTACTAGGGTGTTTTGTTACACCCTGTGCGTGTAAGATAGCTTCGTGATTATGACAGATCGTTTTAGAGAAGCTACCAATATAATAATAGGTAATGACTAGTAGCTGTGTTTGATAGGATTATTTCCGTGTTTATAAGGAAAAGCAGTCTCCGTTTTACACCTAGCAAATAATTAAGTAAATGAAACATGTATTACGGAAACATAATTGCTTAGTAACTAATATAAAAAAATTATATACAGGGTGTCCCAAAACTCAACGTCAAGCCGCAAATAGGAGATAGGTGAGTTTATAACTGTTCAGGGAAAAATACAAAAAAGATTCCATGTTTGATAGTTTTCGAGATTTAGTCATTTTTTTAAACATTAGAAAAATCGCCACCCTGCGCTCTACTTTTAGATATAGCTACTAAAAAATTTTAATAAAAAGAATTAAAAATTTGTATCAGCTACATCTAAAAGTTGAGCGCAGGGTGTCGATTTTTCCAATGTTAAAAAAAATTACTAAATCTCGAAAACTATCAAACATGTAATTTTATTTTTATTTTTTCTGAACAGTTATAAACTCACCTATCTCCTATTTGCGGCTTGAAGTTGAGTTTTGGGACACCCTGTATATATTAAAAATTATTTATTTCAGATTATACATCCATATTGTGTTAGTAATAACAATTGACTTATAACTAAGTTAGTTCACAAATAAATACATTCATTAATAAAATCTAAATTAAATTAAATAAATTACAATTACAATATTACATTACTGTACAACAGCGTCCTTCTTAATATGCTGACACTTTTTAAGGGGATGATCAGACCGTCAAACTGAACAACTTTCTCTAAGGCACCAACATCTAAATTGCGAAAAAAAACAGCTCTTTCATACAAAACTGCAAACCTACTCGAGCCAAAAGTAAGGGACAGCAGATTTTCTTTTTTTTTCGCGATTTCGATGTTGGTTCCATAGAGAAAGTTGTGCAGGTTGATCGTCTGATCATCCCCTTAAAAAGTGTCAGCAAGGACCCTGTATATTCCGTGCTAATATAATAATAGTTACGATCCCGTTATTTATGTCACAGACCTAGTGAAAATACCGTCATGTTGGACCTTGCGCGAGCGGCATTCACCGCAGTGTGTAATTTGAATTTTTGTTTATTATATTACTTTCTGAAAATATTTGTGCAATCAGATTTGTATGTTTGCAATTATAATGAATTTTAATTAATATTGTATAACTACTTTCAATATTTAAAAAATATCTACAGTTGCCGTTTCAAAGTCACGTCATCCGATCAGATCTCATCTGTCATAATCACGAAGCTATGTTGAACGGACTATATAGTATATGAGATAAGTGTACTTTTTGCAACCATCAGCAGCAAGGGTCTGCCTGCATAACTCCAGTCGGTTTAGGAGTTACTGAGCCACACGGCTGATCGTATGCTGTTGTTGTAGTTTGCACTGTAGCTATGTGAACAGTACAAAAACTGTCAAGTTCTGTCAGTCAGTTTAGGAGATACAGCCAGTCAAAATGCCGACCTTTGAACGGCTGTATCTCCTAAACCGACTGATGAACCATGTCAGTTTTTGTACTGTTCACATAGCTACAGTGCATACTTGTACTACAACAATAACATACGATCAGCCTTGATTTTTTACAGACCTTTAATCATCAGTAACTCCTAAACCGACTGGAGTTATGCGGGCAGACGTGGTCCATCCTCATTACAGAGAAGCTCTACACCCCATAAACACTGAATCAGCCTTGCTGCTGATGATTGCAAAAAGTACACTTATCTCTCGGAATAATAGGCCCGGTTTTGCCACTTCTATATTATGTTCTTATTTATTATAATAGCTTATCTGACATATCTTTCATACTTAAATATGTTAAACAAGCTGTCAGATAAGCTGTTAAGAACATATCCAAAAGTGAAGAAACAGGCCCTAAATCTTTATTTATTCAGTTATTTTATTACTTTCCTAATTAGGTAATTAATAATACCAAACTATTCGGTATAGTTAATCTAAGGTAATAAAGATCATAAATTAGTTCTTTTCTGTGACTTGAAGGTTTTTTTTTCTCAAATTTTATATTTTTAAATTGCATTTGAAGTTCTTTTAAACTTTGGACCTGAGCAAAAGCGTGACGGTTTTTAAATACAACATCAAATAGTAGAATCAAATATTTGTTTTAAAAATGTTTCTAAGTTGTAGTTTGTTCAAAATTAGCGCGCTACGTTAGTGCAAGCAGGAGGCTGCGAGTGCGCCTGCGCGCGCGTGAGCGGGATGCACTACACGCGGCAGGTAACAGACATGGCGTCGCTATTCATTACGCGACCGATGTAAATTACAGACGAAAGTTTACAGTGGATACGCTTTTGGTATTGATCCGATCTACCTTTCTCCTGTCCCATGTCAGAAGTACCCTGACGAAACTCTTATCCGTTGGTAATAAGGTCGGTTATGGCTTGATTTGACAGATCTCTTATGTAGAGCGTGCCTTAGTTGCATACAACAACCAGATTGATAATTCAAGGGGATATGTCCTTGTGATGTGACAGAGGCTTGGTAAATACATAGTAAAAATAATGTTTAAACTTTGTTTCCCGTTTGCTGTTTGATTCTAGTTCAGAAAGACGGCCTAAAGGTGCACACGGACAATAATAATTTCTTCACAAATCAATTTAAAAGCAAAACACTGGAATTTCCTTGGTACTTACCGGCGGCGGTAAGTTACAGCGTTCGTTAATTTTATTAATGAAACGGATGAAACCTGCTGAATCCAAAATTTGTTATTTCCGACAGTACTTTTATAAGATCAATCCTTTTGTTTGGTTGCAGCAGCTCTTATGTTGAATTTAAAGGTTAAAGCATAAAGTCATTATTATTATTATCATCATCATCATCAGCCTGTCATCGTCTTCCACTGAACATAGGTCTCCAAGGCGTGCAGCACAACTCTATCCGTGGCCTTTCTCATCCAATCGCTCTTGGTGAAATAGCAATAAGTATATGCAAGGAATTGAATTAATCTGAGGTAAGTACCTAGATTATAACTAATAATTACCTATTACAGAAGAGCCCTAAAAACAAACAGGAAGATTGTTTGTATTGTTTTTTTTCGAATACTAGGTAAGTATGCATAAAACTCTGGGCGTGTTTTCAAGATTTGGTATAAAATTACGTTGGGATGAATTTCCAATAGATCTTATAGGTATTATTTATTATCGGCTACCGGCAGATGTCACATCCACACTAATCTTGCCCGCGTCCACAACATTTTATCAGCGATTTATTATCAGCCCAGTGTTATATAACGTGAACCTGTGCCGTAGCACCGTCCCGCTCGCACCCTCGCCCCGGCCGCGTGGAGGCCCCGCACGAGCGAGACGCAGCATGTTGCATTAAATTTCGATCCTATTCTGTAATGTTTGGGCCAATCGCGGCCGATCTCTGCGTGTTCCGGTTCTTTGTCATCAATGGGTCGCCGGGCGAGTCCATTTCGAGTGCCTCTCGAACGCGTATTTCGCGATATTTGAGCCCGAAATCTAGATATGAAACGTTTTCTGATCAACAGAAGAGGTCTATCCGGGCTTCGGTTCTTCTTTTCGGTTCGGAAGTGCAGTATTTAGTGGGATAGTAGTGAGGTGGTATCGGCGGCGCGGGCGGGTGGCGGCGGGCACTTCAGCTGACTGCGTCGTACGCTCGGCTACTCGGCGCTCGTCAGTCGTAGTGGAGCGCCCGGGGCGGTCGCACGTCGCTATGTGCAGCCCGCCAGCCTGAGCCGAGACACGAGCTGTGCAGCGGGCCGGCCCGCCAGTGTAGTCTAGTGCCAGTGCCGTAGCGCCGATACACAGCCGCTCCGACCAGAGCCGAACCGAAATAATGCTCAAATTCCTGACTCACAAGCTGCGGACGCATTCGTTGAATGAGGAGAGCGTTTCCGAGAAGGTGGGTGTCGCCGGTGCAGCGGTTCGGCCGCACCCGGCGCCGAAGGTCACATCGCTACCAGAAAATGGCCGCCGCGAGAACAAAGGAGCGGAACGATACTCGGCTCGCAGCGGCCGAGCGTCGCTCCGGGTCCACTCGAGACCGAGCCTGCCCCGTTCCCGACTAAAGCCCCTACGATCCCATATAAGTTTCATGTTTCGACTCCTCGAATCGGTCGGTGAAAATCGAGGTGGAAGCGGAGGCTCGTGCTCGGGGGTTGATCCGTGTCTGAGCGAGGGTTGTCTGTTGCAGGTGGAGGAGCGAGACTCCGGCACCGAGTCGGACGACGAGGCGGAGCGCGCCGACACCGGTGAGTGCGGGAGTGGGTGCGGGTGCTGCCGGTGCCGCGGTGCCGGTACCGCGAGCCGGCCGGCGCGACCTCTTTCACATTTTCACCACTAACTCTCGACTGGTTCGACAACGTAAATATCACACAACCCGTCTTACCGGCGCACACATGTATACCTACGCTACGTGGCTGTTTTATGACCTAATGTGTTAGGAAACCGGCTTATAAAACGTGTCGGTACAAAAAAAAACAAATACAACATTACAAATCGAAGCTTGTGAGGGCTATTAGAATCTTATTAGCATACCCGACTTGACTTTTAAGCGAGTTCATAACATTTACATTCGTATTGTTTACTTTGCTTTAGATCTAGGAATATATCCCATTTGACGTGGTTCTTGGTTGGTCTGAACGGCGACCTTGTCGGGTGACCTTGAACTTTTGATCGTTATTTCGGAAACGATAGGTAGGTGCAGTGCAACTGCAACGTTGTCCGATAACGGATGATACAAGCGCTATTGAACGAGGTACGCTTCTGGATGTTTCTGGCGCTTCGTGCCGTAGTTTCCTACAATAATAGGTAGTTGTAGATCGTAGAGCTGTTCATGAGCTGTGCCTAGGTTCGGACGATTGCGATGCGATGTGCGTACGGATAACGTGATACCAGATAATTTACGTATCTCTGAAGTAGGTATGTACATCTCTGCATCTTCGCTTCACACTTTGGTGTTTCTAAACATTATGTAGGTACCTATACCTACATTCTTTTCTTCTTATTCTCTTCATTCTCGCCGAGAAGGGGCGAGACAGGCCGAGAACGAGAGTGGATGCCCTTCATTGTTCTCGTGGCATCATAACACATAACATAAGCAATAGTAATTTTTCTTGAAAGTTCACGACGGGAAGTGCGGGCTTTACATATTTTTACTTTACATTTCATAATACCTTTCTTACTACATGTAACTGGTCTTTTATAGTTTGTAGCCACACTTTCAAGGGTCTGTTTCTTACTCCGGTTAATTATCTTCGTTCATTCATCTTCGCCAACATACTTTTTGCGTCAAAATTACATACTAAACGAATTAATACTAACAGTACTTATGTTATTCGTCTATATTTAGAGAAAAATTTTTGTTTAGTTTTATCCGTCTATGTATTGGTTAAGTAAATATACTCAAATCAGACTAAAACCCTAAAACCTATCATGAAAGGAATGCCTAGAGATAAATTCCTGAAGCAGATAATAATTAATAACACAGAAATAAACTTACTTATTTTTTTCTTAAAGATTCCTATACCTATGTAAAAATATAATAGACGTGCCAATAAATCAGAGATCATGATGACACCGCCTTATCGTTATCACATCACTATCATAATGGGTACCTAAATTAGCCAAGATAACAGCCCATAAAAGAAACATTTTACGAAAAGTGTACGAGTACCTATGTACCTACCTACGTGACGCATTCATAATATAACTAAACTTTAATGTAAATAAAACCATTAAAATGATAATAAACTACAATCGGCGCTTTTGCCTATTTAATGCTCACTAAATCCGAATTATTCGCATTAATTAATTGCACCTGTTTGGACATTCACTTTTCGTACAGTAGTTACAATTCTGGGATGTATTGTGATGAATTCTGGGATAAAAATAGACTCACCAGTTGGTCTCTTCTAATTCGTTGGCGTACCTAATAGATTAACTTGAATTGTCTTTAATAGGTGCTTCAACACCTCTATCGTAGGTATTGTTTCCTTGATAGAACAGTTACAAAAGCCTAAAGGGTTTTCGGTGATAATTCTTGGAGCGTGGCTTGCCTATAGGACAGCAAGTTGTCGGTGGTCAGGGCGGCGATAGCGCGCACCATACCACGCTAGGTATATTATTTATCTGCAGCGTCGCGCAGTCTGCCGCGCGCTATCGTACCCACTGTCATTACTAATAACAATTAGATTGCAGGTCCCCGCTATCCTTATCGTCACGTTTCTACAAATTTTTCCACAACACCGATGATAGTGTTAGGATTGGAACGTAACGGTCGATAAATTATTTATAATTCCATGACCTTCACTCATTCATCGTTTGCAACGCGCTTCGGTTTTATATTGCTTTCAATATAAATTGATACCGTTTTAATCTTACACTTTGTGTCTATAACATTGTTGTTCGTTTATATTCTATCCCGCTTTTATGATTTAGGTACCTAGGTACCCAAACCAAGTACCTCTAGTAACCAATCTAGATTGGTTGCTAGGTTTTATTTAATACCGACCCAATGTTATTGATGTGCCAATTGATGTCCACATAACATCCGCCATTAATTAATGTAAGGTCACTTTAAAACGTTCTTTGTTTTGTGTTGTTAACGTCGCGACAGCTGTCTTTAAAACATTGAATCCCAAATGACACATGAGTGTTATGTTCTTGATCTTGACTGCTGATATTGAAATAAGAGTCGCTCCAATATGTTTAACATGTAATTCTGTCACGTTGGCATTTGGACGAGGAACTGGCCGCTTTATAATGCGAAGTTGCCAATCGACGAGTAAATATACCTACAGGTTATCATTCAATCGACAAACAGGCTACAGCTAATTCACTGTTTAGTTTTTGCTATCGTTTCGTCTTTACGATAACCTTCCCTATTGGCTAGTCGTTGTTTATCGCGGACGTGTAGCACGACTGATTGCAACTCTCTCTGCTTTATTGAAATGTTTTCTTCGAGCGTTCTAGACTTATCTACGTCTCAGGACCAATATTGACTACTTGATGTTAATCCTTTATCTTTGATTTTTGTTTTCTTTCTACCGTCTTTGATTTATCCATGATCAGTAATATGGCTCGAATTAAAATCTGCAAATTCTCGGTCACCAATGTTAATAATTACACATAGTTTATCAACCGTATTGCCATTGTAAGCCGTATCGTATCGTATTATCATGCTTTAGTTATTTGCTTTGCACGTTTATCCGGGATTCTGCTGCTCTGGGTTCATAATAATATTCTTATGATCTCAGTTGTATTTGTGAAGACTTATGGTCGGAGTCCTTGACAGAGGTGTCCATTATGGCAGCGCCGGTACGAGCTGCTCAATAAGTGTGTTTGTTCAGGTGCTCTGCCCCTCGTCCCTCGTCAGCCGCCTCGCCGACACTCCGCCCGCAAATATTTGCAACATCTGCGATGAGGACACGCGACCGTGACGATAAGTGCTTCTACCAAATTATTACATTTGGTAGCAGTAACACTCCACTCCAATTATCCTTACCTACCTCAGAGATCTAATGAAATATTCCGGAAGTCAAACGTCGTCTTACGTTTTTTCTATTGAAAAACTCTGTAATCGTCACGCATGTTTGATTTGATTTGGATAAATTATATCCAGCCCACTGGTTTTACTGCAAAACGTTTTTCACTTACCAATTAACAAAGTCCCTTCGAGATAAATTTTCAATAGCATTACGGAGAGGTAGCGTCGGCTGTCAGCGTCGCCGTTGCGTCGTCAGAGATAGCATGAATTAAACAACATGTATCCAAAAGCGGATAAATTAATTGGTGGCCATTTCTCCGAAGCCCTGGCACACGAGGCGCGGACGTAGCAAGGTGCAGCTTTGAACAGGGCTGCCAATTCCTAGCTCACTTTAGATTTCTGTTTTCATCTTTTTTTACTCGTACTCTTTTTACTTTTTTTGGATCATCTTGCTACATTTGCAATACTTTCCATTCCTGATTACATTTTGGGAAGACCGTACCTAGTAGTAGATTTGATATCGCTTTTAGTTATGGAATGCTAAATGTCCGATACTTCGCCTTAGAATTCTTAAATAACTATTCGAGAACTGTACTCAGTCCATTATCTGTTATTGAGAGACCAACAATTTTCTCAGCTCTCGCTCTCGCGTTCTCTTTTCGCTGCTCTAATATTAAAGAGAAGATAATAAATATGTTTCTATCAAAGAACACGTTATTATTTGATATGACCTTAGCTGTGACTTAGTAACTCTTCTGCCCTGAATCCAGTCAGCCCTATACGACGTGAATCGCATTTTGCACCATCAATTGGCAATTGCAAGTGAATGGGCCCCCTGCCTGCCGCGAGTCGCCTGACATGGCGCGGCGACAGCTTGGGCAAAAACCACTCCACGCTACTGCCGCCCGGCCGCGGCCGCTCCAGCGAGAGCGAGCGAGCACACCGCCCGCTCTGCTGCAGAAATGATCGCCACCATTCTGTAAAGTGCCCGGCGAACGTTCCCGGAACTGGTTTTTCATTCGTGTACGTACACGAGCATCCTTTTGGTTAGTGCAAGAAACCAAAGCATTTAGAACGGTGGGAGACTCGTCGAGGCGTCCGCTTGACGATCGCTCGTTCAGGGCGAGTAACTTTTAAGCAATTACCCCTATGTAATAAAGCGCAGTCGTTAAAAGTGGTGGTGCGTGGATCGCTTGCAGTTGCAATATCGAGTGGCGGTACCTGCGTGCTGTTTAGTTTAAAATTGGTTACACATTCCATAAGATTACCAGTTTTACGAGCGACCGGCCGGCGTCGATTTTGCAATGAGTTTGAATTTTAATCTTCGCATTACTTACACCGTTTCCACTTTGATTCAATTCATTTATAATCGGTTGGGTTTGTTCCATTAGCTTGGCTATGATTCCAGAGAGGTCGACACAATGGCATCTAATTCTAGCAAACAATGCGGTGACCCAATGGTGGAGTTGATGTTTTGCGCCATTGTAACCCGTAAACGTATTACAAAATATTTATACAGTCTTGTTTAGTTGTTTAGGCGTTCGGGTCGACATACGACGTAATCCGATCTCGGCTACCTCACCGGACAGAAATACAATACAATTCATTATTAAATTATGCACTGTTTAAGTTTTTCTAGATTTTTACGTACTAGCAAAAACATTCCTACGCGTGTTGGAGTGGGCCTACCCTACCTACTCCTTCCTTGTCACTATTATTCGTGAGATGACACTTTTGCTCTGCAGTGAGATCTTATCTTACTCCTAAGGCCTAAGAAAATCGTTGGAAAAATCGATGGTGTTCAGGCCGGTTAAAATTGTGATTACGAATCAAAAAGGCCTGAAATAACATGGAGTCGTGTGCACAGCTCACGGTCCATTCGTGGTCGATGCTAGAGCGCGGCGACCAATCGCAGCGATCCGTATATCAGCTGGCATAATCGACGCGTGATCACCAGCGCCGCTGATAACCAACACTGCGTCGAGTCGACTGACAGCCTCGTGGACGGTGAGACATTTCATTTCAGTTGTAGCTATTCTTAAATCTATAAGATTGATTGCTTTTGGGTTTCCTTTGGTATTAGGTTTGATATTACGGTTTCCGTTCTGCTCCTGAGATTACAAACTTAAATCGTGAAATGCAACTGTAACGTTGCGCTTTCATAAAGATTTTTTTTACAAAACTAGAAGGTATTTCCATCCAGACCATTCGAATCTTTGCTACAGTTACCAACTTATTTGTAAAAGTCAGGTATGTTTCTAGATAGTTATTTAAAAAAATGCATTCAAACTTAGCATGGCATATCCTCAACATTTTGCAAAGGTTTTTCCGTTTACGCCCACTAAATACAGGGTGTAACAAAACACCCTAGTAATACTTAAGGGGGTGCTTCAGACCATCAATCTGAACAAATTTCACTATGGAGCCAACATCGAAATCGCGAAATAAAATCAGATCTTTCATACAAAACTGCAATAACGTCTCGCTCGACTCAAATGTATGGGATGGGACGGCAGATATTTTTTATTTTTTCTCGACGTTGGCTCCATAGTGAAAGTTGTTCCGAAGTGCGATATTTGAATCTCATACGTTGAACTCAGCAGTTGAAAATGTATGGAGATACGCATCTTTCTACTGCTGATTTGACTTTAAAAAATAGCACTCCTGTAGTATGATTTTTGAAAGTCAAATCATAAGAAGAAAGATGCTTATCTCCATAGTTACTTTGACATTTACAACTGCTGAACTCAGCAAATGAGATTCAAAAATCGCATTCCAGATTGATGGTCTGAAGCACCCCCTTAAGTACCTATTACTAGGGGGTTTACTTACACCCTGTATAGGTAGGTACTAAAATGCAACAAACCGCTTACATCGTGTAATGACAAAGGCAGGTCTAAGAGGAGAACCACATAACACAACTAATTGATAATTTGTGTAATAACACCTACCAACATTTTTACAAACCTGCTTCCTAGATTAATCTGAAAATAGTTTTAACGCTTACCTAACTCCCTATTGTCGGTTACATTGTGATGATACTTTACGTAATAAGTGTCTTAGTTTCTGTTGAATTGAAACAGACGTTTTTCACAGACCTAGACGACACTAATATTTTTACGTTTACCTACTTGTTAGAAATTATTCAGAGAATAGGTACCTAATAGTTTTGAGAGCTACGGAGCTTATGTACGGAGTTATTAACTTCTACACAATCCATAAGGGTTGAACCTCATCTGGCAGCACCGCATCGCCTTTTTCTGTCGCTCTATCCTTTTCTGTCACTCAGGAACGTCATTTGCTAGAGCAAATAAGGTGGACGGAACGCGATCGCACGCCGCAGCACCGCCGCGATCCGTCTATCTTATTTGCTCTAGCAAATGCCGTCCCTGAGTGACAGTAAAGGATCTAGCGATGGAAAAAGGCGATGCGGTGCTGCCAGATGAGGTTCAACCCCAATACTCTAAGCTATACAGGGTGTTACGCAGACGGTTGGACAAAAGGGGATGGCGGGTAGGGGAGATCATTTAGAACCTATTTGGGCTACTTGCAAAGTCGCTCGAATTATTTGTAAAATGTAAATGAAGTGCTTTATTGCCAATTACTCAAAGAATATAAAAATAGCTTATCATCATATTTGAACTAAACATGGACCATACCCCAACTAGCATTTGGGGTTCTGAAATGGTTCTGAGCAGGTTCTAGAACCTTTTTTTGACAACGTAAGGTTCTGAGCAACTAGTCTTGAAAACGTTAAAATAACCTCGTTATTAGGTTCTGTAGAATAAAAGGGCCCGATCTACAGAACCTCCGCATAACGTTCTGGACTTAAGTTTCTAAGATCAAATAGAAAATCTCAGATACTAAATTTAACCCTTTCAGAACCTAGAAGGCTTTGCAAAGGCCAAATCAGGACAACATGAAGCCTTGTAATATAGCTCTGATTTGGCACTGTAAAAGTCTTGTTAGTCAAATTTAAGCTTTGAAATAAGTTCATTCTGAGTTCATAAAGGATTTTTTAAACACAAAATAAGCTTTCTTGGATTAAATAAAGTAACATTTTGGTTTTATTCATATTCAAGTATATAATGCATGGACCTAAAAATAATGGCGATGATTTATGTTTCGTAAACAATTTATTTCATGTTGTAAGTATAATGATATGCTGTTTTGCTGGTTCTATTGCATCATTTCCATTGCGACTGTTATTTTTTCGATAAAATCGGACCTAATACCTGTGTAAAATACACGGGCCCGCTGAAATACATTATTTAATATGATTTAGGTATTATAATTATTAGATGATATTTTCAAATTTAATTCGAAAATAGTTTAAACTCAAGCAGCAATTTTTCAGATGCATACCTTCAACACCAAAAGCTAATTTAAGCCTTGTTTTAATAAGAAAATCTTATTGCAATAACCTATAAAAATGCGATTTAATGTCCAAAAATGGCTGACTATAGACTAGAACCTGATAGTTTGAGATTTAACCAATTTAAGACTAAAAAGCCCTGGGCCAGGTCCTAAAGGACTTAATATATGCCAAAATAAGAGTAATTGGTATATTTGAGGGCTAAATCAGGATTTTTTTGTCAGAGCCTGTCTTAATAGGTTTTTGCATATTCTACATGGCTCTGTGTTGATGCTAGATAGTCTGTGAAAAGCTAGATTGACCTGTTATACAACCTTGTGCGGGCCTTTTAGTCACTGCCCAAAACTTGTTAAAACAAACACAAGACAGACAAAAAATAATTTACCTACAAGTTCATACCGGGTGTTCACTTATGGATCTAGTGAAAAAGGTGAGTAAATAGCTATTTTTAAATTGTATTACCGTAGCAAGCTTATGGTATTACCTTAGATTATATGGGGGCACTGTAGTGCCCCCGCCAAGACGAGTCAAAAAAGCGGCGCACTACAGTTCCTTTTCTCGAAGAGATTCGGCGTATTTTTGAGCCCTCATAAACATCGGACTGGATAGTACCAGTGAGCTCAAATTATTAGGACAGCATGTGGTCGTCACTCTTACAAAATGTACCCAATTTCATATTTAACGCCCGGCTACTTTCGATTTTATTAATACACATACTTCGTGGATTTTGTCACTCACTCACACACTGTTGATCATCAAAACCTAACAGGTACTTCCCGAAGTCCTAGAAAGCTGACTGGGTTTAGCGTATACTACTAGCCAGAAAACAAAAAACAATTTATTTCCCCCCTCCAACCCCTTAAAGCGCAAATAATATTTGCCAAATATGTATGTACCTATAGGTAGGTAAAAAGTTTCTGGAACCAACTGTACTAGTTTTACTTAACCGATTCTCATGAAACTTTGTATACGTATTCAGTCCCCATGGTACTAGAACAAAATATCAATTTCAACCTTCGATCCTCAAACTCTGATGATGCAGGTGTACTGCCTACCTAAACAGAGAGATATGACAATCTGCTGATTTTGAATTAGTATTGTTGGTATCAAGCAGAGACTACGTAATAAAATTTCAGGTCCCAACTCTTCAGTCCTGATGCTGCAGGGGTACTACCTATCCAAACCGTGATTCTTGAGAATCTGCTGACTTTGAATTTACATTTTGGGTATTAGGCAAAACCTTTTTCATTAATTTCGGGTTTCAACTCTTCAGTTCTGATGCTGCAGTGGTACTACCCACTTAAACTGTGTGGTTTATGGATTTGCTGATTTTAAATTAGTATTGTGGATAGCAAGCAAAGACTTTATCGGTAAACTCCGGGATCTTACTCTTTAATCCCGGTGCTGCAGGGGTACGTAATACGTAATACTTGGGGATCTGCTTATTGTACATAATTAAAAACCAAGAGTAATCTACAAAAAGAATTGAGATCCCATCAAAAACATTTCATGTAAAAAAGTAGCCAAGACTCATCATCATCACAACCCTTTTTTTTACTCCTAAAAAGCTATGAGATCTCATTTTCAGCCAAATCTTGAGAATGTGTTCATCTCGGTCTAATAAAGATTGGGCTTGGCCGACATCGTCATCCCGTGTAGAGTCTAGTCGAGATCTAAATGACAAAATAAGGACCAAGATGAGCACTGGCTCTACAAGGGATGAGGATGTCGGCCAAGCCTTATCTTTACTAGACCGAGATGAACACGGACTCAAGACTTTTTTACATGAAATTAATTTGATTGGATTTAGTTATCTAGAGGGAATGTCGCCTTAAAAATTAAAAAAAATTTACGACAAAATTAAAACCGCCTTCAAAAAAACTAAAAAAGCAAAAAATAATATTTTAGGCGCCGATGACTTTTTCGTTCACATCTCATAAGAACACTAATTTGTTTTATTGGAGTCGGTGTCAAGCCAAGCAAAGAAACTAAGGCAAGCCCTGTCGCGAATTGTACCGGCTTGACAGCGACTTCGATAAAACAAATTAGTGTTCTTATTATATGCGAACGAAAAAGTCATCGGCGCCTTTTTTTTAAATTAACTATGGGTTTGCTCTTGACCTCAATCCAGTCCTCAGGATGAAGATGGGGTCGTAGATGTAGCGAGCTAACCCAGAAGATGCCTATTCACTCGTACTTTAAAGGAATTCGGGTTGTAAGTACTCGGAAATACTGACGCAGGTAAGGCATTCCACTCCTTGGCTGTGCGCATTATAAAAGATTCAGAAAGGCGCTTGGTGCGGATATGTGGGATGTCAACCAAGAAGGGGTGATATCCCGCGGTGCGTCTGGAAGTCCGATAGTAGAAAGGGGAAGGTGGGATAAGCTCATGCAGCTCTTGGACACACTCACCGAAGTACAATCTGTAGAAGACCGACAAGCAGGCCACTCTGCGGCGGTGGGCTAGGCTATGAAGCTTGGTCTCCACCAGCTCACAATATTATTACCTAGCCTACAATATTATTTTTTGCTTTTTTAGTTTTTTTTGAAGGCGGTTTTAATTTTGTCGTAAAATTGTGTTTATTTTACAATTTTTAGTGGTGAAATACATAAGTTCGACTCAAATATCAGTTAAATACACGCAAAGGGTACATCGATACGAAGCAAATGTTACAATCGCCGATGATGTGCTGTCAGCTTTTGAAGATTTCTATTGTGTAGCTCCGAAGCGCATCATCAGATCTTCACTAAATTCAAATGGAACCATTTCGGAAAAAAAAGCCTTCAGAACTAAAAAATAATTATCCAAATCGGTCAAGAAATGCCGAAGTTATCGCATAAATGCATATAAACCAGGCCCTCTCACTTACACGTATTAGCACAGAATAGGTAATAGTATATAGTTGTATTAGTCCAATATCTTGAAAACTACTGAACCGATTTTGATGAAACTTGCACTGTACCCTAAGTTGAAGTAAATATCAGCCAATATAAGCCAAATTTTGTATATTTGTTTGGAAGCCCTAATAGATTATCATATGTAAATATTTTGCAATTCCTATAGTATTACATACATACGTATCGAATTAATAACCTAATAACCTCCTTACCTATTTTAGAAAAATAGAAAATTTAGGGATGAAATATGGCATACCTTTCTTTTCTTGATTGTTTCAAGTTTATTTTTCACTTTCCGTTTAAAATGACCACTAGTGACCATTTTATGATAGGACATCCTGTATATTTTATGAAATAACGTTGGTTCTGATAAAGCCCACGCGAAGTCCACAAGGTTTTAAACTGAACTGACGAACACTCAAAGAGACTCAAAAAAATCTACATAATTTTTCGTAAAACTTAAGG
This sequence comes from Agonopterix subpropinquella, assembly GCA_922987775.1. Taxonomy (NCBI): domain Eukaryota; kingdom Metazoa; phylum Arthropoda; class Insecta; order Lepidoptera; family Depressariidae; genus Agonopterix; species Agonopterix subpropinquella. Next base: position 447,341 of record OV277703.1, read on the forward strand.
ACTTCTAAAGGACTAGAAACCATCTTGCATGCATGCATGCATGCATGCATGCATATGCTCACGATTATATTCCCCGAGGGGGTAGTCAGAGATATTCTGAAAACTCAGAACATCCACGTTTCACTAGTACCGTAACTCTGTCCAGTGTGACGGGGAGTGAGCCCGTCGCCACTTGTAATGGACAGTGGGTACAATACATGCCTCGAAATTGAAGCATGCAGGTTTCCTCACGATGTTTTCCTTCACCGAAACCATCTTGTTGAATGTTAAAAGAGATTCGTTAAGTTGAATTAGTCTAATTTAATGCTAAAGGACTTGGCATGGTTAGCGAGAGACACAATAAGCCCTACGAAGGTTTTGATTTAGACATAAAAGTCTTAGCAAAATTTGGTTCTGAATAGGCCCTACTTATGTTGCGTGTAAGACCTACTAGTCATGCCCTAGCAAGTGGAGTGCCAAAATATAACCCAAGTAGGACCATTACAAAGCTTGAAGCTCTCAGAACCATTTAGTCCGATTGGTAAGCAAATTTTACGTTATTTTAACCTCCTGTAGAATACTATTTAGTTTTTTAAATTACTTTTCACTCCTAAGAGCTGTTTGCAATAAAAAAAACTAAAATTTGACCTTAGGTATAATTGTGAAACCGAAAAATTACCGTTGTAGGACCTAAAAGCATATTCTAAAACCTCAGTTCCCTAAAAATGTTACTTGGGACAATATTGTTTACTCGTTTTCGGGACTTTTTAAGGCGTCAGAGGTATAAATCTAGTTCTAGGGTGACTGCAGTAATGTAATTCTATAACCCAAAACACTGGCTCCACAAAGTGCATCATGGGTTGAAGTAAAATATGAAAGCTAAGAGAAACTGCTGGATTTAGTAAAGAATGAAAGTGTTTCTGTTATGATTGATGACGTGAAAGTATGTATAGCACGCATATGCTGAGACTTCGTTTCGTAGTGAAGCTCTTGATGAAATTTTACAATCTCTAGTTCTGCATCCAGGAAACAGATGTTGTGTTTTTGCCGATACTGCAACAGAATGTGACTCCGTAATCACCATTGCAATGCAGCGCAATAATAAGTGATTTCCGTCAACATTTTTTACTGAGAGCATTATTAGTGTAAGTTACGTCACGAGTCACGACACGATACCGGTCGGGAGGCTGGACCGGTCCAGGAGCCGGTTTTTGCTCGAATATAGTTTTTTTACGAGACACCGGCTCTTCTCGGCCCGAGGGTTGCGCCGCGTAATTACCAATCCTACACCATGCACACACTGCGTCCGCGTTCCTCTTTGCTGATCAATTGATCAAACATTATATTCAGCATCGTTTTATAGACGATTTATAACAGTTTTTGGAGTGTTGCGACCGAAGTGCCACCTACTCGCGTATCAGCTGTTTATCGGCCGGTTCGATATGGCTCGGGATCGCGGAGGTCGCCAACCTACATAACTATCGTTATCTTTACATAGAGCTTCGCAGATACGACCGACTTAACTATTTGTTCGCCTGAAAGTTGTTTGGACGGTTGATGAAGCTCGTTGCTCCTCAACTCCTGTATAGTATAATTTAATTAGTGTTGATAATGTTATATAGCGCAATTAAATGTTTAGTGCTATTTACTTCTCTGGTAGTTTGGGAACTGGTTGTGAGTGTACTGGTTTAGTGCAGGCTATTACTGTTTACTGCTGCAGATGTTGCAACGAAGCCTGTCACGTTTGAGATGCTCTACTTTAGTCTCGGATCGAGATTATTATTTTCATTATCCGTTACTAAATAGCTTATCAGCAATCAAAATTATATCGAATAACGGACCCATATACAGGGTGAAATTGATATCATTGGCATCCTTTTAAACTAAGGGAACAAACAAACAAACAATCCACCAAACTGAACAACTTTTACTATGGGAGCAAACCAAACGGAGCAAAAAAAAAATCTGCTGTTGCATACATTTGTGTCGCGTAGACATTGCAGTTCAATATGGAGCAGTAGATTTTTTTGTTACTCCGATCGGTTTGCTCCCATAGGTAGTGAAAGTTTTTCAGTTTGATGGGTAGATTCTTAGTTTAAAAGGATGCCAATGATATCAATTTCACCCTGTAGTACCTAGTAATTCGTTTATCTTTTATCGCTAATTATGTTAATCCCTCGAACGTTGAATTCATCACAATGCATTTGACGAATCAATTAAGTAGGTACATAGGTAGTGAAACGAAGTCAAATGAATCGTACAAACAAGCTCAGAATTACGTGGTTCCATTGCAAACGTTCACATAGCTAGACGTGGCATCGAACCGAAATCCCTCACGGATTTAGTTCAACGAAAAAGTTAGTAAATGCAGAGCGGACCTATAGCAAGCCTAGCTCTAAGAAGTAGGCGGTGGAGTGGAGTGTTTAGCCACGACTAGTAACTAGCGAGGTGCAGCAGTAGGTACGAGCGCGGGCGTTCACCTCTGAACCGAATCCAGGTCGAGGAGGTTACGGCGCTCGTTCGGGCGCCGGCTGCACGCTGCACGATGCCTGTTGCCACTCTGATACCACGCTACACACATATTTTAGCTCTACCCTATGTTGATTTGATACCAATTACTACTAGATGCTTATCGGATCTACAGACTCCAAAACAATTAAGAAATTTGGTAATTAATAGTAAAACCACCCAGAACATTTATGTTGCATATGCGATAAGCATAGTACGTAGGAAAATTACTCAACAGTAATTTTACGCAAGCTCTGAAACCTAAATAGTTGAATTTCCTTGAAATAGAAACAAAAAGCAAATATCTAGGTATCTAACCTAACCACTAATGAGGTGCTCCAAACAGAATATCACGTTTGAAAACCTGACAATGTCAATAACCTTTGCTAATGCCTGGGTTTAAATTTAAACTCGTTCGTGAATAGGCATTAGGAAATCTCGTAGCTTAGCTTAATTTAATAAAGAAGCCATTAGAGTTTCAGATTAACAATTACTCCGCCCGAATTACAAATTAATTAAGTAGCGAACTCTGAAGATCTCCGGAGTGGAACTCGAGTCCATAGTTAATGCGGAATGAATTGGCGAACGGATTAATGAAATCCTGGTGAAAGGTCGTCGGCCGCGATGATTATAATGATTGTAGGGGTGTAAGTAGGTCGCACCCGTATTGCACCTGCAAGCTGACGATGCGGCGCGCCGGCCGCCGTGTCACATCGTCTCCAAAGAAAATGTTAGACGTTTTATTTAATAAGTACCTACTTACATCGCATTTCTTTTGTCACCACTCACCGCTAACTTTATATTCTCACTTATTGTTCAGACGAGCCATTATTCGTGTACAAAATACCGTTTCCTGCATTCCCTACTAAATTATTTAGTTTACTTTGGTTGTGACTTTGATGTCGTCGACCACGGGCGTACCCAACTTTTGGCCTGGGAAAGGGAGTCCTGGACAGGTATACAGTGGCGTTGCGCCCCTGGGCAAATAAGACCAGGCCGCCCAGCCCCCAAAAAAGCCATCAAGATTTGTACCAGCGAAGGTTCTATGCTTAGAATGCTAAATATTTCCAAATTAAAATAACCTAAATAAAAAATTAAGAGCGATCGAAGCGAGCTCGAAATTTGGCAGCACACAGTGACTTGGCTGGACCACAACTCTATCGTTCTATAATCTATAGCATGCAGAGCTATAGTAAATTAGAAACCAAAGCGAGCAAAGTGAGCTCGAAATTTCTGCGTTACTTACGAATTGGCTGTTCCCAGAACCCTGTCTGTAAACCGGCCACTCTTAGCTCGTACTCGAGGCAGGGTACTCCAGGGGAAGGGCTACATCCTGATCTGACTTAAATTCTGGTATATAATTTGAGCGAACGAAGTCGCGGGTAAACTCTAGTAAATACTAAAATCTCAGTAACATTCTGCGGAGTCGCCCGCGACATCGCATCGACATGGACGTGTAATTGTCGAGGTGGAGCGAGCGTCGCGTGCGTCGCTCGCGCTCGGCTCGCGTGTGCACCTACACTTAGCTAAACACCGACCACTGTGTTCATTGTATGCAATATAACACTTTTTTCAGTTTCAATTCTTTTCTATTATGTTTCATTCTAATTAAAGGAGCAGCCATTGTGAAAATTCCCACTCTCACAGTTGCAGATAAAAAATTACATTATGTGTAAATTTTTGTAATGCAAGATTCAATTAGCCGGGGAGGCGAAATGATTTAACGGGCCTGACTGTTCAAGTTCACATTTTATATTAGTTCTTTTGACGTTCATAACGATTTAATTGCGTATGAGTGTTGTCAGTTATGAGGAAATCATCAACGTGTGATTCGCGTTAAAGCCGCCTACGTTATTCCATATACAGTATTATTACATTACATAGATAATTCTTCGCATAAGATTTATATTTGTACAACACTACGAGCTTACCCGCGACTTCGTCCGCATAAATTATATACTTACCAAATATTAAGTCAGATGATAAGCTATCAAACAAAAAAAGTTTCATCAAAAACGGTTCAGTAGTTTTTGCGTGATATTCGAACAAACAAACACCCAAACAAACAAACAGACCGACAAAAATCCAAAAATTGCTGATTTGGAAATTTTGGAATCAGGGACGGTAAAAACAATGTCGTAATTTTTTTTTTGTAAATTTCTTCAATGTACAGACACATTTCTGTTACAGTTTTATAATAGTTTAGATTGTATTGATTTGGTACGAGATGTTTTTTAACAACAGTTTTTTTTTTAGGTGACTTCTGCACCGACGTCATCATGAAGTGGAACGACGTCACTGATATAAGTAAGTATCTAATTTAACATCTAAATTAATTTGAAACGGTTTTACTGCTCTATTGTGATTCAGTATTTAGAACGAGCTTGTGAATCCAAAGTAAACAATTCCGAAGCCAAATTAACATTGTTAGTTAATTACCATAATTAAATGTATTTACTACGATTACTGTAGTACATAAATCACTTTTAGAATTCTGGCGAGGTTACAAAGTGAAATACTAAAAGAATACATAATTAGGAGACGATTTTGACGGTATTGGCACTAGGGCTTGCAAATATTCGATAATTTTCAATATTCGAATTATTCGATTTTTTTTAGGTACTATTCGAATACTATTCGAATATTGACAAAGTTTTAACCGGTTTAAGTAATAATGTTGTTAATTGCCAATATCTGACTTACATAGTCTAATTTCTCCAAATGAAAACGAAATCTTATGACTTAACGAAGCAGCCCTATTGAAGAAGGCACACTGCTTCCCCCACTCAGCGCTAAATACTTATATCTCACTAATTTGGAAGTGGTAACTACGACCCTTTTCTACAGCATCTTCACTCGTGTTCGAAAGCAAACATCAACGGCAACAAGAAAAAAATCACGTACCAAATTACCAATTCGAAAGAAACGTCATCAGACGTTTGGCGCATGGAACATGGAACGTGCGCAGGGTGCGCACGTTCCATGTTCCATGCGCCAAACTTGTCCCCAAAGGCAACATCTGCCCGGAACCAAAGACTTCCATAGTAGCTTTGGTGTCGACATCGTTGCTCTCAGTGAGACACACCAGGGTTTGTATTTGTATTTTCTTGGTGTGCAATTAAATAATATTTATCTTATTACCAGGCTGACGAGGGAGCTAGTGGAGCGAGGGGGCGGATATACAATTCTGGTGTTGTTTTCGCAGTTAAAAACTGAATTGCTGGAAAACTGGAGGAGTATCAGAGCAAATTGAAACAATGCGGCCAAATCTTGCGGTGTGCTGAAGCATCACACGAAGAGTTGTGATGTTGATTTACGGATCAAGCTGGGAGACACTGGCTAAAGACCGGCCACTTTGGAGGCACACCGTGAACACTTAAGAGTATGCGTTCGAACAAGCGCGACTTTGCGTTTGGACTGAACCCGACGAGCTGAAGGCCCGTTCAACTTAATTTAGTCGGAGGGGTGCTGACGTGCAGAATTTGGGAGCACATTTACTGCAAAAAATCACTATTTTTCAGCCACCTGAGAGCGCACAAACTGTCAGCTCTCAGCTATCAGTAAAAAGTCGCTGTGGCCGATAACGGTCATGATGATGATGGTGATGACACTATTATAAAACTATATAATAGTTTTATAACAAAACAAATGAATGAGGGCTATGTCATCTTCCTCATGATGATCAGAGTCCTGTCTTTTACAAAAATTAGCCTAACAACGTAACCTAGAATTAATGTCGCGCGCGAAATTTGAAAATTATGGCTGCACACGTCATAGTTCTGAGTCTGAACGAATATTCGAATACCTTAGTATACTTTTCGAATATTCGAACAGAGTTTTTATTCGAATAATTCGAATATTCGAATATTCGAATGCAAGCCCTAATTGGCACGGCTCGTGGGTCGTGCTGAGTCGTTCGGCAGCCGGCTGCCAGCATCGCATCGGCATGCCGATAGAAGCTACTATAGCTCGAGTATTATAGTAGTGAGTGGTCGGGACCGTAGTACTATACTATAGTACGCGGCTCCACGCGCGTGGGAGGCCAGTGTGGGTGTCAATGATCCATGGACTTAACAATATCACTGAAATTTTCCATCAACAATTATTGCATAAGCAAGAACTAAAAGAACCTACATATATACACATACACAGAGACCACGGACCGCCACACGCCGCAGTAAAAGAATCTACTTATTAATTTAAATATCTAGAACATTACTGCATGTCATACACATGCATGTTTTGCTATAAAGGCGATATAAGTAGATTGTAGACTAACAAATGTTAGCATTTCATACGACAAATGCCTACCTACTAATACTTAACAGATTCGAATCCTTGAGTTCGTGGGAAAGTGCAAAAAGAAAAGCTAAGAAATTGATCAGCCCGTTGATTCTACGGGGTGTTAGGGTAAACAATTGCATTACTTTAAGGGACGATTGTACCCATGATACTGAACAACTTTCCGTAAGAAACCTATAGGAAATTCGCAAAAAATATTTACAACTTCCCATACAAACATTCGATCAGTTGATTGCATTTAGTATGGGAAGTCCTACAATTTTTTCGCGAATTTCCTAAAGGTTTCATAGGGAAAGTTGTTCAGTATCATGGGTACAATCGGCCCTTAAAGTAATGCAACTGTTTACCCTAACACCCTGTATACATTATACTTATTTTGTATCGCAATTCACCAGCGTGAGTTGTCTCAAAATTACGCAGGCATTACGCGTACGAAGTTGTCCATCAACCAATATTTATTGTTGAATTTAAATTCCAAACACAGTCTTAAATCGTTCGTTTTGCAAAACATACAGGATGTAGACATGTTCTGCTTAATGTATGTGTGAGTGTGACCTCATGTCAAGACATGGTCTATCTAACTCATTCCATACCCAATGTTACGAAGATAGCTCTTGGCAAGGGGTCCAGGAAGACGCTCCAACTATGTGTACTACAGTGCCATTCATACGGAAATAGTACGACTAACGCCAACACGCGGCCAGAACCTGTGATGCCATAATTATCTTTGATAAACTGCACTCTAACACATCGACATAAGGACACAGGCCATCATCAAAGCCGGCATTGACGCTAGAATTCGTTGCTTGAATGCTAAATATGGTCTGAAGGCAAATATTTAAACGCTCTAGCTGTCCGGTTTGTCCAAACCTGGCGAAGATAAGGCAACATTGTAGGTACTGTGCTATAATTTATTATGTCATAGCTTTTTAAGCATACAGTTAAACATACCTGCAAACTGGATATTGTATACCCACTGTTGTTGGCTTAAAGGGACCACATAGGCACATAGCTGTGTAATTGTTCGTGTAATATATCGATGCGGTACTTCGGCGCAGGCTGCTGCGGTGTGGTCCACGCTGTCTGCGGTCGCGCCTTCTACGCGCACACCACACCTTACCAGTGGTCAAACTGGTCATATGTTCATTATAACAAAACGACTGTCTGATTGAAATTGGATTTTAAAATCTTGAGGAAAAACCAACAGGTCAAAACATCATAGCGAATTTGCGATCATCATTTCTAATTTGGAAAAGGAGATGGATGACACCGCTAAGTACCCTTCCGTGTATAAACGGCGCTGGTCAAGCTTTTACAAAATAAAGGAGGAACCGATTAAAAAGTTTGTTGCAAGTAATGTTTATCTGAGCGCGACGGGCGCGGCAGCCATGTTGAACGCGCGCCGAATTGCAGATTACATCACTGCGCAAAAAATCGCGTGAGGCGTGCGCAGGAGTGCGCGGGGCTCGGCTCTGTGTTGGGAGAGGGGGGGAGCTGTTCTCTTTACGACCTTGGCCTTGCTCGAGCCGCGGCCAAGGTGAGCGCTCAACGTTATGCCGCAATTAACATGCGCCCACAAGTCTACCGGCACACACTTATTATGTTCGTACGAGATCAGACACGCCAGCAGTGACGGAACGATCCACCGCTGATGCTCCAATGACCATCGACTGAAGCCGGCCAGCAGATGCTAGAAGTTACTATCTACGAGCACTTACAGTGGGCCACTCGACGCGAACAAATTCACGTCCGTGCTCAAAGTGCTCGCGCAAACACAACACGTTTTTACACCTTTCGAATGTCCATTACACAGAAACACAATAATCTCGGAAACAGGTTTCCAATAATTAACTTGTTCTGCCGATGCCGGTACAACATTAGATCTAAAAAGATTCACTTTGAAATCTTTCCCATGGCATTTTCGATTGATCAACTAGCAGTTCTGCAAACTGGTATAAGGATCTGTCAGGCTTGTTTTTTCAACGACAATAAAACAACAGAGAAGCAATAACTAGGATTTCGCAATAATAGTTTTGTATATGTCATAAGTTCATAACTCTACGTAGGTACCTATGTATACGATGTCAATGGCCCGCAAGAGAATAGAAATGGTTGGAACAATTATGGAGGTGTAATCGAAGATACATAGATTGGCGTCGACGCAGCGCTCATCGACGCGGGGCGTCGCGTCGCGTCGCGTAGAACCGAGTGCCGGTACCGAGCCTATCGTATCGAATTGGCTTCGATCCAACCTTGAACGTGTTTGCTAAGAATCACAATATTATCGCCGCAGTTATTTATTTGAAAACAAAATGCCTTTTAAATGTAAAATCGATTTAGCTTAGCTATAATTCATCATATCATAATATAATAAGTAAACATTGTTAACGTCGATTGAAGGACACTGAATTAGAAAACTCTTTCAAATATTGGTTTCGCTAAATCTAACCCTTTGAATAACACATATTATGGATTCACCTTACATGAGCAGGATAATTATGAGGAATCGAGCGTGTGTCTTCTGTGAATGTTCTCTCGGATAATTTGCCTAATCCGTGTATAGGTACTCGTAAGAAGTTTGATTACAGACTGCGAGTCGTTGTGTTTGTTGAGGTTAGTAACGTGAAGTTGATATTGATGCGACGACGATACCCTGGCGCAGGTTAGTAGAGGGCCTCTACTTACCTTCGTAAATAGTTCCCCGCCTGAACCTGCGCCTGCATTTTGCCGTAGGTATGCTCAATACGGACAATTTATAACCAGGAATGGTACTTTGATGTATCTGCATAAAGCTATTAATGGCTTCATCATTAAATCAAACGATTTGATAGATCTTGTCATGTTCTCCGTTAACGTTGACAATAAATCGGTAAGTTAACGATGCACTTAAAGTTTTCTCTGATAGAAAACACCGAATGACGAGGCAAGGTGCGCTCCAGATAGTAAATATTGTCAAGTCATTTAAGTCAATGTATGTTGTGAACTTATAAGCAAGTTTTTGAGTAGCGTTGCATTAGGAAGTGTTTGTGTAGAGCCTAGAGCCCTGGGCGACTCGGACCTCGTAGTGAAGTGGAGGCATGCAGGCACGAGATGGTGGCCCACGGGCACGCTAGCGCTCCGCCGCCCGTCCGTGCCCACGCGCACCCCGCGTCGTGTCACGTCGAGTCGAGACGCGTTGTTGCCCACATTTGCATTGCGGTGACCAATATGACCTCCAGGACAGGACATATTATACATTAACATTTGTTTTATTGGATTTAATTTCATACTGGAACTTGGACGACTATCTTCTCATAAATTATGAAAACTAATAATTTCTTTGATGATCAGTCGTCAACTCATGACATGAGTGATGGCCCAGTTAGATTTCACTGTATGATGGAATAGAAAACACCAATAAAACAATTCCTAAACAAAGTGCGAATTAATAATAATAACTGCAATATGATGACTGTATGAGCGATCACAAAATATCTGCAGACGGTTTATGTGATGCTTGTCCGTCCTCCGTCCTCGACTCTAACATCCACTTAGAAAAATACTCTTAAAAGATATCGGAAGAAGCTCCCAATTCGAAATTTCGAATACAGTTACAGTTTAAACAAAGTGGAAACAATGTCGAAGCATGTTTTATGGAATCGCCAACTAAATCATGTATTCTAGACATCGTACCTTCTGTCAGATCTATTGCAGTGCGTGTGCAAATTCACCGGAGACGTAACTCTTTCTAAGCTATTTCGTAGGAAAAGGTCGAAAAAGATGTTCGAATAAAGAAAATCTTCGGTAACTTTAATGCATGGACACCGAAGAGCAGTTTGAAGTTTCGTGACTTGCTCGCGTCAACGGCGCATTGAATCTTGATCTGTGCTTGCACAACGATACACTTTACTGCCGCCCAAGCAAACTTTGGGCCAACATCGGCCTTATTCAGAGGACTTATGGATGCGGTGTTCCTGTGCGGTTGTAAATTGCCACTGGCAAAGATACAAGATAACATCGGAGCGAGAGCGGTGCGTCAGGCGAGTTGAGCCGAGGCCTTTCAATTATTCAAAGCGGAACACTGTTATAGGACATGTTGAACGTTCCCTGCCCTCCGATGTCTACGTGCAGCACAAAAACTGAATCTTGATTCGGAGCTAACAGAAACCGGCTTCATTTGACATTTAGTTCAATGAGCCGGTTGTTAGAGCAGAAACGTTCATGTTTAATTTAAATACATGGCGATGCTATCGTAGTGCTAGCAAGCCTTTTGTGTTGTGGTGGAAAGCTTACCCACTGGGGTGCTTGCATGCTTTACAATAAAAACTTACGGAACACAACGAATAAAACCGATTAAATCAACATGGATCAAACTGTTTTAGATATTCGTTTGTAATAGCATGAGCCATACCAACATCTAAACGTCGTTTTCCTATTGACTGATCTGAAACTGATTAGGCTTTATTAGGATCTGAATATCGTTTCTCTGACGTGTTCTGGTGTTATTCCGATTTTCAAAATACATGCTGATGCATTTGCCTTTGCCAGCATGAGTAATTTGTTAACTCATGCTGAAACGAAAAACTGGCTCATGAAAAAGGCCCCGGAATTTTACTGTAGATTACCAAGCGTCTATTTTAATTTGGCTAACCCCAACGATAGAAATAATACCTTTGTAACGATTTTTAATCTTTATTTATAACTTTGCATCCCCGCTGCGGTGTCGTGCAGCGAGAAGATGATTCTTGCTTTTTTTTATTTGTTTCCTTTTTGGAGAACTTTTAGCTAAATAACAGTTCGATTTATATATTAGAAAGGTCAGTTGTTGCTAACGAGTTATTTCTGTTTATGGAACTCATTGAAGGTGAAAAATTCAATTTATGGTTGTACCAACCGGCATGTTACCAAAATTGCATTCGGTTAAATTCCTGCTTGGAATGTTACCACAAAGACAAAGTGCTAAAAACAATCAATCAGTACAAGTAAATCTTGCTCAAACTCCACACATATAAGGATCATCATTATCTTATTAATGAGCTACGCTCTTGTCGGTGGAGTATTCGGGACTCAAAAGCAGAAGAAACAGGAGTGTCTTAAAAATGTCATCATCATCATCTCAGCCGATGGTCGTTCACTGCTGGACATAGGCCTCCCCAAGGATCGCTACAACGACCGGTCCTGCGCTGCCCTCATCCAACGGGTCCCCGCCGCCTTCACCAGGTCGTCGGTCCACCTTGTATATCCACGCTGCGCTTTCCGCTATGCGGTTGCCACTTGAGAACTCTTGGGCCCCATCGGCCATCGGTTCTGCAAGCAATGTACCTCGCCCACTGCCACTTTAGTTCTTCATTTCTGATTCGATCTCGCAGGGAAACTCCGAGCATAGCCCTCTCCATTGCCCTTTGGGCTTAAAAAGATGGCTGATAATAGCAAAGATTCTGACCACGCTGATAGGGATTATGGTCGTGAGTTTATTTTATTCATTGTTGGTATAACGTCTGGTGTAGATGTGTATGCAACCGATTGGGTAACCGCAGCAACATGCAGGCGGCGCGCCGGCTCGCGGTCTCGCACAAGTTCAAGACCAGCCCCCCACCCCCCTCTCGGCGGCGCCCGGGCCACCCCACGCCCCCTGGGGTGTTTAGCCTCGCTCGCTGCAACACTAATTTTATTCATCGCTCGTTGCTATGCGTTTTTAGGTCGGCAGATATTCCGAGTGGGTTTGTAGGTTTCTATATGCGTCTTCTCCACAATGTATGTGTTTAATTCAAAGGGTAGTTTATTTTCGTATCGATTGTTGTTGGCTGGTAGCTTTCTAGTCAATTAGTTAAGATACCATACGTATTTATATTTAATTAGTTTACAAATAGAGTGCTAACGAGAATTTCCAATACTTAGAGAAACATTTCCGATAGAAACCAAAAAGAAAAGAAAATGTTTAGAGACCAAGAGAGGTTCGTTTTTTGTAAAAAATAGGTAAATAAAGGGTCCAACTTAATACAACGTGTTAATGAATTAACGCAAAACCTCATACACCCCAACTGATTTATATCAAAATAATTAAATTGAAACAATAATTTCATTATTTTTGTAGTTAAAATTTAAAATTATTCGCATTTTAAGTTTTGAGGCAAAAATGATTTTTTATCATTTCAGCAATGAATGAAGGTGCTAACGTACTCATGGATACATTTTAATAATCTTGTTTTGGTAGTAAGTAGGGTGGGTGTGCCCGTGGGGTGGGTTGACATCGGGTTCAGTAAATTTAAAATTTTACCAAAAAATTATTTAATATTTCGAAAAAAATTACCCATGTTGAAACCATGATAATTCGATTCGGCTCTCGATTCTAAACAAACTACTTTCTAGTTTTGCGTTAATTCATTAACACGTTGTATACTGATAGTCTTTGAAGACGTTGATCAGACCATCAAACTGAACAACTTTCCCTATGGCACCAACATCGAAATCGCGAAAAAAAAAATCAGCTGTCCCCATACATTTGGCGATAGTAGGTTTGCAGTCTTGTATGGAACAGCAGATTTTTATTTCGCGATTTCGATGTTGGTGCCATAGGGAAAGTTCTTCAATTTGACGGTCTGATCATCCCCTTAAAAAAGTGTCAGCATATTAAGAAGGACCCTATATGTATACTTAACTTACCATTCAGACTGGCATGTTTCACAAGATAGATATCATATTATAATTACAATATGTACCTACTTTACCTACCGTTAAATTGAATCGTAAGTGGTAAGGTAACGTCTCTGAATTTATTTAAACCTAATTGTTGTTATTGCAGGTATGTGTGGTGCAGGAGACGGCGCGGGCGCAGCGCCGCGGCTGGTGCCAGAGCCGGACCCCCTGTACGACCACCACTCCTCCGAGGAAGAACTAGAGGTACCTACGCAAACCAACTAGCACACAGCGCAACGACTTCAATCCTGCCTGTCACTAACCAAACTAGTTCTAACACTATAGCTAAACGAATCATAGATTTTATCAAGGCACCATCTACATGAACACTTTCGCTGCTAAGCTCAAAACCATGATCCTCGCGCAGTGCTAAAATTGACCCCCCTCGTGCGCACACTCGTGACGGTGAAACGATCAAAATGGCTCGCCTCGTGGGTCACTCGCATAGGCGTAATGTTAAGGTGACTCATACTTTAAGTTACGAGCACAGGCGAAATGCAATAGACCCGACCCCCCTCGTAGGTCGTGCGCACAATCGTAACGTTTAGACGATAAATGTGGCTCGCGTCGTGGGTTACTCGCGCAGTCAAGTCAGTCGCGAGTCACCGCGGTGTCTCGCGCGGTAGGCCCTGGGGACTGGCGAAATGCAATTGAACCGACTCGATACGTGGGTTCTTCAGCACCTTGGCCCATTTGTCGCCGACCTACGACGTAGGTCGTCAGCAGCGAAAGTGTTAAAACAGTACATAAACAAGAAATTCAGTTGCCTTCGTCCATCCAGATTAGTATCAAACCAGATTTCTGTTCTGTTTCAAATGTTACTGCCTGTGCATCCGTAGACCTAGATTCGTCGTTACTCCGTAAAACCATAATTACGTTGACTGTACACGGCTTGCTGCGCCACTAACTCGGATGTACGCACAAGCATCACCACGCAACAATGTTGCGTTGTCAGTAAAGCGTATGCGTCGGACCAAATAGTCGTTTTGTTGGGATCGTTGACTCCATGCGTGAGATCTGTAACTGCTATATTGTCTGGAACAAATTGACATGCACTGTGAAGTGCCTACATGACTGTGAGTGCATCGTTGTGGACATAGGTACTTACCGGTTCATTTTAATAATTCGTAATTTCTTTATTAGGGTCACCAACAGGCAGATCAAATAAGACAGAATAAACGTACAAATTGTTCTTCCGATAAAATTATTTTCATAACAGAATATAAAATTTACGGACACTTCCAAGAAGGAGATACTTTAGAAACTTTGAATTGAAAATGATGTAATTACCTCCTTTGTAAATGCCACTTAACACCGATATCTCATTCTCAGTCTGAAAGACTTCCATTCAGTAGGTAGTTCAGTATAGAGCTTTAATAACATCTTCATTTCTACTGTTTAATATTAAAGCGCGTCGCCTTTGAATGAAACAAGTCAAGTTATTAGCTTTTTGGTAGGTAATAATCCCTGAAATATCTCTTACTTTGCAATCTAATAGGTCGACCAGAATCTCATGAAATGAAAAAAAGTAAAAAAAATATAGATTTTCACATGGCAATGTCAAACTGTCATCACGTAGACCCTTAGTTTTTGCGGCGATAAAAACGCGCGTTTGTTAATGGGTGCATATTTAATATCATTTGAAGACCCAAATCATCTGGCCGAATATTTTCATCTTGTTTATGAGAAAAGGTATATAATTTTATAGCTGAATTTTACTACGAACGTTTTTCGTCGTGGCTGTATGGCGTTTCAGAAGTGCTGCAAAAAGTCGCAGTGTTTAAAGGGCCCTAATCCAATTACCCCAGTGATGCTTACTCTAAAATTATTTAATTTCCTCATTTTTCATGAGATTCTGGTCGACCTATAAGTAACCAGTCATAGACATTATTCCTAATACCTTCGGTATCACCATGGTATCACGCACGATCCTATGTAAATAAGTGTAGTGAAAATACAACGTAATGAAAATGAGGCGAACTTAGAGAAAAACATTTGAAGGGTAAGTTAAGTAGGTAGTTGGTAGTTTGTTCGACATGAAAGGGGAGGGATGTGTACGGATAGGCGGAAGACACAATTTCAGGCCATCGAGAATCGCTGATGGCGTAATTGGCCGCTCGAGTCCTTCGCCAGTTAATGGCCGGACTTTTTGCGGACAAATGTATGACCCTGTATAATTTCCTTCTTTTCTGTTATTTAGATAAGACACGTTTTCTCAGTTAGATTAGTAAGACATTATTAGATGTTGATCTGTTTTATTTCTGTGGTATCACAATTGCCCAAGATTTATTCAAAGTTTTATGTTTATTCTTCAATCCAAAGTAAATCCATCTTCATCACTTCTTATTATCACTAATTATTGTTCGATGTTATCTGAAAAGTGTTATGTGTAATGTTTAATTCCTATATTTCTCAACATTCGGCTTCAGTAATTGAAGGTGTAAGTTATCTCGTTTCGTCCTTCGCACATTTCTTGTCAAAAACATCCCCTTTGTATGCAAGAAGCTATTCAAACGTCTATCCCTACTCATCTCCTAGTTAGGGAGACGTAGGCCCAAATTAGCAGTAAGTTTAGTGAGGAGGCTAAGTTGGTTATATCTTTCGGAGGCAATGTCCGGCGCTCACATGCCGCATTAATTCGCAACGACACGCCGCAACTAAATTACAGCCGTCCTCGTAGACGACCCCCCCACGCCCCCCTCCGCACACCCGCGCCCTCTCTCCGACGACCGTCACGGGGACTATTATGCTGACACTTGACATATCCCGCACTATTTTGTATCCTGTTCAGTCCCCAGTCCCCAAAGTTTGTGGTAGGTAGAGTCGATTGATCGGTTTGTCGTCGATTGTACTGGATGTGAGTTGCAGACTCCTTTATATGCATTTTTAATCAGTTCGACAAATGGGCGAGAGAGGATATTATTCCTCCAAGGACTCGCCATAAGTTCCATCGCCTGCACAACATAATTTAGCAAGTCCCCTGCCCCTGTGCGGTGTTATGCAACGCGACGTTGTACCGTACCTGCGTATTACGCAAAGAGATTAAAAAGTCATGAGAACAGGTGAACGCCCTCGCTGCAGGCGGTAAGCGAAAATTAGTAGACGAATAAAAAATGCGAAGCTCGTCCGTGTTGCTGGAGTGGCGCGCTTTGCTAGCCAGGATGCTTTTAAATTTTGTGACTTGTGAAATTGGTTACAAAAATTCTTTTTTGACATTTTTAGCTCGTATCAAGTTAGGATGTTTAGACGAGCGAGGTTTAAAAAGAGATGCTGCGGTTTTATGTGGCATGTTAACGGAACAAGCTACGGGGTTTATGATTTCATCATCATCAACTTATTTAAGAGCTACGCTCTTGTCGGTGAAGTATTCGCCAATCCTGCCTCTTTTCCGCTAGTAGTTTATAATTTGTAAAAATAATTTTACAGTTCATAGTAGGTAAAATTAACAGTGAGTCGGGAATAAACGAACGGAAATATTTCTTTATCTGTGTAGATAATATACTCATGGTAACTTTACCATGCTAGTAGGTATAATAATATCTTCTTATAACATATAAATGTACCTACTGGTAAACGCAATACCGTCAATGGCGTGTAGCAGTGGGGTGTAAATAACAGTACTCGCAACACCGGCTGTCATCTTCCCATTGTTACTGAAGAGGGCTGCGCAGCCTTTATAGCGTAGCGTAGTGCACATTTATGTTTCTATTCACAAACTAAACAAAATCTTCACCCTTTTAACAATCCTTCACTAAACTGGCGTCGTAGTGAGTGCAGCCTTAGCTCTTTTTCGACCTGGCTCTGAATGTTTGAATTTTTCTTTATCCCTCCGCTGCAATCTTTTACGTTGATGTTTCATAAAACTCTGTTATTCTGTCTGTTTCTACTTCCACGTCCTTCGTCTATGTAGTCGTTTTAACTTTTTCAGAAATAAGACAAAAACAGTGTGCTTTATTAATTTTTTGCGTCTGCCGTCTGCATAACATTCGTTTATCTTGCGCTTGGTTTGAAATTAGAAATTCTTTTGTCTCAGCAATTTTTAATTGCTAAAAGGAAGCGAACAATAGCTTTTAACGAGAGAAAAATGTGTTATACTTTTAAGCAGTAACACAATTACTGCACGTACCTAGTCTGCCTCGGGTCGAGCGCATTAAATAATCAATAGTCAGTATCGAAGCTTTCAACCTAAGTGCTAGGGAATGTAATCTCTAAGGTAATTCCAGGTAGGAATTTCTACAAACTTTAATGGGTCATTGCCAGAAGCACATCGTCTCTGTTAATATGTTTTCAAGTAATTTATGGTAGGTACTAGCAATTTCTCGTTGAATTAGTTCGGGTCATTTTTACCGACCGGTACCGTTGTCCACACGTCAAATATAATATTTAGGTTGCAATGAAATTAGTGTAGTCGAGTGATCGCTTTGTGGTGCGGTGGGGCGTGAAACACGTCACCCCAGCAGCGCTCCATGCGCCGCCGCTGCGAGGCTCGAGACATAGCCCGTATGCCGCCGCTGTGGCTCTGTTCTGTACTGTACCTACGTGTACGTTACTTGATATTCGACGCCGAAACATTGTCTCACCGAGAGCTCTTTAGCTCGTTCAGTTTATTTGATAAATTCTGTCTTGTGTTAGAGAAAGCCGATCCAATTTATAGTTTTACACGACTATAACTTAACGCTACCGGAGCTATAAAACGTTTGATTAAACCAAAATGGGATCCGGCGCTACATCACCATAAATGTAGGACAGTGATCGGGAAGAAAGGTCCCCGGCCGTTACGGCGTCCGCAATCGCGACAACTAATTTATGCGAGTCCATTAAACCCCATCCCGCTAGGCGAGGTTGACACATCACGAGTCACCGAAGGCTCCGCTTTTTCGCATGGACTCTCGCATCCATAATAAATGAGCGGCCGGCCGCAGCATTAGGCGTTTTCGCCGGCGACTCCCTACCGGTTCTTTTTTTCTTTCTCCGTGGGGTGAGGGGGGCGCGGGGCGGGTGCAGCGGCTGCGGCCATTAATTCAGCCGTGTAATGACGCGACGCTTTGACGGACGAGAATCGCAGTTCTGCAATTACATGCTGAAATATTCAGCGAAGACATCGTCCCCGCCTCTAACTAAGGCGCTTTTCTTTTTTTCGCAGTTACACGATTAGACTCAAATGCTCGCCGATCGCAAAGTATAAATTCATGTCATAATGATTTCGGCATGAGCTGGATATAGTTATAACGAGCTTTTACCCACGACTTCGTCCGCATAAATTATATACCAGATTTTAAGTCAGACGATAAGCTATCAAACAAAAAAAGTTTCATCAAAATCGGTTCAGTAGTTTTTGCGTGATACTCGGACAAACAAACACCCAAACAAACAAACAGACAGACAAAAAATCCAAAAATTGGTGAATTGGAATCAGGGACAGGTAAAAACCATGCCGTAATTTTTTTTTGTAAATATCTTCAATGTACAGATACACTTCTGTTACAGTTTTATAATAGTTTAGATATAGCGAAACGTCGAGCTTGCTTTACTCACTCGTGATTTTAGATCGTATTGCAATTATCACATCATATTAACGTAAATTGTCGAGCTCCTCTTTTTGCTTCTAGGTATTGCAATTTGCAACGACCGACGACCTAGTCCCAAAGTCCCAATGCAGTAAAATCTCAAGCTTGCTTCACTCTCTCATGGTTTTCGACCTAGTCGT
Source organism: Agonopterix subpropinquella (assembly GCA_922987775.1). Classification (NCBI taxonomy): domain Eukaryota; kingdom Metazoa; phylum Arthropoda; class Insecta; order Lepidoptera; family Depressariidae; genus Agonopterix; species Agonopterix subpropinquella. Next base: position 466,512 of record OV277703.1, read on the forward strand.
GTTGCAGTTACAGTAAAATCTTAAGCTTGCTTTATTCGCTCACGGTTTTCGACCTAGTCGTATTGCAATTATAGTTAAATCTCGAGCTCGCTTCAATTGTTCATGGTTTTCGACTTAGTCGTGTAGCAGTTACAGTAAAATCTCGAGCTTGCTTCAGTCGATCATGGTTTTCGACTTAGTCGTGTAGCAGTTACAGTAAAATCTCGAGCTTTCTTCAGTCGATCATGGTTTTCGACTTAGTCGTGTAGCAGTTACAGTAAAATCTCGAGCTTGCTTCAGTCGATCATGGTTTTCGACTTAGTCGTGTAGCAGTTACAGTAAAATCTCGAGCTTTCTTCAGTCGATCATGGTTTTCGACTTAGTCGTGTAGCAGTTACAGTAAAATCTCGAGCTCGCTTCAGTCGATCATGGTTTTCGACTTAGTCGTGTAGCAGTTACAGTAAAATCTCGAGCTTGCTTCAGTCGCTCATGGTTTTCGACTTAGTCGTGTAGCAGTTACAGTAAAATCTCGAGCTCGCTTCAGTTGCTCATGGTTTTAGACCTAGTGGTGTTGCAGTTACAGTAAAATCTTAAGCTTGCTTTATTCGCTCACGGTTTTCGACCTAGTCGTATTGCAATTATAGTTAAATCTCGAGCTCGCTTCAATTGTTCATGGTTTTCGACTTAGTCGTGTAGCAGTTACAGTAAAATCTCGAGCTTGCTTCAGTCGATCATGGTTTTCGACTTAGTCGTGTAGCAGTTACAGTAAAATCTCGAGCTTTCTTCAGTCGATCATGGTTTTCGACTTAGTCGTGTAGCAGTTACAGTAAAATCTCGAGCTTGCTTCAGTCGATCATGGTTTTCGACTTAGTCGTGTAGCAGTTACAGTAAAATCTCGAGCTCGCTTCAGTCGCTCATGGTTTTAGACCTAGTCGTATTGCAGTTACAGAAAAATCCCGATTTCGTCTCGTTAGGTCCGGGATTTTGATAGCATTAACAATTTGCAACGACTCAATAATCGCTCCTAAATCAAATCAACCAATTTTTATATTGTATTGACAACGACCTTATCTAGAGCAGCCCTCCTGGGTAAAAATAATTGTTAGTTTCCCATCCCGGGTCTCCGACGAGTTCAGTCCGTCACCGTTATCACCGCTTAATCCGAGCAACGAGTCCCAACGTCAGCGGCCGGAGTGCAGTCAAACAGTCAAGTAGGAGTAGGGTTTCACCATGAATGTGTGTTGTAGCATCACATCTATCCATCACCCGCATGCGAGCTAACATCCGGGGCGATGGGTAGAGTGGTGCTGAGTGTGGGCCGCTCCGCGCAGGTGATCAACGGGCTGCCGTGCGGGCCGGGCGCCGCGCGCGCCGCCGCCGAGTGCCGCCGCCGCGGCGCCTCCTCGCCGCCCGCCGCCGCGCCCGGCAAGCGCAAGTGGCCCGCGCCCCCCGCGCCCTACCGCCACCGAGACCACGACCACGACCACGAGCGCGACGACGACGACGACACCAAGGTACCACCTCCACCACCGCCCCACACTAACCCTCGCCGATCTCATCGCTCATTTGCATTAAACGCAGGACAGAGGCCTGCCTGGTCTCTGTGGTCTAATGGTGAAAAGCATTGGGCTCTCGACACGTACTTCGTGGGTTCGATTCCCACGGGGAACACCTGGGACACCACATATGTCACTTTCTGCGTTTTTCCCCAGTTGGTTAGGACATTGCACGCTGAATCACCTGATTGTCTGAAAAGAAAATTGATTCTGTGCTTTGGATGGCACGTTTAGCCGTTGGTCCCGGCTACTATCTCTGGTGGTAGCAGTCGTTGCATAAAAACCACGTCAGAGGCCGTGAGACGGTCTGAAAAAACTCTAACACCAGGGCTCTGCCCACACGATAAGAAGAGGCCTCTAACAAGCACTAGCCATACTCCACCACGTCAAATGGTTTAATGGTGAGCTTGCTGACAGAGTATTTACGAATCGCCTGAACGAGTTCGTCCACCGCCATCTAACGGCGCACTATCAGTCGCCTACATCCTCTGGTTCGATTGGCCATAGTGATTAGATCACCGACCAGGATTAGAGACTTGCCGATCACTAGACGATTTCGTTACTGCTTTCGCAGCTCTTTGAACGATATTGAAGCTGTCCTAGCTCCTTAACTTGACTGATATCGAACACCACTGAGCTTCCAACTGAGGATGGGTTCATGTAACGTTGCAGGTGGAGACGCCGGTGCGGTTCCGCACGTCGCCGCCGCTGGAGGCGCTGAAGCCGCGGCGGTCCACGGGCGCGCCGGCGGGCGCCTGCTCGTGCGGCGCGTCGGGGGGCCCCGCGGGGGGTCCGGGGGTCGCCGCGGGGGGTGCGGGGGGTCCTGCACGCGCGCCCGCCTCGCCGCGCCGCCGCCGCGTGGCGCTCGTGCCACCGAGACGTCACCGTCCCGCACTAGACTTCGATAAGATGCAGCAGGTATGCATTATACACCACTCTTATTTACTTTTATGTTAAGATCTCACACCACGAACACTAAATGTCAGACGAAAAATTTTGGAATCTTCTCTAATAGTATTTATTAATAATAAAAATAATTCGTTAAAGTCTACACAAAACAAGCAGTCAGCACATGCTCCGTCAATCATAACTCAACAGCCAGTAATCAGCACCACGCTTCGCCAAAACTTTAGATAAACAATTAGAGATCTCTTCTCGTCTACTTACCAATCTAAAATCTACCACACGCTTCGTCACGTTCGTTCTTCTATCTTCTTCTGAATGTGTTCTATTCTTTTATTCGGAACAGGAACATTAGTAGGCAATAATTTGATTATGCTTCGAAAAGTGTCACCCGCCCTAAGTGGATCATAATCCACATATGGTTAAAATTTTTGTTCACGATTCAATATTCAGTACAACCCGTTCTGCAGAATACTTACTCGCTAAATATTTCGAGTATTATACTTCTTAAAAGTACAATAATTTATCGCAGCAATCCTAGTTTCAATTAATGTACCTACAGTTATTCCACGCGACCGCGGATCTTTCAACGTCATCCCCAAGAAGGTAGCGACTGCATCCCCCTCGAGTCGTGACCTCGATCTGGGTCACCTCGCGCAGCCTACCCGCGACGCGACCAACAACATACCCACACACACACACAGGCAAAATGCATGTTGAACGACTTGATGTGTCATTGCAGATAAAAAAAACATTCTCTCAACTCAAATATTGTTCATTGCTTTTTCCAACATCCTTCAACTTTTATACCTAAGTAAAGACAATTTGGCTAAATGCTTAGATAACAATATAGGGTAAAACTCCACTTTTTAAGGGGATGACCAGACCATCAAACTAAACAACTTTCTCTATGGGACCAACGTCGAAATCGCGAAATAAATATCAGCTCTCCCATACATTTGGCTCGAGTAACTACCTAAATTCGCAGTTTTGTTTGGCAGATTTGTTTTTTTGGAGATTTCGATGTTGGTGCGATAGAGAAAGATGTTCAGTTTGACGATTTGATCGTCCTCTTAAAAAAGTGTCAGCATATTAAGGGGCCATAGGTTCAGACGAATATTTTCTATGAGAAACGCGATTGCCCAGCTCTCCGAAAAGTGCGTGCGCGTGCCGTATTTTCGATTAAAAAGAGTTAACAAAAGTACTTTTTATAGATTTTTTTTATGATTTCACTGGATAAACTAATAGTGAATATGTGACTATAAATACCAAAAATCTGTAACTATTTTAAGTTCTTCTCAGGTGAGAAAAATGGTAAAAAATACATGAAAATACGTCATCTTTGTGACGATTTTCTATAGAGCGAAGTAATTCCAATCGTGTATTCAATATATGATTTCACTAGATACACTATCCAAGAATACTGAGGTATGATTTTGGTTTCGGTAAATTGTATAAATCTAGTCGAAACCTGAAAAATAAAAGATGCCTCCAAGGCGTTTTGTCCTACCATAGCGTTTTAAGAAAGGACCCTATGTGACATAATGGGCTTCAGGCCGTGTCAAACAACTATGAAAATATTTTTAATAATTATGGTTTTATAATCGCAAAAAAAAAAATCTGTATATTGACCAAAATTTTCCGACCACCAAAAACAGCAGATTTTTTTAAAGTTGTTCAATTTGATGGTCTGAAGTCTCCCGGTAATATGGAGCTAATGTATTTAAATGTTACAACCTATATACAGGGTGAAATTGTTATCATTGGCATCCTTTCACCTAAACTAAGAGTCTACCCAAACTGAACAAATTTTACTATAAAAAAAAAAAAATATACGGTCGAACTGAGAAACCTCCTCCTTTTTTGAAGTCGGTTAAAAAAAACCGCTGCTTCAAACAGTTCAGTCAAGTAGAGTAGTTAGTATGGAACAGCTGATTTCTTTTTGCTACGATCGGTTTGCTCCCGTAGCAAGTTCAGTTTGATGGGTAGAATCTTAGTTTAAAAGGATGCCAATGATTTCAATTTCACCCTGTATAGGTAATCAAATAAACCACATAGACATATAGATCCAGAGCCCCCAACGGTCTAGGGCCTAAACGTATAGGAAAGCTGGATTCAGTCTAGCTCGAAAATAGACGCCAAAGTACATCATTTAGCCTCGGTCTTATGACTCAAAGCGGTCACTGAAATTTTTTACAGCGGTCAGACAATCGCGAAAAAATGGGGTCTGGGCCTAAACATATAGGAAACGAACTTGATGCGTTTAAAGAAAGAGCCCTCTTAGGACAATACCACAGCATATTTAGTTTTACTCAAATCGGTCACTGTTCAAAATCAGACCGGGGTTGAAAATCGAAAAAAATTGGTCTTGGGCCTAAACATATAGGAAATGTGAAACCAACTTGGATCGACAGAACACACTTTACCCATCACGAAAAACCCGGTCTTACATGGCGGATCGGTCACCTTTCCAGAATCAGACCACTTTTATAAGATACCAAAAATGACATATATCTCGACAATGGTTAGTGATAGAAAAAAATTGTTAGGAACAAAATTGTTGGAAATTTAATGACCTTTAAGTCTGCAGTAGCTTTGTTTACAATTTGATGCATAGGAGACGAGATATTTTTAAAAACTGAATAATTAAAATAGTAATAGACAGATATCTCGACAACGGTTGATGATAGGAAAAGTTTGTTCAGGACACAATTGTAGATAATATTATGTTCTACAAGTTTTGTCATAACTTTGTTTACGATTTGATGCATACAAACCGAGATATTTGGAAAAACGAATTAATTAAAATAGTAATAGACAGATATCTCGAAAACTGTTGATGATAGGAAAAGTTTTTTAACATACAATTGTAGATAATGTTTTATTCTACAGGTTTTGTAATAACTTTGTTCACAATTTGATGCATACGAAACGAGATATTTGCAAAAAATAATTAATTAAAATAGTAATAGACGATATCTCCACAACGGTTGATGATAGGAAAAGTTTGTTCAGGACACAATTGTAGATAATATTATGTTCTACAAGTTTTGTCATAACTTTGTTTACGATTTGATGCATACGAAACGAGATATTTGCAAAAACGAATTAATTAAAATAATAACAAATATATCTCGACAACGGTTAATGATATAAGAAACTTAAACAAAATAAATTGTAAGAAACTGTATGTTCTACAAGTTTTGTACTAACTTTGTTCACAATTTGATGGAAAAGAAACGAAATATTTGTAAAACTAAATAAATAAAATAGTAATAGACAGATATCTCGACAACGGTTGATGACAGAAAAAGTTAGTCTAATAAAATTGTAGATAATGCTGTTCTACAAATTTGGTTATAACTTTCTTTGCAATGCTTTCTTTGCACGCCGGATTGCCAAGCCAGGATCCTGGGTTCGAATCCCGGTTCGGTCATGGACGTTATATGTTTGTGCCGTTGCTATATGTGGTTCCCATAAAAAAAAGCCTAAGGCTTAATTGGGGATCATTACAATGTATGTGTCTGTGAGCGTTATTTATTTATTTAATGCTATGTATATACAATAGAAAACGAGATATGTGCAAAAACGAATTATTAAAAATAATAACAAACAGATATCCCGACAGAGGTAGAAAAAAATTAGTCAGAATAAAATTGTTGATAATGGTTTGTTCTACATGTTTTGTATAACTTTTTAAATTGTATGCATAAGAAACGAGATATTTGCAAAAAACTAACTTATACGACCTTCAGGACACAATTTTTTTTTTCAACAAAATTATCCAGTTTAAGAAAAAAATTATCATTTACTCATTTGTCTAATCTAACATTAATTGCTTGTTGTGGAGTATTAGGAGTTTCTCTTTTTACCGGTACCAATGAAAATAAAAAAAATTATTCCATTCCTATGAATGAAATCGTGAACAAAGTTATTACAAAACTTGTAGAACATACAGTTTCCTACAATTTATTCTGTATAAGTTTCTTCTATCATTAACCGTTGTCGAGATATATTTTTTATTATTTTAAATAATTAATTTTTGGAAACATCTCGTTTTGTATGCATCAAATTACTAACAAAGTAATAACAAAACTTGTAGATCATACAATTATCTACAATTTTATCTTGATTAATTTTTTTCTATCATCAATCGTATATCTGATTGTTATTATTTTTAATAATAAGTTTTTGCGCAGATCTCTTTATTCTATAAATAGAATTTATTGTAAACAAAGTTATAGCCTTATTTGTAGAACAGCAGTATCTACAATTTTATTAGACAAACTTTTTCTGTCATCAACCGTTGTCAAGATATCTGTCTATTACTATTTTAATTAATTCGTTTTTGCAAATATCTCGTTTCGTATGCATCAAATCGTAAACAAAATTATAACAAAACTTGTAGAACATAATATTATCTACAATTGTGTCCTGAACAAACTTTTCCTATCATCAACCGTTGTGGAGATATCGTCTATTACTATTTTAATTAATTATTTTTTGCAAATATCTCGTTTCGTATGCATCAAATTGTGAACAAAGTTATGACAAAACCTGTAGAACAAAACATTATCTACAATTGTATGTTAAAAAACTTTTCCTATCATCAACAGTTTTCGAGATATTTGTTTATTACTATTTTAATTAATTCGTTTTTACAAATATCTCGTTTCGTATGCATCAAATCGTAAACAAAGTTTTAACAAAACTTGTAGAACATAATATTATCTACAATTGTGTCCTGAACAAACTTTTCCTATCATCAACCGTTGTGGAGATATCGTCTATTACTATTTTAATTAATTATTTTTTGCAAATATCTCGTTTCGTATGCATCAAATTGTGAACAAAGTTATTACAAAACCTGTAGAACAAAACATTATCTACAATTGTATGTTAAAAAACTTTTCCTATCATCAACAGTTTTCGAGATATTTGTCTATTACTATTTTAATTAATTCGTTTTTACAAATATCTCGTTTCGTATGCATCAAATCGTAAACAAAGTTTTGACAAAACTTGTAGAACATAATATTATCTACAATTGTGTCCTGAACAAACTTTTCCTATCATCAACCGTTGTGGAGATATCGTCTATTACTATATTAATTAATTATTTTTTGCAAATATCTCGTTTCGTATGCATCAAATTGTGAACAAAGTTATTACAAAACCTGTAGAACAAAACATTATCTACAATTGTATGTTAAAAAACTTTTCCTATCATCAACAGTTTTCGAGATATTTGTCTATTACTATTTTAATTAATTCGTTTTTACAAATATCTCGTTTCGTATGCATCAAATCGTAAACAAAGTTTTGAAAAAACTTGTAGAACATAATATTATCTACAATTGTGTCCTGAACAAACTTTTCCTATCATCAACCGTTGTCGAGATATCTGTCTATTACTATTTTAATTATTCAGTTTTTAAAAATATCTCGTCTCCTATGCATCAAATTGTAAACAAAGCTACTGCAGACTTAAAGGTCATTAAATTTCCAACAATTTTGTTCCTAACAATTTTTTTCTATCACTAACCATTGTCGAGATATATGTCATTTTTGGTATCTTATAAAAGTGGTCTGATTCTGGAAAGGTGACCGATCCGCCATGTAAGACCGGGTTTTTCGTGATGGGTAAAGTGTGTTCTGTCGATCCAAGTTGGTTTCACATTTCCTATATGTTTAGGCCCAAGACCAATTTTTTTCGATTTTCAACCCCGGTCTGATTTTGAACAGTGACCGATTTGAGTAAAACTAAATATGCTGTGGTATTGTCCTAAGAGGGCTCTTTCTTTAAATGCATCAAGTTCGTTTCCTATATGTTTAGGCCCAGACCCCATTTTTTCGCGATTGTCTGACCGCTGTAAAAAATTTCAGTGACCGCTTTGAGTCATAAGACCGAGGCTAAATGATGTACTTTGGCGTCTATTTTCGAGCTAGACTGAATCCAGCTTTCCTATACGTTTAGGCCCTAGACCGTTGGGGGCTCTGGGTCTAATAGACTAAACAATATTAGGTAACAATTAATATCTAGATAATGTCCCTCATAAATTTTGATGTCACGTTAAAGCGCGCGATATTTATCTGACCCCTTGACTCCGTCTGGTGGAGACGTTCTCGGTAAAGAAAATTCTAGTTTGCGACTTTATTCAGACGATGTAGCTTCAGGCCATTAAATGAAATAATAAACGCTATGCGAGTCGCGCAGTCGGGGACATGTCGGCGCATAATTACCGACGCACGTGTGTCAACGCTGCGAGCAACGAACACCCCTTGTTCCCCTCCACCCGCGCTAACACTAACTAGGATTAACATATGAATATGACAGACATTTTAAGGTTTAGACAGGCGTGCGGCCGGGATTGCTCTGGTCTTTTTCAGGGTTTAAACAGGGTCGATTAGCATAAAAAGTGTTTGTGTAAATTGCTCATGTTCTTGCAGACAGTAATTTTTTTTTTCAAAATCTGTGAATGCAGGTTTAAATGTCGTAAAAAGTTAAGGGTAGTCTTCTAAGACAACAGTAAATGTAAAAAAATTTACCCAGAGTCTACAATTTGTATAGACGATGAGAAATAGACAAAACCAGAAAGGGCAACTGGCGAAACAGACCAAATAGACGAGGAATTCCTCGACAGAGGAAATGATGTATTCTATAAAATCTCTTACCTACGCTACTACCCCGTCCAAAAAATCCACCCTAAATATGATATTTATGATAGTAGGAAATCATAAATTATAATACCTTTTGTAGAGATATTTAAAATATCTCTGCTACGATATTACTCACAGCAAAGTTTATTAGATTATTAGTCAAACATTATTGTTTGAGGTGATGTTACAAAACAATAATAAAATTATCGGTGGCAGCAACAAAAACATTTGAGGCCATTGGTCCATTTAAGTTACACAAACCCACCGGTTTTTTTTTAAAGCATTATTGATTGATTGATTGATTTTTTTAAAACTAATATCCAGAATTCCAAATGGATAATGAAACTGAAAAACTTTCTCCAAAAAACATGGGTAGAAAATCAAGATTTTTTTTTTGGAGCTTCCCTACAAAAATGCCGATCAGCCGATCTATTTTCTAAAGGAGGTCCAAAAATGATTCGACCCACTATTCTTAGAGATCTTTTTTTTTTCAATCGGGCATAGGCCCATCACACATTCCCACCGCTGTAACTCCTGTAAACCATGATCAACAGCGGCGACCACTTAGTTCTTAGAGATCTTACAACTTTTGTTTAGTTTCATTATCTGGACACAGCCTTAAATATTTTTGTGAATAAAATTTTATCCTGAACAGGGTGTTTTGAAACGCACCAAAATGCATTTTTTTATCTGTATACTATAGCCTGTGTGTATATATGAGGCCAGTGCACCGCACATGTGCTGTAACGGTAAACATCTTGACTAATTCAATCTCGAGTGGGTTGAGTTTCATAATTCGGCGATAATGTTATCAGTTCCGAACTTCTTTATCAGATAGCTGGCGGTCGGTGAACCTCACTGACACTGATACGGGTTTCCTACACGAAAAACAAAGATTATTCTGTAAACATCTAAAACATTTATTCGATCACTTATTTAGAGAACTCTGAGAACTGCGTTAGGATTGTGTAACTAACATAACAGTTTTAGGAGGTATACCTAACACGAAGGACCAAAAAATGTTATAATATCTTGTTAGCAACGTTAAGTAAAAGCCATTATTCTGAATGGAGCTACTGTGTTCCTGATTCCCGGCCCATTGAGAGGCCATCAATGGGCGACATTCCTTGCGCGCGCAGACCGGCCCTCTACATGGCGCGACGTGGAATGAAAACTCGAAGCATTACGGTTTTTGCGACGCCGCAATCCGCGTAAATGGTTCGCTAATGTCTAAGTTAGCTCGAAAACATTAGCAATACGTTACTGATATATCCAGCCACTTTTTGCTCGGCTCGTGGGATGGGTCGCGATATCGTATTAATCGTAGCTTTCGAAACTAACAAAAAGATGGAATTTATTGGATAGCCACGTTAGGAACGGATTTCGAATTAACGATAACGATACTGCAAGATGGTAAATTTATGTTTACTGCGCTATTATAGCGATCCTAGGATGGTTTGGCTAGCTTGACGTTTTTCTGTTTTGGCGAACTCGACAAGAAACTAATGTTTTACCAAATAATATTATACGTTATAGAGTCTTCTTAAGATGCTGACACTTTTTAAGAAGAAAAAAAATAAAAAAAAAAATCGCGAAAAAAATAATCAGCTGTCCCATACATATTTTGACACGAGTAGGTTTGCAGTTTTCGATGTTGGTGCCATAGAGAAAGTTGTTCAGTTTGACGGTCTGATCATCTTCTTAAAAAGTGTCAGCATATTAAGAATACTCTATAACGTATAATATTATTTGGTAAAACATTAGTTTCTTGTCGAGTCGACCATGTTTGTCTGAACATTCCCTTAAAAAAGTGTCAGCATATTAAGAAGGACCCTGTATATAGGATGTTACAAACTTCTTCTTCTCGTGTGGAATCGTCACGTCTTCTTCAAATCGTCAGTTTCCAGTATCTTGCCACCTCTGTCGCACTGGCTGATGCGCTCATTAGGTCCTCCTCTCCACATTGTGGTCCACCTGTACAGTTGGTTAATAAACTAGAACTAGATAAAAAAAAATCTTTGTTTGATTACAATTTAGTGGAAGGGGGATCAATCAGGTTAGGGCTCTTGACACGGAGGTCGTGGGTTCGATTCCCACGGGGGGCATCTAGTTCTCGATTCACACCAAAATGAGTTACCTACTTAAAACCCTTCTATCAGTTTTATAATAGTTTAGATTGTATAATTTGTTATTCAGTTTCCTTTCGTTTTCTGATGCTTTAGGTACTCTTATAAGATGGTCATGTCCGTCTGTCTGTATATCTGTCCGTCGCAATCTGACATATATATCGTTGTTTCTAGCGGTATAGTTTCGAACGGATATGGCATGTATGATATTGAAGTGTTGTATGTTTGTGTCTCGGCAGCTGAAGGTGGGTGGCGGGGGGGTGAGGTCGTGGCGCGCGGGGGCGGGGGGCGCGCACGGGGGGGAGCTCTCCGTGTTCTGCTGGTGATGGCGCCCGCCCTGACGCGGCCGCAACCACCGAGTGCGCCACGGTATGTGCCTACACCATACACCATACAGTCTACAACTATTCTCATCACCGAGCCAACCTCTGGAAACAAAAAAAAAACAGCTGTCCCATAAAAAACTGCTGTACCTACCTAACCGACTAAAATGTATGGGACAGCTGATTTTTTTCGCGTTTCCTGAGGTTCCATAGAAAGTTGTTCAGTTTTATGGTCTGAGTTCACCGTTTCAGTATTTGCTAGGCTGTCACTACCCTGTACAAGATGTTAAGTCAAAACATAAGCTATCAAACAAAAAAGATTCATCAAAATCGGTTAAGTTATATTTTCGTGATGATCGAACATACAGGCAGACAAAAAATCTAAAAATTTGTGTTTTGCAGTCAGGGTCACCTACAAACCATATCGTGATCTTTTTCTTGTGAATATGGGTGTTCCTCCGAAAACAAGATCAGCGTTATGAACGCTCGCTCTCATTAACCTAACCAAATATTTTCGTTTTGTTTCTAAAAAAACAGTATAATTTTTTAGCTCTGGTAAATGGGTCCAGTGGACTTTATAACTGTTTTATAAAATTTTATATCTTTTCTTATAAACAAAGCGAAAATATTTGCTGACGATAATGACAGCGTTCAAACGTCGAGCAGAAACACCCATATCTTCAATGTACAGACACACTTCTGTTACAGTTTTATAATAGTTTAGATTAGATATAAAGATGACCCCCAGGGTTACTCGTCGTCCGAGATGCTGCTGTTTTGTTCATGTGCAAGCACGCATACATACAAACTGCGCTCGATACCTTACGAACGATATACTACTGGTTCTACTGTGCCTATTCGTAGACTGTGCCAATGTCCTGTAGTGTAGGTCCATTACGAGTTGACACGATGGTATAGGTAATGGTACTCAGTGGTTTGATTTAGGACGGCGCAGAAAATTTGCAAGCTGAAGTGGCTATGGGCTGGTCATATCTGCCGAAGAACTGACAACCGATGGGAGAGATGTCAGAGTTCTAGAGTGGAGACCGCGAACTGGTAGGCGTAATGTGGGACGCCCTGCTGCCCGCTGGACAGACGACCTAAAAAAGTAGCGGGGAGCGACGGGATGAGGAAGGCCGAGGACAGAGTTTTGGCGCGCCTTGGGGAGGCCTATGTTCAGCAGTGGACGATGATAGGCTGATGATGATGACATGGCGATACTCTGGAAATGCGCGTAATAACGTATGTTCCTCGTATTTTGTCGCCGTGTATTCATACACCTCTTCATACCATGCCCGTCGGTTCACCTCTTCTTTTTGTAGGACGCAACCGATTTGAGCATACATCCTACGAGGGCGCCCTCTGCAGACACTTCCACTCACATTAGCAACATTTATCTCTTTCGTACATCTGCTGTCACTCATCCGCTCCACATGACCAAACCAACGAAGCATACCTTTCTCTATTCTTGTCACAACATCTTTCAATTTACATGTGACTTTTGTATATTTCAGATAGTGGATGGTCCGGCGGACGGAGAGCGTAGCTGTGGGGCCAGGTCCCGCGTACAATGCGACAGCTGTTGTACTTACCTCGCGATGTATCTGTGTGTTGTGCACAGCGCCGCAGGCTGACCGGGGCTGCGGGCTGCGAGCGCACGAGCGCAGACTCCGAGAGAGTCTATTCCCTGATATGGAAACAGATATCGACGCGATTCGGCCGTTCGATGCCGGCCGTTGTCTTTTAAATGATGTATTGAGACCGCTTTCGAGAATAGAGGAAAAGTCATGTTATTATACTAGAAGTCAAATGCGTAAAAGATTTTACTAAATTAAATCATTTCTCCGCAGAAATGATTTAATTTAGCTTCCGCAAGCTAGGCGTTTCAATCGCTGTCCATTCTGTTTTTCTTTTAAACATTTAATTTTAATTACCAGAAAAGGTTCTGCGAGTAAAAGGCAGCTTTGTATTTGCAAAAATTTGGTGTTTGATCTAGTTTGTATTTGTAATGTTTTGTTTCGGAGGCGGTCTCTTTACATCCTGTATAACTTATACCCCCTACTGTATAACTTGTAACCGATTCCCGTTAGTGCTATAAGAAATTAATGAAATAATCCAAATCATTTACAGCCCCACATATTAACCCAAAGCGACGTGACGGCAACGAACGGCCGCATCTGTTCGCTTATCCCGACAATTCTGTACACCGTCTTACACTGATTAGGATTAGTAAAAAAATATGTTTTCTCATTTTATAGTAGAACCCAGCACTTACCATTTCATATCATCTTGTAATACTACAATTAAATAATTTAAGAGTCGCCTGTCATGTTTGCACGCTTCGAGCCTCTGTGAGTCAAGCCCTAAGTTTCCCTATTTTTTCTAAGTTTCTAGGTTTATTTCAAAAGAACTAATGGCTATGAATGGTTCCAAAATAATGTACAACTTTTCGAATGACAGTCGATAGAGTAAGGCATCACACACACCTATAAGGGTTGAGCCTTATCTGGCCGCACGGAATCGCATTTTTTCACGCTCCATCCCTTTCTGTTACTCAGGAACGTCTTTTGCTAGAGCGGGAAAGATAGCGGAATGCGATCGCAAGCGACAGTGCTGCGACCTTTCTCGCTCTAGCTAATGACGTTCCTGAGTGACAGAAATGGATGGAGCAAAAAATGCTATTCCGTGCGGCCAGATGCTGCTCAACCGCTTACCTATATAAGCCCATCATAAGTTGGCATTATGTTATTGTACTAATATAGTTACGGCGCGCATTTTATGCTTATGTCAAAATTCAAAACCACCAGTAGCGCTGTACGAAATTAAATACACTAATTACTAGGTACAGTGTAAACTCATGGACTTGGACCTACTGGACTTCCCGAGGCTTGAAGCGTTTGAACTCGACGGCGCGATACGGATCGCTTCAACGTTCGAGTTCTTTTCATTGCACTCAAATAATGATCAAAGTACAAACTTACAAATAAAGGGTCGACCCGCGACGCGACCCGACACGTCGTGTGCGCGACATGTCGCGTCGCGCCGCGTGCGACTAATTCATCGTGTCATGTCGTGTAAGATGTTACTTCTTAGTTCACGCACGGGTTTTAAAATCCTAAGGGGACTGTGAAGTAAGCGGTCTGCATACAAAAAACGCTTTTACCCCACGAACACCTGACAGAGGTTTTGGCCTCATGATCATGATTCCTGTTTAGATTGTACTTTTAATTCACGTCGTTTTTGTCAAACAAATGATTTTGGTATGCGTAAATTGAAATAATCTCTTGAAAATTCGAAAAAGTCATAAAAACATTTAAAAATCATTGAAATATGATACCTAATGTACAGGACTGTAAAGACATTTTCGTTTTTGTATGGAGACTGCTTGTTTCACAGTCCTCTTAAGACGTGTTACCGTCGAACGACGAGTAGTTTTTCGAAATATTTACTACTTTTTGAATACTATTTAAATACATTGTCGCCGTTACCGTTCGACCGACGACAGGAGATCGATCGATAGCGATTCCAATCATTGAATTATGGGGAAAAATTAATGTAAACATTGCGTCAGCGAGAGTAAGTGTACCGAGGATACACTGAATTGTATTTTATACGAGGCCATCGTTAGTTACATACCCAAAAATTATTTTAATTACCTATTGTGATAAAATGGTATTGTATTGATATTTGAGAGGGCCGGGACCGAGGCGGCGCCGGCGCTGCTGTGGACGAGGACGAGGCGGGTTATTCCCGATGTCCCCGATGGCTAAGGCTCCAGTGGGGGCCAACGCGAAAAAATTCTCGCTGTCCCCGCATGTCCTCCTCTGGGGCGAACGAGAAAATATGTTATCGTTGTTCCCCACTAAAATAGAATCAATGGATTTTTAATGAAAACACTGTAAATAGTTTACCGCATGTACCCCTCTGGGGGCCAACAGGAAAATATGTTATTACATTGATAAGAGCATCTAAAATATATTATTGATTACAACTGTTGTTTTAGAAAAGTACCTAAATACCTATTCAAAATCTTTCTTCAAAACATAAATAATTAATAAGTGTTATATTCGAATTTATAACATTATAAGTTAATTATTGATGTATAAAGCACCTTATTTTATTGCAAAAACATAATACAGTTGATTACTAAACTATTTACAGTTTTTTCATTAAAAATACATTGATTCTATGTAAGTGGGGGACAACGATAACATATTTTCCCGTTCGCCCCAGAGGAGGACATGCGGGGACAGTGAGAATTTTTTCCCGTTGGCCCCCACTGGGGCCGTAGCCGTCGAGGACATCGGGAATAACCCGACGACGAGGCGAGGCGCCGCGTCGGTCGCGGCGGGGGCACGACACATCGCCTCGGGTTTTTGATCTCGAATTGCGACTGATGCGCTGGACCTTCGCGTTAAACAGAAAAACAAGCAAATTCATTTCTCGTTAAGGGGATATAATTCTGAGCGCGCTCCAAAACGAAGTATGGTAATATTTTTAATACTAATCAATTAAAGTCAATGAATTTTTTTAGAAACAATCTAGAAACTAATCTATATACATATATGCTTGTGTTAGATTTTCGTTAAATAATACAGTTTCAGTGCCAGGATTCATTTAAGAAAGAATTTTATTTAATTTTCTTTGAGACACTTTAAACTGCCTCAAAGAAAATTAAATAAAATTCTCTATTATACTTACATTATAACGAAAATCTGACAACATGCATAGAGATTAGTTATTAGATTGTTCCTGAAAAATTTCACTGACTTTAACTGGTAAGTATTGAAAACATAATCAGAATTCGTTTGGTGGAGCGCGCTCCGAATTATGTCCCCTTAAAAACTGAACATTTGTGTTTAGCGCGGACGCTCAAGCAGGAATACGTGATTCCTTCATAGATATATTTTATCATTTAAAATGTCAATTGATATGAAGACGAGTTTGCGCGTCGATGGTTTGTGCAATATGGAGGAAGATGGGAGGAAGGATACTTTCATGAGATGAATGAAATTCATCCCTTCCTAGTACTGAAGGGACATAGGAAGTTCTATTCAACCTAACTCGCGCTCGCGCCGGTCGGTCGGCAAGTTTGTGAGAGTGTGAGTTAGGCTGACCTAGGACGATTATTGCAAGGCGCAAGGGGAAGATGTTCTGAGAGAGGGAAGCGAGCGTTTTCTCGTCATTTGTACAAGTGTCGGTTGTACCTAGTTATATAATTATGTTAGTAGTTTTTTAGCAGGGCTAAATTATGTTACTTGTTTTAATTGAGACGTCAAAAAAAGAAACAACATAATAAAAATGTGGTGCGAGTGGATTCTGTGGATAACGATAAAGACATTTAACAAATTTTCAAATTAATATGATAAAAGTACTAAGACTTTTTTAAATCGCTTGGATAAAGATTGTATGTACATAGTGTTAAGTGACGTAGCAGTAAGTGCAGATTTAGATGTAGTAGGTATAACAAATTGTACGGTCAAGGCGCGTGCGCCGGAGCTTTTGTTAACGTCTTCTCTTTTTTTATTGTGTTATTTTTATTCCCGCTATAGTTTCGTTACTGACATTACATTGTTATCGAGTCCCAGCCTGTAAGTGAGCGAGTCTACGGCCCGAGCCCAACGCTGGGAACCTTCCAGTCGACGATGCAACTTGTAATGCATCCGAGTTATTGTTTATGTAATTATTATTGGTGTGACGTCACACGTATACTTTGTCTCAAGGGCTCGCGGTCCGTACGCTTGCGACGATCAGAGGTGATATTTTAAAAATAATTTATATTATGTTTTTATATATTGAATTAATTAACAAGCGTAATAAAGAGTGAGCAATGGCACATCTTAAACCGCTGTTTCATTGTTTCCTTCACACGAGATGTCAAGCTGATTGTTTGTGTCCTAAAGTATAATTAGCAGCCTCACCAGCTCATTCGAATGTTTTGGCTAAGCCACGATTTAGTGCCTAATTAGTGCAAATTAGTGCCCTAAGCACATATTTGGTGTTCCTATATTTTAAAAGATATTTGGGTTACTTACTGAGGCTGCTAGATGTCTATCTGCTGTAATATCTCGGCTTGTATTGAATCAATATTAATGAAATTTTGGATATCGGAAGCACTAAATTAGCATTAAATCGTGACATAAATCACATTGATATAAAAAATATTTGTCAGTGCGACCTTGACGTCTATTTAGCAGCCTCAGAAGTTACCTAAATATCTTTTAAAATACAGGTTCGAATGAACTGGTGAGGCTGCTAACTATGCGGACACGATTGTTTGGTACAGGGTGGATATGCAGGCAGACAGTTCCATTGTTTTGCTAATTTCCTTAAGTTTCCAAAGAAAGTTTCTCCTCGGGGAAAGTTGTTCAGTATCATGATGAGTACAATCACCAAAGAGTAATATAAGTATATTAGAAAAGAGAACCCACTCGTGGCAACATTATGCATCCACATTATGTCAAATTGAAGGCTAGCTAGCGCCATCTGTGTTTCTCTGAAAATAATTCTACCTATACTATACATACCTACTTATATATATACTTATATACTCATACCGTTGTTTGAATGCTAGTTTTCGTTCAATCCCGCACCGATCGAGTGAAATTCCAGTATCCTTACTATTCCTGTAATCTGTACATTGGTGAGAGAACAACTGAAACTCCAGAACATCACTAAATCGGCACAAAATTGAACAAAAACTACAAACAACACGCACATTACGCAAGGTAGGTGGCCATTTTGTAAATTTGACAATTTGACATTGACATAGACAATATAATCTTTTTTTTTTTTTCATAGTAAAAGATATATTTAACAGATGGCAGCACATTCTATGCAAACTGAATCGGAAAACCCACCAAAAGGCAAATGTCCTCCGCCTGACAATCACCCTTTAAAGTAATGCAACTGTTTACACTAACGAAGATGACTTGGCGATAAAAGTAATATTTCGACTTCCTCGGAAGATCGAGTCCTGACGGATGATGTCAACAGCCCGCGGAAACTGTGACAGATAGGGTTATGGGCCTTGAACAATATCACAGAGGACCTTGGTCAGATTTAGTTGGCGGTAAAAAAAAAATCCAAAATATCGAAATCCAAGATGGCTGTCATGGAAATTTCTATCCGGGGGTTTTAGGGATCGCTGATTAAGAATATGAAATAATTTTCTTTTTATCTTCATCTTTCATGAGGGTCGCCATACAAATTCATAATTTTTGAAATGCAATTGCATTCTCTGCCCTCAAAGGTTAAGTCCTATGACAAAAGTGCATAGCACTTGTTTTGTAGAAAATATTACCAGGTTTAATTGGTACCTACAAAACTTTTCGATACGACTTATAGATTCCGAGAAATAAGCGAAAAACTGAAAAAAAGTCCTGGATTTTCAAGTATTTATAAGCCCCGCAAGTTGATATTGCGATGGAACCTTGTCACAATAACAGCTGCGTGACGTCATCCGTCGCAAAAAAACTCTAACGTTAGCGCGGGCTGACCTTGCGCACGGTACTGACGGTGCACGTCGACTACGTCACAACTACGTCACCAAGATGGCCGCCAATCGCAATATCAACTTGCGGGGCTTATAACAATGATCCGAAGATTCCGAAGGGCTTTCGAGGTGGAAAACTTGTCATCACTACTATCATCATCATCATCAGCCTGGTAAACCCCACACCTGGGTATAGGCATCTTCATTAAAACTACATCACTACTAACATATAAAAAAAACAACTACCTCATTTGATGTAGAGATATGTAAGCTTCTTGATGCAGGGTAACACCTCTTTTTTCGTACGATTTCCATGGGCTACAATCAAATGGGTGTCAATGTCAATGTCAATCCAAGTCTACAGCAAAGAAAATATGGATGTCTACAGTACGTAGTGACAGCCCTGGATCTAGAGGGGGGGGAGGGGGGGGGGGGGCAAAAGGGGGCCCACGCCCCGGGCGCCAGGTTTAGGGGCGCCAAAATCAAGATGAAAAAAAAAATTCCTATGACACAAAAATTTTAGAATATTGCAAAAAAAATCTCTTGCTCGTGCTCGCTTCGCTCGCTCCTGATTTCAGATCGTATTTCAGTCATCTCATATTGCAGTGAAATCTCGAACTCGCTTCGCTCGCTCTTGGTTAAAGATTGTATTGCAGTTAACTCTTTACATTGCAGTGAAATCTCAAACTCTCGCTCGCTCTTGGTTTTAGATCTTAGAGCGCTTACAGATGTGTTCTATTCAGATGTATTTCGATTTAGGATTTACAAATAAAATGCAAGTCTTCTCTAATCAAACACCATCTTTTATTGTGTTGCCAATTCCCTCTCTCCACAGTTACCTTATTAAATCTAGACAAATGTTGCCATTTAATATCTTAAAAGTATACCAAACATCCCCCCCTAAGAAATTATTAATATGTTTTATAAATACTAAGGTAGGATGGAGTCCTTACCTGTCTCCCTGAACGCGTAGTTACAGTAACATTATTTGTATTATTATGAGTCTGTATACAAGGTTGGGTCATATGAGTCTCTGGTCTCACATTACAATCAGGTTCTTGGAAATGGATTTTTTTTTTTTTTTTTTTTTTTTTTCTCCTCCTTTTTGACCTCAATCCAGTCCTCAGGACGAAGATGGGGTCGTAGATGTAGCGAGCTTACCCAGAAGATGCCTATTCACTCGTACTTTAAAGGAATTCGGGTTGTAAGTACTCGGAAATACTGACGCAGGTAAGGCATTCCACTCCTTGGCTGTGCGCATTATAAAAGATTCAGAAAGGCGCTTGGTGCGGATATGTGGGATGTCAACCAAGAAGGGGTGATATCCCGCGGTGCGTCTGGAAGTCCGATAGTAGAAAGGGGAAGGTGGGATGAGCTCATGCAGCTCTAGGGCACACTCACCGAAGTACAATCTGTAGAAGACCGACAAGCAGGCCACTCTGCGGCGGTGGGCTAGGCTATGAAGCTTGGCCTCCACCAGCTTACTATCGCCAATGAGCCTCCTGGCTCTGCGTTCAACCGAGTCGAGTGCGGCAAGTTGATACTTGGCTGAGCCATCCCACAGGTGGCAGCAGTACTCCATACATGATCGGACCTGAGCTTTATACAATACTAAGAGCTGTCCAGGAGTGAAGTACCGCTTCACCTTGTTTAAGATGCCCAGCTTTTTGGCCGCAGTTTGAGCCTTAGACTCGATGTCAGCGCCGAAGTTGAGTTTTGTGGTCAAGCTTATACCCAGAAGCCCAAGACTGTCGGAAACAGGGACAGATGTACCCCGGAAAGTAGGAGTCAGATTAAACGGACTCCTTTTTGCGGTGAACAGACAAGCCTGTGTTTTGGTGGCGTTGAAGTTGACTAAATTATTGTCACCCCACTGGGAGACAACACTTAAAGTCAAGTTTGTCCGCTCAACCATGGCCTCCCTCTGCGAGCGTATTTTATCCCCGCTGGCCCCTGCGCCAGATACATATCTCTCCATGACAGTACTGTCATCTGCATACCCAACAATACCTGACACAAGGAGGTCATTGATGTGCAGCAGGAAAAGTGTCGCGGAGAGAACAGACCCTTGAGGAACTCCAGCATCAATTGCCAAAAGGTCAGAAGAGCAGCTGTCAATGACAACTCTAATCGACCGTTCTCTCAAGAAATCAGATATCCAGCTGCAAAGATCAGCGGGGATGCCATAAGCGGGAAGCTTGCTCAGCAAACTAGCGTGCCATACCCTGTCAAAGGCCTTCGAGATGTCAAGTGATACAGCCAGTGCTTCACCGTGCTTCTCGATGGCCTCGCCCCAGCAGTGCGTCACATACACAAGAAGATCCCCAGTCGATCGTCCCCGGCGGAAGCCATATTGGCGATCACTGAGTAGATCATTGTCTTCTAGGTATGACAGCAACTTACTGTTAAGTACTCTTTCCATGACTTTACAGAGAATGGAAGTAATGGCGATAGGGCGGTAGTTGCAGGGGTCGGCACGACTGCCCTTCTTGGGTACCGGTTGCACATTCGCAAGCTTCCAGGATTTAGGCACCGTTCTTGTTCTGAGAGAGAGGCGATACAGGCGTGTTAGAACAGGAGACAACTCAGGCGCACAATATCTCAACACTCTTGCAGGTATACCATCAGGACCACTGGCCTTATTCACATCCAGACTACGCAATGCTCTGCGGACCTCTTTTGTATGTATTGTGACCTCCGGCATCGAAGAATCACAACGAGGGATGGTTGGCGGCTGTTTGGCACCAGCGTCCAGACGTGAATTGCTCGCAAACAGAGAAGCAAATAAATTAGCTTTCTCAGTTGCGGAGTGAGCCAGCGACCCATCAGGCTTCTGCATGGGAGGCAAAGTGGGACGGCAGAAGTTGGATTCGACCGATTTTGAAAGGGACCAGAACTGTTTACTACCAGAAGGGTAGGATGCCAGTTTGGCTCCAATGCGGCTGACATGGTCGAATCGAGCCCTCCGGATCACCCGTTTGCAGGACTTGGCGGCAGAATTAAAGGCCCTCTTCATCGCGCGAACCCTACGAGCTCTAACTTTGCGGTCGCGAGCTTGGACCCATGCTTGGTAGGCGGCTTCTTTTTTAGCCTCAGCGCGAGCACAATCCGCATTGTACCAAGGTTGGGCTTTGTGACCGAGTGAGATGTCGGAGAAAGGAATATAATATTCCATTCCCTGTCGTATCACGTCCGCAACCGCATCAGCCGAACTAGCAGGGTCACTCGAAGAAAAACACACTTGCCGCCACGGGTAAGACGCAAAGAAATGCCGCATCTCATCCCAATCTGCCGACCCGTATCGCCAGACTCGCCTCGTGCCCTTAGGGCTGTCATCGGGAGGAGAGCAGATCGACACGGATTTCACCAGACAGTGATCGGACGTTCCCAGCGGGGCAGAGACCGATACTGAGTGCCTGTCTGGATCTGAAGTCAGCAGAAGGTCCAAACAATTGGGCGTATGACCATCAACATCCGGTACCCGATTCCAGATGGGAAGTCCAATTTAGACTTTACAATCATTTTATTTTTGCTATGATTAATGTGCCTTTCATTTCTCCTTAGGACATTTCCATTTTCAGATTTCACAGTGAAAGATCTAGGTCCAACATTATTTATAATTTTTCCAGAATTCCAGCTTTTTTCTGGTACATTTTGAAATACCACATCATCCCCCGGACTAAAATATTTCTTTTCTTTTGCTGTTTTATTATAGTTGGACTTAGATTTTTCCTTGATAACATTATATTTCTCTTTTACATTAGTAGGAACATTTGGCTGTAAAAATGTTTTTGCACATGGTAGATTGGTTCTTAATAATCTGGACATTATCAATTCAGATGGACTATATTCCAAACCTGCAACTGGTGTGGTTCTGTAATGTAACATTGCCATGCCAAAGTCAGAATTTGCATCTTTACATTTTCTCATCATACATTTTACAATCCCTACTGCCTTTTCAGCCATTCCATTGGATTGTGGATAACGCGGACTGGAAGTTATTAATTTAATGTCAAATGTTTTTGCAAACTCTCTAAACGCATAACTACCAAATGGCATGTTATCGCTTACTATGAACTTTGGAATACCATGTGTAGTGAACAATGACTTTAATTTTTGTATTACATTATCTGCAGTTTTATTTTTCAGATTTTTAACCTCTATCCATTTAGAGTAATAGTCCACTACTACAAGGTAATCCTTTCCAGCAAAATGACAAATATCCATTCCTATTTTATGAAACGGCAAGTCAGGGATCTCATGGGACATAAGAGGTTGCTTAGCATTGGACGGTCTATATTTTTCACAAGTCTTGCATGACAGCACTAAGTTCTCTATGTCCTGTGACATTCCCGGCCAAAACAATACTTTTCTAGCCCGTTTCTTACATTTTACAACTCCTGCATGTCCAGAATGAACAATCATCATCATTTCCTGTCTTAAATGTTTTGGAATTAATATTCTATTGTTATAGTAAATGACATTATCTTTTACATGAATAAAATCTTTTAATTTATAGAGGGTTTTTAATTCCTTGTTAACAATGTTTTTATCATTCTTTGGCCAATCTGAGTTGTACCAATTCAGAACTAGTTCTAAATTAGAGTCATTTCTGGTTTCATTTTGCAACTGCATGAACTTATTTTCCGAGATAGGTAAATCTGATTCAAAACAATACACTAGGTCCGTCTCCAAACAATGTACCAATTCTTTCAATGTAGGCTCAACTTTAGCATTATGTTCACTATAATTTCGAGACAGATAGTCGGCTATATACATTTGGCTGCCTGGAATATATCTTATCTCAAAGTCATATTTCAAAAGTTTGAGAACCATTCGCTGTAACCTAGCTGAAATTTTATTAATGTCTTTACTTATAATGGCCAGTAAAGGCTTGTGGTCTGTCTCAACTACAATTCTACGACCATACACAAACTGATGATATTTTTCCATAGCCGCACAAATAGCAAATAGTTCCTTTTCAATGGGTGCCCATCTAGTTTGACATTCTGTATAGCATCTTGAATAAAAAGATATGGGTTTCCCATTCTGCATTAAACATGCGCCCATTCCACTCTTGGAACTATCTGTTTGTAGGACTATAGAACCTTTATTATCCAATATAGCTAATGTAGGCGTGCAACTTAATTTCTTCTTTATCTCACTGAATGCTTGCATCTGATTTACACCCCAGTTCCACTCAGTATCTTTCTTAAGCAAATTCCTCAACGGTTCAGTAGTTTTTGAATACTGTGGTATAAATTTACTTAGGTAGTTGCACATGCCCAAAAACTTTTGTAACTGTTTGACATTTTTGGGCTCTTCAAGTTCTAATATTGCGTTTACATGATCAGGATCTACTTTTATACCCGTCTTCGATATGAGCAAGCCAACATACTTGACATGATCACAACGATACTGTAATTTTTTGCTATTGAATTTGACATTATATTTTCTTGCACGTTCTATTACTTGACTCAAAATTCTATCATGATCTTGTTTATCTTTTCCTGCAATTATTAAGTCATCAAAATACAGTTCTACACCTTGTATGTCACTGAAAATACTACTATTTATTCTCTGCATCACCTCCGGAGCAGACGAAATACCAAAAGGCATTCTTTTAAACCTGTATCTCCCGAACGGAGTACCAAATGTACATACTTTTTCTTCATCATCAAGCAATATTTGAAAAAAACCATCTTTCATGTCCAAAACTGAAAATACCTCTTTGCCTGTAAGGTTATTATAAATTTCTTCAGGTGATGGGATTTGAAAATTTTCCCTGAGAATATTTTTATTCAACTCTTGAGGGTCTAGACAAAGCCTAAGTGACTTGTCTGGCTTCTCGACCACAACTAAATTATTACACCAAGCTGTTGGACCGTCTACTTTTTCTATAATATCTCTACTTTCATAATTATCAAGAGTCGACTTTAACCTATTTTTTATCGCTTGCGGAACCCTTCTTATTGGCTTTATTACCGGGTCTGCATCATCACGGAGTTTAATTTTGTAAGTTCCAATGTTTCCTAGCCCTTCAAAGACATCTTTATTATCCTTTACAAACTTTTGTTTGTCTGAACTGGACTGTGTCATTTCATCAACTTTACATAAAAAATTTAGTCTTATACAATCAGGTAAGCCTATCACAGGCTTAACTGGCAGATCAATAACTGAAAACTTTATTATTTCTTTCTTTTCTCTTACTCCACACTCCAGTTCAACACAACCTACAGTTTTTACTTTCTCTCCATTGTACACAACAAGAACAGTCTGAATATCATTCAACTTTACATTTTTATCTTTAATTTTATTGAACAAATCAAGTGACAAAGTATTGCAATCCGCACCAGAGTCTAACTTAAAAGAAATATCTGTTCCGTTTACCTTTATAGTTTCTCTCCACTCCTTTGGAGTTGTACTACTGTCAACCGTCAATGTGTCAATGCAAAAATCTTCCTCGCTCTCGTCTTCCTCTTCTAATATATGCACTTTCCTTGGCCGACGACCCCTCTGTTGACCTTTTTCTTCTCTTCTAGATCGACACACCACCGCAAAGTGATTATACTTTTCACATATTAGGCATATCTTCCCATACGCTGGACACTTCTTATATTCATGTGTTTTTGAGCATTTTGTACATTTATACTCTTTCTCCTTCGGCCTGGCCCCACGGTTAGGCTCACTCTGTGTTTTCACTGCATACACACTAGTTTTCTCAAAGGCCTGAGCCTGTTTTTTCCCTGCCTCTACGGCTCTGCATACACTTAACGCTTGTTCTGATGACAGCTGTTCTTCCCGCAACAATCTTTCTCGGACGCCTGTATCGTTCGTTCCGATGACAACCATCATTGCCAGCATTCTATCTTCTAGCTCTTTTAGTTCACATTTAATAGCCTTTGTCTTGAGTCTTGTGATATAGTGATCAACGCTTTCACCTTCGTCCTGGCGCATGTGTAGTAACTCGTAGGTATTTAACACAAGGTTTTTTCTTGGCTCCGAATACAAGTCTAGTGCTTGAAATATTGTCTCAAGTTTTTTCTTGCTATCTACATCCAGATGCGTGTTATACACGTCGATTGCCTCCTCACCAGCACAATTTAAAAAAATCGCAATTTTGCGCTCCTCCGTCGCCGTCGTAAGCCCTGCGGCTTCCAAATAAATGGAAAATAGCTGCTTAAATTTTTTCCAGTTGGCCCCTTCGCCCGTGAGCACCAGATTCTGTGGTGGCTTTAGTCCTTCCATTCTCGCTGCAATTTGAAACTGCACGAGGTTGATTTTTTATAAAAATATGTCCACACTAGGCTTTTATTAAAACTTATTTCCACTTGAGGATCTCCAATTATAATATTTTTTCACCTGACACCATGTTCTATTCAGATGTATTTCGATTTAGGATTTAAAATAAAATGCAAGTCTTCTCTAAGTTCTCTAATCAAACACCATCTTTTATTGTGTTGCCAATTCCCTCTCTCCACAGTTACCTTATTAAATCTAGACAAATGTTGCCATTTAATATCTTAAAAGTATACCAAACAAGATGAGCGACACTTTGCGGTCGCCGTGTCGCAGAGGGTCGTGCGACCCTGCGACCCACCGCGACAGCAAAGTGTCGCTCGTCTGTAAGAGCCCTTAGTGCAATCATCTCATTATATTGCAGTGAAATCTCGAGTTATCTTCGCTCGCTCTTGGTTTTAGATCGTATTGCAGTCATCTCATTATATTACAGTGAAATCTCGAGCTCGCTTCGCTCGCTCTTCGTTTAAGATCGTTTTGTATTTATCTCGAGCTCGCTTCTCTTGCTCTCGATTTTAGTTCGTATTGCAGTCATCTCATTATATTGCAGTGAAATCTCGAGCTCGCTTCGCTCGCTCTTGGTTTAAGGTCGTATTGTATTTATCTCATTATATTGCAGTTAAATCTCGAGCTAGCTTCGCTCGTTCTCGGTTTTAGATCGTATTGGAGTTATCTCATTATATTGCAGTAAAATCTTGAGCTCGCTTCGCTCGCTCTTGGTTTTAGATAGTATTCCAGTCAACTCATAATTTTGCAGTGAAATATCGAGCTCGCTTCGCTCGCTCTTGGTTTTAGATCTTATTGCAGTCATCTCATTATGTTGCAGTGAAATCTCGAGCTCGCTTCGCTCGTTCTTAATTTTAAATCGTATTGTTCTAGATAAGTTATAGATTTAATTATAACCACTTAACCTGGACTGGCCTCCCTGGGAAAAAAATATTGTTACACCCTAGTAGGGGAGGGGCGCCAATGTCATATTTTTGCCCCCTCTCGGAAAAATCGTGGATCCGGGGCTGCGTAGTGATTATATTCTCTTTGGTCTACAGTTTATTATGTCCAAAGACTACAGCAATAGTAGCTTATATAGATAAGCTACTATTGCTCCATGTGGATAGGGACATTGAGAGTAGTTATATTCCTTGGGGACATTTGTCCATAGGGACTACAGTTTAATATACCGGAAAATTATGTCAATCAAAAATTGTATTACATAAAAAATAATTGTTTACTACTTGTTCAAAAAACGTAATTGTTCAGTGATATTATCTTCGATAAACAAAACCTTTCGATGGACACTCTAATCGTCCTAAGAAAATCAATAATTCAAAAAAAAGGAACGCTACACAAAAAAGAGCCGAAACATAAAAAAGCATTCCGACCCGCCGCTGCCCCTGAACCCGAGTCGACCCCTTGCGAGGAAAAGGAACAGGAACCGGTGCCGAGCATATCGTTCGTGAAGCTGTACAACGACTTGTGTATAATGAACGCTTTGGGCAGGGAGCAGAGAGACGAGAGCCATACCGACACCCCGCTGTCGGCCAGCGACTGCGTCTGCGCCATAGATCAAAATATACTGGACTGCGCGCGCGCCGCCGCCGGCGACTGTGGCGACTCCGGCGCCGCGCGGGTGCTCTGCGAACTGCAGTACGACGATACTACCAAATCTAAACTTAAATCCGTTTTGTTTGATAATTGATTGGTAATTTGGGTTCTCGATGTTTTATGATTATAACTGTGAAATCTTGTAGGTACATTTGTAAGAACTGCATTAAAATTTTTTGTTTCAAGTAATTTAGTTTTAAAATAAATAGGTAAATTACTTGCAATACTGGCAGGTATGCATGAGATGTTTGAAAATGAACTAGGTCGTGATAAGATTCACCCTAGCTATACCTATACATATACCCTGCTAGGAAGGGGCCTCGACGTTATAGATCGATTTATTTCCAAATAGACTGAATGAGAAATATCAATGAAAAAGGAAATATATAGTATGTTTTATTACAGCGACTGAAAGGAATCAAGTCTGCATCTATCATTTATATAATAAAAAGGAACTATACCTACGATTAATATTAAATGCGAATCACAATTTGAACATTACTGTCGAAAACTTAAAACTCAAACACTCATTAAAGCGCTCCCATCAACAGTATTTAAATTAATGCATTCATACATCCACATACCTACAGATCTTCGACTTACACTAAATCGTTTATAACTAATCAGTCCATTCACTTATCAGCTACAACACAAAATCAGCATTTATCTTTACCGGCGACACTGAAATACTTGAGTAACGTTCTAGATTTTTTATTCAACTTCGGAGTCTTTTCGGTGACCGAATTTCTACGAGGAGGCGGCGGCGTCTCCCTGGGACTCGACGGCGGCGCCGCGACCGCCCTCTCTCCCTCCGTCGTCTTCCCCTTCCTCTCCCTCGACATCAGTGTGAGCCAGTCGGTGGTGTCGTGCCTCTTCTTCGGCGGCGACATGAGCCTGCGGTGCGGAGCCTCGCCGTCGATCACGAAATTCGGCAGATTCTTCGTCGGAGTCCCGAACAATGTCACCCGAAACTTTGGTGATTTGGACGGTGATCGGCCGGGCGAGACCGTCGCGCGGGGACTCCGGGGGGAGAGGACCCTGCGCGTCCGCCTCTCGTAGTTCTTGGTGGGGGTCATGAAGGAGGAGCCGGCGCGCGGCGCGTAAGTCCAGTCGGGCGCGTCGAGGCGCTCGGGGCTCGTCGCGACCTCGTCGATGTGGCGCTTGGTGCCCGCGGGCAGCAGGCGCGGCTCCTCGGCCTCCAGGCGCGGCCTCTTGCCAGGCGCGACGGCCTCCTCCTCGCGCTGGTTGATGAGGTCGACGAGGCAGCGCTTGGTCTTTCGCTCGGTGTCGGGGGGGCGGGGCCGCTTGGCGGGGAGCTCGCGCTCGCTCGTGGCCGGGGGCGGGGGCCTGCGCTTGACGCCGGCGGGGGTGAGCGCGCCCCAGGGGGGCGGCGCGGCGGAGGGGCGCGGCACGGGCTCGGCGCGGCCCGGGGGCGCGCGCTCGTCGGGGGCGCTATGCTCGGGGCCCACGCGCCACAGGTAGTGGCGCGCGTCGTCGCTGCAGGTGACGAGCACGGAGGGGCGCGCGCGGCTGAAGGCGGCGCAGGTGACCTCGGCGGCGTGGCCCGCGAGGCGCACGAGCGGCCGCGAGCCGCGCACGCTCCACAGGTAGGCGTGCTTGTCGCTGCTGCCGCTGACGAGGTGCTCGCCGTCGGCGCTGAGGCAGGTCTTGATGTAGAAGGTCCTGTTCTCGTGGCCGAGGTAGCGGCGCTCGGGCAGCGCGCCGTACGTGGACACGTTGAAGCAGTAGATGACGTCGTCCATGCAGCTCGCGTAGAGGCGCACGCGCGCGTCGTCCACGATCAGGTTCGTGTAGCCGTTGCGGGTGGAGCTGCCGCAGTAGGGGATCGAGTGCTTGGGGAGGGGCTCGCGCCGGTGGACGCTGTAGCTCTTGCGCAGGTCCCACACCTTGATGTTGCCGTCGCACTCGCCGCACGAGAGCAGCGTGAGGTCGTCCTGGAACACGAGGCCGGTGATGCTGATGGCGCGCTGGGTGTCGATGCGGGGCCGCTTGCCGTGGGAGCCGGGCGTCTTGGGCGCGAAGCTCGAGTGGCAGTTGGTGAGGCGGTTGTCGGGCTTGAGCACGACGGCGGCGTGGTTGGTGGCGCGCAGGTCCCACAGCAGGATGTGCCCGTCGCGCGCGCCCGTCGCGAACACCGAGGGCTCCGTGGGACGGAACACCACTGTTTTAACTGACTTTGTGTGACTCGAGAAGACGAGAACTCTCTTAGGGGTGCCCTCGGTGAGATCCCATAAACTAGCCGTATGATCTCCTGGAAATTAACGACCACCTTAAACTTCATTCTACTACAATATAAATAAAATACTAATATCTTGGAATATAATATTCTTTATAGGATGTAGGAGTACACTAAGATAGGATTTTTCGAAAAGTAAGTATGATACTTGCACACCTCGACGAGGTAGATTGTTGAAGACTTGCACACCTCGACGAGGTAGATTGTTGAAACCTAAATATTAAGATAAGAACTCTATGTACACAATCAAGCAAGGAATAAATGATTATGATCATGATTATGATATTCCTCCTATTTTGTGTATAATTTTAGCTATGTGTTCTTTGATAACACTCATTCGTTAGTTGTGAAACGATTTGAAACGAATACAATTCGTCACATGGGCTTTTGAGCTAACAATCTCTGAGAAAAATGCCTGTGACAGACAGACGGACCATTTGGTTCCATTTTGCCATTTATGGCCGGCACACTGAAAAGGAGGATCTGTTTTTGATAAATGTTATGACATACCTGAGACAGTGACAAAGTTCATGCGGCCCGGCATCCATGCCAGGTCGAACACGGCATTGTTGTGACACTGGAATCCTTCCAGTGACGCTCCCACTTTGGATGTATCCTGGAATTTAATCATTTCTCATTTTACACATCTTTGTCCAGTTGTTTGAACATATTGCTTTCCTATAAACGAAAAAATTTTGAGGAGAAATGTAAACTTTTATACCCAGTTACCCAGGTGTGCGATTTTTGCTGCTACTGAGTTCAGCAGTTGAAAATGTCAAAAGTACTATGGAGATACACATCTTTTTTCTTTCAAAAATCGCACTCCTAAAGTATGATTTTTGAAAGTCAAATCAGCAGTAGAAAGTTGCGTATCTCCATACATTTTCAACTGCTGATTTCAACATATGAGATTCTAAAATCGCAATCCAGGTCAAAATAGATAATATTAATATAGGTAACAAGCTGCAGTTGACGATAGATAAATGACGACACTCTAAAATCAATTTGAAGTCGTCGACAAACAAATGGACCTGGTGGCCACAAGGTTTGAACACTGTCATGTTCAGGGCGTAAATTGAATAGCTGCAGGGGCTTGGGATCATGAAAGATTACCGAAAAAGTACTTACTTTATTGCTCACCAAAACAAAATACACGAAGACAAAAACAAGGAAGTAAAAAGGTGGTCTTGACTTGACTGTTTACAAATTCCAGAAATTATTTTACAAATTACAACTAAACCATTCCATAACATTAACAACAACTATTGAAAACCTGATTGGAATGGTAGTATTGTTTGATACCCACCGCACCACCTGGCACCGAAGATATGGCCTATGGATCTGATACTGTGAATCTGAGATGGTCTTTTTTTTTATTTATAATTAATGGAATCTTGCTTGTGCATTGGCACTGCATTTCCACCAGTGTCAAGTAGTAATATGGGAGGATTGATTTTAACAAGAACAAGAAGAGATTGAGGATTGTGAAGCCTCGTGGCAGGCAAAAACGCGACGCGCGAACACCACGCGAGACAAGTGCTCGCGTCACAACCTGCAATGTGACTCCTGAGAAGGTCTTATCCACCACAATCATAAAAAGCTATTTATGTCAAGACATGTAACATGTTGACTAACAATAGTGTTCATCTAACGAATATGACAGAACATTTGAAACTATAAGAAAGTGATTACAGCAATTTCTTTTCAATTGTTTTTTCTATGATTAATGCCCCCGATCAAAGTCTGGATACCTGCTTACATAGATGTACATTTCTAAAGCACACAAAATCATCCTATTTTTGTGAGAGGAATCCTTTAGTACAGTCAAGACCATGTCAAGCTTGACACTTTGGACTTTGTACCGTTCTTATTTAGAGCGCCATAAGCGTTACAATCGAACTGCAAGTGTAAAGCTTGATGTGCTCTTGACTGTACCATGTGTGGATAAAAATGTTTTTTTTTTTATTTGCCTATTTCATCCCACTGCTGGGCAAAGGCCTCTCCCGTGCTCTTCCACTCATAAAAATGTATATCCCAGGATAAATCCTATTTTAAAGTAAATACGATTTATCCTGGTATATAGGGTTTAGAGACCAGTACTGGTTGCAATTTTTTTCGATAAGTTAATAGCTTCAACTGTCTATCTTGACAAATAAATATCAAAGTCGAGTATATGCAAGAAATTAAGTAAACCAACTATAATAGTTATCTAATCTCCATTCAGGAATTCGAGAGAAAAAATGTAAAAACACAGAACACAGAACAAAGAAACGTCACTGTCCAAGTGATATTACGTGGTCAGAAACCTTTGGTGCATTTTTTAAGAATAAAATTATGGCGGCACGGCATATAATAAATTGCGTTGACATTAAAAATGTATTGTCTATCTATAAATAATAAAAACAATCGTGACAATTTGAATGAAATTTTTCAATTATGTTATGTAGCCTGCTACTCTGTCTGTGTGGGCTTTTTGTGCTACGCGTAGTATCCGCACATAGCGTACGGACTCAGACGAAGGTATTAAACAATCAAGAGACGCGTTTACGTTATTGTATACAATTAAAAATCTTATTCATTAAGAACTTTGTTAAAACGAACCAAAATATCTGATTAGTGCCAGACCACGAAATAAAATATTTACAGTCATGCTTTCTTTTAATCTAAAATAAATTATAACTTACGTTTTTTTAAATTATTTTCCATACAAAATTAACATTTTATTTGTCGTAATCCTTTGCGAGTAGAATAGATAATTTACTGTTATTCATTCCGGAGATACGTTTTCTTCCGTCTCCAGATTGTATTTTCTACACTGGTATCACCGTTGTTTACATTTTATCTCTCGAATTCCTGAATGGAGATTAAATACCTGAATAGCGACTCGGCCGTCTTCGTTAGCCAACGCGAGTATGTGTTCGAAGCCGCTCGTCTCAGCGAAGCGACACGCGAATATCGGGGGATCCTGGTCCATGACGGCGCCCCCCGCGCCCCCCGCCTGCAGCCCGTAGAACGACTCATCTTCACGCACAACCAGCCGCGTCAATACGGAGTCGTAGTTGAAGCGGGTCACTGGAAACAGAACCAATTTCATTCATTTGTAACAGTGATATTACGAGTTAAAGTTTAATGTGTGCGATAGTATGCCGTTTGAGAACTTCGAATGTCGTGTTGGTAAACCTATATACCTCTTTTTACTTGTAATATCATTGATTTAAAAACTTATTGTGTGTAAACAACCTCCGAAAATAACACGCAGAGAATTACTTACAAATGCCGAGTTGACGATCGATTAGATTTTGTACAACGTTCATTGTTGTGGCATCGCCCGTTTTCACATTAGCACCGTTAATGATAAAAGCGAATTAATTTAGATTTTCTATTCACAATGTTTAATAACGCAGGGCGCGAAAATCGGTAGAAAATTCTCAAAATGTCAATGTCACAGCGTGACCACTTTTTTTTCAGAGAAACTACCAAAATGACTGCTGAAATCTACCAAAATCTACCAAGTCCTGATTCAAATTCTACTTAAAATCTACTAACTAATATTTATGCGTTTCAGATGGTTAAAATTCAATATAAAACACGTTTTTGAACAAAATATTATCATTTTTATCTAAACGCTCATCATTACTCATGTTTTTTTCGCATTTTTGTAAAAAGAATCATCGGTTTTCATCACTTTTTAACATGGATGCTTCAATTTTCAAATAAATATTATTGGTCGTCCCTATGCAGATTGAAAGTTGGTACAGTTTTCTGTGTCTTATATCATAAGCCCTCTTTTGTAAAAAAACAACATTAGGCGATAAGATTAATATCGCTGCACCCTGCACCACTAAAGCTTTACTAGAAGTTCCGGAAAACCCCCGTTTTTTCACCTATTTATATTGCCAGCTTTGATTTTTATGCCAAAATCCTTGCATTTTTGGTTTAATTTTCGAATACCGAATTTCTACCAAATCTACTAAACTATTTCCCACTACTAAATTATCGTTTTCTTTGCCCTAAATCTACCAAAAAAGTAGAAATCTACTAAAAGTGGTCACACTGCAATGTCACATTGTTTTTTTTTGTTAAATTCACGGCAAAGGGATCTAGCCCATATAGCCCCTATATGTCTTGCTTGATTTTTTTTTTGGTTCAGTTCAAGGTAAAGCGATTATAGTATCGCATACAACCGATGTCAGGAATAAATACTCTCATTTATAGCAAATAAAACGTTGGTGTTCGACGTTTCAACGCTTCTTTGGAGTTTTTGGAGGCAATCGAGAAACGCAGGAAATGCAGAGAAGTCCACAGGAAAGAGGTGAACCGACCGCTTGCCGCGCTACAAAAGAACGGAACACTTTTCCTGTTCACAGCCCACACCATCATATTTCACTAAACTGTATATTGTTCACTTGCACGACACTTTGTTACGCAAAACAACACCGATTTTACGAACCAAAACTCACTATAAACAATAAAAATTCGATGAAATATGAGGAGTCCAAACGTATCTGTTCAAATCCCGCCAAAAACTCATGTCTTGCTTGATTTGAGGTAGTTTTTTTTTTAAATACAATTTATCTTTTCGGAAATGCAATGGGAACTAGCCCTTACAGCATGGTCATAAGTGACATTTTTCTTTGTACTTAAAACTAACATAACCTAACTAAACCTAAGAAATTAACAGGGCCGTAGCTAGGGGGGGGGGGGCATCTTGGGGCAATGCCCTACCTTAAAATCCCAATGCCCTACCTTAAAAATTACCTATCCATTATATCGTAATTATTATAAGGCCATCGGGGTACGAGTCCGGACTTCAGACTAACGGGGCCTCGAAATTCATGCTCATACATTATTTTTTCAACTCAAATTCTACCCGCAATCAAGTCATAGGTCTGTGAATTCTCGAGCTCGTTTCGCTCGCTCCAGGTTATTTGTTTTGTTGCGCTAGTGGAATGAGCTCTGAAGTGCGATTTTTGAAAATCATACGAGCGACTTTTCAGTAGAAAATGTCAAAATTACTATGGAGATCATGCATCTTTCTACTGCCAAGTCGCTCGTATGATTTTCAAAAATCGCACTTCTGGTCGCAATCGACTCATACTAGGCTAATGGAAATCGAACCATGGCATTGCTATTGCGTCTTGTTATGTGAATTCTGAGGTTGCTACGCTCGCTCCAGCTTTCGAATGGTATTTTGATCATACATAAAACACCCAGGCTAAAGAAACTTGAACCAAAATTAATTTAAGTCATAGTGTGTGAAATTTCATGCTCGCTTCGCTCGCTCCTATTGTCGAATGGTGTTTTTGAGCTTGCAATAACATACTGTCATGTACAGTCAAGAGCACGTCAAGCTTGACACTTTGGACTTTAGGTATACCTACCGTTCTTATTAGTGCGCCATAAGCGTTACAATCGAACTGCAAATGTAAAGCTTGATGTGCTCTTGACTGTACGCTCAATTTGGCATGCTTAGCTTCTTCTTAATTATGCTTTGTTAATGTAAATAAGAAAAAAAATCCGCCCTACCTTGGTACACCCATTCCAATGTTCAAGAGAGTTTTACGGGAAATCAATCCTAATCAATCGGGAGCGTCTTCTTTATTTCTCACTTTTACTATATTGCTCTTCATTACGGCACATTATTAAACTAATTCCACCACACTAACACAATAATGACCACCGAAAAACGAATTTAGAAAATTAAGAAACAAAGCCCGTTCTTGCCTTCAAGATTCCCGTGCAAAACTCTCCTCTTAGCCTAAAACCTAATCCTAAACCCTAACACATTGAAATGTTCAAATGCACGAGGATGGACGCATTCCAATGTTCAATGGAGTTTTACGCGAGGATTTCAATCCAAATCAAACGGGAGCGCCTTTCTTTATTTCTCACTTTTACTACATTGTAATCCATTAATGGCACATTGTTACACTAATTCCACCACATTAACACAATAATAGCCACGAAAAACGAATTTAGAAAATTAAGAAACAAAGCCCGTTCATTTTTTCTTGCTTCCCGCGTAAAAAGTTAAAAATTAAGGGGGGGTTTTCAACAAGAAACTAGTTTTTATCAACGTTTTTTCTTCACGCTCTATAGTAAAAACGGTAATACATACAAGCGTCAAACTTAGTGTGATTATAGAGCAAACTCTACAGAATAAGAAAAAATACTAAAAATCGGCCAAGTGTGAGTCGGTTTCGCGCTAAAGGTCCCGGACAAAAAAAGGTTTTTTTTCTAAGTTAATAATGTTGTGTTCTGTGGTGATGTGGTACGGAACCCTCGGTGCGCGAGTAGCCCGACTCGCACTTGACCGGTTTTTCCTCTTTCAAAAAAAGTTAAGGTCAATAAAAAAAACTAGAGGCCGCATCCATGTAATTTAAATTTTAGTAGAACCGTGTAACATTGGAAATTCAAATTAATTTTTTTTTTTTGAGGTTTTACCTACAATTTTTTTTTTATTTAAGCTTAAATGGTGACTTTCGGACTTTTTTGAGAAAACCCCTAAAAAAATCACAAAACAAAATTCATGATGCGGATTTTTTTTTGGGGCCGTAGCGAGATAGCAAACGACCCCTCCTATCTACCAATGAGGGATTTTCCAGAGAAAAAAAAGCTAGTTCATAATTTCTTGATAGATGGCGTTGAACAGAGAGGGGTCGATTAGGTATGAGCAAATATATTTATGAATATTATTAATAAAAAGACGCAGTACAAACCCTTTGATATTATTGTCGGTTTATTATTAACAATCTCGGTGTTATTGTCTGTCAGCAACGAATCAAGTATCGGACGTGGCTGTGCGGGCTTTGTATCCATTAATCCATTTTGAATATACAAACGAAACAATAACAAACAACAAAAACCTAAAGCCGGGTCCGCTGCGCCATGTTTCCGTGTTTGCTAACATCACCCGCGTTCGCCTGCGGGGGAGGGAAAAGTTACAAAACGATGTTAGCAAACACGAAAACATGGCGCAGCGGACCCGGCTTAAAAGAAACCGGGAAACTTGTAATCGCTACTTCATCAACAGCGGGGCAACCCGCGATTGCGACATTTAACACATCCATCTGTCAAATCTATTATCTTGTTCGTTCGCGCGAAAATAGAAAGAGAGCGGAAGCGTGATAGCGATATATCACGCTATCGTGGGTTGGGACACTAGCCCCGCAGATAGTTAATAATAATAATTAACCAACAACAATAAGAAAGGGTTTGTTTGTAAACACATCTTGTTCGTTCGCGCGAAAATAGAAAGAGAGCGGAAGCGTGATAGCGATATATCACGCTATCGTGGGTTGGCACACTAGCCCCGCAGATAGTTAATAATAATAATTAACCAACAACAATAAGAAAGGGTTTGTTTGTAAACACGGCGACACATCAAGCTAAGCAAAACCAAAATAAGGTGGTCGCGCGACATTATACGTTATTCACCCTGCGCGCGGTCAGCTTATATTGGTCATACCTAATCGACCCCTCTCTTGTCAACGCCATCTATCGAGAAATTTGGAACTAACTTTTTTGTTTTTTTTGCTTCTGGAAAATCCCTCATTCAATGGGGGATTTTCCAGAGAAAAAAAAAAGCTAGTTCATAATTTCTCGATAGATGGCGTTGAACAGAGAGGGGTCGATTAGGTACCTATGGTATATTTATGAATATTATTAATAAAAAGTCGCAGTATAAACCCTTTGATATTATTGTTTAGTTCTATATTGTTTAGTTCTAGACGACCCGGTTGGTGTAATGGTTACCACGCCGGACTGCCAAACCAGGGTCCTGGGTTCGAATCCCGGTTCGGTCATGGATGTTTATATGTTTGTGCCGTTGTTGTATGGTTTCCATAATAAACAGCCTATTAATAGTGCTTTCTTGGGATCATTACAATGTATGTGCCTGTGAGCGTTATTTATTTATTTATTTATTTATTTATTTATTGTCGGTTTATTATTAACAATCTCGGTGTTATTGTCTGTCAACAATGAATCAAGTATCGGACGTGGCTGTATGGGCTTTGTATCCATTTTGAATATAACGACAATAACAAACTACAAAAACCTAAAGCCGGGTCCGCTGCGCCATGTTTTCGTGTTTGCTAACATCGTAACACGAAAACATGGCGCAGCGGACCCGGCTTAACAGAAAAACACAAATAAACCGGGAAACTTGTAATCGCTGCTTCATCAACAGCGGGGCTAGTACGCACGCCAACCCGCGATTGCGATATTTAACACATCCATCTGTCAAATCTTTTATCTTGTTCGTTCGTGTCGTGCGAAAATAGAAAGAGAGCGGAAGCGTGATAGCGATATATCACGCTATAGTGGGTTGGCATACTAGCCCCGCAGATAGTTTATAATAAACCAACAACAATAAGAAAGGGTTTGTTTGTACACACGGCGACACATCAAGCTAAGCAAAACCAAAATAAGGTGGTCGCGCGACGTTATACGTTATTCACCCTGCGCGCGGTCAGCTTATATTGGTCATACTCAAAGATAAAATATAGGGGTAGATAAATAATATAAAGCAAGACATAGAAACGCTACTTGACATCAATTCACACTTATGACAACCGCCCATTAGAATAAGTGAAATGTCAATAGTAAACAGCACTGGTAGCATGCACACCCGCGATAGCCGTGATACGGCTTTATCACGTATTTTATCTCGTTCTTTCGCGCGCAAAGGAACGAGATAAAAGACGTGATAAAGCCGTATCACGGCTATCGCGGGTGTGCATGCTACCAGTGCAGATACCATCTTGAACCATTTTGTCACCAGACCTTCAGCTGGAAGACTCCGCTATTTCCTTACGTTAAGAACGAATTTTGCTTGAATTTGCTTAAAAAATGGTGACATTTGTTTAACAGATTTACGTCTAATCTAGCTCTGTCACTCTTGTGGCAATCTGTGTGCGACTGTAAGGAATGACTATACATGTTTTTGTACAGTTTGATATTGGGTGGTAGCATGCCAACCCGAGATAGCCGTGTTACGGCTTTATCGCGTCTTTTATCTCGTTCGTTCGCGCGCAAAAGAACGATGTATAAGAAGTGATAAAGCCGTATTACGGCTATCGCGGGTTGGCATGCTACCAGTGCTGGTCATACCTAATCGACCCCTCTCTTGTCAACGCCATCTATCGAGAAATTTGGAACTAACTTTTTACTTTTTTTTGCTTTTGGAAAATCCCTCATTTGGCCAACGATGCACCAAACACCCTGTATTATGCAAATGAAATGATTTTGATATGATTCAGTTCAGATCAAGATCATTATTTCGTTAAGGTTTAGACCAAAGAGTAAGTTTAGACGGGAGCGTGTGACTTCTCTGTGGTTTAGACCAAATAGACCTTAAAATACTTTGATCTAAGCTTAAAATACAAAACTTCAACACTGAATCGACATATCAGTTACACAAATGGCACCCTTTTTATAAGCGAATTCAAACAAAATTCAGCCTTAACGTAAGTAAATAACGTAGTCCTCCAGCTGGAGCCTCGTGACTAAAATGGTATCTGTTTACATTAGTCATCGATGAGGATAATGAATGACTCATCATCCTAGGTGAATTATTTAGTTATTCCACGTTATGAAACGAACAGCGGATTCTAAGGCGGTGTCCTATTGCCATCGCACGCGCGATGGTGCGATGGCAATAGGACAACGCCTAAGGCCTTAGGTCTTAGGCCGAGATACAGAGACGATTTTTAAGTCTTAGTTTGAACTCCTGTATGTCAAAATCCATACATTTTGACCCTACTTAGTTCGAACTATGACTTAAAAAATCGTCTCTGAATCTCAGCCTTAGTTCGAACTCCCGTATGTCAAAATCCATACATTTTGACCCTACTTAGTTCGAACTATGACTTAAACTGGGAACTTGTTGTCAGCATCTGACTATCAATCTGTCTTTGTAGAAACCGAACTGTTATTTAGCTGTAAGTTCTCCAAAAAGGAAATAAATAAATAAATAAAATAAATAAATAAAAATCGTCTCTGAATCTCAGCCTTAGAGACTTTTAGTTCGGACTAAGACTTAAAAAATGAGATTCAGAGACGATTTTTAAGTCATAGTTCGAACTATGGTTCGAACTTAGTAGGTCAAAAATGTATCGATTTTGACATATACGGGAGTTTGAACTAGGGTCGAGTCGAGATTAAGCCTGAGATAAAGGCTGAGATTTAGAAACGTTTTTTAACTCTTAGTTCGAACTCCCGTATGTCAAAATCCATACATTTTGACCCTACTTAGTTCGAACAATGACTTAAAAATCGTCTCTGAATGTCAGCCTTAGAGACGATTTAGTTTGGTCGGACTAAGACTTAAAAAACGAGATTCATAAAAAACGAGAGCCATAGTTCGAACTGTGACTTAAAAATCGTCTCTGAATCTCAGCCTAAATGTCGAGAATGTACGGATTTTGACATACAGAAGTGCGATTTTTGAAAATCATACGAGCGACTTGGCAGTAGAAAATGTCAAAATTACTATGGAGATTATGCATCTTTCTACTGCCAACTCTGCCAAGTCGCTCGTATGATTTTCAAAAATCGCACTTCAGGAGTTCGAACTAAGACTGAACTATGACTTAAAAATCGTCTCAGAATTCACTTGGAACTAAAACGTAGTGATTCTATTCTCTTTGCTTGGAACATCACTACATTGCTTGCTTTTCTGCTCCGGGAGCCATCTTTCTTTTTATTTACCATTTTGTCAGTTCAGTTGTAAGCAGTTACGATTTTGTGTTATTTATTTATGAAGAAAAGGAAAATAATGGTTTAACCGGAAACAGATGCAAAACCTAATAACTGCAGACCTCTAAAATTAATTGTGATAAAGATCTGCATCTATTCGCGTCACTGAAGGAGTTGGAAAATTGACAAGTCGCGAAAAGATTTTCTTGAATTTCTTCATCTCTCAACAGTTTTCCCGTCTAAGTCGCTACGAAAGTACGACATTTATACTCCTGAGAGCTATTCGAGTGCTAGACCAAGTCGTGAGTCAGATAATCATGCCATAATAGTGTCCGCCGACAGAATATCGTCAAACAACAGAATAACGTCGAACGATAGAATAACGTCGACCGACAGAATATCGTCGACCGACAGATTTACGTCGACCGACAGAATAACGTCGACCGACAGAATATCGTCGACAGACAGTATAACGTCGACCGATAGAATAACGTCGACCGACAGAATATCGTCGACAGACAGAATAACGTCGACATACAGAATAACGTCGGCCGATAGAGCATCGTCGACCGATAAAATATCGTCGACCGACAGAATAACGTCGGCCGATAGAGCATCGTCGACCGATAGAATATCGTCGACCGACAGAATAACGTCGACCGATAGAACATCGTCGACCGATAGAATATCGTCGAATGACCGTACATTGGCAGGTCATACGGGAGATACGGTTCAACTAACGTGTGCCGCTTCTTCTCAGGTGCATGGAATGTGAAAAAAAAGGTGATGGACAAAACTATGTGTTCGCGGCGGCGGCGCGGTGTCGCGGCGTCAAGCGCAAGCTCGGTGCTGGCGACTGTGACGTGCGCCTGGCTCACGCCGCTGCAGTGCCTCGCGCGCCTCGCCTCCTGCCGCCTCGCCCGCGCCGCCTCGCGCGCAAAGGGCCCCCGCCCGCGACCTCTCCAGCGCCCCTCCCCCACCCCCACCCCCTCCCCCTCACCCGCCAACGCGCCTGCTCCGCTCCTACCTACGAACATCCCTTTATAGACGTCATGGATGAAATTACCTATTGGATTCACACTAAACGGGCACCCTGCCTCATGAAATATGACAAATTGCTTAAGAAGCAGAGTGACCAGGCTAAGTGTCCCGAGCCCGAGCCCAAAAGTGTTCACGGTGCGATCGAGGATACCCCTTCGCCCAAGAAAAAGAAGAAACGGAAATTATCCATGCTGGACGATGAGCACGTGCCGGAGGAGAAGCAGAAAAATGTTTACTTCAATACTACGCAGGACGAGAAGCTAAATCAAAAGAAGGCATTGAGCGGTTGCTCGTCGGCAAGCGTTTATTCCGATGTTGACTTTAATATCAAAAATTCCTCGATTCAGGGTAAAACAAAAAAAATTAAACTTCAGAAAAATAACAGAACGACTTTGCATAAGAAAAACAAAGTGATAGTAACATCGACGCCGATAACTCCTACAACAGCACTGAGGAGGAGCCTGCGCAACACTCGCAACAGCCTCAACAATAACGGCCAGTTCAATGTGTCTTACGAAGCCCTGAACTGCAGCGCCATCAACGGCTACTGCAATTCAGCTCAAAAATCTGCTCAGAAGTCTAAGGTTTCTATAGATAAAAAACTTTTAAACGGAGACCATAGAATCCAAAATAAGAAGAACTCCGTTCCGATTGAAACACCTAAAAAAGAAACGGTTCTCAATGGACAGTTTGAAGATTTGAGTGATGTGTCAGGATTCACCGCCAACTACATCCGATCCACTAAACTACACTTCACGAGGACCCTGAGGAATATGAGGAATAAGAGTAGCAGGAATCTCGTCAAGGAATCTCGACAAAACTTACAGAAACACAATAACACAATGGTAATTTGCGTCAACAGATCTATGAATACCACAACAGAGATGCAGAGCCCGGTCGTCTTGAATACGAGCACTGATTCCTCACAAAATGCTATCAATTTGGTTACCATGAAAGACAATGGAAAATCCTTTGGAGTTAACAAAAGTACCTCCCTATTCAAATTTGTTGATATGAAGACATCACAAATTCAAGAAAATGATTCAAATAAAGTGGAGAACAACCAAGCTAATAGAAGCAATCTCAATGTAACATTTCAGTCTAAAAACAGTGCATCATCACGCTATCCGAAACGGAACAAATTGCACTTCTCTCAAATAACCGAGACAGAATCTCAAACAAACCAGTCACAAAATGGTTCCTCAAGTAAACAGAGGAAAGTTGATAAAGTTACAGAATTCAACAATTCACATCGCAAAGAGAACCCAGAGGAGAAGATTATTACCAGGACGAGAAGTAGAAATATAGCTTTAAAAGTGCAGCAACCCAACTCTGTGCTGGTTCTTAGCAATGTGACGGAGCAAGTGAGCTCGGGTGGAACTATGAACGTCGCCAGCCCGGGTGAGGACCTACCTAGGGACATTAGTCTGAGGAAGAAGAAGCGATCAGTGAAATATATTGAACAAGCTAAGAAATCAGTAGACAAGAGTGGTCAATCGTTACAAAGGGACTCCTTGAGAGACCGCAGTGGTTTTGCCGCGTGTTTCTCGGACAGTGACAATGAACCAGTGAAAGAACGCAAGTTTTTCTGTTAATATAAGGTTATTGATATTCCAATTTTCATTTGACTGAAAACTATTTATGTGCATCAAATAGGATGCTGGATTAAATAATAATTTTCATTCTGTGGTTTACATTGTAAACCAAATGGGTACTCTATTCTCTAGAATCTTTTCTTTTAATTTGCTTTGTAGTGGCTGCATCAAAATGTTAAATACATTGTGGACAATATTGCCAATATTTAATACAACATCCTATTTGAAGCCATGCATACCAATCAATTAAAAAAACATGTAGTTAATCTACAAATGAGAAAATGTGAAAGAATATCAACATTTGCTCAGTGCCTGTATTGTATCCAGATATTGCATGTTGTATGATATGATATTAATAACTTTATGCCTCCAGGAATAGAGCATAGATTATTGTGACTATTTATTGTATTCTAAGACAAGTCAGCTATATTGAATGAAATACGACAAATACTATTTAGCTGTATGCAAAATCTTTTGTTTTTAAAAGTGCCATTTACATTTA
The DNA here is from genome assembly GCA_922987775.1 of Agonopterix subpropinquella. Classification (NCBI taxonomy): domain Eukaryota; kingdom Metazoa; phylum Arthropoda; class Insecta; order Lepidoptera; family Depressariidae; genus Agonopterix; species Agonopterix subpropinquella. The sequence continues at coordinate 510,551 of OV277703.1, forward strand.
TGTGATAAAATAATTGGGAGTTTTTATGTGTAATAAGAAGAAAGCTTGGACCGTGGAATATAAAACCAAGAGTGTAGTGAATGAATGTGTAAAATAGTTATGTAGCAAATTAAAGATTCCATATTGGATAGACTCTGAATTCGGAGGCTGTACGATACAAAATTTTTCAATATTTAATTTGACTTGAATAGCATAACATGTTCAGCAATAACAGTTACTTACATAGTGGATATTATTGATTCTTAAAGCCGGGTCCGCTGTGCCATGTTTTCGTGTTTGCAAAAACATGTTAAAAACAGGCGCAGCAGACTGGCTGTTTTGCTAACATGTTTTGCTAAAGCGGGGTCCGCTGCGCCATGTTTTATGTTATCATAACACGTTAGCAAAACATTTACCTCCACCCGCAGGCGAACGCGGGTGATGTTATCCGCCGCAAATGGATAACATCACCTGCGTTCGCCTGCCGGGGAGGGGGTAAATGTTTTTCTAACAATTTTTGTTAGAAAATTGGCGCTGCGGACCCGGCTAGAGAAGTTTATTCCGATAGCGCAAATGCATGCTCCATACAAACGAAGTCTGGTAATATTTTCAATACTATACCTACAATTACAGTCTGAAATACAATTACAGTTCAGAAACAATCTAGAAATTAATCTCTATGTTTGTATTAAGTTAGATTTTCGTTTAAATATACAGTTTTAATGCTAGGATTAATTTATGATTTTTATTGAAATCTTTCAGGCGCTGGAACTTTAAAACATACTTTAATACATTTTAACGAAAATCTGACTTCATGCAAAAATAGAGATTAGTTTCTAGATTGTTTCTGAAAAATTTCATTGACTTAATTGGATAGTATTGAAAATATCACCAGACATCATTTGTATGATGGAGCACACTCGGAATTATATTCCCTTAACTCTATTGGATGATTTTGTAATATTTTTAAAACCTCTGTCTATTCCTTCAGGGAACAGAGTTGTGAGCATATGCAATGTTAGTAGTAAATTATGATAAGCAACTTATGTCGTGAGGATATGATATTGGTAAATTGTGATGGTGTGCAATCAAATCAATTTGTTTCTTTTTAGATTTCATAAATTTTTTGTTATTATATTCCAAGGCTCTGCAACATTTTTCTATGGATGGTAATTGGAGATAGATCTGGAGTGCGATTTTTGAATCTCATACGTTGAACTCAGCAGTTGAAAATGTATGGAGATACGCATCTTTCTACTGCTGATTTGATTTTCAAAAATCATACTTCAGGAGTGCGATTTTTGAAAGTCAAATCAGCAGTAGAAAGATTCGTATCTCCATAGTAATTTTGACATTTTCTACTGCTGATTTGACTTTCAAAAATCGTACCCCTGGAGTAAGTCTCATTTTTGAATGTCAAATCAGCAGTAGAAAGATGCGTAACTCCATAGTAATTTTGATATTTTCATCTGCTGAACTCAGTGAATGAGATTCAAAAATTTATATTACATTGCACGTTACTGAGTTGCTCGTACCACCTACTGTATTTATGTACATTCGTCTTAGGCCAATCTCGAGAGCGTTTTATCTAGAAATTGAGACATTAGTGTAGCAGTTGAGATGTGCATACAGTTTGATAGTGCTTTTTACTATAGCTGTATATCTAGAAATCTTTCACGTCTGCATGCAAACTAGACATACTTAGAGTGAACTTATATTCGGGCTGTATGTTTTGCCATGACTGCATAATTATTGTTTTAAAACTGTACTACGCTCTGCAGAGCGAAATTATTGTGTAATATACATATTTATAGCTTTTATGTACCTCCGTAATATTTAAAATTACATAGTAATGTTATCTTAAGATGGCTTTGTTTTATAAAATAATCCTTCAAGGCTATTGTCACATATCTACACTTCAGAGTAGTACTCTAAAAATTTATGATAACAAGAGACTAGTGTAAATTTGAAATGTACGCCACAGTACCGTAGATGTCATAGCAAACTATTTGCAGGTACGTCTGGCTCAGGAGTGCGATTTTTGAATCTCATTCGCTGAGTTAGTTGAAAATGTCAAAATTACTGTGGAGATATGCATCTTTCTACTGCTGATTTGACTTTCAAAAATCATACTTCAGGAGTGCGATTTTTGAAAGTCAAATCAGCAGTAGAAAGATGCGTATCTCCATACATTTTCAACTGCTGAGTTCAGCGAATGAGATTCAAAAATCGCACTCCAGAAGCTCAACGTTAATAGGGGCGATTGTGACATGATGCTAGGATGGTACACCTAGGTACGCACGGCGACACATCACGCTATACAAAACCAACATAAGCTGGCCGCGCGACGTTATACGTTACTCAACTTACGCGCGGCCAGCTTATGTTGGTTTTGTATAGCTTGATGTGTCGCCGTGTGTACAGCCATGATTTCATGCACATCACACACCTATGTAATACCTACACTATTACTTTACGCAGTATTTACGGTGGTCGTACTATACGGGTGTATTCAGACAATGAAACTAAACAACTTTTCCCAAGGAACATATGTCGAAAAATAAGGTCGAAAAGCGAAAAAATGTTTTGGACCTCCCATAGAAAGATCGATAGGCTGATCCGTACTTTTGTATGGGAGAACCAAATAATTTTCTCGTTTTTCGGCCCAGTTCCTCAGGGAAAGTTGTTTAGTTTCATTGTCTGAATAAACCCTTAAAAGTTTGTTAGTAACTAAAAATTAAGTAGGTATTCTGTGACTATGGCATGAAACATGGAGAAACTCGAAACAGATTTCCTCACGATGTTTTCCTTCACCTTTTGAGAGTAGTGTATCATCCAAACAATTCATTTGCTCTTTCTATCTGTTCGGCTACTTCTTAACAGATTTAGATGCGGTTTTCACTTTTTGAAAGCTGCATTAAATAGGTACCTACTCTATATACTGAAATACTGAAACAGTGAATTCAGACAAACTGGAACAACTTTCACTATGTTCACTACCTTCAGGAAAAGTGAAAAACAATCTGCTCTTTCTCATATGATTTGTATGATAGTCTGTTTTGTATGAATGCAGCTTTTTTTCCCCTTTCCTGAGGGTGGCTTCATAGTAAAAGTTGTTGTAGTTGATGGTCTCAATCTACCGTTTCAGTAATTTGCCAGGCTGTTACTTACATCCTGTATTGTCTCCACGCAGAAGTTGCTGGACAAAACTAGTTTTCATCAATATTTATAAATGTCAAAGTCAATGACATCAGCCGAGCGAGACAGGCGGTCGTACACCTAAAATTATCTCCACATTACTACAAAACGCGGTCGGGTACACACGCGATATCAACATTAACTCGCGAATCGCGATGGATTTCTCGAATAAAGTTATATTAGTAACGGGAGCGAGCGCGGGTATTGGAGAAGCGACTGCTTTGCTGTTCGCCTCCCGAGGGGCCAGCCTGGCTCTCGTGGGTCGTAATGAGGAGAACCTGCGCTCCGTGGGGCAGCGCTGCGAGCAGTGCAAGGGTAAACCGCCCCTGTTGATAGCCGCCGATCTTGCTACTGACGAGGGAGTCGAACGGACTGCTAAGGAGACGTTACAACATTTTGGAAGGTATGTTTGAAGTTTTAGATTACCTAATTCTGAGCTATTTGGTTTTTTAAATGCACTATCATGTTCTCTGTCTGTGGAGTCCCAGAGATAACACACATGTTTTATCAAAATGCTAAGCTATTAATAAATAACAGTTAAGTAGGTAAGTATCTACAGGGTGAAATTGATATCATTAGCATCCTTTTAAACTAAGAGTCTACCCATCAAACTGATCAACTTTCACTATGGGAGCAAACAGATCGGAGAAAAAAATAATCAGCTTTTCCATACTAAACTGCAATGCCTACTCGACTCAAATGTATGCAACAGCTGATTATTTGTTTGCTCCAATCGGTTTGCTCCCATAGTGAAAGTTGTTCAGTTTGATGGTAGACTCTTAGTTTAAAAGGATGCTAATGATATCAATTTCACCCTGTAGGTATATAGATATCTAGTCCTAGGTACTTAATTGTTATTTTTTAACAAACTCAAAATAAAGTGAATAAGATTTGTAAAAGTCGAGTTGTTGATTTGTAGTGTTTGAAAGTTGGTAGTTGTGGCAATGTTTCTGACCTCCCTGAAAGGGATTACGGTCGTGAGTTTATGTAATCATGTAGGTAGGTATGTGTTAATTGAACAATAAAAGGAAGGAACATAACTTAATCACAGTATAAGAAAGAGTATGTTTTTGTACATAACTTAATTATGTTATGGGCAAGGAATTATATTTACAAGGGGTAGGTACCTACCTATATTAGGTATGTAAAGTAGGAACGCGTACTTTAAGGAAGGAACAGTTAATTATTTATTAACCTACATAAAGCAGCGATTACATTCCCCTATATGAGGGTCGATTGCGGCATACGCTGCTTGCTTTGATCGCTACACTTTAAAATATAGAGAGAAAATCAGGCAATGTATGCCGAAATAGCTGCTTTAGTAGGTAGGTATTATATTACTCAGTGGTACGTACCTCTTTTCGCAAGAATACTGTATAATCAATTGAGTACCTACCACGTACCTACCTAAACTAAAGTATACCTATTTATCAATCCCATGTAGATTGGACGTGTTAGTGAACAACGCGGGCACAGGAGCTCGCACGTGCATCGAGCGCGCCGACATGGCCACCTTCGACCGCGTCTTCAACCTGGACGTGCGCAGCGTCTACAACCTGACGCGGCTGCTGGTGCCCGCCCTCGTGGAGACCAGGGGCAACATCGTCAATGTGTCCAGTGTGTCCGGCACCGTCGTCAACGTCGGCTCGCTGCCGTACTCAATGGCTAAGGTAAAGCCACTCTTATATATTCTGTGGTAAAGCACTCTATGGAGGAACGAGGTGAATGCTGCCCCATTGATAAGGTCTTTCGCCAGGCTAGATGGGGCCGTAATCCAATGGACTAATTAAAGCATTGCTCCGACCTCAGCAAAGACCTTTGCTGATTGCAACGAACGCGAGACCGGTAATAAGCCAACAGTTATTGAAAATATTAGTTACGAGCTTTTACCCGCGACTTCGTCCGCATAAATTATACACCTACCAGATTTTAAGTCAGATGATAAGCTATCAAACAAAAAAAGTTTCATCAAAATCGGTTCAGTAGTTTTTGCGTGATACTCGAACAAACAAACACCCAAACAAACAAACAAACAAACAAACATACAGACAAACAAACAGACAGACAAAAAATCCAAAAATTGGTGATTTGGAATCAGGGACATGTAAAAACCATGTCATAATTTTTTTTTTGTAAATATCTTCAATGTACAGACACATTTCTGTTACAGTTTTATAATAGTTTAGATATTTCAAATCTCTCTGTAAACTTTGTTAGTGTGATTTGGGTTTACATTGCTTGCGCCTTGTGGTTGTGGACATAGATACAATCATGGCGTCACCTGTCTTGAGTTTGTAAAAAATCCCACGAGTAGGTACTTATAGTTTCTTTGTCCACTATACCTTCCTATCCTAATTTGATCTACATTGCTTGCTGCATGCAGCAGTTGTAAAGGCTATCTTCAAAGACTTATTTTAATTTTAGCAAGATCACTTTTAAAATGACACCAAGAACATTGAACCATTGACACGAAAAGAAAGAAAGACAAAGAATTTTTAATTTTTCTATTAAGAGTCAAGACGTAGTTAATTTGTTTTAATTCATATTATATTTATTCAATTCATTTATTTAAGACAGACCTACTTTTTTTTTTTTATGTGTGATGGGTAAGCATTTGACCCCAATCTCACCTGATGTTGAGTGATGATGAGGCCGAAGATGTAGCATGCTTACCTAGAAAGATGCCTATTCACTCTCGCCTTGAAGAGGCCCAGGTTGTATTGCTTAGGGAACAGGTCCGCAACTTAAGATAGATATCATTAGTTAGCTGTATCTATCTTTAGAGTACCTACTTTAGGTACCTACCTCTCAAAGATAATAGTAGGCTATCACTGTAATGTTACATTATTGATGTTTAAACAACGTTTTATTAATTGTCTATTTCTTATCTAATTACAGGCAGCTCTGGACCACTTCACACAGTTGGTGGCCCTTGAGTTGGCTCCTAAGGGAGTCAGGGTCAACACGGTCAGCCCTGGACTGACAGTAAGTACTTATATACCTAGCTATATTTATTACATTACCTGGTAAGCTTCATGCATTTATAAAATAACTTGGCCTCCGCTTCATATCTAATAAAAACGTATGTATGTTGGTACCTACCTAATTAGGTACTTAGTTCGTCTTATAATATTATTAATACTTTATTGTTATCTAGTTACCGTACTAACTATTAAATAAATAATCTGTGCTGTTACCCACGACTTCTTCTGTATTCTGTATGGAATTCTTATGCCCAGATTTGTCCTCAAGATTTGTGTATAATTTATTTACTCTATGTCAAGATGCAATATCCCTGCTAAATCAAGATCTATCTATCTATGAGATGCTATGCTTATGCTTAATCTATGCTCTCCGTTTGATATCCCATGATCAAACGGCGAACGGCGCAATGTTATACAATACAGGGTGTAAGGTACAGCCTTTCACAGATTGAAACGGGGAACTCAGATCACCATCAGACTGTACAACTTTTAGTATAGATGGAGCCTACCTCAGGAAAGGGGAAAAATATCAGCTGTCTCATATAAATAAAACTGCTGTACCTACCCGGCTCAAATGTATGGGACAGCTGATTTTTTTTTGCGTTTCCTGAGGTAGGCTCCATAGTGAAAATTATTAAGTTTCATTGTCTGAGTTCACCGTTTCATTCTGCGGACGGCTGTCCCTTACACCCTGTATATCTCCTATATACTGCATGGGTACCTAAGATTTGGACCTGCCTGAAGCAATCTCAATTGCAACCCTTTTTACAAAAGCTCAAAAAAAACGTCCACAGGTGAGCAAATTCGTGCAGCGCCTAACTGGCTACTCAGACGAAGAATACATGAAGTGGGTGAACGAGTTCGAGAAGGAGATCCCGATGGGGCGGGCGTGCCACGGCGAGCACATCGCCAAGATGATCGTGCACCTGGCGAGCGATGACAGCGCCCTGGTCACCGGCACGATCGTGCCCGTGGACGGCGGCCTGAGGTTCGCCGGCGCCGGCACGACCATGCTCAAGAAGCAGATGGATGACGTTAAGCAGTGAAGTCGTAGACGTTTTGTTAGATAGTGCGGCGTTCTTTATCTTTGTAAATAAATAAGTTTTTCTATGAGTTTTTATCTTCTCGAGCGATCTGAACCTGGCAAATCTCTTCACCCTAGTACCTACCTAATATGTAAACGGGTGGTTTAGTTAGACCTTGAAACTGAACAACTTTAAGTAGGTATGGAACGAATAAAATAAGAGAATCGAAATAAAATTTAAAAATCTACCGTTTTATACAAAACTGCGGCAACTAACTACCAGACTCAAATGTATTGTGGGAAAGCGATTTTTTTTAATTCTTCGTAGATTAGATTTGTGGTAGATTTTTGAACACAACGCCATCTATTTCATATTTTTGAACTATTTAGTTTATGCTACTCCACAAAAGATGTCGCTGTTAAAGATTTTACTATTCGACAATAGAGGTCGCTCTAAGCCACATGATAAAAATTCGCTAGATGTCACTACCAGTCTTTTATGAATCGTGTTCTTGAAAACTAAAACAATAATAAAAATGCTTTCGCCAGTTTATAGGTATTTAGTTTTCGAGATATCTTTTTTTACACCACGGACGAGCTATCTCTTAAAATTCACAGACATAGTTTCATACATTTTTCTCGGTGTTGCAGTTCTTTGCACATCATCTTAGCTATGTCGCTCTTGTCGGTGGAGTATTCGCCAATCCTGGAGTGCGATTTTTGAAACTCACACATTGAACTTATCAGTACAAAATGGCGAAATAACTATGAAGATATGCATCTTTCTACTGCTGATTTGACTTTCAAAAATCCTACTCATGGAGTGCGATTTTTGAATCTCATTAGCTGAGTTCAGTAGTAGAAAATGTCAAAATTACTGTGGAGATATGCATCTTTCTACTGCTGATTTGACTTTAAAAAATCATACATCAGGAGTGCGATTTTTGAAAGTCAAATCAGCAGTAGAAAGATGCGTATCTCCACAGTAATTTTGACATTTTCAACTGCTGAACTCAGTGAATGAGATTCAAATATCGCACTCCTGTCTCTTTTTCGCTAGTCTCTTGAGTTCTTGATACGACACGACATCAACATTTTCCTTCACTTGGGCTAGATAACTCTGTCTAGGTCATCCTCTACCTCTCTTCCCCTCTTTCTTCCCTTCCCCTTCCAGTATGCTTATAGAGAAATTGTCGTTTCGTATCAAGTTTCCTATTAAACAATAGAATATTTCTCTTTTCCTTAACCATTCTTAAAACCACCGGAACAATTATTGATTTGAAAAACTAGAAATACAGAGTCTTTACTTTTATAAGTGCCTTATCTATCTCATGTTTATAACACAATCATTACGATCAGGAGTGCGATTTTTGAAACTCATTCGCTGAGTAAAATGGTCGATATTCACAGATTTCCCAATGTTCGCATTGTTTAATCTTACCGGTAACTAAATTCTCATACCCATGTTCAATACAAGTGCCCCTACCCACTCGTATTGAACTCATAGGCATGAGAAGGCCTTTGTATGAGATTTAAAAACCGTTCAAGCTCACCGGTGACATTCAAAAATCGCACTCCAGGAGTGAAATTTTTGAATCTCATTCGCTGAGTTCAGCAGTTGAAAATGTCAAAATTACTGTGGAGATTACGCATCTTTCTTACTGCAGATTTGACTTTCAAAATCTCCTGAAGTATGATTTTTGAAAGTCAAATCAGCAGTAGAAATATGCATATCTCCACAGTAATTTTGACATTTTCAACTGCTGAACTCAGCGAATGAGATTCAAAAATCGCACCCCTCAGATTACTTTTCAAACGCGCTCTTGCAGAATATAAGTATTTTCGACACCTTTCTTTCACACTTGAGGTCGCAAATAAGTCAAGTCCAAGTCCACCATTCCCACGACTTGCAGTGTTGCCCAGAACCAGAAAGCCACTGAAGCGAGATGATCTGATTGACTCGTTGACACCTCCCTTTGTGCTCTTTGTTACGTTTACATGTTTGTGAAGCGATTTGTGACTGTTTAATTTGTTCCTGCAAGGTGTCTGTGCAAAATAATTCACACGAATTTTCATAGTTAGTTATCTATACCTACCTCGTTCTTTGAAGTGTTAGGAAGTACTTAATACCTTCTTACCTGTAGGTGAGGTAGGTTCTCATAGGTAATTTCTCTGAACTAACGAATAGGTAAGAATGTGCATTAATCTTGTATTTTCAACTTATTGTAAACTTGGCGTGACTTTGATAAAAAACTAAGGGGCGGTTAGTAAGGACACAATGCAATTAAGTCCATTTAACAAATATATTATATGTTTCTCTGTTTGCTTGTGCAAGTATCACTTAAAAACTACTGAACCGGTTTAGATGAGATTTTCACAAAAGCATAGGGCTGGCTTAGTTTGGATAGTCGTTAACATTTCTCGTTGTACCTACCTAATAAATACCACAAATTGTAATAAAAAATTCTAAGGGTGGCTGCACCAAAAAGGGGCAAAAGCAGAGTGGGTGAAATTCTTTTTATCAAAAACAGTCGGTACCATAGTATACCTACCTATAACTTTGGGATACGAAATGAAATGCCTACTTCACGCTTACCGCGACAAGTTGTATGGAAAAAGCCTAGTTGCGCGCAAGTAGAGAAATCATACTAGAGGCCTAGTTTTTTTTAAATGTTGTTGTAAGTAGTTGGTGTTTCTGAAACATTCATCCGCTGTTATCTTTGAAACTAAAACTAACCATACCAAAACATATTCCAACGCATGCGCTCGCGTGATGTAACTCAATAGCACTACAAAACTAGAGCTACTGTTTTCAAAACTCCGTTTTTTGTTGTTTTTAAGCCCTCTGTCTGTGATTCTGGCTCCTGATGTCTTCTTTCGTTACAAAAAAGTGCGTTGCGTGTATCGGTTACCATTCAAAATAGGTACCCAACAAGACCACATAAACTAGGAATTAAAAATAAATATTACTTTCGACCATAAGAAATTGTACAAAAAAACCTAAAAGTTGTGCAATTTTAACCAAAACAAAAAAATCAACACTGCTATTTTTATGTGAAATGTTCAACGTGTTCATTAATTTTTAAACAAAAAAAAATGTTTTTGCATTTGCATTGATATACATGTTTTATTGAAAATAAATAAATGAGCAATAAACAAATGGAAGTTAATCTTGGGTAGGTAGGTGCCTATGGCAGAAGACGCACGAAAGTAGGTTTACCTAATCTAATCTAACGCCGCGGAAATGCGCTCATTGAGAAATACCTATGTGTGGTGTAACTGTGATGGACTGTAGTGACAAAGATGAGAAAAGAGTAAGGTAATTAATCGACGAAGTGCAATTTATAAGGCAAGCGTAAGTGAAAATGTTGTACGGCCTAGGCTCTAGGCGTGGGTACATAATTATACGGACCTTTGCAACGAGCTAGGGCTTAAGGGCTAGGTCAGATCTACCCAAAACCGACGAGCATGAAGAAATTAATTATAATGTGGAGGAAACTTGAGAGGTTTGTCAGGATCGTAGCAGGTGGCGTTCCGTTGTCTCCCTGTGTACCCCAGTGGGAGACAGGCGTGATAATATGTTTGTATGTAAGAGTATGTAACAAATAAGCCGCGAATCAATGGTTTTCAATTATGGCTCCATAGTAAAAGTTCAGTTTGATTGTTAGAAGCACCCATAGAGAAATTACACACTCCACGGAAGCACCCTATAAAGTACTACCCGTTTGCTTGGAGTTGGCCGTCGATGACCGTTACAAAATTTCGTCACAGGCATATTTACTGGCCCCGTCGACAAAAAATAATATAACAAGCAAATAAAAATTTAAAATTAAAAGCTATATTTGTGACCAGGACGGACGTGCCGTACGTGGTTGCGTTGCTAAAGGTTATAAAATTGCGTTTAATAGGGTCTCTTAGGGGTGCGGTACGGTGAAGCGGGAAGGGAGGGAGCGGCCAACTCGAAAAAAACGACTAGTAATTATGTATGTATTCTGTTATAATGTTAGTATTAGCACATAGTACTATGATTACTACCGTAATTATTAGACAGCGTTAAATTAATAGTAAAGTCCCTAGCAACAGTGGGTGCTCTCCGGTCTGTCAGTGTGTTGTGTATTATAGTATTGTTGGTAACTGTATCTGGTTATTTGTACAACTGTTTCTGGTGTTTGTTACTAGTTAACTGTTTTACTGAAGTCATCTATACACGTTATAACTAATGAGCACGTGTATACTGTAATAGGTAGATATTATCGTTGTAACTCGTATTATTGATATGAACTTTTACACGAGTTTGCAGGTCAACATATTGATGAAAGAATACATTTTTATTTTATTTTTACCTACATTTTGTACCTATTTGTGTATCATGTTTGTACATAAGTTATCTTTATCCTTCTATATATCTATCATCTATTGTAGATATAAACATGTATGTGTACTTACATACTTACTTGTTTGCACCTTTTTGTTTTTCTACAGTTTTATAATTATGTTTTGTCTCTATCTACATCGGGCACTTTTGACTTAATTTCTGTTTTTTTTTATATTTATTGAAACCATTTATGTTGACTGATTATAATTTTAAGAAAGTTCTCTAGCCAAATGTGTGGTGCAATAAAAATTGGCAATAAAATAATGTTGATTATCTATAAAATCTGATTTTTTATGCATTAAATTGTGAAAAAGTGTCCATCCCTCCCCTACCTCCCCTATTTGTACATTAAGTAATAAATATAATGTATGAAAATATGAATAATGGTCCCGTATTATAATGAAAAACCGTTATAAGTTGGTACCTACCTTACCTACATTTTGTCTTTATGAGGTTTAAGATTACCTAGCAGGTATCGGCTTTGAGAATGTGCTAAAATTTATTACTGTTTTTATAAAAAATGTGAGTGTTTTCATAGTGGGGCTGTCTCTGGGACTAAGCCATTGATGAATGATTGAATCTAATATTTGAAAGAACCACAGATGCGTTAGGTAGATACCCTATGGTAGAGTACCTATATAGGACAGGTCCAGCTACAAATGAGTACTATTATTTATTCGTAAACAACGACCAAAGCCTTCTGATAATCATAATAATAATTTATTCGTAATATTCATTACGTGTCACAAAAAAATAATATATCTCATCCATCCTTTGTTACAAGATTGCTTGATGGTCTAATTTCAATTAGCTACACATATTCAAGCTCTAAAATTATTTTGCTCTAGTTTAGCATCTAATAGCGCTACAGACGTAAAGATCACAATGTGTGCTGTTCACACCTCAGGCTACCCAAAAACACTGATCGTCTCTTCACGATGCTCGTATTTTCATTTCTGCAGACCCACTATTATTACCCACCTCTGTACATTCAAACCATCTTCTTTCGTCTCAACCACTTTGCATTCAATTCACGTTCCTAATTTCATTCAACATTTCACTATCAATGAAAACACAACACTCGAATTTACAAACAAAAAGCACAACTAAATGTACAATTAGTGTTAAGGGCACAGTGAGGGCATATCGGGTAACCCTTCGGTGGTAACCTGAGACCGAGGGCAGGCCGAAGCCTTTATAGTTTTTTCTAAAAAGACACCGCCGCCGCTTAGACTCAAGAATCCGGAGATTTCTTAATCAAATCGCCAATTGGGGAGGAAACATTATGACAGGTGTGGCAAGGTGGACCAGGCTGGGATGATAAATGATATACCCTCGCCTCGGGCCGTTTGGACAGGACTCCGATAACTTTAGAAATTCGGATACGTTGACGGAATGACGGATTGATGAATTATTATTTTTGTTTCGACTCGTGTCTAATGTAATTATGATAATTATCTCCGGTTATTCATTGTCTAATCGTATTTTTATCTTAATATATTTTATAACTTAGGTACAAGAAATATGTCCGGAAGGTAGTAATTATTGTAAATAAAAGCAAAGAAATCGGTGGCGAATCCAAGTTGTTTTCAAGTGTCGCAAAGTTTTAAGCAAGAAAATTGTATACATAGATAGTACTTATTCTATTTAAGTGTCTCTCTCCTTCCGTTAGGTTATATAGTTTGTTGGTTCCACCTGTCACACATTAGTCCAATGTAAGGTGGAATGGAAGCATCGATGCAATCATGTAGTCACCATGCTCCCAGAGTACCTAATGTACTCTGAGAGCATATAACGATGCTAGATATAGATGGACCTGTACCTACTTATAAAGGTATTAAAACCTGAATGGATATACCTGGTGGTAATGGTTATGGTTATTTTGTGGTGAAGTGAAGTGCACTTCACCACAAAATGATGAGGTTCTGGCCACTTGTATACTTACCTAGGTACGATAATCATTTCCCTAAATTAAGAATCTATTAAATGGCAAATCGTTTACTTAAGTTTTTTTAATTAATCCAACCGTTTCGTAACTTCAAGCAATATTAACACAACAAAAGCACAATGTGTACATACATACAGCAGTGGGCGTGTCTGTCGGTGTGTTTGAGCCACCATTAACCCTACACCGACGGCGCTCGCGGAAAACCAGGATCGGATTGCAGCTTCCTCCCCTGAATGTCGGCACAATCAGTTGTTAAGCTCCTATATCATCATCATTTACAATAAGATAGCTAGTTGAAGAAACAGAGAGGATCTTGAAATTGATTTTAAATCTTTTAAGATTATCCAACATTTCCATTTCCATTTTTTCCCTCTATATGGAACTATCTCAAGCGAAGCGTGTGGTGGATTTTAGTTTGGTAAGTTGACGAAGCATGTTGCTGATTACTGGCTGTTGTGTTATGATGATTGACGGAGCGTGTGCTGACTGCTTGGTTTGTGTAGACTGTAAGTTTAACGAATTATTATTATTTTCAATAATGGCAAATTTTTCCACACTATCTCAATAGTAGGAAGAACATTTTAAAATCCAATCAAATTGCTGGGTTTTGGGTCTGGTCAACAAATTTTCAATATACGACTCCACATTAAAACATGAGATTATGACAAGATTGTAATCTTGTCATAATCTCATGTTTTAATGTCATTAAGTCAAGCTTCTGTAACATATAGTTTTCAGGAAGCCTACATCTACATTTCGAGGGAGTCGGTCGCCCATACACTACCACGCGGGTCCACAAATTGCGGATCATTGATAAATAGGGACACATTTTTTATTTACCTACATTATGTAAAATTGCATACTACCCGTTCACGACTAGTTGGCCGTCGATGACCGTTACGAAATTTCCTCACAGGCACATTAATTGGTCCCGTCGACAAAAAATAATATAAAAGGCAAATAAAAATTTAAAATTAAAAGTGATATTTAGTGACCGGGACGGACATACCGTACGTGATTGCGTTGCTATAGGTTATAAAATTGCGTTTATTAGGGTCTCTTAGGGGTGCGGTGCGGGGAAGCGGGAAGGGAGGTAGCGGCCAACTCGAAGTGAATGACTAGTAAGTACCTACACACGGTGATACATCAAGCTACGCAAAACCAACATAAACAGGCTGCGCGTAGGTAGAGCAAAATAATAAAAAATTTAATAAAAATATCTTTCGCCGCGTGTAATTACATATTAGTTTTGTTCTGTATCGAGCATGAGGTTGTTTACCTATTAGATTTTTGTGTTCTAAAAATATTTTCGTAACCATTTTCAGAAGAGAATCTTTCGATAAAAAACTTTAAAATTCTATTTTGCACCCATAAACAAAGCCAGCTTATTTAAAATTATCTCGTGTTTTTTCATTAATTTCGATCAAAAAATTTATGGTTTTATAAAACGCATTGGACGCCGAATGTTTAAAAATAAACAACATGGCCGCGCGCCGGAGCCCGAGGAGCGAGCAGCGTGACAACTAAATTAACTGGACACCTCTGCGCAGACGCATATTTATTCGCTCCGCAATCATCCACGCTCAGCACGATCTTACTTCACTCGCGAAACCTTTCAAACCCTATAAAACCTACAAAGTCTAAATACCACCTTAACATAATCTGCACAAGCTTGATATTCCAATGAAATTCTAGCAGCTGGACTTTATGATGGAAGGAAATTGAACCTTACCACGCAGTGCTAGAGATGTAAGAAAGAAACGACAGAGGCATCTTCTTAAATAAATTGTCGCCGATATATCCCCGCGCGTATTTTTTACAAGGCATTTACACCTCGATAGGGTTGACGCACACTGACTATATTAGTTCCCCTAGGTTAAGGTGAACTTTGGAATTGCAAGTCATTTATTAGAGTTACTAGTAAAACAAGGAACCCATAAACTTTCGTCCATTCTGTCTGTCTGTCTGTCTGTCTGTCTGTCCATCTGTCTGTCTGTCTGTCAGACTGTCCGTCTGTATGTAAGTATATGCCCCAGCTCAATTTACTCCCTTATTTTGAATTTGGTATTTAAGAAGAAACCAATTTTTTACCGACCATCCCACAACGAAATGGAACCAGTTTCCCAATCTTCGTCTTTATTTTATCATTTATTTAGATTAGAGACTCTACATGGGATGAGGATGTCGGCCAAGCCCTGAATACTTACTCAAGACTTGGCTTGAAATGGGATCTCATAATTTTTTAAGAGTACTAATGTGGAAAAGATTGTGAGTCTTGGCCACTTTCGTACATGAAATGTTTTTGATAGGTTCGTTTGTTTAAAACATATTTCATCTTCAACTATGGTCTACGTCTATGGTCTGTGAAGCTTACTTCACCTCTAGTTGATAGAAAATAAGATAGGTACATAATCTACCTACGTAATAAAATTGATGAATTCCCTGTCTAAACTATGGCTTCGAATCTTGGAATTCATTCACCAATATCCAGCAAAACAATGGATATTTTTTTTAGGTAGGTAATAACTACAGATAAATTACGAGAACAGTTGGAAATAAGCCTCCTCCAATGATATCATCAACAAACTATTTAGTGCAGCATCCGTCGTACAGTGTACGTCAACCCTTAACAATACTTAAGCGGCGTATCAAAAAGGATTATTCGAACGCAATAAATATGGCCGCTGAGATTATAATAATTTGAATAATAACATTAAAATAATAATAATGCGCCTGTGATCGGCCGCCTGCGCCCGCGCAACTCGATGAAGATGTCAACTCCTAATAGATTTATCTGTATCCATACATCAACATTATTATGTGTTAGTGTTGTTTAACTGTTTACAGTTCTATCAACATTAGAAGACTCTCCAGGAAACTTTTATAAGAATAAATAATAAGTACGATAATAGCTTAATGTGTGAGACTTAATTGTGTGAGAGTGGTATTATCGATGATTATCGATTCATTAGTCAATGGTCGATGCTATATCGATATCTTCTGATAAACGATTCTACAAAAGACGTTTTAAAATCATTGATCCATTTTTATAGCTATTAGTTTTATTAAATGATCACTTCTTTTATTTTTATTTCTTAAAGAAGGCATGTCGTTGGAGAGTTAGGTACGGTTTCGTCCTTTACGTTTATACAGAGTGTTATGGTAAACAGTTGCATTACTTTAAGGGGTGATAGTACCCATGATACTGAACAACTTTCCCTAAGAAACCTATAGGAAATTGTTAAAAAAAAATTGTTGTCTTCCCATACTAAATGCAAAAGTCGATTTTTTTTGTGTATTTCCTTTAGCTTTCTTTGGGAAAGTTTCTCAGTATCATGGGTACAATCGCCCCTTAAAGTAATGCAACTGTTTACCCTAACACCCTGTAATGTGAAAGTGGAAACTCCCACTCAAAATATCGAAACAATTAGTCAAATAAAATCACCGAGGACAATAAGTATTCGACAATAATGAAGATTAAAACCACAAAACACGAATTTTCTACTCACTGATTACTTAGAAACGTCAGAATTGGCGCGCTTTTGTTACGATTTCGCGCCATATTTTGGGTGCGTTCAGGAACGTTCAGACAATGGGTGCGTTCGCAGCGTGCCGCGACCGTTCCAAGCATAGCCTCCTGTGGGTGGTTTATTGTTTTATGAGAGACATTACACGCTCCTCCTGCATTGTGCTGGAGTTTTACAGGGCACAATGACGGGACAAATCGAAGGAATTCAAGTCCGTTGTCAGATTCGTTGATAGAGTGCCGTAATCTTTCTTCCTGTCACATTACATATTTGTTTTGTCGCGACTGCGAGTCTGTCTAACACAAACCATGTTGTGTGATGTTTTCTTTATACACAAATACGATATATATGTAATAAGCCTAAATCTCTTTAAAATCTGAAAAAATTATGTATAACTACGTTTTTATTTTGGATAGACAAGTATAGTATGGCTTTATTTACAACAAATGGGATAAAATAGTGACAGTGAAACAATATATAACTCTATTATTGTATTTTTCTTTGGCTCACATTTTATTATCCATGTGATGAAATATTCAAAACGTGTATAGGTAGTGGATACCTGTCTAAAGTTATGATTATGATATGGTCAGATTATGCAAATCCGATGATACTAATAAACCACAAATCAAATAAATCAAACTGTTTATATTCAAAGTCCTACATTAAATACAATTTGTATACAATTTATAATGTTTTCAATTCCGATTGAGACATTTTAAAAGACAAACGACTCGAATATAATTAAAAGAACGGCTCACTAATGAAATTCCATTTTTAAAATATTAACAACAACAGCTCTTTTTGTGGCAAACGGTTGGATGTTGCGTAGGAGTGACATAAATTACTGCAGCCATTATTGCAAGTGTAACAACAAGCCAGTGTGTTTGGCAATGAGTCGAGTTCCTGCGCAGTTCCTTGAATTTATATAAATGTTGACGCATAACGTAGGAGGCGCGGCGCTGGGCCGCTTTTGTCACTTGTCTCGCTGGAGCATTGTCTTAAGACGCCCGCTGGCATTTTTTTTGTATTTTCGTAAAGGGTCGTTGTTTAAGTAGTTGTAGCGAGGCGGTCGGGGGCCGCGCGTGATCCATCACTCTCTGGGAGCTACTGCGCGGTTTCTGAACGGTCCTGACGACCTTGAGCTGCGTTCCGTTATGCACTCCTGCCGATTGTCTCTTGCACATACAGTATGTTGTATTCGAAACATTTTATATTTATGATTCAGTGATGATCAACCATTAAGCTGATACATTTTTCTTTTGAAGCTACAGCAGATAATTATGTTTGATTAAAAATAATGAAATCAAAAAATGTTATGTTGATAATGCACTAGTTACCTATTTCTATTCTATTTAGGTATTTTATTCCAGGTTTTACTCTATAGGGTCATTATTTCTTATTATGCTGACCGAGAGAAGGAGAAAGGCCGGTTCAGTTTGATGGACTGATCATGATCATCCTGATATTAAGAAACCGTCAGCATACAAAGTTGAACCCTGTGATACGCTATAGTAGAGTTTAAATTCGGAAAACGTGCCCGATCAACTGATACCAATAAGAGCTACTGAAACATCGGGATCGTTTTTGCGTAGATACGTAACTTATTTCTCAAACTAAGTTAGTTCAATAAATGTAATTGAGTTTTTCTTTATTTTCCAATACCCATATAATTTCTTCCAACCACCCTGTAGCATAACATTGGTCGTTACTCCTGCTCTATTGTCCAACTTGGCCACGTTGTCCGCACAGTGGCCGGGAATGGTTCGCCTAATGCCTGTTTATTGTTGTTTAGCGTTTAGAACAAAACCATCGCAGCGGACACATCATGTGGCTGAATGGACCAGAGTCTTTGCCTTACTTCCCGGAATGAGAAAGTATACTGTTTTGAATTTAGATTTGGATCGTGATTGATTATTTTGGATATGTGTTTACGGACATTTTTGAACGGGCCTTTCTCAGCACTGCAGTGCGATTTTTGAATCTCATTCGCTGAGTTCAGCAGTTGAAAATGTCAAAATTACTACGGAGATATATGAATCTATTGACATTTTCAACTGCTGAACTCAGTGAATGAGATACAAAAATCGCACTCCTGTTCCAGATTGCCAATTTTATGCCTCTGAATGCGTAAAGTAAACCAAGATAAAATAAAATTAAAAATTCAAAAGTCTTTAGTGTATGAATAATCAAAATTAAGGTTAAGGCTCTAACAGCAGTGACACTAAGATATTAGTACGTTGATTTCTTTCTATTTACCTAATGATTTAATGAACTAAATGTTTATTAGAGTTGTAAAATAGAAAAAGTATTTATTAGATTATATCTACCTACTCAATTCAATACATTTTTTAGTTAATAATAGCGTCGACTTTTTAATACCTACCTAGTTAGTTATAAACAGTAATTTTTTTAGGGGCTAATATTATCGATTCAATATTTATACAGGGTGTACAATAAAATGGGACAGTTCCTTAAAGGGGTGCTTCAGACCATCAAACTGATCAACTTTCTCTATGGGACCAATATCGAAATCGCGAGAAAAAAATCCGCTCTCACATACAAAACTGCAAAAATAACTCGACTGAAATGTATGGGACAGCAGATTTTTTTTTCGTGATTTCGATATTGGTCCCATAGAGAAAGTTGTTCAGTTTGATGGTCTGAAGCACCCCTTTAAGTAACTGTCCCATTTAATTTTACACCCTATATACAATACTCTTGAAACGTATCGTTTTCTTATACTTACTTACATATAAATGGGTGATAATGATAACTTCTATTTGATACAATATACATGATGAAGCTGGTAGTTGTAGCAATGTTACTGCCCACCCCGAAAGGGATTACGGTCGTGAGTTTATGTAATGTGTGTATAATGTTTTGGATTGTATGAATCAAGTTCCAATTACAATAAAACGCGTTCTAAAATAATTTTTTACTACATAACTAATAATTGCCTGAGGATTGCAAGTAAAATAAAAATTTTAAATTAATGGTCAAAAATATAAAAATCCATAGTGACACCTTAACCATTCATTACTAAGTTTCACATCTAATTAGCTACCTATAAACTAATTTATAATGCTCAAAGACTAGATTAAAACGAAAATTTTCACATTTCTACCCAATTAATAGCACTTTCGAAGAAATAAAAATCCATGTTACGGTAATAGTGGTGGTGTTAAATCAAATAACACATAAAATTTGATAAAATTTTAAAATCAGCTGTTTTATAGGAAACCATTAAATATTTTTAATGACGGACTTGTCGTAAAATAAAATGGATTTTGTCAATGCATCATTCTTCAGATAGTAAAGATCTAAATAAATTGATTTGAAAGTATACTCAGTAAATACGGATTTCAATTTGGATTCACATAAATTATGTTATGTGAAAACATACTAAAGATCAGTGGCGGAAATAATAAAATAAGAAATTAGCATTTGAAATCTACTTTTCCATTGATTTGCATAAACTTTTCTAAAAAACGAAAATACCTAATTATGTTTTATTTTTTGTAAGTACTTTAAATAATTTTTTTTACGAAATAAACAGGCACAGAACGCGAGAAACAATTATTAAAAATAGATCACGAGATGGTGATACTCTGATCACCATGATTGGCCAGACTATTAAAAAACTAACCTGTCAAATAGGGTGGCTAGCCTTTGGCTAATAGAAATATTGTTTTAAAGAAGATTTTTAAAAGAAGAGTTAATAGGCTTTTTCTGGGAGAGCGCGCTACATCCTCGGCTTTATCTACACTTTCCATAAGGTGAGCTAAAGCCAAGCGCAAAAAACCATTATGAACAGAAAAAAAACTTCCCTCTTACAAACTACGAGTAAACTTTAGTGTCGATTTGATCTCTTCATTATCTTGTGTTGGAAACTTGGAAAGTCACCTAAAGCTACACTGGCATGGCATCCGGAAATACATATTAACTGTTTCCTCAGGAAGATAAATTCCTCAATAAATTATATCGCAAATAACAGTTTATTTCTGTTTGAATAAAATGTCTATCAACTTTCACAAAATCTTCATCATATTTCGATTTTTTTAGGGTCCTGAACCCAAACGAGACCCTATTCATAAGCCTACGTCCGTCCGTATCATTGCATACCATGTGGCGACACGTTACGACGACGTTACACGCCTACTTTGCACTTCTAACCCCTCTTATAATGTTCTGTGGTCTGTCTGTCCTATCTATTTAGTGCTCTAACTTTTGAACCGTAATAGAGGGTAATAGGTAGACATCTGAAATAAATCCACAGAATGTGCGTTTTTATGGCGAATTTGCTAACAAATAGTAAAAATGACAAAAAGCTAAAAATTGAGGAGGGTCCTCTCCTCATACAAGAAACTAGTTTTTATCAACGTTTTTTCTTCTCTCTCTATCGTAAATATGGTAATACATACAAGCGTTAAACTTGGTGTGATTATAGAGTAAACTCTACAGTATATAACAACAAATAATAAAAAACGGCCAAGTGTGAGTCGGGTGTCGGTCTCGCGCTAAAGGTCCCGGAGAAAATAAACCTTTTTAAGTTAATTATGTTGTGTGGTGGTGTGATACGGAACCTTCTTTTATTTATTCTTTATTTTTTTATGGATTAAGGTGATGTTTTTCCAGCGCAGTGTTTTGTAGATGGTCACAATTCATGATCTTCCATTGATGTTAAAGACCATAAAACTTGAGTCTACCATCTTTTATGATTATATTCACTAACTTTACGAGCATTATCGTGGATTGTATACATGAGGACAATCTTATTGATTTTTTAACAGATTATAAAAGTTTTTATTTTGAATTCCTTTTGTTATGTTTGCGATACAATCTGGTAAATGCATTGAATGTCTTCATAGATGAAGACACTACTAGAGTAAGTGGATATTTGACAACTAAGACGATCAAAAAACAGAATAGTATTATAATTGTAATTATTTCTTAAGTCTACACTGGCAAATAATAAATGTCAAGGCTACGAATAAGAATGTATAGAAATGTAAATCAAGCTCAAAAAGTGGCACCAAAAAAAGTACACCGTGTTCTAATTATGTTCTTTAAAAACTACACCTTGCCGCCAAAACTCATACAACTTGTCATTTTTCGAGACGTGCAAAAAATTATGTTGCTTTTGTTTAGAGTTATTCTTCTTGAGGTATATAAGAAATCAAGTAGTAATCAAGAGACGGTTGGACACTATGGACATTCTTGCGCTCTTGTGAAACATGCAACTTTTTTAATTATTTTTTTTTTGGAAAATATACGGGAAATGGGCAAGAGAATGATGAATTGGAAATCATACGGTGTTATAAATATGATTATAGGTATAATACTAACTTACAGTGCTAACAGAATGGCCAGTTACATTTATACTTTTATAAAGCTTTTATACAGTAAAAAAACTTCTCGGTATAGAAAAAAACGATCTACAAATTGTTTGTGTAAAATAAGGCTTAACTTGATAGACTTTTTGATTAAAACTAAATTGAATTAGTAATATCAACAAATATTTACAATGGTAATGTATTGTGTTTTTTTAACCAATTGTAGAGTATAACTTAATTATATTCTACCTACATTCCAGCTTTATTCCTGCCAGTACTACAATTTAACTTTAATTAGGTACCTAAAAATAATTTCTTTCTGTATTTTTTGTTGAACTTTACGAACAATGTTTACGATGTAAAGTGACTCTACATTGTCTTGATTACAAAATATACATTGCATTTGCTTGCAACGAAATAAAAGAAATTTCCTTTCATTGCACATAAACCCCTGCAGATTTGGAAACAAAAAAATCTAAAATCAAAACAATAAATTTAATAAACAATAGAACAATTCAGTATAACCAAAACAAATTAAAGATCACAATGTAGGTCTGTCCATTGTGCGCCTCTGACCATTCAGGGGCATCATAAAACCGTTCCATGACACGAGGTTTAAAAAAAACTTAAATATATGACAGTTGTAAACTTTGGACACAAACATAGAAACGTGCAGAATGTTTATTTTTAACTGTTATTTTAAATACCGAGGGTCTAAAATTGAGAAACAAATGTTTTTTAGGATTCTGTTGTCTTAGAGTAAAACCTGCTTGAATAAATTATGCTTTGTTTCCTTTCAAGTTATCAGTTATCACTTGGTTAATAGAATTTGACTTTTTTTCTTATTTGGAAAATACTCCATCTACAAGGTGTAACAAAACATCCTAGAAATATTTTAAATTAATAATTAATATTTTTAAATTTTAAAAGGGTGAGTTAGACCATCAAACTGAACATCGAGAAAAAAATTAAAAAAATCGGCTGTCCCATCATACATTTAAGTCGAGTAGGTACTGCAATTTTGTATAAAATAGCTATAATTTTCTTATTTTTATTCCGTTTGATCGATCCTATTATAATTGTGTAAATTTTAGGCAAACAGACAGTTTTTGTAACTACTACAAATAATCAGAAACAACATATCTTTTCTATTTCAGAACCTTTTGACAATGAAGACGACTCACTCTTGACCGATGCATTTCTCTAAGGTAGCAGTGAGTGGTCTGCATTGGGCCAGCAAAAGTTACCCAAATTGGAAACAATTGATGTCGTGTTGTGGCACTTTACAAATTGAGACAATGCCCCGTCATTGTTTACAATAAATTGGAATGTAAACAATTGTAAAATATAATTTACGATGGCTTGTGTGACATTTAATTTATGAGTTCTCGACGAAGGAAAGAGTTGGTGCTATTAACATTATTTTAATACTAAAATACATACACAGATATTATTAACTATTCTTATGCACAAAAACATCACTTTTACAATGGAACTACCTACCACGCTGAAATTCGAAAAGTTTTAAATTGACTTCACAACCAAAAAGTTTACATAGCTTTTGGACAGAAATGTATATGAAATCTTAGGCCCCCCGCGCACTAGGCAGCCTGGCTGCGCGGCCAGGCTGTCTAGTGCGCGGGGGGCCTTAGTAAGTATGAAACTCATGGATATTAACACTTATGCATAGACGAAGAATTTTTCGCTACGGTGAACTCAGACCACCAAACTGAACAACTTTCACTGTGGAGCCTACCTCAGGAAATGCGAAAATAAAATCAGCTGTCCCATACATTTTAGTCACACAGCTGATTTTACACTTGCAGTTCGATTGTAACGCTTATGGCGCACTAAATAAGAACGGCAAAAGTCCACAGTGTCAAGCTTGACGTGCTCTTGACTGTACAAAAGTATTGTATGGGACAGCTGATTTTTTTTCGCGTTTCCTGAGGTATGCTCCATAGTGAAAATTATTCAGTTTGATGGTCTGAGTTCACCGTTTCAATATTTGCTAGGCTGTCACTTAACACCCTGTATAGTAACGCTACCTGTAGAATTTTATTTTTAATGCCCTTGTCAAACACCTTAGTTCTGTCTCTCTAAATAATATTGAAGTAAATAATTACCGACATCTTAATTTGTGTTAGTAAAGTACCCCATCGTTCACGCTGCGAAGCTAATCACGATCTACGACCGATCGGCACTTTTCGGCATTCTTCGGCATTCGGCCACAAACGATTACATAAATCACATCGAAATGCGAATGTAATGACTTATAAAAAAAGGAACCATAATAATTATGATCGTGGACGATATTATTTTTAAGACAGGTTTTATAATGTTTCTATTAATGGTTATGGGTTTTACTTTACACTGTGTTTGGCAAAAAATATAATATAAGGTTTTATGACATAAATAATAGTTGCTGCCACAATAATCACAATGGTTTGTGAGAAGTGAACTTGGTGAAGGATGGTTTACTCAAAAACGATGCCTAGGTAGTTTATATAGCCTGAAGAACCGGCTTAATCCAGCTTTTAAAGACACTTGTAAAAAATGTGCTAACTTTCGAAGTTTATAAAATTTTATTGTTTTTCTCTGTATAATTTTTGATTTGGTTCGGTTCTTATTTCGGTTCAAATTAAATCAAAATTTTTATTCAAAATAATATCATGTTTTTATGCTATCTTGTTTAGAATGCTACATATCATTATAATCTCTGGAAATACATTATATAGACAAAATTTTTAGTTATGTATTGTATACCTAATTTGCATGCCATGCTTATGGCGAAACATGCTGTACTAAATTAAAACTGTCCACCTGTACTATATGTTACCGTGTTTCCGCAAATAAATGATTTCAATTTCAATCACATAGATAGCTTTTTGGCGTCATTTTTTGACTCTACCACCGCCGATTGATCGAACTACTGAGACTTTTTTATCACTGTTGTTCAGTTGTACAAGCGAACTCCTACGCGCTAAATAAATCTCGACTGATCCATGATTGGACCGCGTGCGAACCACAACTTTTAACACATTCGGTATTGCGCTATTCATTTGACAGCCGTTAGAGCCGTTTTGACAGATCGCTCAGACGTTAAATGCTGTCAATCACATAGAGTTTAGCGCGATGCGGAATTCAGCACAGTTGAATAGTAATAGGATTGCCATGTGATTAGAACTGAAATTGGATTAGGATTGAACTTGGATATTTTAAGTTAGCGCAATCGCCCTCCTGTGAAGCCTTAAGCTATCATCCGAACTGATGATTCAGCTAGGAAAGAACCTGCACCGCAGTAGCTACCCTACTATTATCTATGGAATATTGTTTTAAATTTTCATGACTCCAGCAACATTGATACTTATCCCTCCGCTCCGGCGCAAAAACAATAAAAGGTAGTAATTCAACGACACGTCCATCAAGCACCTGTTGGCTGCTCAGCTCGCGAGTGGCCGGCAGGCTTGAGGAGCGGCTCGCAGACAGCGGCCCGCGGCACGGCAGTAATTGATGAGCGCGGCCGGACCCCCACCGGCAGCGAGGGGCTACGTGCGAGGGACGAGCGACGAGCGGGGATCCAAATCTTAAGACCTGCCGCATACCATATGTGACATACGGAATTCCGGGTACGCATCACATCAGGATTACGATTTCGTATGAATTCCCCCCTCCAGAATTAGGTTTGGAATTACGGGGGCATTAAATCCTATACAAAATGACAATTCTAAAAATCCGTATGTATGTGGCGGACCTTGATCTTCATCTATTGTGACGACAACCAACGTGCTTACTTCCATTTCGAGGCTAATGCTGTGTACGCGTTGTGTGTATTAAAAAGTGACCAGGGTTCTGTCTGTCAGAGAAATGTGTCAGCATCTTTTTAATATGCTACATTTACAATATTTATTTTATAACAGAGCTTTGTCTACAAATGGTGGATGAGTATGGGATTAATTTCGTGAAGTATCTACAAGTCACGTGTGTTGTCCATCTTAGAACAGCACCAACCCATATTGGGGTCATAAAAGGCATCTGAGAGCGAGTGGCCTGAAGAGTTTTAAGGGGCATCTGATAGCACTCTTCAGGCATCGTCATCATCTGAGTCCGTGCTACCTGTTAAAGTCACTGAATCTAACACCTTCGCTGATCGGAGTTTCCTTTCCATCAGATTCTGGAGGATATCGACGAAAGAGTCCATCTGCGTTCTATGCACTCACTCATGCACTTAACACTTAACAATCATGTGTACTACACTTCTTCTTTTCGTGTCAATTGTTCTAGTATTGTGTTTCTATATTTTATTGGTCATACATTCGGCGAGTTTGACAGCGTCCAGTGTAGCTGTGTACCAGACTGCTTTTGTAAGTAAGCAGTCGATAATAAGCAGCTATGAGCTGAAAAATCGTTTTTTAAATATAATGTTTTTGCAGCAGTAGTTGCAAGTCTCCCCTCGCTCATCACTTGTACCACTCGAAACCTAGTCCTTACATACCGCTCGCCGTGTCTTCGCTTGCCAAAATAAAACATTAATATTATAACATCCTAATATTACTAATACAATGCCGCCCTTTGCCTCCACCTGCCCTTGGACAAAAACTTTTTGTTTATAACGCACGGGACGGGGGGCGGGTTCATGGTTGTTTCTATTATTTCATTGCCTAATCTAAGTCTTTTTTGAAAAAAGTTGAGTATAATGTTATACAAAGTGTAAAAGGGACAGCCCATCTGCAGGCTGAAACGGTGATCTTAGCTTAGACCATCAAACTGAACAACTTTCACTATGCACTGAAAAAAATGATCAACCAATCTAGTGTTAAATGTAACCAAAGTTTAGTGACTTCCAAACTGTTTTGTAGCACATAATCAAACATTTGGTTATAATAAATAGCAAAACGTGTTATTCTTTATAGCCGAAAGTTTGTTTATTTGCTACAAAACAGTTTGGAAATCACTAAAGTTTGATTATATTTAACACTAGTTTGGTTGAACATTTTTTTCAGTGTGGAGCCTCCCTCTGGAAACGCGAAATAAATCGTTGAGTCGGGTAGGTACAGCAGTTTTGTATGAAACTGCAGATTTTTTTTTCGTTTCCTGAGGGAGTCTCAATAGTGAAAGTTGTTTAATTTCATGGTCTGAGTTCGCCGTTTCAGTTTGCGGAGGGCTGTCCCTTACACCCTGTATAATGGTATTTCTGACGTTCGTTGTATCCGAAAACTATTATATGTTTTTCTATTCTGTCCATTTAGTTAGCTTCATCATGATCATCCGCCTTTAAATGTCCAACTGCAGGCCACAGGTCTACCGTCAAAGCATACCCTGTATGGGTGTCAGCCCCCACGCGTGCACAATGCCAATTGATACACTTCACATAATATGCATTAGAATTTCTTCTGCAGCGTATGTAGGGTTCTTCACTATGTTTTCCTTCACCGTTTGAGAGCAGTCTTAAATTCATTGGTACGTGGCATGTCGTCGTTACGGTTTCGAACCCGAACCATTATAATTGAGTGTTAACACCTCCCTGCAATGCGCCTCAGATGCTTTTCAGTGAGTATGTCGCCCTATTTTGAAGTGGAAACTTCTTTAGCGGCGTTGTGAACTTTTTTTGGTATGGGATGGTATGGGTAAAAAATGTTAAACTCGCGTCAGGACTGTGACGTCACCCTGATCTGATATGATCGAAAATTGGTCAGACATATCCCTTTCTCTTTCTACCGCGCGGCGAAAAAGTATGCCTTGTTTGTGTACGATAGCGCAATAAACGAATATTGTATTTTACTACATAAATTATAGTACTTTTATATGTTCAAGTTTTCACTTCTGCCGGCACTAACGGAGTGCAACCCGTTTTGCTTTTTATCAAGCGTCTTTTAGAACATTTTGTCACGCAAGCATCAGATGTAAGTTTCTCCACCGAAAAGAAACTAAAAAGCAATTACTAACAAACTAACGAATACAATATCTAATGAGCTACAATACCATTACGCTAGTCGTGCAGGGGTGAGCAGGAATAAAATTACCGATACAAAAGACTCGCGGGTCGCACCGCGGGGCGCCTGTTAGCTTCAATACGCTTTTAGTACTACAACAAGGCATTTTGGACTTTATACTAATCGTTTTTAAGTTGTTTAAGGGTTGTTCAGGGAGTTAGTAAGGTGTAAGATGTCTTTATTATACAAATAATGCTTAGTTGTTAACAATAGTGTAGTGTTTGCAGATAGTTATCAGGTCAGTTAGACTCGATGGGTAAGTTTTTCGAGGCGATACAATCTGAAAATGAAAAAAAAAGAGATATTTAAATTGGACAAAAAATGCATTAGAGAAACAAAAGCGGTTTTGGTCCTGTACTGTTTATCGTCACATTATATTGTTGAGACCTACCTTTGAGACTTGGATGTCTGTATGTGAAACTTCGTACCTTACAACAATTAACAGCGGCAATCAGTAACCTTTTTCTTAATTTATAATAAGTCTACACAAATACACTCATCCTCCCGGGGGGTCAGGGTACAGCTAAAGCACAGTATAAGAAAGAGTATCTAGTACTACATAGCTAACGCACACACCTTGGATACTTGGCTGTCACTTTATACAAGAATAACTGGCCAAGTATTACGAGAGATAAGTGTACTTTTTGCAACCATAAGCAGCAAGGCTGATTCAGTGTTTATAGGGTGTAGAGCATGTCTGTGATGGGGTTGATGTCGGTCTGCCTGCATATCGTCAGTCGTTTTAGGAGATACAGCCGTTCAAAGGTGAGTTATGGGTGCAAAAAACGGCCGATCAGCAGCAAGGCTGATCGTATGATACTATTGTAATATGCACTGAAACTATGTAAACAGTACAAAAACTGACGTGGTTCATCAGTCGGTTTAGGAGATACAGCCGTTCAAAGGTCAGTTATGTGTGCAAAAAACGGCCGATCAGCAGCAAGGCTGATCATAGGATACTATTGTAATATGCACTGTAGCTAAGAGAACAGTACAAAAACTGACATGATCCGTCAGTCGGTTTAGTAGTTACAGCCGTTCAAAGTTTCAAAAATTAATGGTAATAAAAAAAATAATGATCTCCCGAAAGGATGATCATAGGATATTATTGTAATATGCACTGTAGTTATGTGAACAGTACAAAAACTGCCATGATCCATCAGTCGGTTTAGTAGGTACAGCCGTTCAAAGTTGCAAAAATTAATGGTCTCAAAAAAATAATGATCTCCCGAAAGGATGATTATAGGATATTATTGTAATATGCACTGTAGTTATGTGAACAGTACAAAAACTGACATGATCCGTCAGTCGGTTTAGTAGATACAGCCGTTCAAAGTTGCAAAAATTAATTTTTACAATAAAAAATAATGGTCTCCCGAAAGGATGATCATAGGATATTATTGTAATATGCACTGTAGTTACTATACACAGTAGCTATGTTAACACTATTCAAACTGACATGATAATGTCGGTCAGTTTAACAGTTATTACCGCTAGTTAAAAAGAAACTTGCTGCTAAAAATTATTAGAAGTAGTTTAGTGGTTATGAGTTAGGTACTAGTATTGAAAAGTGAATGTTCAGAGTTTTATCTCTTTGATATCTTCCTGACTTGTATCTCTGACTATCTCCTTGGGGAATATAGTCAAAAGCACTATGCTATGTTGTGCCTGTAATGAATATGATTCATCAATCAGTCATATACAGTCAGTTACATACAGTCGTTCAAAGCTCATGGTTGCAAAAGAATAACGATCTCCAATAAAAGGCTACTTGCGGTCAATCCCCAAGTAAAGGCTTTGGCGCAGTAATTGCGATGCAAAAAATGCTAAATATAACAGCGATATAAATATATGCAGTAAATGAGATGCTAAATACATATTTATACAGGAAGATTTTTTTATCACCATCCAAATTTTTATAAAATGTTTGTTTATGAAAAAAAATCGATACGTGTTTTTTCTTTTAGTATCGCTCAGTACTAAAATATTGAGATATGACTACGCAAAAATGTCTTAAGAAAAACAATTCGACTGGACACAGTACGCACCTACCTGTGCCACAGATTACTTATTAATAGTTACTACCACTCGAAATAAACAAAATAAGGGACTAGTATAACATTTAAACAATGTTTTGAAAGTGTTGTGTGTTCCTGTTAAGTTTACAATGCGTGGGACTCTGAAGCTAGGGCTCCGCCCCCCGGTCCTGCCGCACTACCCGGTCGGTACGAATACGAAACTCGATGACCAAGCTTTATGGAAAATTCTGTAGGATAAAATTTTTAAATGTGCAATTTTGACCTGCCCTTTTTTTTAATGAAATGGGTTCTATAAGTGATACCAAACATGTAGAAAAAATTTGGATGGAGATAAAAAAATCTTCCTGTATATAAAATAAAGATGCGATGAGTAATGGATCGAAGCCTTATTCTACCGTACGGTTGAAAATAGATGTTTCACATTAAAAATGCACAAGTATGTTGAATTAGGCATAAAACACACGGTCATACTTCTACAATATTATACAGTTAATCTCTGATAAAATTGTGCATTGTGAAAGAGATAAAAATATGATAAGACCTATACGTGCAAGGAAGACAAAACACATGCTTTCGTGCAATCGCGCAAAATATTTGTTTACTGGCAATTACTCTTGTCATCTCTTTTTCGCGTATAGGTTTGTCCTTATTTGCATTTTGTTTTGTAAAAATGGTAATAAATTTGCGTTTGCTGAGCGAGTATCTCGCGGCGGGTATTATTTCTATAAATGAAAAATCATTTCCTCCAACCAATTAAACAAATAGTTTAAAACAAAAAAAATTAAAACCGAAAATTGACCTTTTTTTTCGGTTTAAAACGGTTGGTGTTGATGACTATGTTTTTCATAATTATAACTACATTTTCTTGATTTTACCGAGGGATATGATATCATATGATACGATATGGTACCTATGTATAAAGATTTTTTAATGTGTGATTTTACTGATATTGATATACTTAGCGGGTTTAGTTCTTGTTGGTCCGTCCGAAGAAGTATAGGTATTACCTACCTATATCATCATCATCATCATCATCAGCCTATCATCGTCCACTGCTGAATATAGGCCTCTCCCAAGGCGCGCCACACAACTCTGTCCTCGGCCTTCCTCATCCAGTCGCTACCCACTACCTTTTTTAGGTCGTCTCTCCAGCGGGCAGCAGGGCGTCCCACACTACGCCTACCAGTTCGCGGTCTCCTACCTATATAATTAATAAAAACTCTATTGATAATAATCGTTGATGAATCGTCCGTCACCCGTGACTCGACGATGTTTGCCAGTTTTTTTAACTGGTTATAAATACTGAACAAACTGACGTTACATGTCAGTTTTAATATTATTTTTTTTTTATTTTATTTTTTTTTATTTTATACTATATTTACAATACACAATATTATTTACATATCTACAGCGCATATAACAATACCGTCTTATAACCAAACCAGCCTTAATGCCGGTAAAATTTTTTTGCAGCCATGACCTTTGAACGGCTGTACCTACTAAACCGACTGACGAATCATGACAGTTTTTATACTGTTCACATAGCTAAAGTGCATACTACAATAATATAATATGATCAGCCTTGCTACTGATCGTCCTTTTTTGCAACCATAACTGACCTTTGAACGGCTATACGCACTAAACCGACTAACGAACCACGTCAGTTTTTGTACTGTTCACATAGCTAGAGTGCGTACAACAATAATATAGTATGATCAGCCTTGCTACTGATCGTCCATTTTTTGCACCCATAACTAACCTTTGAACGGCAGTACCTACTAAACCTTCTTCAGACTGACGTCTTGCGGGCAGACTTACTTCAACCTCATCACAGAGATGCCCTACACCCTATGAATACTGAGTCAGCCTTGCTGGCGATGGTTGCAAAAAGTACACTTATCTCTCGGAATATCCACACACCACCCCCCCCCCCCCGCACACACCCATGAACGCACATGTCTGAATCACGTGGTTGCTGTCTTGAACTTTTTTGTTTCTCAACTGATTGCTTCTGGCGGCCACTTTTCTCAAATTCAACTTCAGATTCGTGTTGATTTTGGAAGCAAGCGATTGAGAAAAAAAAAGTTCAAGATTTCGGCCACTTTTCTCAAATCTGGCGTCAGGTTCGTATTAAAAGATCACAGAAACCCCCAGACATCGATTTTGGAAGCAATCTGTCGAGCAACAAAAAGTTCAAGATGGCGGCCACTTCTCAAATCTGACATTGGATTCATGTTCGGGGTCCACGCGGACCCTCAGATTTTGGAAGCAATCGGTTGATTGAGAAACAAAAAAGTTCAAGATGCATTAGATATCATTAGTTGGGATGTTCGGAGTCCACGCGTACCTTCATTATATCGAATTTAGGAGCAATCGATTTAGTAACTAAAAAGTTAAAGAAAGCAACCACGTGATTCAGACATGTGCGTTCGTTCATGAGTATACGGGAGGGGGGGGGGGGGGTGTATGCGGAGGTGTGTTTCGTGTCCACCCAGCCCAGGTTTTCGGTGGATTCTAGGATTAATTTAGAATGACATGGTAAACTTTTTAATCGTTACTTAAATTAACGAATACACACACCCACATTGCTACCTACATACATACCTACCTACATTATATACCTACATACCTACCTACATATCTTCCTGCATACATACCTACATACCTTCCTACATAACATACATACTTACAAACCTAGCTACCTTCATTCATAATTTGCCCTTTTTACAAATCCGGGCGGGTCTACCTTTTTTCTGAACGCTCAACTCTCCCTGTGTTGAAGGCGACATGTCCCCTTCCTATTTATAAAGAGAGGCAACTCGATTTTTTACTGGCGAGTTGTCACCTAACCTGAAAATGTATACCTGTTCCTCCTGTTTCGTTTAAGCGGCATAAATTATCATGTTTGTGTACGGTAGCGCAAATAAAATAATATTTTATTTTACCTCATAAATACTTAATTGAATCAGGCGTTACTTTGCGGAAATCCATGACTAATAGGTAGATGACACGATTGTATCAAGACCTCCGCCTCTAAATACCTAGTAGACAAAGTTGTATTACGTAATAAAATACAACCTGCTTACCAAATAATTTCTACTCTACACGTGTTTCGCTCCACCAAGGAGCATCCTCAGGAGTTAGACCGACGAACGTTCGATACCGAGTTGTTACTCCGCCGAGCGTCCGACACCGAGCCGGCGTCGGTGTCGGACGCTCGGCGGAGTAACAACTCGGTATCGAACGTTCGTCGGTCTAACTCCTGAGGATGCTCCTTGGTGGAGCGAAACACGTGTAGAGTAGAAATTATTTGGTAAGCAGGTTGTATTTTATTACGTAATACAACTTTGTCTACTAGGTATTTAGAGGCGGAGGTCTTGATACAATCGTGTCATCTACCTATTACTCATAAATACTTTCATACTGATAATTAAAGCAATTTGCGCGAAATTATTCCCTAACCTTTGCAAAATATCAAATATGCACAACGTTAGTGTTCAATTTTTCACTTCTACCGGCACTCCCGGAATGCAACCCGTTGTTATTTTTTTCATTTTAGCGTTTATAGCCGGTGAATTGTTAGACAATGATGTCAGTTTTAATAGTGTCTACATATCAACTGCGTATATGAAAATACTTACATATAATCAGGCTATCCGGTAGTCATAACATCTTTATAAACATTAATTTGTTCAACTTTGAACGGCTGTACAGTCAGCAGCAATAAGTTATTATACACTTTAGGACTACGGCGCAGAACAAAAGTGTATGCAACTTATTGCTGCTGACTGCACCTACTAAACCAAGTGACGGATTATCTCAGTTTTTATCGTGTTCACATAACTACAGTGCATATATTATAATAATATCCTATAATCATCCTTTCGGGAGATCATTATTTTTTTGTAACCATTAATTTTTGTAACTTTGAACGGCTGTACCTACTAAACCGAGTGACGGATCATGTCAGTTTTTTTACTGTTCACATAACTACAGTGCATATTACAATAATATCCTACAATCATCCTTTCGGGAGATCATTTTTTTTGTAACCATTAATTTTTGCAACTTTGAACGGCTGTACCTACTAAACCGAGTGACGGATCATGTCAGTTTTTTTACTGTTCACATAACTACAGTGCATATTACAATAATATCCTATGATCATCCTTTCGGGAGATCATTATTTTTTTTATTACCATTAATTTTTGAAACTTTGAACGGCTGTACCTACTAAACTGACTGACGGATCATGTCAGTTTTTGTACTGTTCACTTAGCTACAATGCATATTACAATAGTATCCTATGATCAGCCTTGCTGCTGATCGGCCGTTTTTTGCACACATAACTGACCTTTGAACGGCTGTATCTCCTAAACCGACTGATGAACCACGTCAGTTTTTGTACTGTTCACATAGCCTCAGTGCATATTACAATAGTACCATATGATCAGCCTTGCTGCTGATCGGCCATTTTTTGCACCCATAACTCAGCTTTGAACAGCTGTATCTCCTAAACCGACTGACGATATGCAGGCAGACCGACGTCAACCCCATCACAGAGATGCTCTACACCCTATAAACACTGAATCAGCCTTGCTGCTTATGGTTGCAAAAAGTACACTTATCTCTTATACTAAAGTGCGTGTCGGACCACGCGCAGGATAGGGTTCCGTAGTTGCCAGTTACAATATAATAATGGACTTCGAAGGAGGCTTCTTTTTATACTACGGTTTAACGGCTAATAAAGTCTAAAAAGTACATTTTATAAGTTGATCGACTATTACTCGTAAACTTGTAAAGCCTACTTAGCGGTAGCATATCCAGAAATGACCGTTTAGCTGGCAGAGGGACACTTGACTCTAACAAAAATTTTCACTTTAAAGCTTAATATTTCGCTAACGGATCCCTAAATAGAAAAATGGTTTAAATTACCTATCCAACGATACCACACATCATGGGGTCGACGAGAAAAAAAAATTCCATTCCCACTTCGCGTGTAGGGGAGGTACCCCAAAAAAAAAAATTCATGATTTTATTTTACCACTTTGTCGGCTTGATTAATATGTATACCCATGCCAAATTATAGTTTTCTAGTACTAAGCGTCTCTGAGCTAAGCCGCG
This sequence comes from Agonopterix subpropinquella, assembly GCA_922987775.1. Classification (NCBI taxonomy): domain Eukaryota; kingdom Metazoa; phylum Arthropoda; class Insecta; order Lepidoptera; family Depressariidae; genus Agonopterix; species Agonopterix subpropinquella. The sequence continues at coordinate 546,078 of OV277703.1, forward strand.
GACAGACGGACAGACGGACGGACATGGCGAAACTATAAGGGTTGTTGACTTCGGAACCCTAAAAACTGATAATGTGATAATGATTAATTAGCACCTAAGAGCAAGGATCTCCTTTAGATTAGCACACTTCTGAAGTCAGATTCCTTATCAAAATTCAAAATGTTTTATTCAAAACAATATCACACGGATAGCTTTCTGACGTCATTTTTGTTGACTCTACGCACCGCGTCCAGCGCGTATCCAGACTTTTGTATGGTTTGATTTGTCCTTTTCAAAGTAGATACATTTGATCATGGTGAGTAACCGTATCTTAGATAATATATCAGTATTAATCCATCCTAAAATCAACGCATTTCGTGGAAAGAGTTATGTTGTCAAATCAAATAATCAGTTCTAAACTTAATAACAAAATGTAATAAAATCATTCGGGCCATTATCCACCTGTCGCTATGTAATGTACCTACATAATAACTAGATTGTGTTTTATGTTGCCATATATCATGATCATGACGGGCAGGGTTTACGATGTTGTTTGTCTCGCTTTGTTTTACGCGTAACGTGGTAGTGTTGTGTGCGACAAACAATCGTTAAAATCCAATAGTCTAGTTGTATTTCAGTTTTAGTGGGAGGCCATTGATGTAGGAAGATTATAAGGAAACTAAATTGATTAAATTAAAATAGAAAGACCGGTGACTAGATAATAGCGCATGGACCGCATAAATTGAGCCCCGTCGCCTAATTTACTTCGTACTGGCATTGCGTGATTGAGATACTTTTTTATTTTAGGCGGGGTAAAGCCTACCTTTACCCCTTACCACAATGTCTTCGCGTGCTTAAAACTCGACGTGCAAATCATTTAAAAAAAACACAAATCTCATGGCGTTACTTTTCACTCGTAACGTAAGTAAATGAAAAGCAGGTCCATTTTCTAGTACGTAATGCAAGAACGTCACCCATCTTCCACTATTTTAATTTAATCGAAGGAATACTAAGAACATTACTTTTTTTTTATTCTGTTTTTTATTTTATTTTAATTTGAGCTTTTAACCCTGAGGTTATGTCAGCCCAAGAACATTACTAGAAATGAAACTTCCGGTACCGTTGTTGGTTATACCAACACACGACGTTAGGGTTATCGGTATCCAGACCTGAACGCATCCGGCGTGGGAGTTTCACTTCTACATAGACATATAAGGATGCAATAAAGATTATGGTTATGGTTTGGTTATGGTAGACATATAAGTGTATGGGAATTTAATTTTGCGTTTTCTGAGAGTTCTAATACCTCGACTCGGTTGACCCCATAAAGACTTATGTTCCTTATCAGTGTTCCAATCGATTGGAATGAAAAAAAGTTTTGTGAAAAATTCAGTTTTTCTCGATGACTGTACATTTTTTTCAAAATCGGTGAATATAGAAGTAAAACTCTCCAAAAGATAGGGTTAGTCTCCTTAGAACAGGCTCTAAAAGTAGAGCTAACCTTTGTTACGTATGGCTGTTTAACAAGAGATAAATTCCAGAAGATTAGATTAGCTGATACTGTCCCGGAGGTTGTTGATAACACTGGATTCTAAATGGGCACGCTTCACATTTAATTTAATTTATTAATGATTTGATAAGTTAATTACATTTTATTTTGAATGTACAATCACACCATTCAAAAGAGAACGAAGTTATTAAACATAGGTAGGTTTTAGATGTAGTTAGACCATTTCGTGTCAGACGCAAGAGGACTATCCACAAATTTTTCTCTCACATCAATGGTAACAAGAAATTCATGACAGACTTTGTACAAATGAAAACAATATAGTCCTTCTCTCCTCGTTATAAAGGTCACAGTATCAGGTCCGAGACTATAAACGTCAAAAATTAAAGCTGTGTCCTAAAACTACGGTGACATTTTAAAATTGATGATGCCATAACTATTTTAATGGCAATGCACAAGTCGACCGAGCGTGGCCGCTTTCCCACTGTTTCTTGCCTTTTTATTTACACAATCGCTTTGTTGGTTAAATTTTTATTATGTTTTTAAATGTAATAAAATTGGACGTATCGCTTATCGAGTATTCGATCGTTTCCGTTGTCGTGTTCGTTGTTGGAGATTCGCGGCCAGAAATTGGAAAACAGTCACAAATTAAGCTTGGTTGTTTGATTTGCCAACCCTTTCTGCTTTTCATCATCATCATCATCATCTTTTTTAAGAGATAATAAATAAATAATAATAAGTTTATTCCGAGAGCGCAAAATTAAATGCGAGCTGAATACAAACGAAGTCTGGTGATATTTTCAATACTATCCAATTAAACTCAGTGATATTTTTCAGAAACAATCCAGAAACAAACCAGAAACTATTCTCTATGTTTGTATGAAGTCAGATTTTCGTTAAAATGTATAGTTTAAAGTTACATTGCCTCAAAGATTTTCAATTAATCCTAGCATTAAAACTGTATATTTTAACGAAAATCTGACTTCATTCAAACATAAAGATTAGTTTCTAGATTGTTTCTGAAAAATTTCATTGACTTTAATTGGTTAGTATGGAAAATATCACCAGAATTTGTTTAGAGCGCGCTCCGAATTAGGAGTATTCGCCGTCACCGATCATATCCTTTTTCTGCAAGTGCCTTGAGATAACTCTGTCTAGGTTTTCCTCTGTTTTTCTTTCCCTCTATTTTCCCTTTCGATATAGTTTTAAAGAAATTGTCGTATCCATTTTCCGATCAGTTTTCCTCTCCGGTTTAGGACTCTGATTAGAACTGAAATTGGATTATGATTGAACTTGGATGTTTTAAATTAGCGCGATCGTCCTCCAGATCTACGTTGAGTCAGGAAAGCGCTTGGCCTAGGTCTCCGGTAGAGGAGATATAAAAATAGTACGATTTGATAATAGGTCGCTTTAATTTTAGGGCGTATTACTTTTAGGTCATTTTGCCCTCAGGCCAATTTGATAAAAGGACGTTTTGCTCTTATGACGACGGCGTGACGTAATGATGCAAGGCTAAGAAATTTTGCTTATTCAGATATGAAAGGAAATGAACATAGAAGAATAATTTTTCGCTTGTGCTGGGAAATGAAGTATCAAGTATAGTGACATCTGAAATATGGCATTGGCGGCAACATGAATTTAATACCTGCTTATTCAGTATCGATTAGCAACAACCACCGAATCAATAAACTAGCGACATTAATTGATAGGAGCGTCGATTATCTCCAATAGACACATTCCCTTATTTTTATGGACTAATAAAATATTTTATGGTGATCGCGGAGTAATTTTAATTGCAGCCCACCGCGTGTTGACTCGTGTTTTATGTTTGAACTGTTAGTGGTGAGCGAGTTTATTGTTTCGAATTGAATTGAGGTGATAGCTTAGTGGTAGGAATGGGCTGTGATGACGGTGATGTAGGTTTGAGTCATCATGGGTACAACAATAGAACTCCACAAAAATTGACGGCAAATCATCGGCGATTGAAAAATTCGCTTCATATCGATGTACCATTTGCGTGTATAACTAATATCTTAGTCGAACTAATGAATTCACCACTGAAAATTGCGAAATAAACAAAATATTAACAAAAAATTAAAACCGCCTTCAAAAAAACTAAAAAGTTAAAAAATAATATTGCTATTATCGCTGTCAAGCTGGTACGATTCGGAACAGGGCTTGCATTAATTTTTGGCTTGGCTTGACACCGACCTTACCTACTGACCTTTTCTTAGGAATTGTCAGCGGGAACTGTAGCTTTATGTTTTACTCTCTCAGATTGTCATTAAGTTGTTCAATTTGATGAATAAAATGAAACATAGGATAAACGTGTGTGTGTGTGTGTGTGATTGAGGACATACACTACTCGACCATACACCGTGTACACTGCACCTACAGGCCAACGAAGGTACAGGATACCATAGCAAAAAGAAAATTCGCCGAATGTACCCTTAGCAAAACGAGTCACTTTCGCAAACCGTACCCTTCGTCAAATATAGCCCTTGCTCATAATGTATTTGCGCGTACAGTTAATTACTCGGTATGGTTATTTCATTCTCATTTTCATCAATAATATGCCTCACTTTGAGTTTATCAGCTAGAAGACTAAACAATTAATAGTCGAGGAGCAATCAGACCGTGCGCACGCGCCGACCAGCTGCGAGCAGCCACTTCCTCTGATCTTTGACTCGGACAATTGCGTGCATCTGCCAAGACGCGCAATGACATAAGACCTGCTCAATTGAATTTGAATCCCCTCACGATCCAGACGAAGTTTGAAGCGGAAGGAGGCAGGGAGGTCTGGATATACTGGACTGGAAATCTAGGATACAAAGTTACATTTGCCGTTAAATTAGAGATAGATTGCGTCGGTTAATATGAGAGGTTGAGTTTGGAGACGGTAAGATATAAGTTTGTAAGGAGATATGTAACTCAATCCATGTTGTCATGAGGTTATGAATTGAAGTGGTTCGCGATCAACTAGGTGTTTCCGTCGCATCAGCTGTTTGTATAAATAGATTGCTTCCATGTAAAGCTTTTGTTCTACTGTTCTTGTTTTTGCTTCTCGTTCTATGCGTTGATCAAGAAGTTTTGCTTTACACGTTTTTTACACCATTCTTTGTTAATATTATATCAAAAAGAAGCAGATATGTCAACTATTGGGACGTCTTTCGATAGTCCGCGTCAAGCGCGTCCACAAGCGAGCCGGCTACGGCTGTTGTGGTAGGAAGCTAGAAATAGGTATTGCTAGTGTATTAAATAGTTTAAGAGGCATTGTCTGTCTGGTCACAGTATAAGAAAGAGTATCTAATAAGCGAAAAATTCTTCGTCTATGATCTATTACTATTTATAGATACAGTACGGACCATAGAATACGGACACTGCCTTCCTCCCACCAACTTTTTACCTCACCCCCTCTATCGCCCTCTGGTTACCGCGCACTGGTTACTCGTTACCTACGAAGAAGACTTAAGGTTCAATTTCTTTGGTTTCGCACATAGACGAAGAATTTTTCGCTTGAAAGATGAAGCCAAGAAACGAGAGCAGAAAGCTGGCATACGTAGAAAGAGAAGGTACTAATTCCATTCTCTTTGCTAGAAGGAACAGAGATTTTGAGAAGGAAGCACGTGTCTTTTGTTATATTCAAGCAATAAGAGAAAAAAAAATCGTTTATGCTGGCATACCTGGCATAGGTATTAACTTAGAACTTTTCGATTAGGTATTAACGAGAGCGATAGTTATGAAGACTACTGAAAACAAAAAAAAAAACAAAGAGAGCTACGCGGTTATTATTAAGAAGAACCCAGTAAGAACCCGTTAAAATGTTTAATCCTACTAATATTATAAACGAGAAAGTTTGTATGGATTATGGATGGATGATATTGTAATACAAAATGTGGATGGATGTTTGTTACTCTTTCACGCTAAAACGGTTTGGACCGATTTCGATGAAACTTGGCATATAGATACGTAGTTCATAGCCCAGAATAACACATAGGCTACATATTATTATATGTCCACGCAGACGGAGCCGCGGGCAAAAGCTATTTCTAGATATAATTTTTTGTTTAAAAATCATTTGCAAAATAGGCATTTCAAGCTTAGGGAATTTTGACAAACGAATTGTCTTTAGCGGAGGAGGTTTTCAAGTCGACGCGTATATTTAGTAGGTCTAGGTTATAGGTCGTACTTTAGAGGCGGTTCCATTTTAATTTTGTGAAGATCTGGTAAAGGGCTTCGGAAATAGACAATAGAACTCCTCAAAGATGGCTCCACATTTTTTTCGCGGTCGTGAATCGCGGTTCGAATCGCGCGTGAACTCTTCTTGGCTCCACATTCGCACTCTGTTGTGTCATCGCAGCTTTCGCGTGCTCGCAGGCTCTTTGAAGCGGGACAAAAACCGACAAAAAGTGGTGCTCCACATTCACGATTTCATGAGTTCGCGCATGGTTTTCATGCGTTCTCGCACGAATGTGAAGCGGAGCGGCCTTTACAAAATTTAGCACCTGTGCCTGTCAAAACACGATTTCTCAACATTCTTGTCATATCTCCGTCATTTTCCAGTACCTATACAATTAAATTTTCACGCTGTTTTGGTTTGTGCTGTTATTATTATTAATCGTATGGCTCTTTCTTTTCATTCCTGCGGAGATTACAAATTGATATCTATGGTTTTGAGCCATAGTTTGTGCTGTTCGTGTAAACACACAAACCACACAAACCTAAACATAATATATGCTTCTCACACAGACTTCTGTATTAAGGTCGCGCGCGAACGCGCAAAAATCATGCGCGAACGCGTGAAAGCGTGAATGTGGAGCCGATTCGCATATTTTTCGTCGGTTCGCGCCTTGTTAACCACTTTTTACTTTTTGTCGGTTTCTGACCGATTAAAGGATAAAGCGTAAAAGAACCTGCGAGCACGCGAAAGCTGCGTTGACAAAACAGAGTGATAACACTGCGAATGTGGAGCCAAGAAGAGTTCACGCGCAATTCGCGCCGAGATTCGAGTCGCGATTCGAGCCGCGATTCGCACCGCGAATCGCGCGCGAATGTGGAGCAGCCTTAACAATACCTATGTCTGTGGATTCTCACCTGATTCTCACCTTAGATTAAAAACTTTTCGCTTACGCTCTCTTCTCACTATATTTCTTTCAGGAAGATCTTCTTTCTCAAAGACGTCAAAATCATAAACACTGTAGACGTCACAGGGACGTCTCTCTGAGCTGTCACAACAAAAAAGATGATAACCTAAAAATTCTGTAATCATCAATCAGAAATTTAACGTTTTCAACCATTATGAGCATTAACCAAAACAGACCCTATAATAATAACAATAAACGCAGAAAAAATTATCAAATCTTTGATGAATATGAGAGACCGGCAAATTTATGGAGACCGAGTTGGGTATCAAAGCAATGAAGTTCTGCGGAGGCTGTCCTCTGAGAGCTGCAGAGCCAGAGTTATCAGCCAGATCATCAGCGGAGATGATATCCAGAAAGAGGTTCATTCATTCTTCAAAGAATGGTCACGAAACTCTGAACCTCGATACGCCCACACTAATCAGATTTCATCACATAAATCAGCCACCTTCGTTCAGCCTAAACGCAAGTCTGTCATGCCAGTATATCCCTTAGTTCAAGGACTCCGGTGGAATCCCTACGTGGAAACGACTACTGTATCACAAACAGAAGTACGTAATACGTTCAGATGTAAATGTAACAAGTGTAAAACTGTAAACTGCCCATCCAAGTTGTCACCAGTAATGACTCGTCCGTATAGGTTCAAAAACAACATCGTCACTTACGCGAACCAGTATACCATGACTAGAACGTCGACGGACGCGTCGTGTGGTAGCTCGACCAGCTACATTCCTCTACCATGCGCCCCGGAGATGAACGACGCAGCAGTTACAGCATTTAACGTGCCCGTCAGAGATACAGAAGAACGAGTCTGCATACCTTTACCCAAATGCCAACCAGAGCCAATCTTAAAAAGAATCAAATCAAAAGCAATCCTTTACAAGGATTGTAGTGACCATGCTGATCGTTGTTGGCAGCATGAGATGCAATTCGATCGTCTCTACGAAGCCGAAAGAGACGTCAATGACGAAGACGTATTCATCGAGCCGTCACAAAAACCCATGAAGTGCTTCCAACCAAGGAGAAAGAAATCCTCCGGCCACACCTCTCACTCTGCCCACACCTCTCACACTGCCCACACTTACCCACCGTGTAACAAAAACAGAAAGATGTTATACAACGAAGGTATCAGTGATGATATAGCTTCCAGTTCCCTCTGTAAGGCCCCGGGCGAGGATAACTCAGAATGTGGCCGATCATACGGCAACAGATGGGACCCTTGCTGCGACGTGGATGAAGGCATCCCCTACTCTCACAGAAAGTCAAAGTATCACAAAGATTGTAAAAATTCATCAACAAGTAAACATAAACACTGCGAACTGCGACAACCACCAGAACTTAAACCATTTGTCAATTTCCCGCCTGTTATCCGGAAAAATTGTTACACAAGACCTTGTACTCATAGATCTCAATACATCAACCTGCCAAGGAAAATGTTATCTTCAGAAAAGGACATAGAGGCTTTTATTAAGACTGCCAATATTGACACATAAATATTAAATCATGGTCTGTCAATTTTATAACATTCCGTTCTGTGGTTTTTTCAATAAATGCTAATAGTAATAAGTTTTTTTTTTCTAACACTTTAGACCTAAGTATGTGAAAAAAAAAGTCGCAAACAAGTATAAGTGCATGTTTGTGTTGTTTCAGCTGTGTGGAATGGAATCAGAGGGTAACAGGGTCACTCGACGGCAGCTGGAGAAAGTATCCTTGATTGGATAATCTGGTGCAATTGGCGCGCGGACGCCAAAGAGCTCGCCAACATTTTAACTGGTGTTCGATGGGTTTTTGAAGATATACTGAAGGTGCTTCTTCAACTTTCTCAATAATTACACAATAAATGTAGCTGTACGTGACAGGTTTGCCATTACAATTACAACCGTTACTTCCCACCAATGGATTATAAAGTAGCTGCTACTTAAAAAATAAATAAGATGAAACCTATTTCATTTCTATATTAATTATTCTATTTACCGAATATTTCTTTCTTGTATCTGACATCATTCCTGGAACCTTGAACATCCTAAAAGAGAGCCTGCTACTAGTGTAGTATTATTTGATCTGTGGCCATGCCACATGCAGCCCGGACACTGCATACAAAAAATTGAAATTGACAAGTTGACGTCAGCACATGCGAAACCAAAGATATTGAACCTTAAGTTTTCTTCTTAGGTAACTGCCGGGTATCCAGAGGGCGATAGAGGGGATGAGGTAAAAAGTTGGTGGGAGGAAGGGAGTGTCCGTACTGTATCTAGTAATATGTATATATAATACTCTTTCTTATACTGTGTCCATGCTACAACTGCACGCTTAAAGATAGTCGGTAGTTGTAGCAAAATTTCGGACTGTGTCCTCTAACAGGGATTATGGTCGTGAGTTTGTATGTGTGTTTTTGATGTACCATAAAAAGCGAAGGTGTTAAAGTTGTATTAAATGAAAATGTTTAGGTGAAATGTTATGGACTCCTGCTCAGAGAGGGACACGCGGCACGCGTCGCCTGCGCATCGCAATCTGCAAACTCTATGCTTTCTTTATTTAGCTTATCCCCCTTTCGATATCAGTTACATTGTTTTGTTCTTTTATCTTGTTATAACTCTCTTCATTTTATTAACCGACTTCAAAAAAGGAGGAGGTTTCTCAGTTCGACCGTATATATTTTTTTTTTTATGTGTGTTCGCGGATAACTTCGTCGTTTATGAACCGATTTTGATGATTCTTTTTTTGTTGGAAAGGAGATGTCCCGAGGGTGGTACCATGATAAGGAAACCAGGATCTGATGATGGCATCCCAGAGAAATCGAGGGGAACCTTCGAAAATCGTACTGCCGACTAGTGCGTTTTTTAATTTAAAGCACTCCTATTAAATCGAACTAATGAATTCACCACTGAAAATTGTGAAATAAACTAAATTTTAACAAAAAATTAAAACCGCCTTCAAAAAAACTAAAAAGTTAAAAAATAATATTGCAGCCTATGACTTTTTCGTTCGCATCATAAGAACATTAATTTGTTTTATAGAAGTCGGTGTCAAGCCAAGCCAAAAATGCAAGCCATGTCGCGAATCGTACCGGCTTGACAGCGATTTCAATAAAACAAATTAATGTTCTTATGATGCGAACGAAAAAGTCATAGGCTGCAATATTATTTTTTAACTTTTTAGTTTTTTTGAAGGCGGTTTTAATTTTTTGTTAAAATTTATATATTGGCGCCCGCGACATCGTCGTACCTACTCACAGTGAAACACATACATGTACGAGCTTGAAAAAACTTGAAAACTTTAAATATATTTTATAGCTTTTGATTGAATAGGCGGATAGGTAAGAAATAAAAATTCTTCACTTTACTTAGGAGTTTTAACATAAGTCAAAGTCAAAGTATTTTTTTAATAACTAGGTAATTATTATCACCTTTACACCTTAGTTTTTTTACACTTCAAACTTAAGATCTATACTTATGTGAAAACTTCATCCTAAATTGTCCCAAGCATACAGACAAAAATGTCAAAAACTATCGTAAATGCAATATTACTTATCTTCCATAAGAATTTATCTTTTTTTTAAATATTAGAAGATAAAGCCACACAAGAATTTAACGATGATGATCAATGAAATGAAAAAAGATAAAAACATTATAAAGTGAGTCACATGGATAAAACTTAATCTAATCTGCAAGAACAAAGCTTTCCTTATACAGGGTGAAATTGATATCATTGGCATCCTTTTAAACTAAGAGTCTACCCATCAAACTGAACAACTTTTACTATGGGAGCAAACCGATCGGAGCAACTAAAATATCAGCTGTTCCATACTAAACTGCAATGCCTACTCGACTCAAATGTATGCAACAGCTGATTTTTTTTTGCTCCGATCGGTTTGCTCCCATAGTAAAAGTTGTTCAGTTTGATTGGTAGACTCTTAGTTTAAAAGGATGCCAATGATATCAATTTCACCCTGTAGAGGTCCCGTACGACACGACATCTAAAAAAATAAATTGATAACCACGACTGCAAACAGAATAAAATGAAGCTAATATTACAATAAAAGTTAATAAAGCGTAACGTAAAAGGTGTAAACATTAGAACCGCGTCATTTAATGCACGCAACTGTTTCTAAACGTATTATAATAAAGATATTTAAGTTATCGCCCACTCGGATACAGTGGGGGGCTGGTGGTTATCGACTCACTGGATCGCATTGACTTTTATCATATCTATAACTTTATAAATAATTTTGGGGGTCCTTGTTTTTCTGTTTATTTGTGAATCGTAAGTACTTAACAGTCAAATTTTATTTTTAAATACATTAATTGCGTTTTCCTTATGACTATCGAACTGTGCATCTCTGCCAATGTCAAGTAGTTTGTGAGAGTATCCATCCCGATCTGAACGAATGTTTTTTGGAAAAAAAAAACTGTTTTTTGAGAAAAGAGATGGCGAAGCCTCATAGCAAGCTCAAACTCGAACCGCGAGAACATTACGCGAATGACATAACCACTTGCGGTCAAACTTGCATCGTGGCTTCGGTTGTAGTCTTGTTTGTAGTGAAGCTGAGTGTAGCGAGTTCTAATCCTACCGTGGTGAAACTGTAAAAATGACTACTTTCAGCATGAAAGATCAGCAACACTTCTATTCGCAGACTCAACAATATTTTCAAACTTATTATCATTCGTTCCATGTTGTAGTACTAAACTACTAGACATGCTTCTAATTTCATACAATTTAGAGTATGTACCCAGGACATTCCTATCACTATAACTTGTGTAAACTAGGATGACTCTAATCTGTCATGCAACTCCCGACGAATTTACTAAAGATAGACTAGGAAAAATAAACAACCTGGGTAAGTACGCAGAATTTGGTGCAGGATATAATAGGCTACATGGGTGTAACAAAACACCCTAGTAATACTTAAGGGGGTGCTTCAGACCATCAAACTGAACAACTTTCACTATGGAGCCAATATCTAGAAAAAATAAAAAAAATCTGCTGTCCATACATTTTAGTCGAGTCGGAACTGCAGCATTTGCTGATTTTTTTAAATTTATTTATTTATAGTGAAAGTTGTAAAGTTTGATGGTTTGAAGCACCCCCTTAAGTATTACCCTATGTTTAGTTACACCCTGTATATACTTTGTTTAAATATTTTCGTCCCGAAATCTAATTTTATAGGCTACAGCAAGCATCAGACAACGAAATAATATTAGTGTGCGCATACGCAAGCATTAGCGCGAAGGGCGTGATCCGATCATATCGCGTGACCATCTCTGGAATTGAACTAGTGTTAAGGGGCACAAAAAGTGAGGCACTATTTAAAATGCATTTGGAAATTAGAACATAATTACATAAAAATTTTTGTGCGCCCGTTGATGTCTAAAGTAAGTGGAAATCGGAGCTGACTTGATTAGCAAAATTGTCGAACATGTCCTGCGTCGATTTTTAAACTTTCTTTTTCTAGTCCGTCCGTCCGTCCGTTTCTAGTAGTCTTTCCATAGTATGTGCAGAGACTTGAGAGGTTACACTGAAAAAAAAAAATGCTTTGTTGAATATAATCAGACTTTAGTGACTTCCAAACTGTTTTGTAGCATATAAACAAACATTCCGCTATAATTACACACGTTTTGTTGTTTGTAACCAAATGTTTGATTATGTGCTACAAAACAGTTTGGAAGTCACTAAAGTTTGGTTATATTTAACAAAACATTTTTTTCGGTGAGAGCTGTACAAGTCACTGCTGCGAAACATCCCAATAAATCCAATCTTATAATCCCTCACTTTGATCCGGTCCATAACCAATTAATAAAACTACGCGTTTACAGCCCATCCTTACCCAATCTTACACTTTCTATGATCCTACATATAGGACGTCATAGACAACTTGACAATCTCCTACTTGCACAGAAAGTCAACGAGTTAATACCTCGCGGCACGAACTCTAGCGCTCGAATGAGTGAATTTAGACGAAAATAGTGCATAGTGTCTTGTACATACGGTCAGCGCATTCAAGGTCAGCGCTAGAGATTCGTGCCGCGAGTTACACGGTGGATCGTCCACCATAATTTTTGGTTATAATACTAATATACTATTGCTAAACTTAAGTGGCAGTGGACGGGGCACATTGCTCGCAGAACCAATGGCCGATGGGGCCGAAAAGTTCTCGAGTAGCGACCGCGTACCGGAAAGCGCAGCGTGGGTAGGCTCCTCACACGGTGGACCGCCGACCTGGTGAAGGCGCCGGGAAGCCGTTGGATGAGGGCAGCGCAAGACCGGGGTCGTTATGGCGATCTTTGGGGGGGGGGGGGGCTATGTCCAGCAGTGGACGTTCATCGGCTGAGATGATGATGATTCTCCATTCCAAATAGCAACGAAATTTTCAGGCTATTTTGGATTACCTACAGAAACAGAGATTTGGAACACTTTCTTATTCTTAGAACAGCTTAAGTTACGTTAAAGATTTGTTGGATAGTACATCTTAAAGATACTTATAATAAACTACAGGGTGTAACAATACACCGTAGTAATACTTTAGGGGGTGCTTCAGACCATGAAACTAAGCAAATTTCACTATGGAGCCAATATCGAAAAAAAATAAAGAAAATCAGTTGTCCCATACATTTTAGTCGAATCGGTACTGCAGTTTTGTATGGGTCAGGCGATTTTTTTATTTTTATCGATGTTGGCTTCATAGTGAAAGTTGTTCAGTTTGATGGTCTGAAGCACCCTCTTAAGTATTACTAGGGTGTTTTGTTACACCCTGTATATTCTTGGGCAGGTTCCTTAACTGGTTCGGTTGAATACCAGGGCGATTCGTCGTCACTGGTGTGGCCCCCCATATTCCGCAGTAACTGCTCCTTGAGCAATCCTGTATTTGTCAGTTTCGAAAATATACAGTCACTGTTGTACCATGCAATAATGACTTAACTTAATTTGGTGCTATTTTCTAGTAGAAATGATAAATAGCGTTCTGCGGGCCCGCGCATGTGCGCGTCCCACTAATTGTCATTATAATTGTAATGTTAATTGTAATCGTGTTAAACGACACGCCTACCACCGCTGGCTGTATGAATGCTAATGAAGTTTTAACTAAGGTTACTAGTTAATTTATCGACGGGTGAAAGACAACACTTTTTTGTTGATATCGTCACTTATTATAGGTAATTATTTGGAATTATTTCTGAAAATGGAAACTTTAAATCGCTCTCCTGAAAAGTTTCAAAAATGTCGGTTAAACCAAATTAGCCTTTCACCCGTATGACTTCACGACTTTTTTTGGTGGTGTTCTGTAACTGCAGGGTGAAATTGATATTCATTGGCATCCTTTTAAACTAAGAGTCTACCCATCAAACTGAACAACTTTTACTATGGGAGCAAACCAATCGGAGCAAAAAAAAATCAGCTGTTGCATTTGAGTCGAGTACGCATTGCAGTTTAGTATGGGACAGCTGATTTTTTAGTTGCTCCGATCGGTTTGCTTCCATAGTGAAAGTTGTTCAGTTTGATGGGTAGACTCTTAGTTTCGAAGGATGCTAATGATATCAATTTCACCCGTATAATTGCCAATATCTTTTTAAGGTTTGAGGCCTTGATAAGTGGCTGGTATTAATGCTATATGTTTATGAGGTTATGAGGAAACCTTGATAACTTTCATTCAGGTAACTCAGCAGCAACATGTATGGAGATACGTATCTTTCTACTGCTGATTTGACCTTCAAAAATCACACACCTGGAGTATGATTTTTAATGTCAAATCAGTAGTAGAAAGATGCACGTCTCCATAGTAATATTGACATTTACAACTGCTGAGTTCAACGAATGAGTTTCAAAAATCGCACTCCAGGGTGCAAAAAAACCTTGTACTAATTAAGGAAGAGCTTCATACCATCAAACTGAACGACTTTCACTATGAAGCCAACGTCGAAATCGCGAAAATAAAATCCGCTGTCCCATACATTGGAGTAGAGTCGGTCGGTACTACAGTTTTGTATGAAACAGCAGATTTTCTGCGTTATTTCGATGTCCATACAAAAGTTGTTTAGTTTGATTGTCTTAACATCTTGCTCTTTTGGTATGGTAACCTTTGTTCGCGTGGTCGGTCAACTTAGCAAAATTCCCACTGAAAATTAAGAAGTACCTTATAATATGTATTAATTTAACATACTAAGGTGTATTCTAATAAAAAAATCGTTTTGTTTTGAATAAATTATTATATTATGTATTTTATTTTTTTATATTGAATTGAATTGAAAGCCGAATCTAAACTATTATAAAACTGTCACAGAAGTGTGTCTGTACATTGAAGATATTAACAAAAAAAAAGTTACGATGTGGTTTTTAGGTGTACCTGATTCCAAATCACAAATTTTTGGATTTTTTGTGTGTCTGTTTGTTTGTTTGTGTGTTTGTTTGTTTGTTTGAACGAGAATCACGCAAAAACTACTGAACTGATTTTGATGAAACTTTTTTTATTTGATAGCTTATGATCTGACTTAAAATCTGGTATATAATTTGTGCGGACAAAGTCGCGCGTTAACACTAGTATTCAATAAAATAGCCTTTATTAACACCTGCAAGGCTCTCTATGTTAACTTTAAATAAAAGTACGTCATGCCATTAATAATAAACCCGTCGATGACAAGTTAGTCAACAATATGACGGGGCAAATATCCACCAACCCGCAACTCCATCATGCCATTGACATTTTACTTCCTATGGCATCGCATCGGTATGGCATTCGCTCCAATCTTTACCAATAGTTATCACACGAATCTAGGTCTTATTTTAATACAATAAGAAGTACACAAGTTGATATAAAATAATTTTGTTATTATTTGTCGGTGGATATCAAAAGATGTCAAAATGTCTGACGGATCAAGCCGTTTGAAGTAGCCGCCCGGTGGGGCAGGGGAGGCCAACCGTCGGCCGCTTCATTTACATAGAAATAGGTTTTATTATGTTATGGAAGCGGACAAGTTAATGAGGATAAATGATATTTAAGTTAATTCAAAGTTTTATAGGGAGATATCATTGTGTTTGTTGTGTTTGATTACGAAATGTCACTATTTTTGAGTTGGTTCTTTTTTTATGACGCAAAATTTAAGGAGCAAGGTTTTTGGAGGAAAATCTGGTCATAGAGTATCTTACCTAGGCTTTTGATGCTCCTAGTCCACAAAAAATATGTAAAGGACGTAAGTGTAGGGTTTGCTAAATAAGTACACATTTACTGTTGCTCACTAGGCAGGTAGTATATGCGGAGCGCGCACGTCCGCACCCGACAAAGGCTGGCAGGCAACTGCCCCCACTACGCGTTCGCACAGACACTACATCCCTTCTTTATTTTAATTTAATTTAAGATGTATTTTGTAACAGTACACTTAATATCAAAACTATAAGCAATACAGGTACATATGAATATAATTATTATTATAAAGTCAGTAGTACTACAGCTTGCATTTATTTTATATTTTCTTAATATTTTATATATTTCTATATGAATCTACCACCGCTTCGGAAGGTGCTTCGCTTGGGAGAAGAAACGGCGCAAGAAACTCCACTATGCACATCGCTATAACATAACAATATAATGTGTTATGATTGATAATCTTTGATTATTAAAGGTTACGTTTCTTACTGCTTAATTTCATTTCATTAATAGTTAATAAAAGCCCAGTACCCATAGTACTCTGTGCCAATACTGAGCCCAGTAGGCATTTACATTCAACTTTAGCTTACTACTCTAGAGTCTAGACTATCCCTTTCCTTTTTATAATATTTCAAGATTTTAACTACAATTTCTATTATTACAACATTTAGTTTTATTGCGTAAAATTTAAAGTCTAGTCCCACTTTATATGACACAATATTAATTTTGTAACCTAATTACATTAAATTAATAAACCTTAATTTATTTTTCCTCTTGACCTGTGAACTGTGATCGTTATTTCAGGAGTGAGGGTTGGTTAAGCAAACAGCAAGATAAGATTGACAAATCGCGATCAACTTCCATTCCAAGTAATTTTAAAACTTTGTGGTAGGATAGTACAGTTTATATACTTTTGTCACGTTTGTTAAGTTTGGATTTAAGTTTACTTTTGTTAGGTACTTATATAAAATCCAACTAAGTTTAACCGTACGTAGAACAATTTAAAAATATAAATTTTATCTAAGCTGGTTTTATTAAACCAACGTGAGATTGCACATTGTTACTAGAAAAGGTGTACTGTTGAACTACAAAAGTATTAGCAAGACTACTCCTAATTTCTAATTAGGCATATGCCTTATTAAATTTTTACTTCAATAGGTAATTGGATTTGATCACAAAACATTTTCATTAAGTATCACTTATACCTTGATTTATTCTCTGGCTAAAATATAAACATTTTCTTTTGGACAATATTGGTGGTGCTCTTAAATTGAAAAGAGTGGCCATTCGAAAATAATTTGTTACTCAAAAAAACTTTGATTATGTCTTCGTAAAATATCGTTGTCCATGGCACTTAGCGTCAAAATCAATTTCAGTGTGATACGCTCCTTGTACCTGTGGACAGATTTCGAGTAGTATATTATTATTGGCTAGATAGCTATAATGCTTGCCTCATGTTTCCAGTTTCTGCAATGAACTTTATGGAATAATAAACAAAAGGTGTTCAAAAGAAACCTAGTATAGGTACAGGACTATTGCATATAATTGTATGTCTTGTGTGTTCAATTTCGTTGCAAATTTAGAATTAAGTGTTTAGTCTATGTTTTCGCTGTTTATCATTGCATTTTAGTACATAAAGACTGTGACTATTGGGTCACGGTACTTAAATTGGTACATATGTTCCATTTGACAGCATAAAATATAGCTCTAGTATTTGCCAAAATTCCATATATCTTTATCATTTCTTATTTATTTATTTTATATTTATGTCCAATATATATTTATTCTAGACATTTAATAGCCCACAGTTTTAGTTTTACATTGAGTTTTTTGCCTATGGCTCATTTAGGATTATTTGAACCCGAAAGTCTCTGCTTGTTAATTGTCCAGTTTTGACTAATTTTCATGGCCTGTATTAGTTTCGATACTATAAACATAGTTTTTTTATTTTTATTTGGTCCTTTGCATTTCGTGTATCATGATGACACTTTTAAGTAGGTATGAATGGTCGTATAATGTCCGGCTTAGAATAGCACCAAACATAATATTAATGTCGTAAAAGGAGACTAAGCAATCCCCTCAGGCTTCGTCAATATCTCGGATGTGCACCGGATGCTCGAATAATGTTTTAATGTCACATTAATATATGCACGCAATATGACGACCCAAAATTACTTTTGGACTATAAATTGACCATTATTCTTTCAATGAAAAGATTTTAACAATTTATTTGATTTAACTCGAATTGATTTGATTTCATTTAATTTCATTCGAATTTATTTGATTCTATTTGATCTCCTCTCATCTCATCTCATTCCTTTCCTATCCTTTCCATTCTTTTTTTTATTCATTTCATTCAGATAACTACTGGTCAGAGTTACTGCTTCAGGATCGTATCAATTTACGATTTATAATATTAAGAAAGTAAGGACAAGAGAGTAAGTCTGTGATAAGCACATACACTTAGGCACTTAAAATATTCAGCGTAGCCGCCAGCCACTGTGATTAAGGACTTTTAATTTAACTGCTGTTATAGTTCATGTACAATTATATAATATGAGTGCAGTAACTATTTTATTTTCATGACCCTTTAGCTTTTGCTAACAACTTGATAGTTGCATGATTCTATAGGTTATAACCCATATGATTTTATAGTTGTATGACACTTTAGCTTTATAGGCCAGTCATTTTACGCGTTGACCCGGGAATAATTTAGAATTGCATTTTTTTTTCGGAATCTTAGATTAGAACAAACCTCTCCAAGAAATGGAACAAAATTAAAAAAAAATTACGTCAGCAACAGTCCTAAATTTTACATTTTGCATTTAATTGCAGCAATCCCGATCTACAATATTTATGGCATTGTTGTTTTGCACATTTCATTAAATTAATTGCTATTATTTATATATCAGAAAATTAAAAACTTAGATCGACTGCATATGCTTGAAGTAACAACTGCAGCGTCAAAACTAGAAATTTGTTTATGGTGCCTAAGCCGTAATACCTAATGGCAATATTTTTTGATATATACTTTATATCTTATATTATAAACAAAAGATATCAATTCTTAGAAAGATTGCTCCAAGCAGTACCTCAATCTGTAATTTACATGATTTATGGTTCAAGATGGATTAGTAAGAGGAAAATCTTATTTTAATAATTGCATTTAGTACATTAAACAATTGTAAACACTATTATAAAAATAAAATTCTCATGGATAATAATAAATAAAGAATATAATAAAAGTACGCAGCGCGATATCATCTTTACGCGGGTAGCAATAGAGTTTAAATTTAAAAGCGGGCGGAGTGGTGTCGAGCATAGACGACCGACCGTGACCGTGTGCCAATCCGATCGGAAAAGGAAGGTAGTTCGATGTTCCTCGAATAATTATGTTTGTGTAGAATGTTCATGTTATCAAAATTGTTCCCAATAATATACAGGGTGTACAATAAAATGGGACAGCTACTTAAAGGGGTGCTTCAGACCATCAAACTGAACAACTTTCTCTATAGGACCAATATCGAAATCGCGAAAAAATAATCCGATCTCCCATACAAAACTGCAAACATAACTCGACTGAAATGTATGGGACAGCAGATTTTTTTTTCGCGATTTCGATATTGGTCCCATAGAGAAAGTTGTTCAGTTTGATGGTCTGAAGCACCTCTTTAAGTAGCTGTCCTATTTTAATTTACACCCTGTAGATAGGTAGATAGGTAGGTATACCTAATATTCAAAAATAAGTCGGTATTTCACTAGTTACTGTTATTAGCTTGTTATTAGAAGGTATGTGTGTGATTGCCTGAAGTGGTACCAACGTTACTTTTTTTGGATAGCTATTTTTGTGATTTATGACAAACGGCTTCAAAACATTAAAAAAATTAAGAAAAAACGAATTTCGAAAAAAAAAAATTATTTGGTGGTGATTTAGACCCGCCACACACATATAGAATTCAGAATTCCGAATCAGAATTGTGATTTTGTATACCTAGGATTTGATAGGTACCTATGCAAATCCGAACGGAATTCTGCAGGGGGAAAATCCATACGAAATAAATCGTAGATAATCCTGATTCGGAGTTCCGGTTCGGAATTCCGTATGTACGTGGTGGACTTTATGTGCACTTGATATCATGGTACTGCACGGCTAGCATACCACCCACGCGACAAAACGACAAAACGAGAAAAGCGTCATGTGCACTCTTTTTGGCATTAGCAAAACAACAAAGAAGGCTCATCTCGATTTTCATCATTTTCTAAGGGGTGCGGTGGCGGTGCAGGGCCCTGTTTAATAAATGCGACAATAGCAATGAAAATTCAGAGTAAGTACATTGCTGGTTACTAATGACGCTAAACTTGCAGTGCTACAGTCATGTGTCCTAGCATTCGCAGCTATCTACCCTGAATTGTCATTGTCAAATTGTCATTGTCTAGTTTATTAAACAGGGCCCAGATTGTGCGGATAAGGCGAGAATAATGCGATGTGGAAGTTTATGTGTGCAGCACGTCTAGTATAGATTTCTCCACAGGCGTGCGACGCGCCTTTGCTGCATATAAACTAGCTTGTACCCACGTTTTTTGTAGAGCTAAAACCGCGCTTGCCGAGAAATGTAGTACGGAAAAAAGTCGAGACGCGCGCAAGTAAAGAAATCATACTAGACGTGGTGTAACCTCGCTTTTCGAAGAGCAAAAGCCGCGCTTGTCGCGACTTATAAAAAACCGAGTCGCGCGTGTAGAGAAATACTAGACGTCTAGTCCACCAATCCACACAAGTCTACAATCTAGACCACCACGGCTTTTTTTGTAAGTATTACTAAGTAAGTACCTACCTATAAAAAATAAATATGTGGAACATTGTCATACAAACAAATTATCGAATTCCATTTAAAGTTAGTAGAATCTAGCACGGAAAAGAATGAAATATTATGTACCTTTAATTAATGATAAGACTATTATCATTTTATAGAATACATATTTATTATAGATACAAACATACATGACTTGAGTACCAACAAGTTTTCATATATTCACCATACAAATATTTGCCCTTTACGGATTCGAACCCGCAACCCTCGTATAAACAGGCAGGCCTACCAGCTAAGCTGAGCTATTGGACCGTCAAAAAAGTATACACAAGTAGTTGTAAGTGAATGGAAAAAGTAGACCCACTTCCCGGGATTCGAATATCGACATAGCGTGGACATACCCTCTCATTTATTCGTTGAAAGGAAATAATTTAAATAATCTAGCTACTGTAATGTTAAATGAATAATAGGTGAAAATGGGTGTCTCTTTTTTTATTAATAAACGTAGATATGAAAAATCTTATAATATGAAAAATCGTACCTTTTTTGTCTGACTAAGTTGCATGATTTTGTAAGCAATTTCAACATAGAAAGGGACAAACAACTATTATTATCATTTTAATGTCTGTTATAGTTATTTTCTTTCTACGTTATTGTAGATAAGCCAAATAATAGGGATGATGAAAATTTTATATTTTATATCTTTTTTAAAAACTGTTTGGTATCTTTCACTAAAGTGAAACAGATTTTTTAATATCTTCAAAACTAACCAAAATATAAGTGTTTAAAATTTACGGTTAGAGCGAGAGGCAGATATAAAGGGAGTGACGTCATACTCTCGTATTTTAATACAAATAATAACGAAGTGTTATACAAACATCTGTTTTGCATGAAAGAGATAGAAGACGATAAAAAACGTATTTCAACCGTGTTTACTCGCTTCGCTCGTGGTTCAATCCTAGAATCCTTCGCTTGCTCAGGTTTCAATACAAGTACTCGCGCCAAAAAGCAACTTTGCAGCCTTGCATAACAGATAACTATTTTCTTCTGAAACCTGTCATGTGGGGTATCAAATGAAAGGACTTCATGAGGCGGTTGTAAAAATATACTACACCATTTCCATTCAAACACTGGTTTTCAAAAAATCCAAAAAGTATTTTCTAAACATACAAGTTTGGGCTCCTCCCGGTGCGAAATTGCTGGTAAAATTTTTGTAAAACATACACCAAATGACTCATAACATCCTCATATCGAAGGTCAAAAAGCAATTTTAAAACTCTTCAGGAAACCACTTGTCGGTATAAAACTACTCAGTCCTACGAAAGTTTTTAACTAAATACTTTATTTAAATTGGCTTCTGTACTATACAGGATGTTAGGGTAAACAGTTGCATTACTTTAAGGGGTGATTGTACCCATGATACTAAAAACCATTCCCTAAGAAACCAATTTTTTTTTCGACTTTTCATACAAACGTTCGATCACCTGATTGCATTTAGTATGGAAAGTCGAAACATATTTTTGCGAATTTCCAATAGGATTCTGGCAAAGTTGTTCAGTATCATGGATACAATTACCCCATTAACACGTTGAATGCCGGCGGGTCACAATAACAATAGATTTTCCATTGTTTGTCGGTCATTTGGCAGTCAAAAGTGATGCAACTGTTTACCCTAACACCCTGTAAAATACGTAGGTACTGTATTGCGTAGGAAATATTTGTCTTATAATAAAATTATGGCACCAGCTGTTTCAGTATTTCAGTCTTACAGTAAAGTTTAAATCTCTCGACAAATACAATACAAAGTAGGTATACAAAGATTTTTCAATATTTCAAATAGTTTAAATACTACGCTTTAAATAATAGGTACGTATAAAATAAAGGTAAGATAATACCTTTACGGATGATAATCCGTCATACAATACAGGGCCTCTACCCGGACATTCGAACTTCGCAATTGAGTGAACGTTTTCGATTCAATGTGAACTCTTTTACACTGAAGTTTGGACCAAGACGGTCTCGAAATTATGGAGACTTGTCACAAATGTCAACACCCGCAAGTTATAGCAAAGATGCCAACAGATGGCGATACCGTCGCCCTCGGAAATATGCTCCATACAAAGACAACGTTCATCTTAAATACGTAACTCGTAACCTACTACATAAGGTTTACAATCGAATGCGAGACATGAATCGCGCAAGAGAAATAATCACAGAGATTCGATACATACAGGGTGTAACAAAACACCCTAGTAATACTTAAAGGGGTGCTTCTGACCATCAAACTGAACAACTTTTACTATGGAGCCAACATCGAAATCGCGAAAAAAAACTGCTGTTTCATACAAAACTGCAGTCCCGTGTCGACTTAAATGTATGGGATGGCAGATTTTTTTTATTTTTTCTCCTCGTTGGCTCCATAGTTAAAGTTGTTCAGATTGATGGTCTGAGGCACCCCTTTAAGTATTACTAGGGTGTTTTGTTACACCCTGTATACAAGGTCCAACTAAGAACTGTTGGACCACGGCCGATCCCCAGGCTTCACACATAGCCTGGTGGAAGATCTTCCCTTTTTAACCGACTTCAAAAAAGGAGGAGGTTTCTCAATTCGACCGTATATATATATATTTTTTTTTTATGTGTGTTCGCGGATAACTTCGTCGTTTATGAACCGATTTCGATGATTCTTTTTTTGTTGGAAAGGTGATATCCCAAGAGAGGTCCCATAATAAGGAAACCAGGATCTCATGATGAATCCCAGAGATATCGAGGGGAACCTTCGAAAATCGTAGTGCCGACTAGTGCGCTTGTTAATTTAAAGCACTACTATTAAATCGAACTAATAAATTTACCACTGAAAATTGTAAAATAAACAAAATTTTAACAAAAAATTAAAACCGCCTTCAAAAAACTAAAAAGTATAAACTGACACTTACTAAATATTATGTAGTCACATAGCAACTGAAGATCCATTTATCCTGGTAATATTTATTTTTAAGTAAATTTATCCAATTTAGTGCCTTTCGAATAGCAAAATTTTCCTTCAATCGACACCCCCTTATCCGAACTACCCCCTCAGCGAATATAAGGTCCTTCTTAATATGCTGACACTGTTTTTTTGACAATTCGTCGAACTGAACAGCTATCTCTATGGCACTAACATAGAAATATACGAATATAGATACGGTGCTATTTGAAGAAGTTGAAGTCACCTTTCAAAGCCTAAAGGAATGTGATCGTGAAGGATTTGTCAAAGATCATTAAGAAATAGGTGAGAATGACATAGATTCTTTAGGAAGCTTAGAAAAACCAACTGAAAATTATGATCTGAGCGACGAAGATCTGGAAAAAATCAGTACGGTCCATTTACCGGTACTTTCGATTTTTATTTTATGGATGTGCTACTTGGGAATGTTCCTCCATTGAAAATTTAAAAAAAAATATTAACCCCCTTCAAAACTTGACACCGACTTCTATAAAACAAATTAATGTTCTTATGATGCGAACGAAAAAGTCATCGGCTGCAATATTATTTTTTAAATTTTCAATGGAGGAACATTCCCAAGTAGCACATCCATAAAATAAAAATCGAAAGTACCGGTAAATGGACCGTACTGATTTTTTCCAGATCTTCGTCGCTCAGATCATAATTTTCAGTTGGTTTTTCTAAGCTTCCTAAAGAATCTATGTCATTCTCACCTATGTCTTAATGATCTTTGACAAATCCTTCACGATCACATTCCTTTAGGCTTTGAAAGGTGACTTCAACTTCCTCAAATAGCACCGTATCTATATTCGTATATTTCTATGTTAGTGCCATAGAGATAGCTGTTCAGTTCGACGAATTGTCAAAAAAACAGTGTCAGCATATTAAGAAGGACCTTATATTCGCTGAGGGGGTAGTCCGGATAAGGGGGTGTCGATTGAAGGAAAATTTTGCTATTTAAAAGGCACTAAATTGGATAAATTTATTTAAAAATAAATATTACCAGGATAAATGGATCTTCAGTTGCTATGTGACTACATATTTAGTAAGTGTCAGTTTATACTGGTACACACACGGTGACAAATCAACCTACCCATTAGTTGAACATAGAGTTCATGGACATAGAGTTCAGTTCAACTTGACATATAGTAGCAGTTCAGTAGGTAGGCACGGAAAACTAATTGCTTAAGACCCGAACCGACTCGCTCACAAAAAATTGGGGCATGTTATATTAATCTACCTACTTTCCTTACTTACTCATTTCCTACCAAAATTTACAAAAAAAAAAAACTCAATCAAAATTAATTTTATCAAAAGATTAACTAAATCTCAACTTTTGATCAAAGCACGGAATTTTCTTAGGCTAACGATAAAATGGAGTAGGTATTCATTATGCCGAAGAAAGTATTTAAACATTTCACTAACATTATCTGCTCCAGAATGGTTCCCAAGCTCATAGGTCTGCCACATACATACAGAATTCCGATCCGGAATTCCGAATCAGGATTACGATTTCGTATAGAGTTTCCCCCTCCACAATTCCGTCCGTTCGGCATCAAACCCTATACAAAAGCACAATATTGATTCGGAATCCCATAATAATTATGTGTGTGGCGCACCTTAAATAGAAATAATAGAAAAATACCAATGGTACTTTTAAGATGAAAGACGATTAGATTTTTTCACTATGGCAACTCCGTATCATAACATAATTTTTTATTTCCACACCAAAAACATACCACAACAAAAACATAAAATCCCGGGATTCGAAGGCATGTCCATGTTATGTCCGCATAACGAATCCCGTACCTATGACGGTATTTTTGCTAAAGCAGTAAGTAGGTAGCACAGAGTACTATAATATTGCATAAAGTAGGCAGGTAGGTACCTACTAAACTAACTTATCACTCCGTAAAGTTATGCCCACTAATTACATGCTTTGCTCATACTACGTGTAATTTATGAGCTTTAGTTAGGTAGGTAGGTATCTACCCTGTAGGGCTAGCATGCCACGCACGACAAAGCGACAAAACGAGAAAACCATCATGCGCGCTCGCTTTCGTATACGCAAAGTAACAAAGACAGAGGCACATCTCGATTTTTGTCGTTTTCTCGAGAGTGGCATCCTAGCTACATCCTAGGCTCCCAGCGCCCGCGGCATGGTGCCTCGATAAACGTTTTATCGTGCCTGCTAACTCGTTTTTTCGCACGCAAAAATAAAGAGAGCTAGGGCGCGATAGCGCTTTATCGCGCCGCCATGCCGCGGGCTCAGGTTTGAAATTAGGTAGGTAGGTAAGGCTAAGTAGGTAGATACGAGTAGGTACCTCACTTCACTATTCACTACCGAAATAAACAATTGTGTACGTCTAACTAGTTAGGTAGGTATAGGTACCTACATAATTTTATATAATTGTAACAACGTAATTTATTTCGGCAGTGAGGTACTTACCTAAGCCTAACTACCTATCTATAATAAATAATTGTTAGCGTGATTGCAAGATAAAATAAAACCAGTCAAGTGCATGTCGGGCTGCTCGCGCACCGAGGGTTCCGTACCACACCACTACAGAACACAACGTTATTAACTTAGAATAAAACCGGTCAAGTGCGAGTCGGGCTACTCGCGCACCGAGGGTTCCGTACCACACCACCACAGAACACAACATTATTAACATAGAAAAAAAAACTTTTTTTTCCGGGAACTTTAGCGCAAGACCGACTCACACTTGGCCGGTTTTTAGTATTTTTTGTTATTCTGTAGAGTGTGCTCTATAATCACACTAAGTTTGACGCTTGTATGTATTACCGTTTATACGATAGAGCGTGAAAAAAAAACTTTGATAAAAACTAGTTTCTTGTTGATAAACCCCATTAATTTTTAAATTTTTGACTTTTTTATTATTTGTTAACAAATCCGCCGTAATAACGCATAATCTGAGAAAATTTCTACTATAGGTAGGACAGACGGACGGACGAACGGACAGACGGGCAGACGGACAGACGGACGGACGGACGGACGGACAACGTAGGCTTAGTAATAGGGTCCCGTTTTCACCCTTTGGGTACGGAACCCTAAAAAGAACTTTTTTGTCCGGGACCTTTGACCTTAGAGCTAGAATGACTCACAGTTGGCTGGTTTCTAGTATTTGTTGTTATTCTGTAGAGTTTGCTCTATAATCACACTAAGTTTGACGCTTGTATAAATTACCATTTTTACGAAAGAGCGTGCAGAAAAAACGTTGATAAAAACTAGTTTCTTGTTGAGAACCCCCCTTAATTTTTAACTTTTTGACATTTTTATTTGTTAACAAATCTGCCGTAATGACGCACAATCTGAGAAAATTTCAACTATCTTGCTATTACGGTTCAAAAGTTACAGCCCTAAATAGGCAGGACAGACGGACGGACGGACGGATAACGTAGGCTTAGTAATAGTTTCCCGTTTTCTCCCTTTGGGTACCGAACCCTAAAAGTATAGACTTAAATGCGCGAACGCATTCCACGACCGGGCGAGAGGCCGGCCGACGATCAAGATCAATGGGCCGTGCGAGTGCGGATCCACGCGTCCCACCCCGCCTGCACCCCCGCGACCACCTTGCGCGCCAACGCGCCAACATAATGAAAACGTGGCGCCAACACGACGATTTTTAAATTTCGCAATATTTTACACAAATAAATAGCTGACATCGTATCTTTTTTATTTGTATGTAAGATATTTTGTAAAATAATGCTCTACATAGTTAAAAAGAAATCTAGTCATTACAATTATGATATTAATAATGATTTTGGTTTTTTTAATCACGGCTGAATGGTTCATTATTTAGTTTTAAGAATGATAAAATAGAATAAAACTATTATTTCTAAGGCTATTCACGCTTTACATATGGAATTAGTATTTGTATCTACTGAAAAAACATTGAAAATTACATAATCTTTTTTTAACGAATAACCCAAAATAACACATTTTTAATTATTATGTCAATATTAATGTTCAAAAATCACATTTAACTCTAATTAAAATGAGGGTTTCAGATTTCTTTCTGAATGAGTTACAAGCCTTCCAGGAGTTTTAATTTTTTTTTCTATGTTCCATACAAATATTTTGTATAATAATTTTTCAGGCTATACTTTCATCACTAAATGATGCCAATTACGATTTAAAAGTACGAATAAAGATTACTTCGACGTCCTCCATACTAAACACGCTAAAATGATTGGGGTATTAGATAACAACTTGATAGTTGCTTGGTTCTGTAACCCATATCATTTTATAGTTACATGATACTTTAGCTTTTGCTAACAACTTGATAGTTGCATGGTTTTATAACACGATGATGATAAGATGATGATCTCATTTTATAGTTGCATGATACTTTAGCTTTCGCTAACAACTTGATAGTTGCATGGTTCTTTAACCCATATCATTTTATAGTTGCATGATATTTAGCTTTCGCTAACAACTTGATAGTTGCATGGTTCTGTAACCCATATCATTGTATATTTGCATGACCCTTTAGCTTTCGCTAACAACTTGATAGTTGCATGGTTCTATAACACATAATTATTATCATTTAATAGTTGCATGATACTTTAGCTTTCGCTAATGACCTGATAGTTGCATGGTTCTCTAACCAATATCATTTTATAATTGCATGACCCTTTAGCTTTTGCTAACAGTTTAATAACTGCATGATCCTGTCACCATTGCATTTGCATGGGTTTGCATGGCCTTGCATGGCCTTGTATGTAACTGCATGACCTTTTTGTTTTTACTAACAACTTAGTTACTGAATAGTCCTTTAACTATTGTAGTTGCATATTTTTGCATGACTTTGCATGGCCCTGCATATCCCCGCATGTATGATGCATCTGCTTGACCTTTTAGTTTTTACTAACAGTTTAATCACTGCATGGTCCTTTAACTACTGTAGTTTTACCTACTTCGCACTTTATACTTATCGCCTTTTAGTTAGCGTGACTCGCGCTTGGAACCTAATATTCGGTAGGTATGTATAAATACTGTATATTATACTGATACGTAGTCAAGTCAGTAACGATCGGTGCAAACGATATAGCATATTCAACAGTGTATTTAGAATTGAATTCATCTTGAATCGCTAAGTTAGACGTATGGTATAGATGTAACGGAAATTTGCAAGAAATCCCTTTTTGCCCCCTTGTTAAATAGTTGCAACTTTGCAAGTCACTCCCTTATCACAAGTCCTTAGGGATAACTAGGTACAAACAATATTGATTGTGATTGAATATCAAAATAGTTTTACACTGACATACCTATGCAGAAACCTTATGTAATCCGGTATTTGTGTTAAATTTTATGAGCATTGGCTACTGTTTTGCACCGATTTACTCACTCGTATCTATACGTACGCAGCGTTACATAATATTTATAATAAATAACACTATAATATTCAAGATGTTATTATACGCCTGTTTTCTACAATTTATAGTATTAATCATTGTAACCAGACAATTAGTAGTCTTCGTAAATATGTATCCGTCTGTTTAACCTTAACCTTAACGGCAACTGTAACCGACCGACCAACGGACCGACCGACCGACCGACCGACCGACTGACCGACTGACCGACCGACTGACCGACTGACCGACCGACTGACCGACCGATCGACCGACTGACAGACGGACCGACCGACTGTATCTGACCTTCAGCTTAACCTTTAACGGTACGCGAGTGCCATAGGGCACCTATCGCTACTCCGTCGAGTTATGTGTAGGTAGGTTACATAGACAGAGTCACAATTACGACACTCTTACGATTTTATGTATTCTGGGATTTCGTAAGAAAGGATTTTGTAAGATCCTCAGACGGCGTCGACTGTTAAGTCGAGGTCCTAATCAAGCGGCTTGCATAGATATACATACTCCTCAATCTAGCTGAATAACTTCATATTATGAGATAGTCATTGTCGTAGTCTGCCTACTCCGTAGGATTATGGCTTGAGCGTAAGTCTATTATAAGAACATGTATGGTAATGTATTGTACATGACCTTTAGGATTGGAGTCTAGTCGCAGCAATCGTTCGAACAGGTGCTCGATTTGTGGTATATTCTTATGAGCTCGACCCCAGCATAGCGTCTATCGTCCTGATGTGTCCCCTTTCCTCTTTTTCCTCCAGCGTTTGATGGTCATAGTTCATGAAAAGAAAAATAATCACTGTTATAGATTGTCAACCACCGCACAAACTAAGAATCCAATGTTTTTTGACATGAAAACTAATGAAATAGGCATAGTAAATAAATGAAAGTACCATGATAGCCCTCGTGGATAAAATTATAATGAATTATCGTTATTGTCCTTTTAAATCAAAATAGAACGTTATTTTAGATAATAGATATTCGCTTTGTTCGTAGTTTTCGGAATATCACTGACCACCCCCTCGGGGAACATAGTCGTGAACACACGCTACTCTGCTGCGTGAAATAATACTTTACAACGTCGCTTTAATTTCAAAATTCCGACGTTGTATTTTGTTTTTATTTCAAAACCAGATAAAATACAGTGTGCACTTACGTAAAATAAGATCCCGTCGTCGCCACATGTAGGGTTTGCTAAATAAGTACACATTTACTGTTGCTCACTAGGCAGGTAGTATATGCGGAGCGCGCACGTCCGCACCCGACAAAGGCTGGCAGGCAACTGCCCCCACTACGCGTTCGCACAGACACTACAGTAAGGGGCCTACATTATTCTATACTCTCCTACTTTTTTAATTACCAATATTACCATACAAAAAGGGTGTTTTTGTTGTGGCGGTCCTTGGGGGAGGCCAATGTCCAGCAGTGGACGTATGGGCTGAGAGCGATGATAGCCCATACGGAAGAGAGCTAGCGCCTCAATCCTGAGGCCGCGGTTCGATTCCTGGCCTGTACCACTAAGTTCTTCGGAATTTATGTACGGTTGTATTTATCATTTACTAGCTCGGCGGTGAAGGAAAACATCGTGAGGAAACCTGCATTCCCGAGAATGAAAAGAAAATACCATAAGTTCGGAGGTATGCGTAAATATGGGTGAGCTTGGGGCGAACACAAAAGGACCAGCGCTGGTCTCCGTGTTACAACGACCCTTACTTGCAATAGCCCAACCACAAATAATAATAATGGGCTGAGATGATGATGATTCAGATAATGCACTAAACAACAAAGAAAATCAATCGTCTGATCCGCACTTTTGTATAGAAGATTCAAAAAAATCTCATTTTTAGACCCATGTTCCAGAAGGGAAAGTGGTTTAGATTTATTATCTGAATGCAACCTTAATATTTTTGGTAATTAAAAAATAATTGTGTCTAGAAAACGAGACAATTTCGGCGGCGAAAGCTTGTGCGTAAAAATCTAGTAAGTATAGAATAAATAGAAAAATGCAATTTTAACTTGCCGACCGAACTTCGCGACCCCTGGCCGAAAGCTCCCGATCAATCACGGGCATCATCGAGTGCCGTCGTTAGCAACATACAAACATACATACAACTCGATCTGTTCTACATATAGTATGTTTGTTTAACTGTACACTTTGCGATCAATATATTGAGAGTTTATTGTCAGAGTAATTGGTTTATTACAACTTCCTTTTGACTGTTTTTAGTTTGATATTTTAAAATATAGTTTTTGGTTTATTAAGGACAAGGCTGCTATCTTATTGCAAGCGAAGCAAATATTTCAAAGGACATCCAACATTTTCGTTCGCTATTTTGAAATTTACGTGATTTTGCGGTCACCAAGCTTAAAATAGAAATAGGTAAATAGGTAAAATCTCCAATCGTCTCGCCTTGTACCGTTGTTCAGTTTGATCATCTGATCATTCTTTTAAAAACATTTTGCCGATGTCGGTGAGAAAACTTCCAAGTTGAAGTGGGATTGGGCCGGCCATGTGATGGGCCAAAGTCTTAACACCTTGGATCCCGGAGAATGGACGTCGCCGTCAGGGTCGACCCCGAAAGAGGTGGAGAGACGACCTGGATACATTCGACAAAGAGTGGATGGAACTGGCTCAGGACAGGGATGCATGGAGGATAAAGGGGCAGGCCTTTGACCAGCAGTGGGATGAAATAGGCTAAGGAAAGAAAAATATTAAGAAGGAGAGAGTATTAACTTAAACGCGTTAGACCTGCCACGGATCCGGATCGGAATTCCGAATCAGAATTGTGATACCTCCGCAATTCCGAACTGAATTCTGTAGGGGGTAAACTCCATACGAAATCATACCTATCGTTAGTAGGTATATGTGATGCAGGCGTTTCAGATATACTTAGATGTTTTTGCAATCAGTATACACGTCCCCTTAACAAGTGAACACAGGCAATTAAGATATAATGTCTCGATCGATTTGATTTGCAAATGTAAAGATACGGATTGGCCGCGGGACGGACGGACCGTTCGCTAACTCGATTGATTTATACGCGACCCTTGTAATTGGATCGAATAAATTATTAAAATTACTGTGCAACGAGTAATTGTATTGTTTATGTTTCCCTTTCAAATGACAGTTGGATGATATATTTTGTTTCGATTAGTAAAGTGGGTTTCATTGTTTTCATTCTATTTTGTGGAAAATCGAGCTGTAGTACTCCGCGCTGATCTGAGATTAAATGAAAAATTTTGAATTAATTAGCTGCTTATCGTACCGTGCAAGTAGTGTAAGTGGTACTGGGGTAATGGGTAATAGACAATAGTACCTAAATATTAAATTCATACAATATCCTATATTATTATTTTCTTCATCTTAGATTCACGGATCGACTACCATGCTAAATGCATAGCATAAGCTATGGCAGCAACTTTTATGGGGTATACAGGGTGTAAGGAAAAGTATTGTTAACCTTTAAACCACTACCCATAAAACGGAATAACTATTACGATGGGAGCAAACAATTCAGCGCAAAAAAAAATCAGCCGTTCCATATACTAAACTGCAGCGCCTTCTCGACTCAAATGTATGAGAAAGCAGTTTTTTTATTCTAGTGAAAGTTATTCAGTTTTATGGGTATGGTTTAAAGGTTAATGATACTTTTCCTTACATCCTGTATATGTGGATTTGATCAAGAAATAACTACATACGCAATCAAATGAATATTGTTATGATGGCATTTTAGTTATTGTTCCATCAAGGTGGATTGATGGAGATCAGCGAGCTGATGAAACCGGTCAATTCTGAGATTCAGACAAATATTTGCTAATATTTTACATGAGACTGTGCATCTATAGCTATTTTTTATGGGAACGTGCAGGGAAAACTCCTTAGAACTAAGAAAACTGTACAAGATACCTACACAGAGAAATGACACGCACAGTAAGACAAGATATTACATTTTACAAAAAATTCTACAACAGGGGATCGAACGAAACAGCAAATCCTCAAGTTTGCCTTGACTTTAAACTAAGTTTTATAAAGAATTTAGCATAAACCAAAAAGCACAAAGCTGACCATTACTTGTACTTCTATTTGTCGATCGGACGCGTCGCTTAGAGTCCCTTGTCCCTGTCACATGATTGGTTTTACCCGTAATGTCCCTGAGATGCCGCCGCCTTTGATCTCACCGCCCACCTGAAACCAACACGAGCTGAATACGACCCTAAAGTAAAACCCTAAGGTAGAAACTCCAATGTTAATTGATAAGCGAAGGCATTTAATATCTTTATTAATGTGGCCAAGCTCAGATGATCGATGATAACTAATTATTAGAAACATTTCGTTGACTGCAACCCTGTAATCTTAGCCTTTACTTCAAATATAGACTTAAACTTAAAGAGATAAGGATGCAGTTAA
Source organism: Agonopterix subpropinquella (assembly GCA_922987775.1). Lineage (NCBI taxonomy): Eukaryota > Metazoa > Arthropoda > Insecta > Lepidoptera > Depressariidae > Agonopterix > Agonopterix subpropinquella. Next base: position 579,434 of record OV277703.1, read on the forward strand.
GTAAGATGTGATTAGTGAGAGATAATCGTCAGTTATTGTATTTGGTTATCGTTGATACCTGAAGAGTTGGGAGAGATTAGAGTGGACAGATTAATAGTTTTTATCCTAAAGTAAAAGTTAATAGTATCGCATGCTATTTACAAAACAGTCTAAAAAGGGGATTTGTTTACAAACAGTAAACAAATCCTTAGTTGCAAGATTACAGATTCCTGTTAAACAAAGAAGATTAAATAAACAACAATGGTGGAATCAAAGTACCTAAACCCCTTCCTTAAAATAAACAATTGATAATTTCTTGAGAAAGCTGACTTTGACTTTTGATTGTCATCTGTATCGTAAACTCTATTTATAATGGAAAGATACTAAAAGTAAATAGGGGACCGTCTTAGACAATTTAAATTCATCTAAGGGGACCGTTATACAAGGATCTAGGAAATTTTTAATACCTTTATTATGAGTATAGAATCCAAATCAATATATACAAGAACAAGAGATTATAACGGTTGTCTATTAAAACATCCGTTGTTGCTGTGTGGTTCCGGCCTCCGGCTTAGAAACATCATCATCGCTACTCTTTGCCCACACACTTCATTATACTAAAAGGTATTATAAGTATGTACATGTATAAGTCTCTATCACTTCCCGGTGCCGTACCAGTACCTGGCATCAACGTTTTTCCAGCTATCATTCATCCTTGGTTGGTTGGTATAGCCTTGGACTAGAATACATGATCCCATTTCTGCATTCGGGTGTCGTCACAGATTATTTAATGTCTTTTGTAGAATTTATGAGAGCAAAATTGAGACTTCATTTCATCTTGAAATCATGAATACCTATGCCAAAAGTGAGTCTTTTGAGCTTTTAAAAGTTCGTAGTTGTAGCAAAACATCTGACAAACCCAAAAGGAATACAATTGTACCTGCTTGTGTTTACAAAATATAACATTATAATTGTTCATGACGTGCTTTACTACTTTTGAACATTTTATTTCTCAAGAAAGATGTTTTGAAAAATAGCGTTTACATTTGAAAATACTCATAAATTTTCAAATGGAAGACACAAATATTATTGTTATCGCAATCAATTAGATATTATCATATCTGTATCTTTAAATTATCTTGCAGTTAAAAAATAAATAATTAGCCGGTACATAAAATACTTGTGATGGTGGTGCAGCGATGCGCGCGCGCAGCCCCGGCGCAGATTAAGTCGAGCTCGGGCGGCACCTCTGAGGACCTCATCATCTAAAACAGTTTCCATGTTCCACTCACGCGCATCTTACGACGTTATTATTTATTGACACACAGCCGGTTAGAGTGCGATCACTTCTGATGTATGGCGATTATACATACCAGTAAGTACGCCGTACGTTTGTAAATAGATCTAACTGTATTGTATTGTATAAATTGTATATCATTTATTTTCGACTTTTTTGTCCATATGTAGTAACAAAATTTTCTTATTAGTAGGTAGGTAGGCACTACAGGATACCAAATAAAATCCCAAATAGGTACAAAGCATATAAAATTAAATACAATCCAAATACAATATAAAATTGTTTTTTTTTTCTTCTAATTTTAGTAAATGATATCTTATATTTTATTAACACTGTTACCTAAATTATAGCCTTAATTAAATATATATTTTGATATTTTTTTTGCTCTGACAGGTTTGCTTCCATAGTCAAAGTTGTTCAGTTTGATGTGTAGAGTACCTATGTGGTTTCAAGGTTAATGATATTTTCCCTTACAACCTGTATTCACAACCCTGAAGAAGACTGCACACTAATAGACAGTGTGGGCAGTAGACTTGACGTGTCACGGTGACGTATCAATAGAGGCGCGTGCGCAGTGGCGCGAGATGATCGACTTGACTTCACCCGGACGAGTGGGCACTAATCTTTACGTAGACTGATTCACACGAAAATAAACAAAATTCACATTTGCCTTAATAACATATGGTTTATCATTATTATACCATACTAGCATTGCAGGCCGAAGAAAAAATGGATGGATTGTGTGAAGGATGATATGTGTAAAAAAAACCGGTCAAGTGCGAGTCGGGCTACTCGCGCACCGAGGATTCCGTACCACACCACCACAGAACACAACATTATTAACTTAGAAATAAAACTTTTTTTGTGCGGGTCCTTTAGCGCGAGATCGACTCACACTTGGCCGGTTTTTAGTATTTGTTGTTATTCTGTAGAGTTTGCTATATAATCACACTAAGTTTGACGCTTGACGATGTATTACCGTTTTTACGATAGAGCGTGGAGAAAAAACGTTGATACAAACTAGTTTCTTGTTGAGAACCCCCTTAATTTTTTATTTGACTTTTTGGACAGACGGACGGACGGACAGACGGACAGACGGACAGACGGACAGACGGACAGACGGACAGACGGACAGACGGACAGACGGACAGACGGACAGACGGACAGACGGACAGACGGACAGACGGACAGACGGACAGACGGACAGACGGACAGACGGACAGACGGACAGACGGACAGACGGACAGACGGACAGACGGACAGACGGACAGACGGACAGACGGACAGACGGACAGACGGACAGACGGACAGACGGACAGACGGACAGACGGACAGACGGACAGACGGACAGACGGACAGACGGACAGACGGACAGACGGACAGACGGACAGACGGACAGACGGACAGACGGACAGACGGACAGACGGACAGACGGACAGACGGACAGACGGACAGACGGACAGACGGACAGACGGACAGACGGACAGACGGACAGACGGACAGACGGACAGACGGACAGACGGACAGACGGACAGACGGACAGACGGACAGACGGACAGACGGACAGACGGACAGACGGACAGACGGACAGACGGACAGACGGACAGACGGACAGACGGACAGACGGACAGACGGACAGACGGACAGACGGACAGACGGACAGACGGACAGACGGACAGACGGACAGACGGACAGACGGACAGACGGACAGACGGACAGACGGACAGACGGACAGACGGACAGACGGACAGACGGACAGACGGACAGACGGACAGACGGACAGACGGACAGACGGACAGACGGACAGACGGACAGACGGACAGACGGACAGACGGACAGACGGACAGACGGACAGACGGACAGACGGACAGACGGACAGACGGACAGACGGACAGACGGACAGGCGGACAGACGGACAGGCGGACAGACGGACAGACGGACAGACGGATAGACGGACAGGCGGACGAACGGACGGACGGACGAACGGACGGACGAACGGACGGACGGACGAACGGACGAACGGACGGACGGACGGACGGACGAACGGACGGACGGACGGACGGACCACGTAGGCTTAGTAATAGGGTCCCGTTTTCACCCTTTGGATACGGAACCCTGAAAAAGGAAAAAAATAATATACAGTTTACTCTACTTATAAAATAAACTCGGGTCCCTTCTGGCTTACTCAGGAACTTTTACACCTTTATTGCCTATTTTAGTTTGCTTACCTTTGACATATTTCAGGTTCCGACATACATTATTATATAGAAATGGTATTTACACACAACACAACAACATACACATGTGTTTGTGGCGGATAAATATAGGTATTTACACAAACCTATCTGTCTGGTAAATGAATTGATTGAAATGTGATTAAAACCCTTTGGCTTCACAAACAGGTTCACTGCCAACTAATCTATTGTGTCGTCAATTAAACAAATTGCAGTGAAGTCATTGTGTGACCAAGGAAGTAATATAAGTATCCAGTACCGTTTAAAAGGTTCCTATACCTATGTAGGGACCTAGGACGCAAGGACTTTGATAAGTTATATGTCAAGACAGTCGAAGCTATAAATAAAGTTGTTCAGTTTGATGGTCTGGTCATCTCCTTAGAAAAGTGTCAGCATATTAAGAAGGACCCTGTATACTTAGTTCGTTGTTAGTATAGAAGCTAAATTGGACTGATTCATTTGTTTCCTTCGTTAACAGCTTGTATGACTGTTTAGTTAGCTGATCAATTGCGTCTTAATTGCTTCTCGGTAGAGTCTACTGTTTTTTCTGAGTAATGTACCATGCACTCATAATACCTCAAGATCATTGGAAGCACTTACTCATCAATGATTCCCTGATTTCACTTCCTATCCGGTAACATGAGAAGAGGGCATACTACAGTTCTCAGCCCTTGACTCAATTTCGCATGTGCTTACGTCATCTTGTCAGTGCGAGCCCATTTTGTATGAAGTGTCTGCGGTGCGGGTGAGCTAATACAAGTTTGTTTATAACTACATAGGTTGTAAATAAAAAGTTCCTACATCGGTATGTAAAGTTAAAAAACTAATTGAAGTAGGTTCAATTAGTTTTATACTAAAGTAAAGTCACTTCATACAATAAAGATCGTTGGTTCCGGATACATTTTATTTGGAGTGCGATTTTTGAAATCCACACGTTGAAATCAGCAGTAGAAAATGACCTAACTAGTATGAAGGTTGTGAAAAATAACACTTCAGGTATTTTCCAAGTAAGTAGGTACACATGCGATTTGATTAGTATACCTACGTGTGTTTAGGGTCATCATCAACATCATCTCAGCCGACGGACGTCCACTGCAGGACATAGGCCTCCCCCAAGGATCGCCCCAACGACCGGTCCTGCGCTGCCCTCACCAGGTCGTCAGTCCACCTTGTGGGGCGCCTATCCACGCTTCGCTTTCCGATACGCGGTCGCCACTCGAGAACACTTCGGCCCCATCGGCCATTGATTCTGCGAGCAATGTGCCATGCCTACTGCCACTTTAGTTTAGCAATTCTTTGGGCTATGTCAGTTATTCTGATTCTTCTGCGGATCTCTACATTTCTGATTCGATCTCGCAGGGAAACTCCGAGCATAGACCTCTCCATTGCCTTTTGGGTGACTTTCAGCCTATATAAGGCCTTGAGTGAGCGACCACACCTCTGTTCCATAATTATGTCGTCACTGGCAACACACACTGGTCAAAAACTTTCGTTATAAGACACTGCCGTATCTGGGACGTGAAGATATTACGTAGCTTCCCGAACGCTGCCCAGCCGAGTTGGATTCGACGATTTATTTGTATTTGTATTTTGTACTGGAGTGCGATTTTTGAAACTCATTCGGTGAGTTCAGCCGTCGTAAATATCAAAATAACTACGGAGATACGCATCTTTCTATTTCTGATTTGACTTTCAAAAATCGCACTCCTGAAGTATGATTTTTGAAAGTCAAATCAGAATTAGAAAGATGCATACCTCCAAAGTTATTTTGACATTTACAACTGCTGAACTCAGCGAATGAGATTCAAAAATCGAACTCCTGAAGAGTGTTTAGGGTGACCCCTTTTAACTATGCTGAGGGCAGTAGCCCCCTCTCGAGGAATATATGCAATATAAAATCTACAAGAAAATATTATCCAACTACTGTAAATTATGATAGAATGACTCATCAAACCATACCTAATATAAATTCAAACCGCTCTGAACCGCACTTGACCCATAATCCGCAGATAAAACAAACCCCTCGTGTCGGGTTACGTTACGTTAACACCTCCGCTGCGGCTGCGGAGTGCGAATTAATTTATTGAGCTGCAACCCGACGCCGCTATAAAGCCTCTCTGTTAAATCTACTTAGTCTTATACGTATTGGTTTACAGTCTTAAGTTTAGCGTTTTATAAAAGTCTAAGTACCTAGTCATAAAGCAATACCAATCACCACCACCAGTCTATATACAGTCCTTCTTAATATACTGACGGTTTTTTTAAGGGGATGATCAGACCATCAAACTTAAAAACTTTCTGTATGGGACCAACGTCGAAATCGCGTTAAATACAGGGTGTACAATAAAATGGGACAGCTACTTAAAGGGGTGCTTCAGACCATCGAACTGAACAACTTTCTCTATGGGACCAATATCGAAATCGCGAAAAAAAAATCCGCTCTCCCATACAAAACTGCAAACATAACTCGACTGAAATGTATGGGACAGCAGATTTTTTTTTCGCGATTTCGATATTGGTCCCATAGAGAAAGTTGTTCAGTTTGATGGTCTGAAGCACCCCTTTAAGTAGCTGTCCCATTTTATTGTACACCCTGTATATCAAACAAACAAACCTGTAAACAATTGAGGAGTTGACTACATATAAAAATTTTTTACAAAAAAATAAAACCGACTTCAAAACTCAAAAAGTATAAAATAATATTGCAGCCGATGAATTTTACGTTAGCTATCAATTTTTTTTATCGAAGTCGCTGTCAAGCCTGTACGATTCGAGACTGAGCTTGCAGTATTTTTTTGGGGCTAGGCTTGACACCGACTCCAATAAAAAAAATTGATAGCTAACGTAAAATTCATCGGCTGCAATATTATTTTATACTTTTTGAGTTTTGAAGTCGGTTTTATTTTTTTGTAAAAAATTTTTATTTCATAATTTTTTTGTGGTGAAATACATTAGTTGAATTCTGGATATCAGCACACACAAAGGGTACATCGATACGAAGCAAACTTTTCAATCGCCGATGATTTGCTGTCAACTTTTGAGGAGTTCTATTGTGTAGCTCCGAAGTGCGTCATCAGATATTTACCGAATTGAAATGGGACCACCTTGGGAGTATACCCTTTCCAATAAAAAAAGAATTATCAAAATCGGACTACTCTGTAGAAAGTTATGCGTGTTCATACATAAAACAAAAAATATACGCGTCGAATAGATAACCTCCTCCGTTTTTTGTTTTTTCGTCGGTTAAAAATATATTTTAGTTTTAACTGCTCAGTAAATAAACCGTTTGAAAATAACGCTAAACTCACATTTTCAGTAATTCTGTTGCTTGAATACTATTTTTAATAACTTGATAAGCTATAAAAAGTTTCAAAACGACGTCGACGAAAAACAATGACGTCTTTGTACAATATTTCATACAAAGCACGCGTTTTGACGTTTGATAAAGAGTTGTTAATTTGACTCGTTGGAAACTCGCGGATTCATCAAACAATCTGTACAAATCTGAAATCCTACTCGCTCCTAATGTATGGGACAGCTAATTATTTTTTCACGATTTCGTCATTAGTCCTATAAAGAAAGTTGCTCAGTTAGATGGTCTGATCGTCAGGTCATGGTCAGCATATATGCTGCCGATTTTTTAAGGGGACGATATTAAGTTGGACCATGTATATACAGGGTGAAATTGATATCATTAGCATCCTTTTATTTAAACAAAGAGTCTACCCATCAAACTGAACAACTTTTACTATGGGAGCAAACCGATCGGAGCAACTAAGAAATCTGCCGTTGCATACATTTGGGTCGAGTAGGCACTGAAGTTTTGTATGGAACAGCAGATTTTTTAGGTGCTCCGATCGGTTTGCTCCCATAGTAAAAGTTGTTCAGTTTGATGGGTAGACTCTTAGTTTAAAAGGATGCTAATGATATCAATTTCACCCTCTTCAGAGTACAGGCCTTCTATCGCGAATAAAACTCTTACTCAAAGATTTAGTATTTTTTTTTTTCATTATTAAACCATTTTTTTTCTCTCTAACATGTGATAATTGAACAAGGATTTGTGGATAAACTCCATTGTGTAGATTTATATCGCGTTACTGAGGTTTTGTGTGTCAAAAGCGCCGATTGATCCGAGTGCGCCCGCGCAGCTCCTGTGAGAACCGCGCACAGGTGAGAACGGGTGAAGGAGAAGCTAAAAAATCGCATAAAAGCATCAAAATTGCTAATGTTACACATTGTATTCCATTAGCCTTTAAGATGCGGGTGATATAGTGTTACTTTAAAGATAAAACTTTCGCAAAAACTCACCTATCAATCATTATGAAAAACGTACTCGCCAACAACATAATCGAGTTTGGATGCCATTAATCAAAAACGTATCGATTCCCATACACCATGGACTATTTATTTTTTAATAATATGACAGGTAAAATGCTCGGCGTTTAGTGTTCAATCTTTTCTTTTTTTTACATAATTATCTTTACTCCTAAAACGATATTCCTAACTTCTAATCGTCCAAGACATACGATCTAAAATGGTTTAAGCTTTGAATTGGACAAGTTATAAATATAAGATGGTTGTCCAGCATCTTTTGTGGCGGCGTGGCTCAATTAGAGAGCCGGCGTGTATCGATAGTTGATCGGATCGGATCTCGATTTATTAATTAATCGATATACAAACATCGGTCCGTCATCGTCGAGATGGACTCGAGATATATTACTTTGTGTACAGTCGTTATGGAGACGTTTTAAGGCCTATTAAGTTCATATTGTTAAAATGTCTAATATTTTTAACCTCCGATGCAAAAAGTTAAAGACATTTCTGTGTGTAACGGTGAAGCGGGTGGATCAATTACGTTGCGGGTTTTTGCAATCTAATGCTTATGTTTTGTGGAAATGGGTCCAGCAGTTTTCAGGATAGATTCAAATTTATTTGAGAACTACGAAGGGAATCTCGTCCAATATAACACTTCCAAATGTCTAGTAACTATTGTTATTTGTAAAATTGATAAGAATAGATAGTGATTTATACCTACAGTTTTAACAGTAGTTAGTTAATATAAATCTGACAGTTCTTCCAGTACATTTTGTGTCAACAATTCGTAGGCTTAAAGATCACTTTAAATTACCTTTTTTTTGTGATAACAGATAATTTTTTTAGTTAAAAAGAGGTTTCAATTTTTTCACAGCACAGACTATCCTTTCAAAGATAAGTGAAATCCAACCTTTTGCTTATTTCCCGAAACCAACATTCGGAGGGTTAAAAAATCCGATTACCAAAAACATTTACGTTAACCCTATTGAAGGCTAACGTAGTGAAAACAACTCATATTTATTTCACGTAATCTTTTAACAAATTTTACTCATCAGTTTTTTTACAAAGAAGTTATTACTCATAAGAGGTACTTTAGTTGAAAGCGACTTCCTTTTAATTTTTAATCCTCGGAGAGAAAGGGGTTGAAATGGAATCCTTTTGAAGGCAATCTTTTTAGTGGAGCTGGCTGAATGTAGGTAAATGGTGCGTGAATATAGTACTTATGGTTCTCATAATGAACTGATACTTTAGACGTGTCAGAGGTTGTGCGCTTTGGAGAGTTATTTAATTTTGCAATATTGTAGGGTGGCTGCGATTTAGTAAAATTTTAGGACAAGCCGATTGCAGAGCATCTGTCTGCCTCATAGGATGGCTATTAGTCAGGTGATTATGGAAGACGGGTTAGTTCAAAAATCTCACTGCAGGATTTAGGTCATCTTCCACTAAAGGGCCATCCGAAAGTTTAGGTTTCAGGAATGCAAGCTACCTAATTTGTTTATGAATTTGTAATATTACTTGTACTTAATAAAATTTCGATGTTTTGATGTTTGTGACACTATCGCGCTTAAAACGGTTTAGCTTACATTAAAATTAGGGAATGAAATTCTACAACATTTAATAACGCATAGGATATTAATGTTATTATATAGATACTAAGTATATTTTTTTACAATAGCCCATTAGCTACGCTTGCTTATTAAGTTTATCTTAAAAAAATACATATTGATCAAAGTCGTATCGATGTACGCTTTGGTACAAACCGGAGGCTGTGCTCTTCCCACGTATAATGAGCATGAGTAGGTATGTAGGTATGGAGGTAGATGTAAGAAAAACGTAGGAAAGGCCATCATGGTCACCCCACACCACTTCACTCAGATTGTCCGCTTCGCCGCACACTTGCACTTATTAAACATATCTTATATCAATATTAAATCTGCTTATCTCTTACACAGCACACCTCCCTATCACCTACGCATAAGGTCCACATTCCTCCGCTATCGTCGGGATGCGCGAGCGCAGATGTGTAGCGTCTTTGTTGTATAATTTGCGTTTTCCGGCTCAACGGGCGCGTCGAGTGTTATCATCGGGACACGTATGTGTGCGTCCGACGAAGGGTTAAGTGTTATTGGATTACATTTTGTATGAATCGACGTGGAAATTGCAACTACTTTGGAGTTATGATGCCTTTCTTATTCTTTTTAGGGTTGATTCTATTTTTCTACATCATCATCAGCTTGTTGTTAACAAAAGAACGCAACATCTGAAAACTAGTCGTAGCATACAAGCATAGCATATAATGTCCATGACTATATTTTCAGATATTTTTACACAATTCACAAAACTATAATCTTGAAAAATGGAACATAACTCAGCAGTTAGGAAATAGAAATTATCTAGGAAATTATAATCTTTATTTGTCAATGTAGTTAGGTAGTTTTTACAATATGTTAAAATGTTTATGGTTTGCTGCATTATACATTCTAGTGGAGTAAATGTTAATTCACTTCAATTTTATTCATTTATTTTGTGCACTATAATTACTACCGTAATTTTGTGTCAGATCATAGATCCATAGTATAAATCCATGTTAGTAACAATATTTTATTTTGTGGTTTATTGATGTTTCTTTCCTCCATTCTTTCTCGACTCGACGAAGGACATTTTTCGAGTCGAAGATCTCAACAATTATTATTTTCGTATAATTCGACTGAGTGTAGACTGTAGGTCGACTCGAGTGGAGGTAATATCGAGGAAGCAATTTTAACTCCTATCTCGAGATATTCACACTCAACGTAACAAGTTAGCCATGTCAAATTCAAAATAATTGATTAAATATAGGAAGCCGACTTTTTAAAGGTCAAATTTTTAAACTTCCCAAGCTAGCAACTTCCCTCTCTTCGCAAGCTAACAACTCTCGTTGTGAACTGTAGGCCTACCATGAGTTTACACTGTAGTATCTAAACTATTATAAAACTGTAACAGAAGTGTGTCTGTACATTGAAGATATTAACAAAAAAAAGTTACGATGTGGTTTTTAGGTGTCCTGGATTCCAAATCACCAATTTTTAGATTTTTTGTCTGCCTGTTTGTTTGTTTGTTTATTTGTTTGTTTGTTTGTTTTTTTGGGTGTTTGTTTGTTCGAGTATCACGCAAAAACTACTGAACCGATTTTGATGAAACTTTTTTTGTTTGATAGCTTATCCTCTGACTTAAAATCTGGTATATAATTTATGCGGACGAAGTCGCGGGTAAAAGCTCGTACTACAATAAAAATACTATAGTATACTACAGTTTTTGTATTGAATTTCGTACAGCGCTCCTAGTGGTTACGTTGAGAACTAATTATGTCATACAAAATTGGCGACGCAACTACAGTAGGTAGTACTTAACGTACAGTGAAAACTCATGGTAGGCCCTCTGCATACATCCCTTATGTGTCATTTACTGAACCTTATTTTAAAAAAAGGTTCAACACAAATGGTTCCTCATTTAATGTGATACATAACAAACTTAATAAAGACACGATCGCATAAGAAGAAAAAATAAGACATCCGCATTACGGGGACAATAAATTTTTATTCACACTTTTGACTTAAATATCATAAATCCATTTCATATCATTGTAAAGTCAATCCTATATCACAACTTTAAAGTTCAAAATCAATGTGTTAAAAGGTGTAGGGTAAAGGGACCGATAATTGTCGTCACCGCATTAACCCTGTCAGCGTTCATCCTTGATTTATCGTCAACAATTATTCTCTATTGGATATTCAAAGAGATCCGTGACTGGAACATGTGTTGATATGTTGTGTGTGTATTATGTTGTTTTGTACAAACATCGGGTTAGTTACAGCTTACAAGGTGTGATTCTTTCTTTTAAGAATTTAGGTTTCATTTATTTCTGTAAAAGCTTTTGCCTGGGATTATTATTGCATGAATAATCCTGTGGTTTAATTTAGTTTATCTTGTTCTTTATGTAAAGTTTCATCCGAATTCACCAAGCCGTTTTGGCGTGATCAATCAGTCATAAAAAAACATTCTGCCTAATTTTAAAATATCTATCTACAATTATCTATGTTTTATTACATTGAATCTGTTTGCCTGAATATAAGACTAGCCCCTAATCCTGTTTGTGGTATTTTAATTAGAATGGGTTTAGAATAATTTAATGTACCTATCGGACTACGAAAGAAATACCTTTTTTTTTCCTTGGAAAGAAATATCTTTTTTTTCCTTGGAAAGAAATATCTTTTTTTTTCCTTGGAAAGAAATATCTTTTTTTTCCTTGGTCTGATCTTTCATAGTTAAAATAATCCTTGAAAAGAAATAGGTACTCCAAAAATATGTTATTAACCATCTACCTATTTAATTCAAACGGTACCTAATTTTAACCCTTGATAAGTTCAATTCATCCACAATGCAATTCATAATTTCCCTCACAATCAGTAATAATATAGTCATTTGACACTGAATACGATAAAGAGTGCAAAACATTAACACAATATTCTTGCAACAAAGCACAGAATTCCCCCCGTGTGTGGGAGTGGAGGCGGCGCGGCGCGGGCGCAGCAAAGCCTCGCGATTGAGTCATCCGACACGCTATCAAACGAGCCGCGTTCTATAGCCCTTTACGTGTCCACAACCGGCACATTTACCTTTGTGCAACATTATAAATTCGTTTTTTATAATCTTATTATTTGAACGTTAAAGCTCAAATTTGTTTGATATATTTTTTGGATAACAATTTTGAAAAGTATTTTTAAGTTGGTATCACGTTATCCATTTAACCCTTATAGCATTCAGTGAAGTATTGTTGTCGAAAATTTGTCAGATGCGAGATGTGTATGGGATTTTCTTTTGTTTTTTTCTGTATGTTGGTACATTAGGCGTTGTTGATATCGGATCGTGGCACTGGGCTGCGCGGGCGCAGAAAGCTCTGTGTGATAGAACTCGTATTGTTGTGTCACCTTTTCGATGCCGCAGCTATTTTTTACTGTTTTTTGTATGTTTTTTGTAAAGTTGACGTGAGAATGAAGTAGAGCCTTTGTTAAGGTTATGACTTTATTAGATAAGATTGTAAATGCTGATAAGTTGCATAAAAAAAACACAAGTGCTTTCCCATATAAGTGCCTATTATACCCATTCGATTTCGTCATTCCATTTTGCTAAAAGTGAGCCATTTCACAACTATATTATCTTCAACCATAAGGAAAAGCTAGGGAAATACCTTTTCCCTACAAGGGGAAAAATATCTGAACATTCTAAAAGGGATTGCGGTCTTGTGGTTGTGAATTTATGTATGCAGATCTTCGATTAACAACAGAAAATGTAGAACATATGGTATATGCATTAACAAGATAAAAATTGGTATGTAGAACTATAACTACGTACCCTATTATATTATATTATCTGTTCTGTGATATTGGATGCATTTTCACGTATTTTTACTTTCTTCAATGAGCTATTCTTTTTTTTTTCTTTAATATTGCATTTGGAGTATTATGGAGATATGGGCCGAAATCACTGCAGATTTCCCCAAAATAATCGTTAGTGTTGAGGTAGACCTAAGAAAGGCGAAGATAACCTGGATGCCGTCTTGGAGGAGGTCCCGTCATGCTATGGCAAATCCATTAAAACTGTGCTTCATTTTATTCTTTATTATTTACCAATGAGTATTCTTTTTGAATTTTGAAAATCGGTCCAGTAATTCCAAAGTTATTGAATTTTGAAGTGTGCTCGAAAATAAAATGCCCCGCGGACACGTGTGACGTCACCGGGCATTACTGTGTACCGGTTACAAGGGACTTTAGTATTAAAAATGTTATATCTCGGATAGGTGCGTCCTATGTCGAAAATTTATAGATCCAAAAATGTTCTCGTGGATGTGTTCTACAAGATGCGTACATAAAAAGTGGGAGTCATGCAGACATCTTACATTTTATATAATATTTTAAGTCCTAGAACCAATGTTAATTTACTACTAGAGCCCATGGCGGCTCGAATTTAGGGGTAGGGAGGAGTGGGAGAGGTGTGCGGGGTGGGGGAGATAATTTGGTAATTGACTTGGACAACATAAACGATCTATACAACTCGAACAACTCGAGCAACTTGGTCAACTTGAACAACTCGAACAACATAAACCACTTGAACAACTTGAACAACATAAATAACTCAAACAACTTGGCCAACTTCGTCAACTTGGATAAAATAAACAACTCAGAAAACTCTAACAACTTAGGCAACTCGAACAACACGAACAACTGGGTCCCGATAAAGTTATTCAAGTTTTCCAGTTGACCAAGTTGTTCGAGTTGTCTGAGTTCGAGTTGTTTATGTGGTCCAAGTTGACGAAGTTGTTTGAGTTATTTATGTTGTTCAAGTTGACCAAGTTGCTCGAGTTGCCTGAGTTGTTCGAGTTGTTTAGATCGTTTATGTTGTCCAAGTCAATTACCAAATTATCTCCCCCACCCGCACACCTCCCCCACTCCTCCCTACCCCTAAATTCGAGCCGCCATGGGCTCTATTAGTAAATTAACATTGGTTCTAGGACTTAAAATATTATATAAAATGTAAGATGTCTACATGACTCCCACTTTTTATGTACGCATCTTGTAGAACACATCCACGAGAACATTTTTGGTTCTATAAATTTTCGACACAGGACGCACCATATCCGAGATATAACATTTTTAATACTAAAGTTCCTTGTAACCGGTACGCAGTAATGCCCGGTGACGTCACGCACTCTGCCGCGTGGCCGACTGGCCGCCCAACAGTTGCGGCATTCAATTGATCGTAGTTCGCTCATTTTTGGTCGTACGAAAAAAATAAAAACACCAATGTTCAGGATTTTTAATGTACTTTAATACTACATTCAAAACAAAAATCGTTACGGATCCTCAATGTGAGACTCTGAACAGGCTACGTAAAAAGAATAAAGATTGTAGATAGCTCTAGCAAATTGCATTAAAGCACCTAGTTATTTATTGGCGCAGACATAGGTAGGCACCCCATAAGGTGGACCAACGACCTGGTGAAGGCGGCGGGAACACGTTGGATGAGGGCAGCGCACTACGGTCGTTGTGGTGATCCTCAGGGGAAGCTTATGTCACAGTATTACTATAGCCCACCCCGCGTATCAGACTTGCCTCGTTTTTGTTCTACCGTTTGATGTAAAGTTAAGTTAAAATAAACATTTATCTTTATCTGTAGCTTATGTCCAATAGCAGTAAGTCCGTGGACGTCTATTGGCAGATATGATGATGATGATAGTTATAATTGTGTGCCTAATGGTGTGGATATCAGAGATTTGAATTAGTAGCCCCGTACGTCCATTCCATACTCGTACGACCATTAAGTTGGTGCTATTCGAAGCTGGACACTTAACGTCAAGTTTATGTATGCATGTATGTATACAGTAAGTTAAAACACTGATAAATGAATGACCCGCCGTGTTTAGAGCCTGATCAATAGATAGTAATTAGAGGCCGGTCGACCGCGGCCGATCAAACACGCCCCCTGTTTGTCAATGTTTGCGGACCGCGTGCTAGGCCTCCCACGCTTCTTGCTTATTTATAACATAATTTAATACCTATTAAGGGCAAATCAGGGTAGTTTGGAATCAGGTGGGGTTTAGTTTGCGAGTAGTTATTAATTTAACGAGGTATTGTGGTACTGTTAAATTTTGGTAGGCACGGTTACCATAAAAAGTGGATGAACATATTTTTTCACCTTTATTTTACGTTACGTTACGTTACCTAAATGGTAACAAGGTTCAGAAGTGTTTATCCGCTTTTGACGCTGATCGTACTAATACTTAAATAATAGGTACCTACAGGTTGTTGTATGATCAACAAATCAAATGTTTTGTTGATGTTTTTTTTAAGGAACTGGCCGCAATCGCAAAACTCGAATGCATGGAGAGAATAGAGGACCCCTCTATTTGGAATTACGCTTTTATTTTGTTGAGTGTTGACTCAGTTTGTCATGTAGGTATCTATTGTACATAATATTAAATAACGGTGTGACATGTTATACTATGTTAAGGCATAAAGTTTGTAGTTAAAGTTTAAACTGAATAAACGATTCAGAGTAAATTAAACGTTTTGTTATAAATAGGAAGCCGTGTTAATGGAAGGTCCAATCAAGGGTATAGTGATGTCACAGTAGAAACACAATTTTATCGATGAAATAGT
The DNA here is from genome assembly GCA_922987775.1 of Agonopterix subpropinquella. Taxonomy (NCBI): domain Eukaryota; kingdom Metazoa; phylum Arthropoda; class Insecta; order Lepidoptera; family Depressariidae; genus Agonopterix; species Agonopterix subpropinquella. The sequence continues at coordinate 595,453 of OV277703.1, forward strand.
CATGGAAATAATATCTTTCAGAGGGGTTGCTGTTTTACTGTTGGGGTTTGCTGATAACGTTACTAAATTTATTATGAGAGAAACCGGAACAAATACAAGAAAAAAAGAATAGCTTCAGTTGATACGTCCTAGCAGAATTACAAAAATGGCATGGGCCCAGTAGTGCTATTATTTGAATCGTGAGATTCATAATCGTGACGGAATGAATGCGCAAACTTCACACTCTCAATGTCATTCTCTACTGCTGATTTCAACGCTTGACTTTCAAATATGGCTCTGCTGTAGGCTTCGCATGCCACCCCCGAGAAAACTATAAAAATCGAGATTTGCCTCCCTTCTTTATTATTTTACGTATGCTAGAAAGAGCGCGCATGACGTTTTTCTCGTTTAACCACTTTGTCGTGGGTGGCATGCTAGCCGAGTTGGTGGCTGGACTAGTCTAAATCAATTCTTCGTCGATCTCCGCTCTCAATCATCGATACAATGCCCCACAAGCACATCTCTAGTCGTTAATAAACGCTATCAGCGCAGGCGCAGCGGTAATTAGATCAAACCGGCGCGTGCGTCGCGTCGCGCCCCTCACTTACATATTGCTTATTATCAAGGCATCTGCTGGGCTAGTATGGCGTGATACATACATAAATAATGATCACTCTTGAGAAAAGAAGAGACTCGCTCGATCTGACTGTATTGTACAAAATCCTTCGTGGTGTCATTGATTGTCCCCAATTACTGAGCAAAATCAGATTTCGCGTCCCAGCTATCCCAGAAACTTATTTCATAATTTCCATCCTTATTAATACGTCAACTCTATCACAAGCTTAATGGTAAAGTGTTCTTAAATGTTATAAGTAAGTAAAGAACTTTGGCGAATTTACTAAAAGCCCTTCAGGACGGCGGTCATAATTATTATAAACAGAAAAAATTAAGGCATTTTTTAAAAAAACTTCCTCATCTCTAGAAGTCCGGGTTCAAAAGTAGAAATTACTAGTAAAATAGACAAATCATCCAAAAAGCAGTAGCAAAACGCAACGCATGACAGCTATTTTCATCTAATATTATCACTGAGGTTGTTTTTGGATGTTACGGAACGTATTTGGCTTTATTGAACTGATAGTGCGTGTGATTTTGCTTGATTCCATTATCATAATATTGTACGGTTATCGTGAATTTTCATTAAACAAACACAATGAATACGTAGAAGATTGAATGGGCTACCTAATAAGAAAGATTATGAGTTTCACACACTTGATACAAATGTATCATAAGGAGAAATACCTTTCCCCCAACTTCTACAGATTACAACTAATTACCTTTTTTGTTAATTTTGTTTCACTCTACACGTATTACTAAGTTTCGTTCATGTATGGGACCTATATGTCTGGGTCTCACATTATATGGCCTTCCGCCAAACTTCTTTAAGCTTCGGCACTATTCAGAAATAATTCCGAAAACAATGAGGAAAATATGAGTATCTTACAATGGACAGCTCTAAAGTTACTCTACTTGCTACTGATTAAGCTAAATATTATTGCATGCTGTAGGTATTTCTATCTAAGTGGTTGTGCATTTAGCTTTAACTTGAACAGTATGTAACCTACCTTTGAACAATGTAACAATTGTTAAGAAATCAATAAATAAAATAAAATAAAATGAAATACAGCGCTATCGCGCCTTTGCTCTCTTTCTAGTTGTTCGCGAACGAACGAGATACAAGACGTACAGAGAGATAGAAGAAGTACGTACATTAATACAGGTTGTAAAATTAAATGTATTACATAAGTACCTATTGAACAAGGTGCATCAGACCATCAAACTGAACAACTTTTACTATGAAGCCAACATCGAAATCGCGAACAAAAATTTGCTATTTCATACATTTTGGTCGAGTAGCTACTGAGTAGCTACATTTGCTACATGGTACTACTGGATTTTTTTTCGCGATTTCAGACTCTGATGCACCAATATTATAACGCATTAAATCTTACAGCCTGTATTGTGTCGTCATCGTCTTGAATGCGTAAATGACAATGCGGGTTTTGTATGTAAGGTTGGCGCCTTATTTTTCGTCGTTGTTTTTGGCGCGGCCAGCAACTAAACTTGAATATTTTAGTTAAGAATAAAGTAAAAAACAAAACTTATTAACATGTTTATCCCTAAACTGAGTTCGGACGGAGATATAAAGGCTCGAAGTTGAAAATATTACCATTACGTGCACTTCAAGCCTTTATATCTCAGTTTGGACTGAGTTCCGAGATATTTGTAATAACAAGTGTTGTTTTTAACTATACTCAAGTTTGATGGATGGCCGTGCTAAAAAAATAAAAAATGCGCCATTTTTAGGCATAGGCTTTTTGTTTAGTGCCAATTTCTTTGCCAAATCTCATCACCATCACCACGACGCCAAGTCGAACTCAATGATATCATCGACATCGACACGAAAGAAGAAGAACAATACAAGGGTAAACAGTTGCATGACTTTAAGGGGTGATCATACCCATGATACTGAACAACTTTCCCTAAAAAACCTATAGGATATTCGTTAAAAAATTGTTGGACTTCCCATACTAAATGCAATCAGCTGATCGAAGTTTTGTATGAAAAGTCTAAATATTTTTTTGCGAATTTCCTATATGTTTATTCAGTATAATGGGTACAATCACCCCTTAAAGTATTGCAACTATTTACCCTAACACCCATTGTAAAATCGGAAGGTAAAATTGACTATCGACGTCTCTCAAACCTAGTTTCTAATACTTGCAATGACCAACAAGCTGTGGGCGGCATACTTACATAAACTGTGGCAGCTATATTATTTTGTTGAAGCAATATCCCGTGTGGAACGTCTCGAGCGTGATGTAAGTCAATTGCGACGAATAATAGGCGATAGGACAACATCCCTCCCCTCCTCCCCCCTCCCCGCCGCGACGCACGTCCCCCTCCCCCGCTGTCGCCCTCAGGACACTAGGAACACAGTTGTTGTCACATTCCTTTAATATCTATGTTGGGGTTCTCAAAGTTTTGCTGTTTAGTACATTTATTATTAAAATGTTAAATTCTTAATTTCTTTGTATGATAAATGTACAGAGTTATTTCTTCATGCTTCTCATCAATCCCCGTTACTCAATCCGCCCCGCAGTCACAGCAAAGTCCTATGCCGAGGTCCGAACCGGCCTGTTCAACAGGAACTGTAAAATAAAAGTATTAAAACATAAAACACATGAACGAAGCGCAGATAACGACATAATCTACGAAATATTATTTTTATTTTGCCTGTTACATGTTACTTCCAATGTAATCCGGTCCAATTTGATCAACTGAACCACCCCATACCGCCCATACGAATATGGTCTTACAACCTGTGTGTTAGGGTAAACAGTTGCATTACTTTAAGGGGTGATTGTACCGACGATACTGATCAACTTTCCCTAAGAAACCTATAGGTAATACGCAAAAAAACTGGACTTGCCATACTAAATGAAATCAGCTGATCGATTGTTTGTATGAAATTTCTATTTTGCGAATTTCCTATAGATTTCTTAGGGAAAGTTGTTCAGTATCATGGGTACAATTACCCCTTAAAGTAATGCAACTGTTTAGCCTACACTCTGTTTAAACCTTGAAAAACCTTCGAAAATTAAAATACATACGTATCATACGTTATTGAGCAATTGATTACAGAAATACATTTTGCACTCATAGATATACGTTATAATTATAAGCTAATTGATGCGCACAATATAACAGTAATTACTATTAGTAGAAATTTGAGAACCGCAGTCGCAGCTAGAGCGAAGGATGCGGTACAGGACAGGAGTGCCAGCCAACAATTGGTTCTCAAGTGAATACATCCTTATAAGCAGAGCGGTTTGCTTGAGATGAGAACGCACCGGGCAGGAGCGCAGAGGAGATGGGCAACACTTCCTTATTTATGTCCCAACCTATTTGTGGTCGCTTGTTTGTGCTTCTTACTTTATATTATAGTACTCTGTGCATTATAAAAGCCGTGGTTGTCCAGTGGCGAGCAAAATTGCATGCCATGCAGGAGGCGAGATGGTTCGATCTTCGTCCAGGCCGACTCGTACCTATGAGTTTTTCAGAATTTATATACGATTTGTAACACTACTGGCTTTTCGATGAAGAAAAACATCGTGAGGAAACCGGCATGCTTGAATTTCGCGGCATGTATTGTCCCACTGCCTATTATAAGTGGCGACGGGTTCACTCCCCGTCACACTTTACAGAGTTTCGGTACCTACTACTTAGTGAAACGTGGATGTTCTAAGGGTTCAAAAACGTCTGTGCCCGATAACAATTGTTTCTGTATTGTGTCTGGTACATGAAGGATTGCTTGACGGGTAGTAATGTTATACTTTTCATGTCAATGCAGACAGAAAACCCGTTTTCACTCAAAAAAAGAAATTTTCTTCCAACTTTTTTCAAACACCATCTGTGTTGAGATTGCAGGTAGGGACTGAATTTTTTAGCCTACTGATATCTCAATATAGATTTTTTTAGTGCGATATACCTACCTATGTAAGCTAAATGGTGATTAAAAGGTGATTTTTCGAATTAAAAAAATTGTCTACAGAAAAACAGTCGAATCGATAACATAAATTGTGAATTGTATTTGACCCTGATCGCGGCTAACAAGTTTCAGCTGTACAATTATTGTACATTATCATAAAATTAATTTTATTTTACAAAACAGTAATGTTAAAGGTATAGGTATTACTAGAAATTACATATTTCTATATAGGTAAAGCATGTCAAATTGACACAACCTGCTGTTTTTTGTAAATATTTAGCGATGTTACTCGTGCTTCAATGTTTATATTCGTTTCGTCAGTACCGTGCCGAATACGAATACAGTATAATACTTAACACGTGTAATGTTATGTATTTACATCATCATCATCTCAGTCGATGGACGTTCACTGCTGGACATGTAAGTACATACTTACACATGTTATAATATACTCACGGTCATAATCCCTTTCGGGAACCTTACTACACTAAAACTAAACTTAACTATAACTATTAACCTTTGTTCTATTCTATTCCATTCTACCAACTTGCAACATCTTTAAGCGACATACAAAAGAGGCGTAAGGCGAAGGCGCGGGACAGGCGCGGCACAGGCATGCACTGAGAGAAAAACTTATCCAGAAATTAAAAAACCGTTTTGTTACTGGCGTAAAAACTAATTTATAGTTATGAATACTAAAGTTCTGCTGTCATTACTGGCACAAGCAGTTTTTTACACTAGTTTAGTATTATTAAAATGTAATCCCTACAAACTAGTTTTAGTAAAGTAAAATATTACATAATAAAGTAATTCTTGCATAAATAGTGTAAGTTTCACTTTACTTTAGTTATTTCCAAAATCATATTAGCTATGATTATTAATCACAATTGTAATTTTGAATAGACAGTTTTAATAAAAGTAGAGAATCAAAAAGCATAGTTAATTCTGCAACTACTTTGTTTTTGCTATAAATAACGTCGTGTTAATTAAAACACTCGTTTGTAATAACAAGTGTTTACCTGTTATTTCGATTAATTTTTTTTAATTAATTTTGACCAAACTCCTTTGTAATTCCTAGTGTTCCCATAGTTCTTTTTACAATACTTATCTTTTATAATCAGCTTATAATTAGTTATATTTACTAAAACATTTCATCGTAATAACTGCACGGAATTTTGTCATTTCTAGTTTCTCATTTCTTCTTTCAATAAGCCATTTTTGTGATTTTAAACAAATTAATTTTGAATTTAATACCAGTTCGGTAATATTTACAACTTTTTGTGATTGCTGACTTTCTGAATTGCCATATTAATTTAATTTCGTTTTCACCTCCTGGCCGGATTAGACGAATCGTAATCATCTCTAAAGTGATCATAGCAGTAACAGTGAAGTGAAGTGTTTAATTTTATTAATATGATTGTCCTGAATTTGGAATCGTTTACTGTCTTGAACTAAATATTAAAAAAATATGTAATAAGATGATGGCAACTAAAGTTTCCAGCCAGATAAATCTGGAAACGGACATGGATCAGCTCACTAGCGATTTACTAACAAACTTGGGGCTAAATGTTTATTTCAGAGCTTTTTATGGTAAGTAAAGTGTGTGTATTTATTCATTTATAGTGTGATAGGTAGCTAATGCTAATGTAATTTTATAGGCAAGATCAAGGAAGGAAAAGATCAATGTTATCTCTTACTAACCATATCATTTCTGCCAGAAGTGCATAAGTAAATATAATTATTTCTATGTCCTTCATGTCATATCTATTTTCTTCTCAACTTGACATGAATGTTTAAAAAATTCACTTGACCGCCCTTTCATATTTATTAATGATTGCAGAAGGAAAGGAAGATGCTGGGATACTAAGGCTTCTATCAGATGATGAAACATCCCATTATACCAGTACCTGGAGACAGGGCTAGATTTAAAGTTAACCTAGCCAATTGGAAGCAACCAATCGCCAATTTAAATAACGTAGACCCCTGGACTCAACACCAAATGTGAGTTCTTTCCCATATATTTCCTAAATAGAATATATTTTTATGATCAATGTGTTTTTAATTATCTATCTGAGATTACTTGGTAAGTGCGTCCATTTTAGGCGTTACTTTGTTCGTATGATTCTGAATACTTAGTACCTAGCTGTAGGTTGGCATACCTATATTTTTTGGAGTTGGATGCCATCTTTGGCTATACTGATCTAGTAACTGCCAGACATCCTGATCATTATCAATATCTAGATTAAAATATAATTTATTTATTTATTCGTTTTTTTTTTCAGAACCCGCGTCGCCTGATGCTTTAAATAACGCCAGTCTTCTACAACTACCGTACTGGACTTTCAGCGTGCCGTTTAAGGACAAAAATCGCTGTGGCTTTTAAATTATGTAGGTACTTAGATAGTTGTAAAAACTGAAATGAAAATAAACTACATTAACTATTATCTTAAGTTTTATTTGAACCTATACTCTATAATTTAGTGGAGTTGTTATAACAAATCTTTTTACTAGGTATCACAACTTTCTCCTGTATTCTTTATTCTGTGTTTCTTTACAGCGTATACATAATAATATGTATATACACTTATATACAAGGTGTTTTTCAGTAGCTAGGAAAGAACGCAAATCCTGAATACTGATACGTTCTTGCTAGCAACTGAAAAAGTACTGTAGAAACATGAACATGTTATGTACAAGGTGTAACAAAACACCTTAGTAATACTTAAGGGTGTGCTTCAGACCATTAAACTGAACAACTTTCACTATGGACGCAACTATGAAATCGAAAAAAAATTTGGCTCCTTAGTAAAAGTTATTCAGTTTGATGGGCTGAAGCACTCCCTTAAGTATTACTATGGTGTTTTGTTACACCCTGTATAATGTTGTAAAGAATACAGGAGAAAGTTTTGATATCTAGTATAACGATTTGTTATAACAATGCTACAATCTTGTAAAAATTACTCATTGTTTAGTAATATCAAGTAGGAACTTATTATAAATTGTAAAACTACAAGCTAGAAATTAGACTGCATTTTCTAAAAAACACTAAATTGTTTAGTAATAACAAGCACTATGTTTCGAAATTATAAAAGTACAAACTAGTATTTACAAAATATTCAATTGCATTTAAATAATCGTTTAGTAAAATCAAGTAAGACATCGTAGATATCGTAAAGTAGTTTCTAAAATTCAGTTTAAAGACAACTAGTAAGTGCTATCGTTTTATTTGTAGATACATACGACTACATGTTTTTACAAAACGGTTTGTATATTTTGTACATCAAAATTTGGAGGATTACTGTTTCATTTTAGAAATTACAAAACACTTTGTCTTAACTGTGACGTCATCGTTTTGAGAATTAGTATTGCGCGTTAAAAATTACTAAAAGCTCACTACACTAATTACTAAATACAATAACTAAAAACGACTCCTTATTATTACAAAACTTTTGCTGTCGTGGGATCTGCAAATATTTATTTAATAATTAGTGATTTTTTGTAATAACAAATGAAGTTTTCTCTCAGTGTGGTGCCGCCTTAAAAACTATTTCATACTAAATGTATGAAAGCGACGCGTCGTGAATAAAATTATACCCCAGCGGTGCAGCACAGGCATGCCGCTTCGATGCCGCAGGGCCTTGGTGTCGCTTCAAAACTTTCTCATACGAAATGTATGAACACACATGACTGTATGGCACAGGCATATCCACCGCGCCTGTGCCGTAATTTGTCTTTTATGTATGCTTTGCGCCTAATAGGGTGCACTTTTAGCTTATTAAAAACGAGCTTTTACCCGCGACTTCGTCCGCATAAATTATATACCACAAAAAAAGTTTCGTAAAAACTACTGAACCGATTTTGATCGGTTCAGTAGTTTTTGCGTGATACTCGAACAAACAAACACCCAAACAAACAAACAAACAAACAGACAGACAGACAGAATCAGAGACAGGTAAAAACCATGTCGTAATTTTTTTTTTGTAAATATCCTCAATGTACAGACACACTTCTGTTACAGTTTTATAATAGTTTAGATGTATGATATTATGTACAAGGCAACTTAGAATGGATTTGTTGAAAGGGGTCGCCTTTGATGCAAGTACGTTGGTAAAATCAGATGCGTACTGAAGGAGGGTCAACTGAAATGTACCCGATGTACCGTCGAGGATGTATGAAGAGACTTATAGAAACAAGAGATGTGTATCAGATTTGGGCATGTGGCGATCTTTTGTCTATGTCTACCCCAGTGGGACATAGGCGTGAAAATAAATATAATGTAGGATGGAATAATATAGTGCACATACACAATGACTTACAAATGTTTATCAATGTGATTTATAGATTTGAGTGCCGTAGCACGTTCGTAGCAAAAGCGTAGCATGTAGCATGATTGCTACGCTTCATCCCACTCTACATCTTTTTTTTTTTTTCAAAACATTTTAATAATTATGTGTATTTGTTAGCCTTATATGGATAGTTCTTCTAAGCTTAAGTTAAATGACTAATTTATGTGTTAGGCATGTTACCGACCGAAGCCGATTTTTGGATCAACCATTTTAGCCTAGGCCGGTACTCTGTACAATAATTAGTATATACTACTATTATTATTTAGGGTTTTGGGCCTTGACAGGCTTGCTAAGCCTGTGCCACGTAGACCATCGCTTGTCCTTTGTGATCGCTGTATATACTACTATACAAACTAGTATATTCTAGTATAAATAAGTTAAGGACTAGTTGAAAAAAATATATACCCTGTCTTAAATAATAGAGTCAATATTTCAGGACCTACGAGTATGTGTGGGTATATGGGGACTAGGCCATACCAGTTTTACCTGAAGGGTGAGGAGAAGGTCTGCGTATTTAAACCAGCCTGCGTAACATGACAGAGGTGAGAGCGACACAAATCACTTCTAAACGTCAAATTTGAGTGAGATACTATGGAGATAACCGCCAATTTGACGTTCAGAAGTGACCTGTGTCGCTCTCACCTCTATCATGTTACGCAGGCAGGATATACTAGTTTTGCTTAGGCAAAGCTGGTTGATCCTATAGCGCCTTAGAAGAACTAGTTTGGCCCATATAACATTAGGTTTTTTATAAAATTAGGTTTGGCCGGTAATTATGTTCAAATTAAAGATTGTAAAATGAAGTTTTAGACTGGACTCGAACCCATAACCTGTTAAAATGGAGCTGTCTTTCGTCCTGCTACCGAGCCTACTATGTCAGAGAACTAAATAGTTAAATATCTTTTTTTTTTGTTTTTAAATTTGATTAGAAATAGCACAGAAGTTAATAATCAATAACATTTAATAATAATAAGTTGTATAATACGAATACGACACGTGTAAACTGTCGACATAAACATAGTTTGCATATGTTTGTTCCGTTTCAAGGAAATTTAGTTCGTTTGTGAATGATAATAAAGAAGAATATATTTAATATAATATCAATTAATATTAATAGTGTATATGTTTGTGTACGGTAAATACAGTGAAATATTTGAACAGCTACAGAGTGTCACAAATAAGTAAATTAGTTAAGGTCGAACAGTTGTCTTTAACATACATAATCTCACGACTACAACCCATTGTGGGGTAGCTCGAACCTTTGCTAGAACTACTAGCATTATTTAATTATTTATTTAGGGTTACCAACTAACATCAAAGTAAAATGTTACCAACAGATGAATCACATTACAAACTCAAGAGACTACATAAAATAGGGCAAACAGTGTGTTCATCTATAAACTTACAGGCTAACCACAGCTAATATAAAACACAAAGACAAGATACAATACATTATATGGAACACATTACATCTAAGCAAAATAAACTTCTCAAGGAACACACAAGCTATATAGCAGCAGCACAGTAGCTGCATAAAGGAAATTTCCTTTATGCGGCTACTGTACAGTTGCTATATAGCTTACGTGTTCCTTGGGTTAGATTCACCAAAAACAAAACCATTTTAACAAGAACCAGAAGCAAAACCAAACAAGCATACATTCAATAACCGTCCTTCTGGCGCAGTCGGGTAAAAATAAAACAATCGGTAAATAATTTTAAAAGATAGTTCTAGCTAAGAGTTGAACAACGTGTGAGGTAATTATAAATTTTTCACCTAAACATAATATTATACCTACTATCTAAAAATATGTCCACGTTACATTAACAGTTTATTCATATAACAATCATCTTTATTTATAAGGCATGCAGTTGTAGCATGGCCCATATTTGAAGTTTCAGCACGAATTTCGGGATGGAGCAGGGCTGCCACCTCAAAAAATCGATTGGGAGCTAAAACTGTGAAAAAACGCTAGATTCCAAAATTTTCGTAGCTCAAAAGCGCTAGATTCGGCGCTAAATTCTTATCACGTAAATAGTCCTTTAAAGTTCTCTAAATAGTCTTATCAGCCTTTCCAAAACCCATTTTTTTGTCAATTTAAGACAGACAATTCGTAAGTCGCTTGTAAAATTAATGATAACACTTCAAATAAGCGTTTGTATTTGATCTCTCGAACACTGTACGCGCCATGGACATATTATGACCACAAAATGCTATCAATATTTATCATATTCCATTAAAAAACATAAAATATTTCATATTCAAACACAAATAATGTTGCTTTATTAAGAGTTAAAAAAGCGCTAGATTCTCCGCTAGGCGCTAAATTCTTAGATACGGCGCTAAAAATACCAAAAAAGCGCTAGATCTAGCGCCGAAAGTGCTAAGTGGCAGCACTTGGATGGAGTGACGTGCCGAGTGTTGTTGGTGGTTGGGTAGACAATCGCCTACAAGAACTCTTCCTAGGAATCTGCACTGTGACTTCTTTTCGAATCAATTACAAAAATGTATGATATTGATGACGTAAATGACATGACTTTTATGTTTAATCAAGTGATTTATTTTAATTAACGTAGTATTTGTGATGTTCACTTGTTATATGAGTAAAATGTTTTTGTGGACGGTTTGCAATGTAACCTTATACTGTATCTAATGACTGTTAAGAGGATAGGCGGTCTCTTGAAGAAATTTGGAGAGTAGGTAACTTTTCCGACTGTATACTATGCAACGTGTTCATGAATTAACGCAAAACCTCATACACCCCAACTGATTTATAACAAAATAATTATATTGAAACAATAATTTAATTATTTTGACAGTTAAAATTTAAAGTTATTCGCATTTTAAGTTTTGAGGCAAAAATGATTTGTTATCATTTCAGCACTGAAAGAAAGCGCTAACGTACTCATGAATACATTTTTATAATCTTGTTTTGTTAGTAAGTAGGATGAGTGTGCCTGTGCGGTGGGTTGACATCGGGTTCAGTAAATTTTAAATTTTACAACCAAATTATTCAATATTTTGAAATAAATTACCTATGTTGAAACCATGATAATTCGTCTCTGCTCTCGATTCTAAACAAACTAGGTACTTTCTAGTTTTGCGTTAATTCATTAACACGTTGTATACGTATTTTTATTATACAGGGTGTACAATAAAATGGGACAGCTACTTAAAGGGGTGCTTCAGACCATCAAACTGAACAACTTTCTCTATGGGACCAATATCGAAATCGCGAAAAAAAATTCCGCTCTCCCATACAAAACTGCAAACATAACTCGACTGAAATGTATGGGACAGCAGATTTTTTTTTCGCGATTTCGATGTTGGTCCCATAGAGAAAGTTGTTCAGTTTGATGGTCTGAAGCACCTCTTTAAGTAGCTGTCCTATTTTAATTTACACCCTGTACAGCCCCCGCGCCCAAATAAGGTTAAGACGGACTGAACGGGCAGTTGTTTCGGTCAATGTTTCGGCGCCTATTTTACATATCAGAATTAGTTCCCAAAGTAATTATTAGGAGAGGTGAAACTATTGTAGTCAACAAAATATAATCTCATGGTAGGCCAACTGAGCCTCGTCGAGTGACTTATTGAACCCCTGGTAGCGATACGTCCGGCGTACTTAGCAAGCCACTACGCTGGTTGCCATCTACTCCACAAAAGAATCTAAACAAGCTGATGCTATTTCGTGAAATTCTCTCTGAAGTTTTCCATCTAATGCGGCAATCGACACGTGACAAGGCAAATGAGTTTTCTCGGAAATTTGATAAATCAAATAAATATAGCTACGTGATGGAATTCACGGTAGATACATAATGGCGACAGTCGTTTGTTTCTACAATTAGTGACACGCGTCTGCAGATGCACCGAGTACAGTCGAATTAAGGATTAACTCATTGTCTTCAAGGAAAGAGTTAATCGATATTTTTGGGTAAACGTGTTCCATCATGCTTGTCATCACTTACCATCTGCTTCCACTGAAATCCGTATCTCTTTACTTATACGTAGGTACAATAATAAAATCGAATAAACCTATCGTAGTTGTCAGAAACAAAGGACAACTACTCCAATTATGTTATTATATTAATAAAAACAGGTCAAGTGCAAGTCGGGCTACTCGCGCACCGAGGATTCCGTATCACACCACCACAGAACACAACATTATTAGCTTAGAAAAAAAAAGTTTTTTTGACCTCCCGGTCAAAAAAACTTTTTTTAGCGCGAGACCGACTCACACTTGGCTGGTTTTTAGAATTCCTTATTATTCTGTAGAGTTTACTCTATAATCACACAAAGTTTGACGCTTGTATGTATTACCGTTTTTACGATAGAGCGTGAAGAAAAAACGTTGATAAAAACTAGTTTCTTGTTAAGAACCCCCCTTAAATTTTAACTTTTTGACATTTTTATTATTTGTTAACAAATCCGCCGTAATAAATAACGCATAATCTGAGAAAATTTCAACTAGCTATTACGGTTCAAAAGTTACAGCACTTAATAAGTAGGACAGACGGACTAACGGACAACGTAGGCTTAGTAATAGAGTCCCGTTTTCACCCTTTGGGTACGGAACCCTAAAAATGGATCAGATGGATGGATCGGTCATGGATGTTATATGTTCGTGCCGTTGTTGTATGGTTTCCATATTAAAAAGCATATAGTGCTTAACTTGGGATCATTACAATGTATGTGCCTGTGAGCGTTATTTATTTATTTATTTTTATTTAATGCTCAAGCGCAGCAAAGCTCACATTTAGAGATTTCTGTCATATCTACATACCTCATTTGTATGTTGTAGTACCTATACGGCCTCCAATAAAATAAGATACCTACTCTGATGACATCTGATGATGATGAGTGATACATTGCATTCATATCCATACTTTGGACACTTAGCTGTCGTTTCATAAAAATTGGAATAATTGACAAGAGTTATGTATGTGCGATACTGACTGAGTGTGAGTGAAATAGGGATACGCCACTGCCTACATTTTTCGCCAAGCTTCCTACCAAGCCGAGGTGAGGTTAAAATTCGTGGGGGGGGGGCAGGGAGAGTGTCTGTAGGTACGGTATCTAGTACTGATATAGCGCTATCACGCTTCCGCTCTCTTTCTATTTGTGCGCGAAAGAACGAGATAAAAGACTAAATTTGACAGAATGTCGTTATCGCGGGTTAGCGTACTAGCCCCGCTGGAGTGTTACATCGTGCTATTTATGTATCTAGAATATGTACCTGTACACTTCCTCGCCGTTTCTAAATTTCGCAATGTCATAGCTACAAAGTTTTCTTAGGAATGGGCAACATAATTTACTAATGGTCTACCTCAATAATATAGCTGCAATCGCGAATCCACCTGCCAAGCATGCTAATTATGAGTGGCCTCTTCTTTATAAAGGCATCTGATTTTTAGCAGCGATCTTCTCGTGATTTTTTATGATAATTTGAGTTGCAATCAGTGCAATAATCTAGCTTGGTGACACGAGTGCAATTTGATACCCGGCGCCTCAAGTAAAACCACCAACATTCTTTGATGCATTTTTGTAAAATTTCGTAATTGAATCGATTGTACAACAAAGATGATTAAAGTGTAATTAGCAATGGGTCCGGTGGCACTTCGGCCCATTATGAGTTGTGTACGTGACCCGAGACACGGCGCACTGCAATCAAAACAAACGATTTACTTCATAGAAATACTCATTAATTAACTATTAGTGGTTGAAACTAATAGAAATAAAAATTTCAATATTGAAAGGACAGAACGTGAACTCCCTAAAAGCTAATTGACACACGCACACACGCATTTAGCATTCCATGTAATTTTTTTATAAAATTTCTTTTAAAATAACGTTTAAGGTATAGGCCTTCCACGAGATTTGATTTTCGCAATTGCGTGAACGTTTTCGTTCTAATATCAACTCTATTTCAATGAAGTTCGGACAGAAATGGTCACAATATTATAAAAATCTAAACTCTGAGTATATTAGGTAAAACTTCATGGTACTATAGTACATGGTATTTCGAGGTAGCTTATTGTTTGCATTGACCTAATAAAATAAAGCTATTTTATAAACAACATTTCAAGTGCACATATAGCACACAGTATGAAGTAACTTGCACAAATACTAACGTATTGCTACGAACTGCCTGGCGATCGTGATCTTTCTGAAGCCTATCCCATCGCCTATAGCCTGTGAGCGTTTAAAAAACAGTTTTAAGTAATTTACATGGTCTTATTGCAAACATACAAATATTTTTTTTAAAAAGAAGAAGTCAGTACACGTCGTACAAATGGAGCCCGCATGCGGCAAGCCAGAACCTCGGGAATCCCTGTTAGAAAATACGTATCTACATAAATTGTATTACGTTAACTACCTAAATAATAATAGATATATCGCAGTATGAAGGGAACCTTCTGTATTTTCCAATGTAAAACGTTAAAACTGTTGACTAAATATTTGTTTATTGGACGAGATTCCTAACTAATTAGTTCAGGTGCATTTTATGAATGACTGGAAGTGGGACAGGAATAGGCAAATTTTCATTCATTGAATTAATAGGACGAGTCCAGCAAATAGGTAGTCGTCATTATCATAATTACATGTTAAGCAAGTTGCAATTTATTTTTACAATTGCGTATTTTCATCGTAACTTGGCAAGAAGAGCCAAAAGATATGAAAGTGATAAAAATAAACCACTCGAAAGGGTTCCGTAGTCAAACAAAGAACCCCTTTATACTTTCTCCATTCTGTCTGTCTGCCTGCCTGTCTGCCCCGCCTCGTTTACTCGCTCATTTTTAATATTTGGCACGAGAACAGATAACAGTAACCCAAAAACAGAAATGAGATAGTCGTAACGAAAAAAAAATATTTTTCATCCCCGCATACAACGAAAAGGGGGTTGGAAAATTTTTTTTTTTTAATGAATCGAGGGAGGTGTCGCTGGATAGGTCTTTTCCGTTTGGTTATAAATATTAAAACAGCTTTATGAAGTAAAGGAACCATCTTGCAGCTTGTAAGTAGTTGTAACAAAGTTACTGAACATCCCGAATGAGATTATAGTGAGTTTGAGTATCTATGTTTATGTTTGAAAAAGACAATCATCAAAAACATTTCTTTCTTCTTGATAATTTTTAGCGTAAATAGTTAAAATAAGTGTGTGTGTGTGTGTGTGTTATTGCATTGCAACACAAGAATACCTACGTAAATGATAAATAATTAAACGTGTAGGTATAAAGAAATAATTATAAATAGATCACATTGTTGTTCAGAAGGTGCTGGCAGGTCACAAACTAGATGATTGATAGTAACAGGAAAATAAGTTTTAATTCGTTATTAATTGAGTCCATTATTAGGACTATTGTGATAAATATCAAGCAGCTTCATTTGAATATAAATAATATTGACAAAATTGCATAAAGCTTACTATTATAAAATATTCCCGATGGGATAGTCAGAGATATTCAAAGTAACGCCCAAGACTTCGTACGTGTATGTATCAAGAATCAATGAAGACACCAGTAAAATGTTATACCTAATTAGGTACTAGTTAAATGCTAATTCAATTCCTAATCGCGTTTCGTCCCAAAACTGTCCCAAATATATGTATATCCCATTATTTTTATTTTTCACGTAGTATGGAATAATTTTGCAACGGTTTCCTTTACATACGCTTATAATATACTTTCATATTTGTGAAAAATCTGTTAGTGTGAAGTGTGTGTGATCATTTCACACACACTGCACATTATGTTTTATAAAGATGTGGTCATTAAAAGGGATTTGTGTTTGGTTAGACCTTATATTAATATGTATAAGCATACACGTTCTAAGGTTTTGACTGTCAAACTGAACAACTTTACAACGCAATTGGTAGCCAATTTAAAATACTGAAAAAATCAGCTGGTCTATAAAAAACTGCATATCTAATACCTATTGACCGTACAAATTGTTATAATAACTCAAATATTTGCATGCCCTGGACACGGACATCGAAAAGCAGAAAATTCACTACCGACTATAATGCCAAAAAAAAAACCGGTCAAGTGCGAGTCGGGCTTCTCGCGCAAAGAGAACCCTCTTACCACACCACAACATACTGATAAAAAAGTTTTGTTTTCTTTGGGACCTTTAGCGCGAGACCGACTCACTCTTGGCCGGTTATTATTTTGCTGTTATACTTTGTAGAGTTTGCTCTATAATCACACCATGCTTGACGTTTGTATACGTATTACCGTTTTTACGATAGAGCGAGAATAAAAAACTCTTTTATTGTACCTTTTGTTGTAAGTATAGTAATTTTTTTTTTACTTTATTATTATTTGTTAGCAAATCCCCCATAATAACGCATATTCTGTGAAAATGTTAGCTAACTATTACGGTTCTAAAGTTACAGACGTTCACAGACGGATGGACGGACGGACGGACGGATGGACAGACAACGTAGGCTTAGTAATAGGGTCCCGATTTCACCCTTTGGCTATGGAACTCTAAAAAACGCTGTTCAATGACATTCATATCCCATTATTACCAACAAAGTGCCCATCTAATCTATTTTCTTCGCGACAACGGCTCAATGCCATACAGCCTGGACACACGTCCCTGGAGGCCGATCACTCCTGCGCTACCGGGGTGGCCAGGGCTCAACACTCAATAGACAATCATATTTGGTAAGGTTGTCTGACTGGCTGGGTGAATGATAAATGTGATACTGATTGGGTAGTTGGGAAATCTGGTCTTTGGGTGGTTTCCGGGCTTTGAGGAGTTTTTTATACAGGATGAAATGTTTATACAACAAAACACCCTAGTAATACTTAAGGGGGTGGTTCAGACCATCAAACTGAACAACTTTCACTACGGAGCCAACTTCGAAATCGCAAAAAAAAGGAACTGTTTGATACAAACTGCAGCAGCACCGACTCTACTCAAATGTACCTATGGGACACATGTTTTTTTCACACCTATAGTGAAAGTTGTTCAGTTTGATGGTCTGAAGCACCCCCTTTAAGTGTTTTGTTTCACCCTGTTTGTACAGGATGTAGGGGACACCCTCCGCAAACTGAAACGGTGAACTCAGACCATCAAACTTAACAACTTTCATTTGGAGCCTACCTCAGTAAATGCGAAAAAAATCAGCTGTCCCATACATTAGAGTCGGGTAGGTACAAGCAGTTTTCTATGAAACAGATGATTTTATTTTCGTTTTTCCTGAAGTAGGCCGGCTAGTGAAAGTTGTCCAGTTTGTTGGTCTGAATTAAAGTGAGCCTACCTACAACTGTACGCTTAAAAATGTTGGTCGTTGTAGCGGAACTTCTGCCCTCCCCAAAAGGGTTGTGATTTTATTTTATGTATGTTAATACCTTACACCATATTTGTGTTCCATTTGTAAAGCGACACTCCATCTAGATAATCTAATGTTAATACATATTATAAATTTTTGTTTTTTTTTGTTATTTTTTTTATTAAATTAATAGAAACTATACATGACTACTGGATAACATCATACCTTTCAAAAGCTAACAATTAAGTTTGAGCTCCAAAATAATTTCGTTTCTAAGTTAAAATAAAAAGTCAGAACGGTAAATTCTTAGAAAGTTTCCTTCAATGAGAATGAATCAAAACGTCCACATCGAGATGATGGATGATTAATGATCACCCGCTACTGACAGCCGCGTCTGATTGTGTGTTTGTTTGTCCGATTGTGCGCGATCAGGTGAGCGGACGGGACGAGGGATAGGCGATGGCGGAGTGTCTGATTCAGCTATTTTCCATCCGAACTTTAGTTATTCATGCGATCGATGACAAAATTGTGATAAAATAGATATGCCTTGCCTCTGTCCCACTAAAAAGATAACAAACATTTTCCGTCAATTATTTTTATCTCGCAAAACTTTATAGTTTATAAAAGATTTTACCTATTTATTAGTAGCTTCGAATTAATTGAAAGAAATAAAACACGTTAACAACTAACTATAATCAGCTTTTGTTCCAATCAATGCTAGAATCACGAACATGGTTAGGTACTTAGAGGATTCAGTTAGGTACATGGCCGACCAAAAAACAAATAATACAGACTTTGTATTATTATAGCCTAACTTTACGATTGCAAATGTTTCGCGTTGTTACACGCGTTTGAAACGTACAACAAAAATGTGTTTGTTTTGCAGAGTTTGAATCGCTATCGCCTACAGTTTGCACCACAACCCCTCCCGGTGATGGATGGAAGGACGATGAATTTTAGCACTTTGCAAATTTGTATTGTTCACAGTTTTTGCTCTAAGGTAGCGGAGTGTGTGCAATCCTTAGACGTGATTGACGTGTTTTTGATTCTCACACAAAATATAATTTTGTGTCGATTTCACTGTGCCATTGTTAATTGTAATTCTATTAAAATAGTCATTTATGAGCAATAAAAGTAACAAATGAAAATAATTGAATTAATTAACACCAATAACCCCATCTATGTAGTAGTTTTTTCATACTACAGATTCATCAATTTTAAACACGCACAAATAATACCAATAATTTGAGTGAAAAGAAATAATAAAGATTAAACAATCAGTAGGTAAAAAAGCCTGTGATGGCAATGATGATCTTTTGATCAGGGCATTTATGGATGAACTTTAGGTGTTATAGGGTTGACAAAAGAAGAAAACGATTTAGGATTTTTAACTAATAATTTATCGTTTTTCTTACCCTAATGAAACTTGCAATCAGTACGGGCTAGCATGCCACGACGACAAAGCGAAAAACAGATTAACTACCCTTCCTTTGCGTCGCGCAGTCGCATACGCAAAGAAACAAAGACGGCATGTCTCCATTTTTGTCGTTGGGGGCATGGTGGCTTGGTGGTGGAGTCCTAGGCCCCCGATGAAATTATTTCTCTCTATCAATAAATAATAAGTGAAGAACTTTCTCAAGTGTTTGCTGAATCATTGCGTATGAAGTAAAGTTTCGATCAGCCGTTCTTCAAATAAAGGTCACTGGGCACCTTAGTATGAAACCTATATACCCACGACCTACAGGAAAAAAATTATAGGATGTTTAGATAAATGTCTCTTGTTTATGAATATATATGTCGCATTAATGTAGACCATGGGATTCAGGTCAAAAACTAATAAAGAAAAATGTTATATTTAGGTACATTTTTTTACATTTTCGTCCATTTAATACATTTTCTTACATTTCGTACATTTTAGTACATTTTAGTACATTTAATACATATCATATACATAGAATATGCTCACAACTATATTCCCCGAGGGGGTATTCAGAGATATTCTGAAACTTCAGAACATCCACGTTTCACTTGTAGTACCGAAACTCTGTCCAGTGTGACGGGGAGTGAGCCCATCGCCACTTGTAATGGACAGTAGGTACAATACATGCCTCGAAATTGAAGCATGCAGATTTCCTCACGATGTTTTCCTTCACCGAAAAGCCAGTGGTGTTACAAATCGTACATAGATTCCGAAAAACTCATTGGGACGAGTCGGCCTGGACGGGGATCGAACCATCGCCTCCTGCACGGCAGGCAAGGTTACTCGCCACTGGACCACCACGGCTATTCAATACATTTTAGTACATATTGTTAATTTTTTACATTTTCATACATTTTGTAAATTTTTTGACATTTTGTACATTTTAGTATTATAGTACATTTATTTAATTTTCCCATGGTTAAAAAAATAAATAACTACATAAAATGGAACGTGTGTTAATACTAAACATTTTAAAACCAATTTGGTTTTTGTAGGAAAAATTTAGTTAGCTGGGTCATATTTCACCCAATGACCTTTGCCTATTATGTTACGCATGTAGTGTAGTACAATATTATAGCAATATGACATCAAGGTAAGTTATAAAAGTCTTTCATAGCAGAATTAGACAAAAGCATATTATCTTGTGAAGCGAGTGATTGACACCAACCATACACAGTTAAAAACCAATCAATAAAATACAAAGTACATGATCAACACGCTATCAACATTACAAGTAAATATGTCAAAGTCAATCAATGATTTTGTTTGAATTTTAAACCATTGAAATAAAGGTCATAATTCATAAATGTTGAGATCGTGTAACTTTGAAAATAGAAAGACATAAGACCTTGATGCCTAAAAACCGTTTATAACCTTCTACTGAACAATATTTTGAGTGAAGAACTGAAGAATCTTCAACTGAACACAATTATTATACATATAAGAGGGCTATCGCAGTCCAGTGCTGCCCTCATCACATTAAAAAAGATTTCTCAATAAAGAAAGCCTAAATTAAAAAAGTGCTCAACAGATAAACTACAAAAGCCTTCAAGCCATTGCTATACAATACTTTTATAGGTTCTAAACATTCCACTTTTAGACAATTTCAAATAAAAACAAAAGCGGCCGTTTTTTTTTCTTTTTTCGATGTATGTTTAAACCTTTAAAAAAACCTATAAAAGTATTCTATGAAAATAGCTTGAAGGCTTTTGTAGTTTATCTGTTGAGCACTTTTTTAATTTAGGCTTTCTTTATTGAGAAACCTTTTTTAATGTGATGAGGGCGCCAATGGACTGCGACAGCCCTCTTAATAACATATTCATTTTTACACCGAAAACGTTATAAAATGAATGATAGTGATACCTGGAGTGCGATTTTTGAAACTCATTCGGTGAACTCAGCAGTTGTAAATGTCAAAATAACTATGGAGATATGCATCTTTCTACTGCTGATTTGACTTTCAAAAATCATACTTCAGGAGTGCGATTTTTGAAAGTCAAAGCAGCAGTAGAAAGATGCATATCTCCATACTAATTTTGACATTTACAACTGCTGAGTTCAATGTATGAGTTTCAAAAATCGCACTCTTGTTGTAGGTAGGTACTAATAGATACTCTTTCTTATACTGTGACCTAGTGATGTGAGTTTAAAATAAACACTGAAAGTGAAACGTGGATAGCCTGATTACCCTTCGCTTTGGGGAATATAGTCGTGAACATAATTATAATTATCTTCTTCGAGTTCTTCATTACATTGCCTATCCACTCCGGCAATACAATAACTATGCTCGGGTCGCGTTGCAAGTCTTTTAATGCGTGGACGCGTGCCGGTTGCCTACTCCCCGACCTGCAAGAAACTCCACCATTTATGGTAGCTTAAAGTGTCTATTTTGAGCATAAAACAATCCTTGAAATCACCAATTACTTTATTACCGCAGTACAACGTTAAGTCCTTTTTCTTAAATGAAATTTGCTTTGCCTTTCCAAACTAATATTCCATTATTAGAGAGATAATCCAATTTTTTTGTTTTTAGAATGTGTTATTATGACCCTGGATTATCACAACATTATTAGGTCGAAATTATCAGATTGCATACCTAGTCTTCTTCTTATCGTGTGGGCAGACCGCTTGCATAGTAATTAGGTTGCAGATATATGTGACTAGATCACAGACATTTAACTGTATATACCTATTAGCCTATTTATATTCTAATACATCTTACTGGAATAATTCAAGGTATCTATATTGTATTGGAATTCAACTAAGACCAGCAGTTTTTCATATATTATGATGATGATAGATAACTGTTATTTATCAAATTAAAGATTGAAAAATAAAGTCTCGGGCGGGACTTGAACCCACACAATAGCACAACATGGCTGTAACATGTTTAAAAATCCATAATATTTGAAACTGTTATTTATATTTCAAAAAACTACTCGTATTGTCAAAATAACGTACTAAATAATGTATTTAATCGAGTTAATTATTACAATAATTATCTATTTTGTGTATTGTGTTAGATTTTTATTTTGTAATCCATTCAGAGTAGTTCAGATTATCTAGGTAAGTCTTGTATTAGTTTAGGCCTAAATAACGAAGGAGTTAGGCATATTTAGCTCTAAGATGTGTGAATATGTTTTCATGAGTGTAGTTACCATTGCAACTTGTTATTTGCATAATAAATACTAATGCAGTGTTTGTTTACTGTTAATGTGGCCACTTTATTGAAACGATTCTCTTTTGTTTTTCAGATCATAAGACACTGTCGTGTTTTGTTGTGGTCGCTTCTACTCCGCCATGAGTCATCCAGAAGCAATGTGTTTAATGCCTCCTTGTACTAATAGCTTTTTTGTACTTGTCACAAACAAGCATTCATTGTTATTGATTTACTGCCCTTACCCGGACTTACCGAACAAAATTGTCCGCACCACGGGACAGGTAAAATGAAAGAGATCTTTTAAGGGAAACAATATCTTGTTTTATTAATCATAATAACTCTTTTATATCTTAATCCTAAAGCTATGTCAATAAATATACACTTTGGATCTATTTACATCTTTAGATAATACATTAGAAACGATAGCGGAATGCTACGGTGAGGTACAACACTGCCGCGCCGGCGCCGGCTTTAACATTGCAAGCGGCTAGTGAGACAACTAGACAGTTCACCTCTTCACTTAACGAGACACCGGTCCATTTGGTACACTAACTAAAACTAAATCACAGATAATAATAGTCTCAGACCCTCTCCTGAGAGCGCAGATCAGCCTCTATGAGATTTATAGTTTAGCCTCACTGCCTGGTGAGGACCGTGATAGGCTTGTAGATGTGTGGCGTGAGAGGGTGGTGCGAGGGGGAGGGCAGCTCGGGGCTGGAGGCACCTGAGGTCGGAGGAGAGTGACCGGCGAGCGGCGGCGACGCGGCCACCGGCGACGTCTGCGCGAACATCGCCGACTGCATCATCTGCGAGTTTTGCAGAAGCGACTGGTTCATAAATGGACCTGACGGCATTCTGTCGTACAGCGCTGGAGAATACGGCAGACCTCCGTAGTTAATCGCTTCACCACGGAACGCTGGATGCACCGCGCTCGGCGCTACTGGAGGAGTCTTCATTTGCATCGGCGCGTACCTCTGGTACAGTAGTTGTGAGTACAAACCGACGAGTTGCGAGTATGTAGCCGGAGGGTAAGCTCCGGGTAAAGGCCCGCTGGGAAAAAGTGGCCGCTTGAAGCAGGCGAGACGCGAGCGGCCGTTGAGAGCAGACCGCCGGCGCAGCTTGCCCGTCGTGCCTCCGATGAACACGTCCTCAGCCGACGCGTCCAACATCCAGTAGTTCCCTTTACCAGGGTCGTCGTAGTGACGCGGCACTTTCACGAAGCACTTGTTAAGGCTCAGGTTGTGGCGGATAGAATTCTGCCAGCCTTGCCTGTTCTCCCGGTAGTAAGGGAAGTTTGTCATTATGTACTCGTAGATTCCGTTGAGGGTGAGCCGCTTCTCTGGACTGTTGCGGATTGCCATCATGATTAGGGCATTGTAGCTGTAGGCTGGTTTCTCGTGCTTCTTATCCTTCTTGTCATCGTCTTTAGGCTTGCTGCAGTCGACGGGTTCAGTGCCGGTGACATCCAGCTCAGAGTCGCTGAGGTCAGCCTCGGAGTGCGCCGCGTCTGTGGACGACGGTGCCGGCGACGGCGGCGGCTTGCTAGCCGCGTGATTCATAAGTATCGCGTTAATACTGAAATCTCCTTCGAACTTCACCATTTTGAACACTTTTATAGCACTGATGATGATAACTAAACGCGCTGCGCGTGTGAACACACTGCGAGCGGAGAGCAGACTGGCGGGCGCGGAGGCGGGCGTTGCTATTTATACCGCGCGTCGGACGCTCCGCCCCTGTAGCTTTGCACTCTCGCGACGACCAATAGCGATTCGAGCTTTTTGATACATAGAACACACCTCTGTTCCCCTAAGCTCCCCTCGCACCCCCCGCTCCCCTTGTCGCACGGAGGAGCCGTTCCACTCGCGTTGCATTCGTCTCAACATCTCTATGGTTTTATTTTCTTCGGTGCGAACGCTTACGAGTTTATTTATCGTCTTGTATTTCTTTTATTAGTTCTATCTGCGGGCACAATTATAAAGCGATTGTGTTTTGTAATGTGATTAATGACATTATAAAGCTATTAAAAGTGTTTCGAATGTTTTAAATCTTTCTTCGTTGGATATCTCGGGGGGCTTGTCGCGGTGCGTTGTGGGTTGCGTAACGAGAGATAAAGTTACAGATTACAACTTGATAAATAAATTGAATTATTTTGTATTTTGCAATGTGCATACCTAGGTGCATCGCGGTATAGACAGACAATGATAAGATACAGTGTTGTGTTAATATAGTATATGATACTACACAGTATTATAGAGTCATTATACAATTAATTCCATTTATCATTACTAATGCTCGAATTTCAGGTTTAATTTAATCATAAACAATACAATTAGGTACCTACCTTGTTAGAGAAGTACATTTTGCTTACATATAGTGGCATTAGTATTACTTTCTGTGCGTAGGTACCTAAATTATTTTGTGATTTATATCTATTGAAATCAAAATGTTTATACATTCTTGTAGGGCAATATTTATTTCAATTTGTTTATTATAGACCTGAAGGATTGAAAATTTTAAAAGAACTTTTAAACAGCGCGCGTCTAATACATAGATTACCTAGGTAAGGTAGCCTCATTACCTAAAAATGAGAATAGAATTTGCTTCTTATTGTTGGACAATTATATTATATTCTGTGGTTATGGCTGGTAATAACATATAATAACAGGTAATAACCTACCTATAAGTAAATCGAAATATGAATGAATGAATAAAATATTATGAGTAGATTGGCGAGCTTTGGTTCTGTAGGCTTTTTCTAAAATACTGTTTACCACCTTTATATTACCTGTGTCGCAATAAAGTCTTTGAAGTTTGAAGTTGAAGTTTGTAGGTCTAGGGGTCATAGATACCTATAGGTAGGTACCCGGATTATAGGTAGGTAGGTACCTACTCAGCTGGGAAAACAGACGAAAATATCGTTATTTGATAAGCTGATAAGTCTAAAACAGCAATGACAAATCAAAAATTTCTTTACGTGCCTACTAATCCCTGCCTATCGTAGTTACGAAAATAAAATCATTTATTATCGACAAGAAGGATCAGAATCAACGCGATGGCTTACTTTATCCGATAACGAAATGTATGATCACAGACTTACAGAATGACACATTAGTGCTCAATGTGCTCGACGACCGTGATCCGCCTGTGTCACTGTCACTATCTGATCAATGTCACTGATCATGATCAGATCACTGATCTGTCTCTACAGTTAAGGGTTAAGCCGACACTGTTGTGTCTATGATTTGACCAAGTCTTGTATGCTTATGAGATGGAATGTTATAGTTAAAATGTAGAGTGGATTTTGTGCGGGATGTTTTTGATGAGGTCATATGCTATTTTGTGCAAGTTTTATTTAATGGGAAAGAGAAGCGTATTGGCGTACCCTGCAGAAAAATTCATACATACACTACGCACTGTACCTACAGCACATGTAGGTATGTTGTGTGCGAGTGAGAAGAGAATACACCATTGTTTATTGTTGGTCGTCCACCTCCCGTTCTACCGAGTCGCGGGGTGTAGATACTTGACTCTTAACTCTTTCGTATACTGTGATAGGTAGGTAATTATTCAAACTAGAACTCAAAATTTTTATTGAAAATAATATCACATAGATAGATAGCTTTCTGACGTAATTTTTATGACTCTACCACCGCTCTATTTGGTGTTTCAAAACTACTGCATACTATACATAATGTTAAACGGATACCTATCTATCCTGCTTTACTTATCTTATTTAGGTTTCCTTACTCGTTATCCCTGGGGAACTCCGAGTGTATGTAGGTAGGTACGCAAAACAACTTATGACAAAGTCATGAATGTAGACAAAAAGCAGCTGAATCATAGTTTTTCTTTCTCTCTTAGATCAGTATGGAAAAAATACTGTTTACTACAAATGACATTTGATTTATATTTGTAGAAATGTAATAATATTCTTCTATCATTTCATTACAATTTCATATCATTTCTATAAAACGTGCATGGGACCCTCCCAACCAAAAAAATATTGAAAAATGAAAGCCATTTCAAAATCGTAGGTGTGTCTGCCACATTTTGCGAAAGATTATATGGAGTGGTTTTCTAATCCCTGAAATAAAGTTATTTATCTATCTGAAATATTATTTCCGTCGCAATATGCCTACTTAGATAAGATCACGTATGACTCACGCGCGTCGAGCATGCGCCCGCGCAGCCGTCCATTGCCCGCCCTTTGTACACCGACGAACATCACCTGACATCGATAGAATCGTACGACTAATTCGATTACCTAACATCGATAATGAATCAAGAGTTTTGGAGGTATTTGGTCTTTATTGCTTTGATGTTAGGAGTGATAACATCGTTGTTATAATTTTGATAGGAAGTGTCAAAGGAGATAAAGGTTTCGTGTTGGTAGGTTAGGTGTATGTATAGCTTTATGATGCAATCTAGAAACAAGGCATGTTTCAGCGAAGATAGAATAAAACCAAGAAAGATTTTAATACATACTACCTACATACACATGCTCACGTTAACTGTCCCATAGGATAGATACTCCATCACAAAGCAGGTGCATCAAATTAGATTTGCAAGCCATTATATTTGGAAATTCATTTATATATAAATTATCTATAGATATAGGTAGATACATACCTAATAATCCTAATATTATAGTCAAGAATCTTTACAAATAATCTTATTTCAGACAGTCCTTAGGTATTATACTTTATTTTTCACCAGAAAAACATAGTATACGCAGAGTAAACAGACAAGAAATACAGAAGGTACAAAAATAGGCGGTCTCCTTATACTTAAAACAAGTGTATGTACAAAAAAGAAATCAATTTAAGGGCTTGAAGTTCACTTAATAAATGTTTTGTAGAGAATATGGGCAGCAACTCTACAAATTATTACAATGTATAAAATAAAAATAAGGTAAATGGGGCCCTGCACGCCGTGGTGAGTAGCCGGTCTGTATCAAAAAGGGCACGTCTGGCTATTCACAGCGGTGTGTTGGTGCCTACGCTAATGTATGGGAGTGAATGTTGGGTATGGAATAAAAGGAATGAAAGTCGAGTGAATGCAGTTGAAATGCGCTCCTTACGAAGTATGTGTGGTATTACTTTGGTTGATCGAATCAAGAACAGTGTGATAAGGGATTGGTGTAAGTTGAAGGATGATATAGTAACAAGGATTGAGAGGGGTATGCTTAGATGGTTCGGTCACGTAGAGAGAATGAATGAAAGAAGACTTACGAATGAAATTTATCGAGCACAGGTGAGTGGAAGTGTTGGGAGAGGCCGTCCGAGGAAAACATACCACGATCAAATCAATGATCTTTTCCGAAAAGGACAAGTGCGTAGCACCCTCAATCGACGGAAGTGCATGAAAAGATGTATGAATGTCAATGAGGCTAGAGAAGTGTGTCAGAGTCGTAGCGTGTGGCGATCTGTGGTCTCTGCCTACCCCCTTGGGACAATGGCGTGAGCTTATGTATGTATGTATGTATGTATAAAATAAACTAAGGTTATGCATACAATAATAATAGTTATACATACATTCATGTTAAATAAATTAATTATTAATACTTACGAGTATACACTATTGTCCATGACACCATGAGTCCCTATTTGATTAATTGACCTACTTTGGTCGATGCTATATATTACATATAAGCTTTAGCTTATAATAAACTGAAAATTTAAATATTACATTAAAAGTCATGTAATATACAGGGTGAAATTAATATCATTAGTATCCTTTTAAACTAAGAGTCTACCCATCAAACTGAACAACTTTTACTATGGGATCAAACCGATCGGAGCAAAAAAAAAACAACTGTTCCGTACTAAACTGCAATGTCTACTCGACTCAATAATGTATGCAACAGTTGATTTTTTTTTCTCCATTCTTTTTGCTCCCATAGTAAAAGTTTTCCAGTATTATGATGGGTAGACTCTTAGTTTAAAAGGATGCTAATGATATCAATTTCACCCTGTATATGTACTATACGAAAAATAATTTGGACAGAGCTTAGATAAGATAAGAATAAAGAAGGATTCGAACCCTGCAGCCATCTCCTTACCAACTAATACACTATCGGGCCGTCATGCCTAATGTACTTACCTATACTAATGTCTCGGCTGATAGTAATAATTTTATTGTAAACACCTGGCTGGTGATTCTTAGTGGTATTAGGTAACAATCGGTTACAAATAGGCACTTCATTAGAGTGTGGCTGGTGGATCATTTTTATTTTATAATGATAATAGGTGATAAAATTATAACATTTGGAAAAAAAATTATCAGTAGATTGTGTTCAACAAATTTAAAAATGTGTATGAAACCATTTGTTACTATGTACTGTATGTGTAGGTAGGTATATACGTAGGTACCTACGTATACCAGGTTTGAATCCGCACGGACCGGACGACATGCCTTGTACAGTCATGAGCACGTCAAGCTTGACACTTTGGACTTGGTACCGTTCTTATTTAGTGCTCCATAAGCGTTGCAATCGAACTGCAAGTGTAAAGCGTGATGTGCTCTTGACTGTACTAAGAGTTTTTCTAATACGTATTACCAACTGCTCTCAAACGGTCAAGAAACCTGCATACGCTGAAAAAGAAATTCGTCTACCAATCCTTATTGCATTGGGCATTGGGAACACGTGGTGTAATTACGCCCATACACTTTCCTTGAGGGTAGGTTTATGCTCTTCAGTGGTTCGTTTATAGCTTAGGTTTATAGGCTAATGATGATGATGACACTTACCTTCTATTTTACATCCAAACTCAAATTATTATGATACTGTCACATAAATCAGCAAACACCATGTCTGTTTATCCTTATTCCGGGAATCGGTTTGATAAACTAAGTACTTAATCTACTTAGGAATTATCCGTAACCGTCCTTGAAAGGCTTACAAATATTAGGCGGTCTATCTAACTTCACAGACGAAAAATATTAATACGCTAACGCTCTGCCTAGTTTACAACCGCGAGGATTACAATATTCTTGTTATTTCTCTTCAGTTATTAATGTTCATTGTATCAATGTTATATAAATGACCACAAAACGGGAACGAGCGACATAAAATAATAGTCAGATTAGGATTATAATATAACGGATGAATCGTAAAATAGACTATTGGATCAACAGCGAAAGGAACATTTTTAATCTGCGACTTTTAGTTATAATTATAACGATTTACATAGGGTCCTTCTTAATATAATTATAAGCAATCGGTTTTTTAAGGGGACGATATTGACAACTTTCTCTATAGGAACAAGGTCGAAAAGGCGAAAAAAAATTACCTGTTCCATACAAAACTGTTTTTTTTTTCCTATTTAGATGTTGGTCTCATTCTTCTTCTTATCGTGTGGGCAGAGCCCTGGTGTCACAGTTTTTTCAGACAGCCTTACGGCCTCTAACGTGGTTTTTATGTAACGACAACTACAACCAGAGATAGTAGCCGGGACCAGCTTGCTTAACGTGCCATCCGAAGCACGAAATCATCTTTCTTTTCAGACAATCACGTGATTCAGCCTGCAATGTCCTAACCAACTGGGGAAAAACGCACGAAGTGAAATATCACTAGGTGTCCCGCCCTTCGTGGGAATCGAACCCACGACCTCCGTGTCGAGAGCCCAATGCTCTTGGTGGCAGTCTAATTGAAAAAGTTGTTTAGTTTGATGGTCTGATCCTTTTAAAGAACCGTCGTCGTTTATTTTACATACATATATTTGTTTGTATTGTAGGTTTGTAGGTAGGTACTAATTGTATCTACCTTCGATTTTCTTCCATCACATTTATAAAAAAAAAAAAATAGTTGAAAGTATAAAGTATTAATAAAAGTATATTTCATTCATTTCATTCATTCATTCATTTATCTAATAGTGTGATCCATATTTAATTAATAGGCCCAGACTGATAGGTTTGATTGAAGTATTCATATCAACACAAAAAGGCTACCCCATTCAAACATTGCATTCACAACCGCATTATTTTGAGGTGACCAGAAAGTCAGAAACTTTGCTGGAACTACGAAATAAATTGAAAAAAATAAAGTTTATTTTTCTCGTCGTCTAGTTTAAAAGAGGTTGTGGGATCAAAAGGACCGCTGGACGCATGCGTCATATCACGACTCACGCTTGGCCGCGTGCAACGCCTTATCTGTCGGATAAACTGATAACCAGACGGATTGGCACCAAGATGCTCCTATATTGACGGGCTTTTATACTTTACATTGCCATAATTATGTTTTATATTACTTTTACGAATATATGATAAAGTCAAGTCAAAGGGATAAAGCTCATTTTGCAGTCAAGGCAATTGACGCGTGTCTTCTGTTCTATTTAGAAACAAAAAACATACTTTAAGAATAAAATAGTTGTAACAATGTTTCCTACTACCCTGAAAGGGATTGAACGGTCGTTAGTGTAAATACTAGATTATCGATAAGTATTATGATGACTAGATAACGATATTAAAATACATACTCTACCCATCAACTTTTACTATGGGAGAAAAACAGTCAGAACAAAAAAAGTTTACTGTTCCATACGTTTGAGTAGAGTATAGATAGGCATTGCAGTTTAGTATGGAACAGCAGATTTTTTTTTTTGCTCTGACAGGTTTGCTCCAATTGATACTTTTCTTTACATAATAACATAAAGTAAAATAGTATAAAGGATGACGTATAATTTTTTTTTCAGTTTGCAGCATCCTGTTCGATATGAAACACATTAAGTTTACACCCTGTACAGGGTGTAACAAAACACCCTAGTTTCAGACCATCAATCTGAATAACTTTCACTATGGAGCCAAAGTCGAGAAAATAAAAAAAATCTGCCGTCCCATACATTTGAGTCGAGACGGTACGGTGCTGCAGTTTTGTATGAAAGAGCAGATTTTTTTTACGCGATTTCGATGTTGGCTCCATAGTGAAAGTTGTTCGGTTTGATGGTCTGAAGCACCCCCTTAAGCATTACTAGGGTGTTTTGTTACACCCTGTATATTCAAGTATGTAAATACGTTTAAATTGTTCGTATGCCACGTGTAAGTAAACACATATAGGTACCTATATACCTATGCATAAATGAATAGTAAATTTAATGTAACATACAACTGTAATATTTAGTCTGATGATGCAAATTATTATATTTAAACAGTTGTTGCACCATTGATAATAATTTTCATTTACGCAAACTTATATAATGCTCATAAAGTCATAAATCATTTCCACACTAAATTAACTGTGACTTAACAAAAGGTCTTTTTAACTTTATTAAATAATTTTATCTATACGGAATTAGACAAAAGATGTTTTGAAACCTGAAAACTGTTTTTCAAATTGTACCTTAATATGCAAATAAAGTTATTTTTATTTTATTTATTTTTATAATAGAAAACTAGGCTAGAAGTACCTAACTCCACACACAACATTCCACTATGCTAACGAATGCCTCAGTTTCCCTGATTGAAATCGACAGAAAACTTAATCATAAAAGACTATATCAGAAAACTAGGCTAGAAGCCTCTCCACAACATTCCACTACGCCAACAAATGCCTCAATTTCTCTGACTGAAATCAACAGAAAACTTAATCTACACTAATATTATAAAGAGGAAAGATTTGTACCTATTTTTGTATGTTTGTAATGAATAGGCTCAAAAAGTACTGGGCCGATTTAAAAAATTCTTTCACCATTAGAAAGCTGCATTCACCCTGAGTAACATAGGCTATATTTATTGCTAGAAAAGATTAGACGTCCACCATAGTAGCTTATCTATGCGACCACCCGTGCGAAGCCGGGACGGGCCGCTAGTCATAGATAAAAGAAAACTAGGCTAGACGTATCTCCACAGCATTCTTTCTAATACAACATCTATGTTACAGACGTTAAAGTCTCTATTCCACTGCAGAAGCGGCCTGATGGATGAGGTGATGAACCTATGAGTCACAGGATCACGAGTTCCACCTTCAATTGGTGCGTTATGTTTGTGACCCGCACCTTAAGTAAGGTTAAATAATTGATGCCACTGTCTCCGAGATGGACACTACAGGGCTGGGATAATCGGTACCAGTTTGAGAATCTGGTACCGAATTAGGTATTAATTATGTCAGTGACCTTTTTGGGTATAAATGGGATAATTTATCCCACTGTCTCCGAGATGAATAGTATAGGAATTTGGAATTTAGTAGGTACCAATTAACATTAAAAGGACCTTGAGCAGCAATGTTAAATAGTTGAACTATGAAAGAGATGGTAAATTTTGGTACCAGTTTTAGATTTCGTAGGTGCAGAACTATTGATGCATTGTGTTTGTAAGTTGAAATAATTTAAGGCACTTTGTCTAATTTTATGTAGTAGGAATGTGATATTCGGTACCAAAATGGTAGGTACCAACCATTATAAATTATGGTATCTACCAATAGTTGAATGGCCGTTATGAGTCTTGACCGTTGACCGTTGTAAATCTGCTAAGAACGCTCTTCTTACTTCTCTTTCCTTCTTTTACCCCTACACATAAAAAACATTTCTCTGAGTGTCTTGTCTGTGTCTGTTTATATTATCAGATATGTTTTAATAAAAGTTCTTCATACATTGTAAAAAATATCTTATATTTAGGTATTAACAGATTTGTAACATCTCTAATAACGTTTATAATAAGGTATCTACCCGAAATGTTACCAAAATACCAGAACCAAGATAGTAAGCACATCACTACAAAGGATGCTTATTATGTGTATGAAATTAAATTATAAGTGACCCGGGCGGCGCACGCAGGCGCGTGGGCGGTGTTGCTCTCATACATGTTGTTAAGACAATCGTTGCTATGGTACTAATGATACTCACTCACTTCTCACTCAGTTGATGCGGGAGAGTCCGTTTTAAATTCCACACTGAGGCGTAACGATCATTTCTGTCCGGCGGACAAAAAGTCCGGCGTCTGCTCAGCGTGCAGGCATTTGTTTTCGTATTAAATTGCTTGTAGTATAGGTACTAAGATTAACGCTAGAAGATAGATTGGAATTAAAATAAAACAAAGTCGGTCAAGTGCGAGTCGGGCTACTCGCGCACCGTACCACACAACCACAGAACACAACATTATTAACAGAAAAAAAAACTTTTTTGTCCGGGACCTTCAGCGCAAAACCGACTCACACTTGACCGGTTTTTAGTATTTGTTGTTATTTTGTAGAGCTTGCTCTATAATCACACTAAGTTTGACGTTTGTATGTATTACCGTTTTTACTATAGAGCGTGAAGAAAAAACGTTGATAATAACTAGTTTCTTGTTGAGAACCCCCCTTAATTTTTAACTTTTTGACATTTTTATTATTTGTTAACAAATCCGCCATAATAACGCATAATCTGAGAAATTTTCAACTATCTAGCTATTACGGTTCAAAAGATACAGCCCTAAATAGGTAGGACAGACGGACGGACGGACAGACGGACGGACGGACGGACGGACGGACGGACGGACGGACAACGTAGGCTTAGTAATAGGGTCCCGTTTTCACCCTTTGGGTACGGAACCCTAAAAATAGTAGCACAAGGCTGCAAATCTACATTAACTCTAATCCATAATCTCTCTCGGGGTGATCAGAACCTTTGCTGTAAAAACCAACTATCTAGCATAAGAAACCTTACTAACCATTATTACTTAATATTCTATTACGGCTGCACATAATAAATCATATGGTACGAAAAGTACAATAATTAATTCATAAAAATATGTTTAAACACTATTTAAAAAATGTGTTTGTTAAAGTTAAGGCGTTTAATAATGTAGATGCCGTAACAGTAGTTGAGTTGCGATTTAAAATGATTTGGTCGAGTTTGTAATGAGTTTGGAGTCCACACTTGTAGTACCGCTGCTTGCCTTGTTGAGGTAATTAGATCATTGTTTCATAAATAGCGTCGTCGCAGGCGCAGTGTGTAAGCGAGATGCATATACCTACTTACATTATTTATTTCCGTATGGTTTCCTGGATGTTCTCGTTTTTTCGGTATTAGGAAATGTGGAGAGGATTGTGTTTGTTTTGACTTTATGGGGACTTCTTACCTAGGCCGTGAGTTTATGGTGTCAACATTCCAGTAAAAAAAAATCACGTAAAATCAAGGTGCTTTAAACTGCACCCATACTTCCAATCAATTGAAACCTAGATTTATAAATAAGCGAAATAAACTTAGGTATTCATCTATCTAACAGTTAAACCGTAACTATATTCTAACTAACTGCAAGAGCTGAAGTTATAACAAGTTAATTGCTACCGAAGCTCACTGCCCAGTCCCCGGTGGACAGTCGTAAACATATTCACGAGGATTGGCTCCCTGCGGTCTAAGCCATTAACTTCTGACTTTGAATAACATTTTACAACATTAAAATAAACATTTAAAATTTCAATCTTAATCTTAACCATAACGGAATAAGAGTGACGGTGTCTGAATGTCTTATTCGGTAATAATAACGATGCATAGCAAATGTGAAATTCAATATAAAACGGCAATATTTATCGTTGAAAATATACAGTGAAGTTTATTTATATTTGCAACTATTTCATTTTGGTTACTGTATACCTATTTATTTATGGGGAAATACAATAAGAGATTGTTACTGCCAGCTCTGTCACTGTGACAGTTATTTCTGTCTTGATCACTCTTTTAAATAAAATCATAGGAGTCATTTTACAGGATTTAACACCAGCGTTTTTGCCTGCCACGAGGCTCCGCAAACCTCAATCTCATCTTGTTCTTGATCAAAAATAATCCCTGAGATTGGGATAGATACTCCCATAAACTACTTGAGACTGGCGGAAAAGCAGTGCCAATGCACAAGCAAGAGTCCATTATTTATAAATAAATAAAAAATCCTAATAACATTTTCAGAAGAGTCAGTGAGAGAGACAGGATAAGTTTCGGACACTCCTTGCCCCCAGCTATGTTTACCTCACTCCCTCATGGAGGGCGACAGCAGGCAATGATGTAGTCCTTTCTCATTCGCACTCACTTATCGCACGTACTTACCTTCTTGTAAGTGCGAGCCTGTTGTATAAAGTGATAGTGAAGTGTCCAGGGTTTGCTTTTTGATAATGTTTCTGGCCGCATCTATTATACAACGATACCACTTTCCGATGTAGATGGTGTCACAAAAATTTGTGGATTTTATCCTCTTAAGCCCTCTTAAAGGACCAAATTTTTGTAGTTTTAAAAGCCGAGACATTTAGCCACAGGTAAGTTTGAATTTACGCCAAAGGATCCTTCAAAAGTGAATCCTTACTTGAAGTGCCTTTATGACTACAAAAATTGGTTCTTTTCAGAGTACCTTCGGTCTTAATTCTCTCCCTCCTAATTACGTCTCGGTTTTCCGAGGATAGGTTGTCTTTCTTTGGCACATGATGACATAATGTTTTGGACGTAGGTACTAAACTACACTAACTACTACACTACTTAATGTAATTCTAATTGCAGAAACATTTATTGCATTAATGAATTACGTAAATTAAAACGTAGATCAGGTAATTATCAACTTAGCACCCACAGCTCAAGCGCTAATAATTTCTCGCCAAACATAATAATATGCATGAATACGTCGGCGTACACGCACATGCCGCGATGCGATGCGCGGGCGCACAAGTGACACTTTTAATATACTGTAGAGGTTTTATTACTGCCTGCAGAGTACGTCGGAGAGGGTGCTAATTTGAGTTATAAATTATTCCTATGTAAGAGCTTCGTCAAAACAAATCATAAGTAGTTATATCGTTAAAATCTTCGTTACTGGTAGGTAAAGTAAAGATGTAATCCGCAAGCAAGTTTTTGTAAAACTACCTATATTACTATAGCGTGCGCGCAAGTCTTTCATCGATCCTCGCTTTTCAATCTACCACGAAGTCCCAGTAACCTACCAGGTTCGGTTGACCTACCAGGGCGCTTCGTCCTCACTGGTGTGGTCCCCCCATAACCCGCAGTAATAAGCCAGGAACTACTCTTGGAGCCATGCTGGAAAGTGCTAGTTAAGTTCTAGTCACCACCTGTCCTTAGGCACGGAAGGCGGGACGGGGAACGAGACAAAGCTGTCACTTGGTCTTCATCTCTGATACAGCTATGCTGATTTTTCCTGACATAGGACAGACAACATGTGGATGAGCAGGTCTACCCTAGGTGCGCCCATCTCAGGCGTCGACTACAGCATTTTAATTTAATTTAGTTTCTGCTGAGCAAAGGCCTCCTATCTTCTCAAATCCTCCCTATGCAATGCAAACTCGGTCCAACCCTTCTGAAAGGTAATCAAGTCATCGTACCATCTTCTCTTCGTTCTTCCCCGACGTCGGCCACCTTCTTGCCGAACCTTGATTCACCCCTCCAGATGCATGCGGCAGATATGCCCCGTCCGGTCCCACTTCAGCTGAGCTATTTTTGAATTATTTTTATACCGAAGAAAAAGGTTTAATTTATTCATTATATGATAAAATGATACATCAAGTTACTACTTGAAACTACTTTTATCATCGATCATCAGAAACACGACAAAATAAAAACTACTCCACAATATTTCCAGCAGATACCAAAACAATTTCAAAAGTAACATTGCTGCAAAGAGGCCATCAATAGACAAATTGTCTTTACAAACAAAACGGTCAACTGTCGGAGTCAGCCGGACGGTTGATCGCGGCTGAATAATTGACAGTTAAAGAACAACTCGGCCCACGGTACGCAGACACTGCGTGGGTAAGGAAACAGCTGACTGTCGTAGAAATAAGGCAGTCTGGAAGTACTTACTGCATAGGCTTTGGGTTTACTTTTAAATAGCCGAACAGTACCTAAAATATCTAAAAATCCTAATTCGATCTAAAACAATTGTAAACGTTTTCTGATCCCCAAGAGGGTACCGAAGGGAGTCAGAGATGATCTAAATGTAGCATATTCAGAACCACATCCAGTTTCACTACAGTGTCGAAACTCAATCCAGTGTGACAGGTCTTTAAATCTGCGAGCAATATGCACTACAGGAATACAAGCTATAATTTGTTAAGTGCTTCAATTTCTTCAAAACGCTCTAAATTCTCACCTTATCAAGTAGCATTAAAATTTGCTGAAAGTAACAAGTAAACACTCAATAGTCCGTATGATCCTCAAGGACACAAGGGAGGGCAGAGATTGCAAGAAATGTTTCTAGAGGCCCCCGCGGCGTGGGGATACGGTGACGAGTGTTTCTCATGATCATTGTAACACAACACGCTCCGGTGAACACATAGGAGTGATTTCTTGAGATCTTATGTGAGAATTATATGAAGTTTGGTGAACATTTTTGCGAGTACGGTGTATAAATAAATAAATAAAATAAATATCTTGGACAATGTCACACAAATTATCTAGTCACATTTAAAGTACCAGAATCTAGCCTGGACTTGTATTATGATGACTAGACAACGATATAGAATACATATATAAATACAAACATCCATGACTCGGGTACAAATATTCATATTCATCATACAAATATTTGTCCCTTACGGGATTCGAACCCGCGACCCTCGGCACAGCAGGCAAAGCAGGCAGGTCGGCAGGTCGGCAGGTCGGTCGGTGTATGGGTAAAGTATGGTTAGTGCCTGTACATAAGCTAGAAATATTTCACTGTTGCTACGAGTACACTTTACTCTCCTTATTTTCTAACAGATGGACTATTTGCAGAGTTAGTCTTGTTAGACGCATTTTTTTTTTCTACATAGTGTCTGTTGGTGTTGTTGAGCTGTATCAACATCAATGAAAACAATTTGTCATGAAAAATTAAAAAATGACAGAAAAATTAAGACAATAATCATTGGTCCACAAAGAAAAGGCTTTAAAGAGATCCATGTCAACAACAATGATAGAAACATTTGCCTAGATCAAAAACTAAATTCCTAAAAGCCCTTTTCTACATATTGAGCAAACATGACAACCTACCCCATAACAACCTAAAAGAACCGAATACTAGCCCATAACCACTAAAATATTTACGAGCGAAGAGTCCCCAACAAGTCCAAATAACAGTTTTGCGCCGTTTTCCGTCAAATTACCGAACAATTTGCCGATACCGGCAGTGTATAATGAACGCTTGTTCTACCGTTTAATCGCTTGCATAGTTGAGTAGATTATTGTATTATGGAAACACTCTGCCTTATGATTTGTTCCTGGATGAGGGCTTAGTCAGCTGCGGTATACATTGCTGGTTCAAATGGAACAACGAAGCTTCAATTGACTCTACGTTCAATAGGACAATGGCCTTCCTACACTGATGAATGAAATGGAGCAATTTTGTGGTCATCTTGCTGTAAAGACTAATTTCAAGCCTCCAAGAAAGCTTAGTAGTATTTTCTGGCTAGTTATGGACAATATTTGCACGGTAATCCATTCTTAGTAGACCTCCAAGTTTCAATTAGCCTGAAGTGTGATAAACTGCGGATATGAAACAATACTGATGGATGCGGAACATAGGATAAGAAGAATTGTTTACTTTGAACAGAAACCAAAAGCAATGTAGAACAAACAAAGCAATACAGAAGTTTAATGTAAAGTACCAGGCAAGCAGGAGCCCTGAGAAGATCAACAGCTGACGGGCACCGATCAAACGGAAAAAACTGTTTTAATGTTGTGGTCACAGTTTATTTCATTACCCTCATCAGTTATGTATGCCTGGTAGCCGGGCCTTTAATTATACTTAATTATGGTTTAAGTCATAGTTTTAGTTGTGGGGAAACTTAGGTATTTTGTTTTATATGCGGCATGTAGAAAAGTGGTTTGTTCTCAGAATTGTTGAAACATCGAATAATATAGTGAATGAAGGGATTAAACAACTCTTAGGCTCAGATTTGCCGATGCTAAAATGGACGTGATTAGAGATAAATGAATACGTATGTTTTGCACTATCACAGAAAAAGAAAAAGAAGAAACAAAAACTGGCGCCCAACATGGGGCCTCAATAAGAATCAATTTCAATTACTTCCTATCTTCCCTTGTATTATATTTATGAAAAAAAAAAACTTCAGCAGTACCCGAAGCTTCCATTTTTAATGACATAAGAATCGACGACAGCGCCTCTACGGTCAGTTTAAATATGAATGAGTTAATGACAACGCGCTGTATAGACAAGTCCGCCGTTACCTAACTACCTGTAATTTACATGGAAATATTATTTAAATCGTCCCGTTTTTAGTTATAAGCAACATTTATTGCTCTTTCTTGGATAAATTATTCATTTGTGGACATTACTTCACTACAGTTTCAGGACAAAATAATTGTAGCTTCGTTTACTTATTAATTCAGTTGAGAACTAGGTAGGTATGAGAATTTTTAAATAGCGTTGTAACATAAGTCAGTGTTATAGGTATGGTAGGGGCGCTACAACACGACTTATACAGGGTCCTTCTTAATATGTTGACACTTTTTAAGGGGATGATCAGACCATCAAACTGAACAACTTTCTCTATGGCACCAACATCGAAATCTCGCAAAAAAAAATCAGCTGTCCCATACATTTGGCTCGAGTAGGTTTGCAGTTTTGTATGGAAGAGCTGATTTTTTTTTGCCATTTCGATGTTGGTGCCGTAGAGAAAGTTATTCAGTTTGACTATCTGATCATTCCCTTAAAAAAGTGTCAGCATAATTATTAAGAAGGACCCTGTATAAACTTTTTATTAATAGACGAGAATATGTGTGTGATTCAAAATATACTTATCGGTCCGTATGGATTTGTGTGTTACAGGTTGGGATACCGTCTTTAGCTTTACCCTATGGATATAAGAAGCATGTGCCCGTGAATTTTAGGGAGTTTTTTTGTCAGGTCTGGGGCCTCGAGACTGAAATATAACTTTTTCAACTCGAAAATTGACTGAACTCTTGCCACCTTGCCACAAATCACAGCCAGGTTATGAAATCCATAGCTCGTTTCAGATTTTTTATAAAGTTCGAGCTATACGAGTAGATCCGCTTAGATTTTGCCCTCATTCGAAAATTTCCGTAAAATTCTTAGATTTACAATTATAACCCAAACTTTTTCCCCTAATGGTCCGGCTACACGCTCGTTCATGTAAGCGCGCGCGGATGAAGCAGAGTCTGGACGGAGTCTTAAGATGAATAGACTTTCAAAGCCGCAAACGGATCACTATCTATCCAGGAATGTTACACAAAACACGTAGTGACCTACCAAAACAAACTATGACAGACAGGCGGCGCGGGCGCAGCGGTTCGATGCTCCGGTAGCAGCGCGCGCGTGAACTGTCAAAACCGTCTCACAAACTGACAGTTTGACCTTACGGCTTTATTGAACTGATTGTAGACTCTAATGCGTGGTGTTAGAGGTGATTGTGTTGGTGTTTTTGTTTATTTGCGGTCAGTTCTTGTCCGCTTTGGTTATAGCCGCTTAACAGTAGGAGGTCAGGGTTGAGGTAGCAAGGTTTTAACAGTTTTTGGGATAGCCTTTTAAAGGTACAAACTGTTGAATTAGAATGAATTTAATATACCACTTACCGAACCCTCAAACATGGTCTTAAGTTATAAAGTTTTTAATGTTTGTGCAAATAGTGTAAAATATTTCTTTTTATCGATAATAAAAAAAAATAAGATGAAAGGAAAAACCTAAGGAGTATTTATAACAAATGAAACGCATAGCTAATGGAAAGTTTTTCTCAAAAATAAAACAATTGAGACCAACGAAAACAAACAAATCTGCATACAAAATATTTTCATACAGATCGGTCATGTGTGTTAGTTGTTGATATTTGTATGGATGATAAATAAAAATAAATCGAATTTCTAATAAATTATTTCAGAACACGTTTTGCATTCGTCCATGTATGTAGGTCCTGCGGGTATTATCTTTAAAACTTTAAATCTTAATTAACCCTGCTGTAATGACAACTACACTTTATACTATAGATTATAGAAAATAATCATTAATTAAATTTTAATTAAATAGGTTTGTGTCCTATTCGCTACACCGAACGTGTGGCTACCCTAGGTCAAGTGTCAAAACGGGCGGCTTCAGATTGACGCAGTAATAAAGATAACCGCGCACGTCGGTCGCTCGCGCTCGTGTGATGTGCACCTAATCTAACGTCACATGCCTCGGTAGGCTCGCTCGGAGGCTTTCTCGTTCGGTGCTATATTTATTGCTACTATTACATAAGTAGATAAGTATTGATATGTAGAGGGGTGGAAGGCCGAAAATGAAAATGGAAGAGCTTGAATATTCAGTAAATAGTATTAACATTTTTTTTAACATCCGAACATGTTTTTAGCATCGAAATAGTACCCGTTACAAGTTGGACCCTAAGTAACAACAATAATGAAATTCCCAATTATTTTTTACTACTATAAGGCGACCATATAGCGTTGACATCGGGAGACATGTCCCATACATTTGATGAAACACGAACAAATTCAAAAACCTTTTTATGAAACATGAAATATGACACTTTAAAACGCTCAATAAGCCCGGTAGCTACAAACGGACAGATAAATATCTACAAACATATTATTTTTCACTCAACTAAACATATCTATGTTTCGTTAAATATTAGAAGTCCTTCTAATCACGACATTTTCGAACTTAAACCCTTGTTTTAGGTGTCATGTTAAGGGAATTGTAGAGGAAGAAACACCACGTCCCTTTCCTTTATCTACGCAATGAAAGAGATGTCTATCTTATCAGTTTGTGCAAAGTTATTGACGTGGGATATTTTGTCATTGTTCAAAATTTGAATAGCCTATTTAAATTTTAAACGTTTTTTAATGCAACTGGTGCACATGCGTAGAGACGATATAAAAAATAAAATGTTCTTGCAAAGTTAAATTCCGCGCTATGAAAATGTTAGTAGTTGTAGCAATGTTTCCGAACATCCCGGGTTATGGTTGTGAGTTTATGAATACTTATACAGGGTTCAAGTTAATATACTGACGGTTTTAAGACGATGATCAGACCATCAAACTGCCGATCCATCTATATGGACAGTGGACACCATCGAAATCTCGAAAAAAACATTTGGGTCGAATAAGATTGCAGTTTTGTATGGAATAGTAGATAGAACCCTTTATTATGTGTCCTATTCCGGTCGTTATGGCGATCCTTGGGGGAGGCCTATGTCCAGCAGTGGACGTCCATCGGCTGAGATGATGATGATGATGATGATTATGTGTCTTGGATATAAA
Source organism: Agonopterix subpropinquella (assembly GCA_922987775.1). Classification (NCBI taxonomy): domain Eukaryota; kingdom Metazoa; phylum Arthropoda; class Insecta; order Lepidoptera; family Depressariidae; genus Agonopterix; species Agonopterix subpropinquella. The sequence continues at coordinate 638,422 of OV277703.1, forward strand.
TTATTATTACTAAGATTATCAACAGTCTTATACCAAGGAGTTTTAAGAATATAAATATTTTACAATTTGTTACACTAGGTATTGGCTTTTCAGTGAAGGAAAACAACTTGACGAAATCATTATACTTACTTCAATTGCTGTCCATGAAATCCGGCATCTTTATTATAATACTACCTGTCACATTATACAGGCATTGGATACTGCTAATTAAAATTGTGGATCTAAGAATAACCCCAACCACCTCCACTAGCATAACACTCTATAGGATATGCTAAATGACTCTAGCTACCGTTTCTAAAAAAAACTCACAAAACACAACTCACACAACACTCGATTTCACAACTTCGTGGAACATTTTTACTTATTTATTTGCATTTTTAGATCGATCAACTTACAAACATCTCCACAAAGAAATCCAAAGAAAATCTACACCACCACCTTTGAATAACAAACAAAATAAATAGGATTGGAACCGGACACAAACCGCAAGCAGGAAGGAAGATAAAACGACATTCGAGAAACACTATATTTCACAAAACTACATTGTCATGTCATTCCCAAACAGAATCGGATTAGCTATTATTTGGTCACCCTACACTGATAACATCTTTATTTGGTTCACAGTGGAAATATGATCGGTTTATTATAACGATATTTGCTAGTTTTCGGCTTTCGGCCTTTGTTGGGACAAACAGGAGATGGAGGCCGATAACTGGGCTCTTTGTGTTCGGCCTAATGTGCTCGGAATAAGTATTATGTTTCTATTCTACATACAATAAGGTGGTTTGTTTTTTGATTTCACTGATAGTGTTTGTAACTGTCATTTTATTTTACGATTAATAATAATGTAGGGACAGTTGGCTTGATTCAAGAATTATATTTGGAACTTGAATTTTTCTGTGACTATGCTGAATTCAATTCTTTTTAGAAGCCAAAGTAGCTTCTTCTAGCTACTTTGGCTTCTTAAAAGCTGGCTAGCACTAGAGCACTCCATACAAAAAACGTTTAATTACGTCTATATTTTGGATATTTAACCAATTCTGCCGTGATTATCAAGACTGCACTATGTATTTTTTTCCAAAATTGAGACACATCATTTTAGGAATAATCACTGCAAAAGTCCATGACATTTTTTAAACACGGTCTAGAAATTTATTTCTGTGCCTGTGAATTTTAACGAAGATCTGACAAACTACTTACTAGGACTATAAAACTCAATGAAAAATATAAACTATAAAAACTATCGTAGAACAACTAACAGTCTACGAAAAGAAAAAAATGAATTTATTGTACCATAATTTAAATTATATCTACCAACCACAATCAGATTAAAAGTCTTATCGAAGCCGAACAACGTCAATCGATTCCTGAAACATTTCAGTAAGGTCATGTGTGATAATCACGAATCAGAGAGAACATATTCTTACTACAATATCTACAATTTTATCTAAAACGGTATAAATAATGCTTCAGACCTGCGTGTTTTCGTATAAATAAATCCAGTGTTTTACGTAAACAAAGCGATAAAAATCTGATAATGATAACGTATTTAGGTGTATATGTAACGCATGATACTAGTGTGGTAGCTTGCTTGTGGCTGCGACTTCGTTTGTGTGGACTTTCAAATTAATAGTATTTGAGCTAACAGAGTGAACGATAGTGGAGAAACTAGCTTTCCAGCATAGCTTTCCAGTAATCCGAAGCACACACACATAAGCGCATGGTTATGTGCGTACTCCATTCGTACGCCTACCACTTTTTTGAAATGTAAGCCATCTAGAATTCTAGAACATTGTGACAATGATGTCAAGTCCGCTATACGAGTAGAAGTTACATGATGCTTTGACCGACTGGAATGGGTGGCCTGGGTTTTTTCACCTTCTGTGTGAGCGTCCTCGTTGGACTACGGGAAGGGTCCCGTAGTCCAACAATGACACTCATGTGCTATTCAAACAGGTATCCTAGCCTAGGTGCCAGAAAAACAGCTTCATAAAAACACCCTGCGGTGCGCAGTACACCTCAACATGCGCAGGGATGTTCCTATCTAACTGCCGCTCATTCTTGTACGTGAACGTTCACGTATTTCCGCACACCTACGGGGCGTGCCGCGAGCTTGATTGACGCTATTTTTTTAATCGCTGGTTGGATATCTATTCGGTAGCGATACTGATGCTAAATTTCAGTTTACATAACTAAACATGACAAACAACTGTACACACAATTCACAGGATTATTATTAGATAATAGATAAAGTAATCTATCACACACGAGTCGATCACACTGCACCAATCTCTATTTATGGTGCAATATCATTAATTTAACACGTTTTTGTACACACGGATATGATTGATTACTTAGGTATAACCGATTTAGATTACAGAGCGATTGCATGAAATTTGGGTTCGCTGAATAGCTTCCGTACAAGCGAGCTAGTTCCTACACTCATATGTGATCAATACAATGGTCTTGACTTAATCTAGTAGTGACACAATTGTTCTGAAAATTAAATAAAAATGCATAATTAATTGAATCAAGCGTTCGTCATCATCATCATCTCAGCCGATGGACGTCCACTGCTGGACATAGGGCTGCCCCAAGGATTGCCATAACGACCGGTCCTGCGCTGCCCTCATCCAACGGGTTCCCGCCGCCTTCACCAGGTCGTCGGTCCACCCACGCTGCGCTTTCCGGTATGCGATCGCCACTCGAGAACTTTTCGGCCCCATCGACCATCGGTTCTGCGAGCAACTATGTCAGCTAATCTTGTTCTTCTGCGGATCTCTTCATTTCTGATTCGATCTCGCAGGGAAACTCCGAGCATAGCCCTAAACGCCCAATTATCTTTTATTTATTTATTTTATTTATAATTAATGGTTAATGGATTTAATGAACTCTTGCTTGTGCGTTAGCACTGCATTTCCGCCAGTGTCAAGTAATTACCGAAGAATCTATCCCAATCTTCAAAAAATCCCTTGTTTTTGGTCAAGAACAAGAAGAGATTGAGGATTGCGGAGCCTCGTGGCAGACAAAAATGCGACGCGCGAAAACCACGCGAGGCAAGTGCTCGGGTCAGAACCTGCAACGTGACTCAATTATCTTAAAAGAAGCGCGAAAATATCTTTTACTATCGTTTAATCAGTCGATCAATGTGGAAAAGAACTGAAAATATGTTTGATTATCATCATAATCTGAATTAGTTGGTACCTACATTTCAAGTGAAAAGGAACTTGATAATGATCATGTGCGTCATACATAATAATAATGATACAGAAATAGAAAGAAAATATTTGTATCACATTCAGTAACAGCTAGGCGGCGGCAGTTCGATTCGATCCCATCCTTTGATAAGGGCTCTACTTGGATTTTCAATGTACCTAACTATCGTATCGTGTGCGGTGTCCAAACCAAAAACATCGTTCTCCCGAATCTTCTTAAAAAAGTATACCTTTTTTTTTCTTAATTTTTTTTTCTTGTTATTTCTCGCTTTTAAAAAAAAAATAGTTTAAAACCATCAACGCAGCAGCCAAAGGTAGCACTACTGGCATAAACTGCGGTGTTGGGCGTTTGGGGTGATTGAATTATACGAATAGGTTCTATCCACTTCATTCCCGACAATGAAAAGAAAATACCATAAATTCGGAGGTATGCATAAATATGGGTGAGCTTGGGGCGAACACAAAAGGACCAGCGCTGGTCTCCGTGTTACAACGACCCTTGCTTGCAATAGCCCAACCACAAATAATCAATAATCAATACATCAAGAGATATTTATGGTTTCTCATAGACGATTTCTACTACAGCTACACTACGCGGGAAACATCTTGACCAATAGGAAGGGCATAAGGGGTGCAGCGCTTGGTAGCGCTTTCACCTACAAATTTTGTTCTGCACAGTCAAGATTTTTGCCAAGTTATTTGGCAACCATATACCACAGATTATTCGGTTCCATCCTAATCCTTTCAGTTCGAATAACATTGAAATCCAATTACTATTCAACTGTGCTGAATTCCGTATTGCGCTATTAAACTTGACGTAGGTATTTACTATGTGACTGACAGCCTTTAACGTCTGAGCGATCTGTCAAAACGGCTCTAACGGCTGTCAAACGAATAGCGCAATACCTAATGTGGTAATGTGTTGAAAGTTGTGGTTCGCACGCGGTCCAGTCATGGTGCAGTTGCGATTTATTTAGCGCGATTACTCTCCTGGCCCTGTACCCGCACTTTCGATGTTCACTATATCGCCACTGTGTCGATCCACACTTCATTGGATTAGAGTTGACATTGGAACGAAAATGTTCACGCAATTGCGAAGTTCGAATCCCGGAGTAGACTCTCTGATTATACTGCTCGTTTACAAAAGTATTTAGGTGCGCAGGATGTGTGCGCGAAACATAGATGTAGGTACTCTTTCGTCCTTAGCCTACTGAATGTGGTATAATGACAAACAGAGGTGGGGTAGGATAGTATAGTATGATACAAAATTTTTAAAAATCTGCTTTGAGTTTAAAGAGATTATACCTAAAGAATACAGAGATCCCTCCTCTGAGTTACAAGTAGACGTAGACTGATAGAGTTTACACTGTAAATCAAAATCACGCAAATCCAAAATAAATCGAACTCTAAAAACACCCAATAGGGGTAGTATAGTCTGTGGGTAAGATGCCACGGGTAGTCTGAAAGCATTAGCATTTTACCATAATTTAACAACTGAAATTCATATTCACCCATTTCTAACTTTTCTATTACAACCTTTTCTCAAATATACCATAAATGCTTTCACACAGCAGAAATGATTCAGCAGTTTAACAGCAAACACGTAATAACACGTTCACGGACGTACGGACTGAATAAATATAATTAATATAATTGTAACGGTGCCGGTGTGAGTATAGAATGGAGAATAATAGAAGAGTGTTGATGGTTGAACACAATGGGGAAGGTCTTGGGTAGACACCGCGAGCTGACGTGGCTATCAGTCGCCGACACTTTAAGAGAATGACTAAAATACATACATACACCCGACTATGATCAAGCCACGGTGGTTAGAAAACCCTGCGAACTATTAGCTATCTCTTCAAGCCTTCAGTTGTGACTATTCATGTAAGTTCCTTTTTTATGCTGATGATTTTTAAGATTAATCAGCCCATCAAACTGAACAACTTTCTATGTATCGTGCAACTTTTAAATCGCGAAAAAACATTAGCCGTTCTATACAAAACTGCAATACTACTCGACCGAAATGTATGTGTATCGGACAGCATATTTTTTTAAGATTTAGAAAGAAGAGAAAGATATGTCAATAAGAAAGTTGTTCAGTTTGATAGTCTGATCATCCCCTTAACAACCAAGGGTATGTCAAAGATTAAAATAAAAGAAAAGTTATTTGCTCAACGATATCAACTTGATTACAAAAGCGATCAAGTAATCAGGACGGTGCATTTATGTGATGATATGAGCCCTAAACAAAGATGCTCTCTCTTACCCTACTGAATCTGTTAGACCGGGAAACGGGAACTACGATCAGTGGAATAGGGTCAGATGCAGTGTCTCACCCTGAAGATATGATGGTATAGCTTGAAGGGACGTGTTGCTCTCGCAAGACTCACGTCTGGGTGTAGTGCTCTTCTAATCCGGATACCACACTGAAAAAGTTTGGTCTTTTATGCTATATGTAGTCCGTCTAAACGGTCTCTTATTTGCATGCAAACAAAGGTATATATTACAACAATCATAATTTATGAAATTATTGTACACTAGTTATTGTACATAATATACATACTTTGTTACTATTTCTTTTAATAATCATGAATATTATTTGTTACAGTAATGTTCAACGGTACCATATGAACAGTATTCTTGATGAAATTACATTTAAAAATTACTCAACATAATCCACTTCAGCAACATGCGTTGTCAAGCAAAAATCTGCTTCAGCAACATGCGTCATCGTATTCTTTATTACATTAATTCTCTTAAATAGTTTAGAACTCGTGTTTTCACACGTTTTCACGTTGCATACATAAACTCACGACCATAATCCCTTTGGTAAGAAACTCATTCACGATGAGAGACGCATTTTATTTCACTACAAAAGCTTATAAATTTATAAATCTGTTACAGTAATGTTCAACGGTACCATATGAACAGTATTCTTGATGAAATTACATTTAAAAATTACTCAACATAATCCACTTCAGCAACATGCGTTGTCAAGCAAAAATCTGCTTCAGCAACATGCGTCATCGTATTCTTTATTACATTAATTCTCTTAAATAGTTTAGAACTCGTGTTTTCACACGTTTTCACGTTGCATACATAAACTCACGACCATAATCCCTTTGGAGGTGGTAAGAAACTCATTCACGATGAGAGACGCATTTTATTTCACTACAAAAGCTTATAAATTTATAAATCTGACATTGAACTGATCCTGGATAATCCATAAGATTGTGTTCCAATATTTTCCTTTTTGGCACAATTCCAAAGTTGTCAATGTCCATGTGTAAATAATATCTTATCAAGCAGATTCTGAGGAAAAACTGTTAATGATAGAGTTATTACAAGATTTACAATATATCCGATATAATTATTTCCTTATTGAATGGATGTCGTCGGTACGTCCACGACAAAGCACAAGTCCGTGGTAAATACAGAATTACAGATAAGATAAAGAGTACTTCTACAGCGCACTTGCTTTACCACTGTAACGAAATTATCCTCAAAATTAAGATTTTTCTAATTCGATAATGTAGGTTCTCCTTCTTTCGTGTCAGCATGAACTATAATGACTATCACTCATACTATTGTGGATATATTAGCCAGAGAATGTAGATGATTATACAGGGTGTAACAAAACACCCTAGTAATACTTAAGGGGGTGCTTCAGACCATCAAACTGAACAACATGGGGCCAACATCGAGAAAAAATAAAAAAAATCTGCTGTCCCATTCAAAACTGCAGTGTCGACTCGACTAAAATGTATGGGACAGGTGATTTTTTTTATTTTTTCTCGATGTTGGTTTTCCCCATAGTGAAAGTTGTTCAGTTTGACGGTCTGAAGCTCTCCCTTAAGTAGGTATTACTAGGGTGTTTTGTTACACCCTGTACAACGGTCGAAAGTTAATAAACGGTTGCCAAAAAAAAAAAACTAATTTCTAATTTCGAAAGTTAATAAACGGTTGTCACCTTTACTTATATAAAAATAAGGTTGAACGTCATACACCTAATGATATATTTAGAATTAACTGATAAGGGCACCCGTGTAGAGCCGGGGAAACCACAAAAGGATTTCATGTCGGCCGCAAATCTTTTGCCAAAACTATGAGCAATATGGTAATATATGAGTAGTAAGACAAATGAAAAAAGATATGTAAGTAAGACAAATGAAGGCTGATGAAATGTGGTAATGGTTCGTTCAACCCAAAATGATACGATACACGTTATACCTCGTGGCACGAAACTCAAGCGCTCAAATATGTGAATTTAGACGAAAATAGTGCATAGCGTCTTGTAAATACGGCCAGCGCATTCAAGGTCAGCGCTAGAGAATCGTGCCGCGACTAATACACACCCGCTCACTCGAAAGTAGCCTTTCCCGGTGTCGTTTTGCCAAAATCCAATGGATTAAATAATCAAAATATATTATCGGAATATTTGTCAGTGCATGCAGTAGTGGTCGTGTTTATCACAACACTAGATTATGTTATTTATCTTACAATCTCTCCGCAAACATGATTATTATATTCGGCACTATCGTGGTATTATCTTTAGATGATTCTTTATTTAGTTGTTTTGACAAAAACACGTGTTATTATGTCTAGGTCATGCAAGTTATATTTGACACATTGTACTTACACATTATGTCTGCCTCTCTTTTAATACTTTTTACTGTTGCGGGTCTGCTGGAAGAAATCTCTTAAGAGATAAGCTCGCCCTTTGTATTGTACATGTCTTTTCTACTGTCTGTATCAATCTGTTTGTGTGTAGGTACAATAAAGTGTTATAATTTGAACTGATAAATTTTAGATCCGGATCTTAACTAATCCGCAAGAAATAATATAATTTATTTGTAACCTACACAACACACATAAATTAATAATTATTTTGAACGTAAAATGAAATCACACAAAGGGTAGGTATGTAGTTGTATTGATATCTATTACTATCTTACTTTCATTGTTTTCTTTACTTAGTCATGGTCGCGATATACAGGGTGTAACAAAACACCCTAGTAATACTTAAGGGGGTGCTTCAGACCATTAAACTGAACAACTTTCACTATGGAGACAACATCGAAATCGCGAAAAAAAAATCCGCTCTTTCATACAAAACTGCAGTAGGGTAAGGGGAGGTTATTTCGCGATATAGGTAATTTCGTGATAATTTTTTAAACGTCTGCCGCGGCCTAACCCGTAAAGGAATTGACGCAAAACCGCGTATGTAAGTACTTACATGCAGTAAAGTGTGCTTAAGATAGTAGTATGATTTTCAGCTCAGTAGCTTTTGAAACAAGCTTGCAATGTGTTTTTTCTCAGAACGAAGGGCGAAATCGCAATCAGCTGTGAAAAATGACGACAGTAGACAATGAAATTAAGTTTTAATTAGTAAATACGTAATATATTTAAAGAATGTGGTATTAAACTGATAGCTAAATGTTTTACGAACAGATTGATATAAATTGTGCATTGGATTTCAAGAATTTTTCATTCAAATATCCTTAAGTTAGGTGTGCAATAATTTAAGTGATTTTGCAAATTTTTTTTGTGATTTGATAGAGGTATTTTGTCAATTAATTTTAATCATCTTAAAGTATAATTTTAGGGGTTATTTTGCTTGTATAGTCTTATATACATCTTTAATCTTGTATTTTAGTCTATGCTATGCGTGAATGTCGTAGTTTTTTTTATCATGACACTAACTATTTACCAACTTCACTGACCCATCTAAGCCAACAAAAGAACCGGAAGTTGAAGTAACTATACAGAAGAAGAGAAGAAAGCCAGAAAAGAAAAAAGAATATAAAAATAACGGGAAATAAATTGAGAAAAAATGATAATGTTTGGATTTATCCGATTTATTGTATGCAGGGTGTTAGGGTAAACAGTTGCATTACTTTAAGGGGTGATTGTACCCATGATACTGAACAACTTTCCCTATGAACCGTATAGCAATTCAAAAAAAAACTTTTCATACAAACTTTCGATCAACTGATTGCATTTAGTATGGAAGCTCGATTTTTCTTGTTAATTTCTTATAGGTTTCTTTGGGAAAGTTTTTCAGTATCAAGGGTACAATCAGCCCTCAAAGTAGTGTAACTGTTTACCCTAACACCCTGTACATTGTGAAGTAGCATATTATATTCTGACATTGAATAATTGCTCCTGATGAAGATGACCTATACTATATTAAATGTTATGACTCTTATGACTGTGCAGAAATATAGGATTCCATAAGCAGCTGGTTATTTAGAATATTTCTAGAAAGGCGTTTTACTCTAGGATTAACGTATGACGTTCTGTTCCTAAAAAGGATTTTTTGGTATTATCTATTTCAGTATGTATTATTTCGAAATTCTATGAGTTTGGTCTATCACGATATTACCTATCTACTGTCACGAAATTACCATACCTTACCACGAATTTACCTATGTCACTTTATCACCAAGCAAATGTTACAAATTTATGAATGAGGAACTAGTATCAAACTGTGTGTATTCATAAATTAAGATCAAATATATGCCCAAAACTTTAAACAATATCCCATATCAATCAGTTAATCTTTATTTGAGTTATAACAAAAATTGTTAGGTGTATCACGGAATAACCTCCCCTTACCCTACCATCTCGACTCAAAATGTAAGGGACGGCAGATTTTTTTTATTTTTTCTCGACGTTGCCTCCATAGTGAAAGTTGTTCAGATTGATGGTCTGAAGCACCTCCTTAAGTATTACTAGGGTGTTTTGTTACACCCTGTAGGTAGAACAAAGAAAAATCTGCAAGATGCTTCAAATGGTTCATTCTTGTGTCGCCATCTATCTATCGTCTAATATAATATTCGACACGATATTACTATGTTCAACTAAAACCGAAAACCGTAGTTTCAAAATATTTCCAAAGGTAACTGCAATTAAAACCAGACGAAGCTACGAAATTACTTCATCAAATCACAAAAATGAAGATAGAAAAGGTAATTTATTTATACTCAAGAATCATCAAAAAGCCTGAGAAAGCGTTACCATCAAACATGTAGGATCAAAAAGCGGCAACTAATAAAAATATCTTGGTAGCTATAACACGGTAAGTTAACGGAGCTGGTCACATCACAACAAGAACTGAGTGTCAACGAATTAAAATATTAATAACCATCGGGGCCGGACGCATTAGCTACCAATATATCGATCTTTATTGATATCGATAAAAAGGTTACACTTCATCAGACGGCACGAGATTTGTTGAGAATTCCAAGATAGGTTAGCATCATCTCCACTGGCTCCCTTGCCTCGATCTGTCTCTTGGACTTCATTATTTATTGTAGGTAAGTGGTTGCCGCTGTTGAGTCTGATTTACAGCACACGAGTTTAGGTCAGCGAGAACACTTATGTGGTAAAACTATATAAAAAAAAATCAGTTCACTTCTACGTTGGGTTCAGGATGAAGTGACGAGTCAAGCTGTCAAAGGAAGCTAACAGTCCGGTCATAAAACACTTGAAAAAAACGTATTCCCTTAATTCCCCCACTCAAAGAAATTATAGATACCACACAGTCTATTCTCTTATATCTTCAATGATTCATTTTGGTGCGGTTTCCAAGACCTCCAAGACAAATAAGAATAATCATCCCCCGTTTACTGGATTTCATTGTCTGTGCTGTCATATGGTCGCTGTTGTCGACTCCAGTCTATACGAATAACAGCGGTGGTAACGGGTGAACGTAAATGTAATTCAAATTAAAGATTGAAAAATGCCTATATCGGACGAGTCTTGAACCCGCAACCTACCAATCCGGGGCTGTGCTTTCATCCCATTAAGCTATCGGTACTACACCGATAGGTCCTGAAATCTGCAATCTCTTACGTCTTTAAGGGAGGATGTAATACACTGGTTTGTTTAGTTGTTATCTCATTAAAAGAACACTGGAAACGTGCCCCCGTAATAGGCCATCATCGAAGCCGGCTCCCGGCGCTGAAGCCCTCAGATTAACATCCAAATTAAGTATTTGAGACCGATACTCCAAACAAAACGGTATTCCACATAACAGATCCCCTGACACTACTCTTATAGCAACAGTCTTAAGAGCTAAAGTTAAATGCTTACTGGGTCTTCGAATGTGGAACGAATAGTGCTGTTTTCCATTACTACAGAATGTCCGAATGACGATGAACCAATTAATGAAATGAGACTTCGGCTACCAAAACAAAGTGCCGCGCCGCTTCGTTTTTATTTTGAAACATGCTTTTATAAATATCGTAATTTTGAATATTTTTAGTGTAATGAATGTGAACTGAGTTGATAAGATACTTACATTTGAGAGTGCTGTAAGATATTTACTAATTAAACCACTGATAAGAATCTTCAAAACTTCGACATTCTCTTTTTATAGCTGCTTAAAAATAAATAATCACAATTTTGTCACCACAATAAAAACAAAAATATTCTTAAGCCAATTGAAACTGATGATGATGATGACGTGTGATACTGAGTGCGAGTTAATTTCTCACTGCATTTCGTCTACCTACTCTTTCTTATATATACTCTGTGGAAATTATATTGCCAACTTCTTACACCAAATACAAAACGAATTGTACGCGACGAAGCCGCGAGAAGAAGCTAAAGTTGATAAAAAACGGCGTCTCGTCGTGACCAATAGAGAAGGTAAATATACTGACTATCAAAAGCGGTATCCTAAGAGCAAAATATTTACGAGATAGTTTGTTAACGAACTGCCATTATGTGTTTCATGCAAATCAATGCGCGTTTGTTTTCTAATAGAAACCCCGAGATAACGCTGGGCGTGTGGGCCAAGTCATAAGTGAGCAGCGGGTAGACGGCTTAGTTGACTAGAAGGTAAGAGCTCAGTAGCTGAAGGAAAACCAGCATAGTAAGATAAAGTACTTAACTTAAATCTAATTTTATATTCATATAGCTTTGTTTTTAATCTAAAGGTAGTGATTGGTTTGGATAGTTAGTTTTTAAGAATTTCAACGACGATGATATAATTTAACTAATGGTTATTCTAATGTTACTGAGACATTGTTTGGGGCTAAAGATATGCCTAGTGAAGAAAATATCAGACACATTATACATAATATGTATGTATGTATGTGTCTGATATTTACAATAACTGAATTATTTTTAATAAAAAATTTAAATCATTATAATTTTAAATAATTAAATATAAAGGAGGAATAAATAATACGAATATATAAAAAAAATATTTTTCACATTATATCAGATACCGTATTCCAACATGATAGCAAAGAGGTGCCGGCAATGCGGCCAAAGTAGGTATGCCAATAAAAGTGGATTCAAATGTGGCCTGCCACCTCATAGATCCTACACAAACGATTTAGATTATCAGATATAATATAAGATTACGTAAATAAAGTAGATGACGTTAGTCACAAAATTGGATCTCGTCTACCCTAGGTCTTTTACTTTATTGATTAATTTAGAAAAAAAAAATATTTACTGTAAGCTCTGTGTGAAAGGCGAAAGACATCACTGTTGTACTCAAATTAAACAAGCGTTTTAAAATCGACTCCGCCGTCGCCTCTCGCTCACCCCACCGGATCACACCTCGCCGCCTCTTATTCCTTTACCATCATATCTATAATAGTGTCGATTAAGATGCCACTGTCCGTCTGAACCGAATCGAGTGACGCTTCCATCGACTCCCGCGCACCGATAACGGCACTTTACTGCCAATAGCTATACTTTATAATGGCCTAAATTAGTTTAGTTTGGAAACTGGAGGTCATAAAGGTAGATATGGGAAGTAACACTTCGGTAAGAGGTTTATCTGTATTGATGTTCTTAGTTGTTATGTTCTCTTTTCATTAGGAACTAATGCGAGACTGTTGTAATACTTTGTGGTATCATAATATACCATTAATATGCAGTGGTGATGATGATGTGATTCCTTACCAATTTTGGTCTGATTTAGGTAACATTTCCCCGTAGCCGCCATACATTACACACACACAGAAAGAATAGTGCTACATAGGTACGTACATAATCCCATTCGTGGTATTCAGAAACATTGCTACAGCTGCTAACTTTATTGTAAGCAGTTGTAGCAAGGCTCACGTCGCATATTGAAGATAGAATAGTGCTAATATAAACCATAAACAACACGTTCTTCTTGTTACCCATTCTAAAAAAATTAACGAGCAAAGGCACAAGCCACCTTGGAGTCACTGAATCCAGCTTTTGTGGCTAAGCTCCATCACTGATGAATACATGTCAGTCCCAGTCCCACTTCAGCTGAGCTGTCTTATGCCCTACGTCCGCTATGCTACTTATGGAGCGTAGTTCCGTGTTTCTAATCCGATCAGTTACTCTTACACCTAAAATACTGCGCTCCATCGCTCTTTGGCAGATTTTGAGGCTGGATTTTTGATGTTGAGTCAAAGTCCAGGTTTGAACACCGTATGAGCAGGAAGCACATGGGAAGAGTGCCCTTCATAAGCTCCTTCATGGACCAGTAGCTCTTCCAGGCGTTTTGGATGCGTCTTTCAACCTCCTTGTACTGCCTATTCTCGAAAGAGACTATCTGGCCCAGGTAGATGTATTCGTCGAAGTACTGTATTATCTGCCCATCTACATCGACCCTACGTTTGGTACTGTTTGTCATAACCTTTGTATTTAACGAGCAAATGCAATAGCCACACTTTCCTACCAATTTAACTCCTGTTAATCTGGATTAACAGCGGCCACCGGCCACCAACAACAAGTAGACCTTGAATTCTCGAACTAGTGATGGATGTTTCTAATCTGTTGGTACTTCTGTTACATAATATTAAAAGTAAGTATCACAAAACCACCATAGCAAAAAAACTAAATTTACTACACTGCCAGACTGGTAGCAAACAATAAGTCAATAAATTACGATATATTACCAATAGTATTGTCACTGGGGAGTGGGGACATAACATTATATCTGGGAAAGTAAAACCATTACTGCACTTCCGATGTACATTCACATTACAAGGCTATGCCTTCAATGGATTTCAGATTAATTATATTTTCTCAAACATGCTTGGAAATGTGAGCATTATTTTGACAACCTTCTTCGAGATAAATCGAAATTGCTGTACTGGCCAAATACATGCGCGCAGCGGCCGGCAATGTTTGTATGAAAATCCATATCTGTCGTGTTTAGCGACTAAATAAATTACATACTAAACTCATATCTGTCGTGTAATTTAAAAATGGAACGATCTTTTTCTCCGAAACATGGCGACCAAGGGGGTAACTTATCAAAGGTTTTATTTAAATTTCGAAGTGGCTTGCAAATAGAAAGCTGTTTATTGAAAAAAGAAAACTAATTATTGTTCGATGTTCGTCATTGATTTTGAAAAGAGTTTTAATTTCCGCGAATTATTTGAGAAAATTTACTGTTTTAATTTCCGCGCATTATTTGAGAAAAGTACTATACAAGCCTTGGCCACAACTAGGCATTGATGGACTTACGTATGTGTGCCTCGGCTTCGCCTCGGCCCACATTTACACGTTCGTCCATCAATGCCTCTGTTGCTGGCCGCTGCAGTAATGTACTATTATTTACTAGTTATGCGGTTTTAAACAAATTACAAAGTAAAATGAAATTAAAGTAGATTTATAATTATAACTTAAAGGTGTTTCACAATTGCATGGATACGTTGCAATATTGAAACTGTGTTTTGGAGTCTCCATCGCTGATACTCTCCAGCTTTCCGTATAAAAGTTATATTATTGAAATGTTTTAAACGTTTTTAGATAACGTTTAAGAGCTTTTTACTTTTAAGCTTAACTTGGACTTTAAAATGTGCAAATTAAAAAGTTTATACTTCATGAGAAAACAAAAAATGCAATCAGAACAAAGTCATACAATTTAAACAAAAGAAACCGAATGCAAAAATGCTCAGAGTAATTTTTAAACCTTTTCAGTACGTTTTTTTATTAAAGATAATTCACAATCGATGCCGCCAACGAATCACCAGCCCACAATTTACTAAAACCAATGCAGAATTATCCAGTCTCCAAACAGGGTGATAGCAAGGGGCGCGTCCACGGATACATGGTGATTTATTAAATTCCACACACAGGGTGGCATTGTATACATACAGACAATGAGAGCAAATTGAGATGTCACATTCGCCACGCATTCTGGTCCAAAAATCTGGCACAAACTGTGGGAGCAAGGACAAAAACCATTATAATAGATAAATAAAGTCACATACCGCCGCCACATTAACTTTTCCACCACAATAACAATCAGCACATCCTATTCTAGAAGGTTTAGAGGATAAAATTGAATGTGTAGTAGTGTGTTGATCGGTAAAATAGAGTTGGTTGATGTTTCCATAAATCAATATGTTTTTGCGTAAGGGTTGCCGCCGTTAATGCGACTATGGTTTTTAATAGTTTCGGTAATGTTGTAAATTATGGTTTATTGAATGCATAAAAAGAACATGGAGGTAGAAATTGTAATGAAAACAATAACGATATATTTTGATGTGCTTCGTCTAGAGCAGGGGCAGGGACGCCGGGGTCCCCAAACTTTTTAGCCTTAGGGCCACGATGACGGAAGTCCCCAGGGCCAATAAGGCCTGGAGTGCGATTTTTGAAAGTCATACGTTGACTCAGCAGTTGAAAATGTCAAAATTACTATGGAAATATGCATCTTTCTACTGCTGATTTGACATTCAAAAATCATACTCCAGGAGTGCGATTTTTGAAAGTCAAATCAGAAGTAGAAAGATGCGTATCTCCGTAGTTATTTTGATATTTACAACGGCTGAACTCACCGAATGAGTTTCAAAAATCGTACTCCTGGAGTGCGATTTTTGAAAGTCATACATTGAACTCAGCAGTTGAAAATGTCAAAATTACTATGGAGATATGCATCTTTCTACTGCTGATTTGACATTCAAAAATCATACTCCAGGAGTGCGATTTTTGAAAGTCAAATCAGCAGTAGAACGATGCGTATCTCTATACATTTTTCAACTGCTGAGTTCAACGTATGAGATTCAAAAATCGCACTCCTGCTCATGATACCAACATAGCTACTGTAGTAAGTCTTCGTTTCAAAAACGTTCAAAAGATACAAAATGCTCAATTTCGTTTAATTTATGTGATCGAATTAAATCAAGTTTATTTTGCACACTAGGGCCTGCATTTTGTGTATATCATACAGCTGATTTTACAGCCTGATTTCCTTTTTTAATCTGTAAAAGTTATCAAATTATTATACCTAACCTACGCTACTAAAGTTTCGAAGAGTATTTTTGTTGCAGGCGCATGGAGCATTCTCAAATGGATACATTCCACCATGTTATTCGTAGTCTTGTTGTTACTATTGTATCCTTCGTTAATCTAAACGGATTTATAACCGTTAGTTTACTTTAAACTGCGTTCACTGAATCAACAAACTGATCGATAGAGAATGTCTCTCGATGATTGTCTTTAAAGTTAAGAGAGTCTTCAAGCTCTAATTATAGTCTAAACATACTTATGTTCACGACCGTGTTCCCTTTCGAGGTGGTCAGAAATATTGATACAACTGGTACTGGTATTTATTGTAGTCTATTGTAGTATGGCTCAAGTTTAGTCTATTTCAGGTTTCTGTACATTTTCCAAAAATTTTCATTGTCTTATTGTTGCCATGTCCGCGAAGATATTATTATAGGATGTTTTTTTTTTAAATAATTTTTTGTTGTAAAATAGTTAAATCTTTCTAGCGCTTAACATCTTTTAACTCTAAGGGGCTGTTTAAACAGAAGTGACGTGGCGCGGACATTTCGCAGGCGGGGTGCGGCAATATAAACCTTGTACATAGCATAGAGTCGTTTGGAGAATTACGCCCGCGCCTCCGATTTTTCTTTACGTCAAAAAACGACGCTATGCTACGTAATATAAGGTTTATATTGGTGTTACTTTGACTAACCGCCACCGCCACTCGTCTCTTCTGTATAAACCCTACCTAAGGATCGGAAATGCTATGTCGATTCTTATTAAAATAAGGCTTATGAATTCTCTTTTACTTTAATTATTTTGATAGAATTCTTATATTCATTAATTATTCATTTTCTCTACTCATCTCCTTCTCTGTGAAAGGTTTTATCTAATAGATTAGAATATAGATTTTAAACTCGTGTTTTTTGTCCATTTACACTTTGTTAGATTTTTTACGAGGCTAGTTTTCTAAGTTTTGTACTTATTGTAAACATTTTGGTTTTAATTAAAATTTAAAAATAAACAACTAGTTGTATATCTATGTCACTTCACATCACAGCCATATTTCCCTCCACGTGCAACTTTAGTCACACCATACAATGTTACCCAACACGTTGCCAGTTTGTGCCGAAGCGAGGGGCTCCCCATACTTACACTTTTGAATTATTTTTATTTCATTATTAACAATAGATTTCACCCGTTTTGAAATATGATTTGTTGGCGGCCATATTTTTTTGATCCCCCCTTTCGCTGCGAGCAGATTTTTATGTTTTTTTATTAAAGTATAACAATGAAACCGTAACGAAAGTTATAAAAACATTCATGCGGTTTTGATTTTGTATTTAATTCGTCGTAACAAAGATGGCGGACCGTGTATAATGAATAAATGTAAGACTGCTCGGTTTGTTATGGATATGTTATGACATTTTTTAATGCGACCGAATTTAGACCTGTGTTGGAACCTGAACGAATTTATTTTAATTCGTGTTTTGGTTCTTACGCACTGATATAACTTGCATTGTAGTTACGTCTAGAGTAGGGCTCTACAGGGTGTAACAAAACACCCTAGTAATACATAAGGGGGTGCTCCAAACCATAAAACTGAACAACTTTCACTATGGAGCCAAGACCAAGAAAAAAATAAAAATATCTGTCCCATACATTTGAGTCGAGCCGGCGGTACTGCAGTTTAGTATGGGACAGCGGATATTTATTTCGCGATTTCGAAGTTGGCTCCATAGTAAAAGTTGTTCAGTTTGATGGTCTGAAGCACCCCCTTAAGTATTACTAGGTTGTTTTTTTACATCCTGTATACATCGTGTTAATGAATTTACGAAAACTAGAAAGTAGTTTGTTTAGGATCGAGAGCCGAATCGAATTATCATGGTTTCAACATAGGTAATTTTTTTCAAAATATTGAATAATTTGGTTGCAAAATTTAAAATTTTCGGAACCCAATGTCAACCCACCGCACGGGCACACTCACCCTACTTACTACCAAAACAAGATTATAAAAATGTATCCATGAGTATGTTAGCGCTTTCTTTTCGTGCTGAAATGATAACAAATCATTTTTGCCTCAAAACTTAAAATGCGAATAACTTTAAATTTTAACTATCAAAATAATAAAATTATTGTTTCAATCTAATTATTTTGTTACAAATCAGTTGAAGTGTATGAGGTTTTGCGCTCATTCATTAACACGTTGTATACGTCTGCATTATTATTATTACTGTCAAACATTTGCAATTTGTCGTTGGTCGATGCGTTTTTTAATGCTTTAGGTGACACCGAAGTTTTCCTGATCCTATTCATAATCTCCTTATAATTCTTAATATAAACACAACTTTTTGCAAGCTTCACGTAGAGTTCTGACACAACCAATTGATATAATCAATCCTTCATATTAGATTCTCCATCGAAAAATTTGTATGATTTCTAACAGATCATCTTTTTTCATAAATCGCAGTAAGTTAAACTATTTTTTGACATACCAGTTAATTTACAACAAATCCTTTAAGCTGGAAAACTTTTACTGCACTGTAAAACCTGAATCCCAGAAATACATGACCTAATTTTATCCCAAAAATTGTAATACCGTTACATTTTGTTATCCACCATTACTATTGCAACCCCTAGCTGCGCGTACGCAAGCCCCCCGATATGAAACTAACGGGAGACGTGAGATGTCCCCCCGCAGAATAATGCCGGCAAATATTTGTAAATGTTTTATTTGGATCAGCGCGGGAGCATACAGTTACATTGTTATTGTGGTCTAAGTTGTAAGACGTAGCGACGAGTGATACATAAATTCTACAGAAGCATTGGAGCATTCAAATTACTTTCGGTCATAAGTAAGTAAGTAACTTAAATGTAACGGGCTATCTGCAGTTTCGTTCTGTATACAGAGTGTAAAATAAAATAGGACAGTTACTTAAAGAGGTGCTTCAGACCATCAAACTGAACAACTTTCTCTATGGGACCAACATCGAAATAGTGGAAAAAAATCTGCTGTCCCATACAATTTGCAGTTTTGTATGGGACAGCGGATTTTTGTTTGGAAATTTCAATGTTGGTCCCATACTAAAAGTTGTTCAGTTCTATGGTCTAAAGCACCCCTTTAAGTAACTGTCCTATTTTATTTTACACCCTGTATACTCGCGATCGCACATAGCGATGTAATTTTATAAAAATCAACATGCTTATTATAATAAGCGTTTTTCTTTTCTTTTTTAAATTTAGTTCCTAAAAAACTCAACAGATGACATGATTATCGCTCCATAGAGACGTAGGCGAGATCCTGTCAAAATCATGTCAAGACTGTGCCTGACTTCTTTTTAAAGGCCAAGGGATCGATCGAGCCCATACAACCATGTAAGACATAAACAGTTTCATATTTTCGATTAAAATGATTAATGAAATATTCAAACAAAAGATGCATTGGCATCTTTTTGATCATCTTCTCCCTCTTTATTATTTTAAAGAAACACTTATTGTAATTTTGACCTTTATTCGCACAGACCGTAACGCCATCTATCGATCCACTAGAAAACCAAAAGAAAAACGCTCATTGGTAGATAGAATTTTGTCACTTGACTTACTATTATTCAGCACTGGTGATAATAATACTGAACTATGTAGATAACGGGTCTCAGTCTCACCGAAACCAGGTAGGCACTATTAACTATTCTATGCTGAAACCAAGGACGGCACTCTTACCAAACAGATGTCTGTTTACTCTTGGTCGGAGACACGAGGCTGTATTCATCCGATAGCAACGTCATAGGAGTCATAGGACGTTCCACTCTTAGCTATGCAAACAGGAAAGATGATGATAATAGATAATAACTCCATTACTTTATCTCACAATCACTCCTGCCACAACGCTCCCAGTTATCGCTACCGGCTATGCCTTGTCCCGTATCAATTAGCCCTATTGTTGTCACCCTCCCCGCGGGACAGCGGGACAGCCTGTCCCGAATGTAGATCGAATTATGTTTGCACACATGTTTAGGTGCTATAATGTGAGGCGGGCGAGGTATTGTGGCGAATTAGCGGGACTTTAGGCTCTTAATCTGAAGATTTTATGTGACGTTTTAGATTTTTAAAGTGGTTTCATGTTATTGGAAGACAAATTCGTGACATATTATTTTAATTCATAAATGGTTGAGTAGAACTTTGATTGAAGTTAGATGGCGATACCGATGTAGAAAAAACGACAAAAGGCTCATCTGAAATTAACGCAAATACAATACTACATCTTTTAAGCGTGTAGGATATGTAACTTTTGATTGCAAGAGCAGACATTGTAACTTTAAAAGAACGAGATTAAATCTATTCCCATTCTCAAAACAGTATATCATTTATAAATAAACAACTATTAGGCAAACACTTAGAAAAGATATCACACTACTGTTTTTATACCAAACTGTCACCTGTCACGCGAGAGATTATGCTAATATGTGCGCGCGCAGATCAAACTATGTATTCTGACCTTTCTAGTAATTCGGGACATTATGGAGCTAGGTGTGAGATAAAAGAGATTTATTTTTTTAAAAAATTAGCGAATTATAATTGGTTAAAACTTAATTTCTTACCAATATTGTAAAAGTAAAACATGTTTGTTTTTAGAATTTCATACTGAATTATCTATAGTTTTTTAAATACCTAAACATGGTATAAATAAGCGCTTGAAAATGTTTTATCTCTGAATCGGACATTCAATATAAACGTCGTTTCTATTTAAAACATTTCCTCAAGACTCCACAGATGTTATAAAGAGTATTGTATTGTATTGTGTATTGTTAATAATAGACATAAATAAAATACACATTGGATTTAGGTATATATGTCACTCTTTCCAGGTTTCAAGTTTATTTGTTAACACATTGTATACTCCGTTACCCTCCCTAAAATCTTAACAAAATACCAGCTCTTTTATCTAATTTACTGAACATATTCATACGCATCCGTATTCAGCGTGATGCTATGACATGCGCAGTGACATGTCAGCCGACACAACTGAGATCTATAGAGCGACATCAATGACACCTAATTTCTTACGGTCCCTTGCTTTTATTCCATACAATGCTATATTCCTACAATAAAAACTTTAACACCCTATATTTTATGCTAACAACACATCTAATTCGAACTCTATTGAACTAAAAATAGAGTCGACATTTGAATGATAGGAAATAATTAGGGTGACAATGATTTTGACTTCCGCACGGACAATTTTACCCACACATTAGCGGTGCTGATGCCGATGCGCTTGAGTTGATAGATAACTTTATTATGCCCATTTAGAGATGATTCAGTTCCAAATTTTGAATACATCGCCTTGTTGCTTCGTGATAAGGGTCCTGTATTGTTAAGTTTTAAATGTTTGATAATGTATGGATATAGTTTATGAATAGATTCAAATAAATTTGCGACTCTTTCACTTTGAATTTGCATAATTTTAATGGAATAAAAAGATTTGTGTTAAAATTAGAGCACACAGTTCATATGTCACATTCACATAAAGTTCAATGTTATTTTACTCAAAACTTCTAAGGTAATTTTTTTCAGAGAAATATAAGGTATCATCTAGTAAATGACTCCCAGACTACTTTGTAATAAATTTAGCTGAACGTCATCTAAATCTCGAAAAAAGATGTCAAAATTAGGTCTCAAATGAATAAAACATAAACAAAAAACCAAAGCACAGCTAGATTAACTCCTCAGGAAGCTCTTTAGAAAACACTAAATCTAAAAACAAATGTGCATTGGAACTTGTTTCCCATACATTAAGGCGAAGGCACATAATCCGGCCTGGCTGTACGTATAATGTAACACATTAGAACATCTTAATTTCAATCTCGATAAAGGCCATAAAGAACAGTTTTATAAAACCGACACGGGGTTTAAGGCGCGCTATTCATATACTGTTTCGTTTAAATCTATATTTTAGTTTAGATGATACATTTAAGTTTTATAGGACGTCGAGCATGTGTGAAAAATTTAGCATAGAATTTATACTTACTCATAAAAAAGAATCTAGGAAGAAATTACTAATGAATTCTAGATTGTTTTTTTTTTTGCATTAATCTTTCTAACATTGAATAATGAATTGCTCTAGTTCTAACATCAGCTGATGTTCTTTCTTCACTTATATTATTATTCTACCCCTTTAAAAGACAAGAATTTTTGAGAGACAGAAGTATTTCAGCTTCATGAGCGTCTACATTAATCTATGTATCTTTTTGACGTATTTTATAAATCTTTCGATTATTTCGAGTCGTGTCGGGGACAGCGAGCCCCCATCTCATTTATGTATGGCGACATAACTCGCAACGACACCCGACGCCGCACGATTACCGTAATCATGTTGTCCGTTCGCAACGCACGGGCCTTTGATGTGCCGCCTGAGATACCGTGACAACACCTTACTTCATTTTTGAGACTTTTTGATTTTAAATTTGGTAATGCACTAAATGAACTTCAAGTTAATTATATTAATATTATAATTTTCTAGAAAGTAGAGTTTTATTCGGGCTACGTAAAATATACTGCAAAGAAGTACCTAACAGTGTAAACAAACTAGATTAGGACAACGATGGAGACAACATGTCTAGTAGTAGAACATATTTTAAGTAACTATTACGTCACTCTTTTTCTGAAAAAGCCAATGTTTCGGACTTGACATTAATTTTGACAGCAGTCTCTCTAAAATATTTAGACAATAGCAACAGATTGATGGACAGTGCTCTTTATTTCGTTGTCAAAAAACAGAAATCAAAGTAAGCCAGGTTGTCGTTAAAAATCAATCTATTTAAAATAATGAAATGACTTAAATAATTATACGGTTTAAATATTTCACAATATATTTTTATATTGGCATTTTGAGTTACACGTTTTTGGGGTATTAAAAGATGTTATTTAAAACAAATAAAAATAGTAAATACAGGACTATAAAAAATATTTGGTATTATAGGGTCGCTTAATAGCCCAAAAAAGTTTATTTATTCAATAATCCAAGTACATTCTGCAAATTATGGAAACCCTGTTCATCCCACGACTCATCGCCAGAAGATTAAGATCTCATATTATTGGAGATAAGAAAAATTAATAAGATATTGTATATAGTATTATAATGTTATATTGTATTATGTCAACTTTATTATGTACAAAAAGATATATGGGAGACAGGTGTATTTGAAAATGTTTTTGTTCAAATGGAATTTATGAAAATATCGTAAAAATATCAAATCGTTTACTTGAGACGAGCATGCATGAAAGGTCTTATGAATGTGGAGGAAGCTAGAGAGGTATGTCATTATAATCTTGGTAATTTTTCAGAGACATCTGTTGTTTTTGGAACATAATTGTTCCAAAAATTGTATGTGTATTTATTTCGGGAAATCGGCTCAGGGACAAGATTTCTTGAGCATTTTTGTGAAAAAAGTTAGTTACCCTTATGGCACGAAAAAAACGGTAACCCAGACTTTATATAAAACTTGAAAAGCATACCAAGAATGAAAACTGTATGTTGGACTTTTCTCCCCAAAGTAGTCCATCCATCCATGCTCCATAATTTCTACTACAAAGTAAACCAGAAACTATTCAAGGTGGTCCTCATCTTCAAGTACTTATTTACAATAATAAACCTATTCAACAATCAAGAGACTCAAACACCATAGACAATTTGTACAGCGACAATGGCAGTGCTTTAGCAAAACGAGATCAACCGTGAATGAGTCGTCCCTGATTAGACCCTTGATCCCCAGTCTCGAAGTAAAGTGATTAGGACATTAGGGCCCGGTGTCTTGTTTGCCGACGTTGTCCTTTTGACGGATCTAAATAAATAAAATAAATCCCCGAAGATAATCCGCTATGAATAAATAACTCCCATCACGAGCTTTGTCGTCTGTGACGTATTGTCTATTGACAAGTTTTTGCGGACAGTAATACACAAATTTATTTATTGCTCTTCTCGAAACACATTCTCGACTTTATGTTTCTTTACACAGGTGACATGAGAATGCAATATAGTTTTGTCAATGATTTGACAAGCATGAGTATATGCCACTGCAATTGCAATGTTATTTTCTGTGCAGTGTAGTATATTTTTGCTTGTAGCGGAATAACGTTCTCAAATCCAAAGTTTGTCTTAATCCGTCGGCGCTTAGTTTTGATGTCTTGGAGAATGTTTTTTGAGTGAAACATTCACTTTCATCGCAACATCTGTCTTTGCGATAATTAGCAGCTCACGGGTGGCCTTCCCCTGTGGTCTGCCCGTGGCTTGTTTGTGACATACTTCTCTATTATTCTCGATAATAACCCCTTTTGTTAGCATTGTCATCACTGTTTTCACTTTCTCAGTAAATCCTTTAACTTTTTGAGTAAACAGAAATCGATAGTATTTTTGTTTTCAAAGAGAAATTGTGTAAATTTACTTTAAAATTGGAATTTACTAGGCAAAATATGCGATGCGATGACTACAATCTCAACTATGTACATAGTTTAAACACTAAATATTCGTATTTTTCTTTATATTTTTATTTTGAAGGACTCTATAATATCAAAAATTACGTAAAACGCGAATTACTTTGTATATAAGACTTACATTATTTACATTTCTTTGAACCGGTTTACCTTGCTTTACCTATCGTTTACTGTCGGATTACTATTCGGTCCCTATTCTTCTTATTCTGGATTTTGTATGTTTGTTATTATTAGTTACAACAGCGTGTAACTGTTACAATCGGATATAAATTCACGACCATAATCCCTTTCAGGGTTGTCAGAGGCTGCTACATACAACAACCAACGAAATTATTAAGCGTGGAACTGTTATTGTATATTTTGTAACAATTTATTTTCAACTTTAATTCAATGTAACTGTATCGCAAGTCCGCTACTCGTTTCTATTTAAGGCTAGTCACTCACCGACATAAAACATTAATTCTTGCCTTATTAGTGAACAAAACGTCTTTGTTTTGTCGACCATTGTGGTGCAGAGGAACGTGTGAAGTTGATATGTTTATTACAAGGCAGAGGGCGGTGTAATGACGGGTCCGCGTCAATGAGCGGTGCTCTTTGTGTATATTGTATTATTTTGTACAGGTAGATGCAGAATATAGCTCCAAATTTTACTAATATGAGACAGAGTAGCTAGAAATCTGCAGTCTTCAATTCTGAATTTCTGAATTCTGAAATCTAGAATTATCCACACGCAAACGAGGAACATTAAATTATTTGCTACCAAGTAATGAGTTAAATATGAGCAAGGCTCAATTATAATATTTTTATGATTTACTGTATTGATGATTGACTATATTGATAAATAGATAGAATTAATGACCTATCATCACCAAAAATACTGTAATAAAAATGGATGGATGGACTGGACAGAACGTGGCATTGTCTTTTATATGTATATGTATACCAGGAACATAGGTACTTATATTTTTGTCTACTGTAAAATTGCAAACCCAAAATCAACTGGAAAACTTAATATTATTGAATCAGCTGGGTCAAAATACAATGCAAATGTTAAATGTTTTGCAACAATAATTAAATAGTAGTTGTTGCTTTACGAATTCAGTGCGGTGCACGAGACAGTTACGTGAATTGCTGTTTTTATAGTTTTTACTAAACAGGTATTATATCTGAGATTTAGATAAGGGCAGCAGTGCAATTTTTGAATCTCATTCGCCGAGTTCAGCAGTTGAAAATGTCAAAATTACTGCGGAGATACGCATCTTTCTACTGCTGATTTGACTTTCAAAAATCGCAGTCCTGAAGTATGATTTTTGGAAGTCAAATCAGCAGCAGAAAGATGCATATCTCCACAGTAATTTTGACATTTTCAACTGCTGAACTCAGCGAATGAGATCCAAAAATCGCACTCCTGGAGTAAAGAAGATGTCAAAAATGATTGTTAGGTTTCAGAATAATTCCAACAATTCCCAACATTAGTTAGTTAATTCAACCATTATGCGTGTGTAATATTAATGAAGTCTCTAGAAGTGTAGCTTAATCTGTGTTCGTCGGTAACTCTGCGTCATTCGTACTAATAAGCCTCAACAGAGGGCCCGCAAATAATTGAGTAATCTCACATAATTGCGGCCCCATTCCTAATACACGTAGTTTCACGTTTCAATTTACTATTCGGCGGCATTGTATGGGGAGTATTGTTGAAGGATTCCCGCAATGAAGTTTATTAATGTTTAACAGTATGAGAATACACCGCGTAAATGTTTGCTTTATGAAGTATTTTTATTTTTAACAAACGAAGATACAGACACTCTACATTTTAGATTATACCTCAACTAAAGTAAAAAATTATGCATGACGTTGCCATTGAGCGAAAGTGAAACCCCTTATAAAATTATAGGTAAATTTGTGAATTATTGACTGTATGAGCATAGCATAGCATAGCATATGCTCACGACTATATTCCCCGAGCGGGTAATCAGAAATATTCTGAAACTTCAGAACATCCACGACTGACTGTATGAATAGGTACATATTATACATTTTATCCGCATCGATATATTTATTGCCAAGCTACCTGCTAAATATTACGATTAAGGCAAATCCCTTTTTCAGAAAGCACAAAGAAAGCAGTAGATACCTTGTGGCTGATAAATCTGATGATGGTTATAATTATTACAATCTATTTTTGTAGTTTTCAACATTTAAGTTTTTATTATTTACACCTGTGTTACATTACGTCATTACAAGTAAATACATATTTTGATAACATTACAAAGAGTTACTCTGACTCATTTTTGTAATACTTCTACAAATATTTTAATTTGTACAGTAATTATGTAAATAATTACGTTATCCGTCAGTTTTTATAATTTAACAAGTAATAGTCATTTGAATAAATTTACATACAAATACTGTGTACCTACAGGCTCGCGTGGTGGAGTATGCCTCCCTATACCTACAGGGTGTTAGGATAAACAGTTGCATTACCTTTCGGGTGATTGTACCTATGATACAGAACAACTTTCCCTAAGAAAATTATAGGAAATTCATAAAAAAAATTGGGTTTCCCATATAAAAGTAGTTATTTTTTTGCGAATTTCCCTCATGTTTCTTTGGGATTGGTGGTTCATCCTGCAGCTGTGAGTTTAGGATGTTGATGATGAAAGAATACATTTAAAACCTTAACTAATTTTGGTTTGAATTATAAAAGACTTGCATGTTGTCCTTAAAATACAATCATTTATGGGCACCCTACAAAAACAGAACAAAAGTTTTTAAAAATGCGTTATTTTGTATTCCAATATTCCATAAATAAATGAAAATGAATAGCATTAAATATAAATAAAGCGTTTAAGCGGACATGTTAATTAAGCCGCGTTCACACTGGCGGATAATCCGCGGGCGAGTGGCATGCCTAATCGCACCTTGCAACGCGCAGGCGCTGCGCTGTTCTTGTTATTTGTTTATTTTAATCTCTCGGTCACGAGTTTATAAAGACATCTTACTTTGTTTCACCTTTTCTAAATTATCATTTAATAAATCAAACAATAATAAAGTTCGTAATTCTTTAGTAAAATATCCTACCCTAAGTCTACAGGGTGAAATTTAAATCATTCGACAAAGTTTTAAGTGTAGTTATTTCCGATTAGGTACTGTATATTTTGTAGATAAAGTATATTTGATTAATTCTTATATGTAATTTTCTCGGTAGGTGCATCAAGTTTTTTGGATGACTGAATCAAAAACCATTCGTCGAGATAAATATCTCAATAACAATAAGTACTTATTGTTTATGTCGGAGATTTTTTAATAATAATGAGGAAGGAACCAAAAAGGTTACAGATATTTTTAATGAAATATTACGCTGACATGAAATTCGACCATAGACTTTGGCTTTTTAAAATCTATGTAAAGGTTTTCTCCCTGAGTTTTCTCTATAGGGTTTAGAAGATTTTCTCGCGTACCTACCATTTCCAGATGAAGTCACATAGGAACAGGACAGGACACAAGGATTATATCAAAATAATTTTTTTCATTAATAATCTCAACTAATCGAAATTAGTTTCTTAAAATGAATTGTGCAATTTGTGCATTAAAATTGCGAATTGTATAAAAAAAGGAAAAACTAATTTCGTACTTTTTTTTTAAATTAACGTCACGTCTCTGCAGCCCCACGCCGTGTGGCTACCGTTTAGTTAGTCACTAAATTCGACTGATCGTAGCGGGGTGTGCTGCGGTGTGGTTGTTATGTTGGCTAGGTTAGCCATTCGATCAGATTCAGGAGGATAAGGGCGACAGAGTGCATCTGTGGTCAGCACACACACTCTAGCACTTAACAATATCATATAAGAGTTTTTGTATCAATACAAAATATCAATATTTTGCTAATTAATTTTAAAGGAAGTCCATAACGTGCCTAATGAAGTAAAGATTGACTTATTAGCATCGTTAAAGTATCCTAAAAGGGTTCCATTTCACTGCGGCTCAAGTGTTAACACATGCAAACAGACAGACAGACCGACGACGTGTATAGTTGTGTATTATGATATTGTGTATCCAGTGTCGGACACGTGTTTTGTATTAGTTGTGACAGTCTTGTGTTTAATTAACACACTGATCTGTGAAACCTGTGGGTTTTTACTTTTCTTTATTCTGGCGTAAGTCGTAACCTTGTATTGTAATATTGTTAATTTAATTATAGTACCCATACAAAAACCCAAAAAATCTGAATACGTACTGGTTGAAGTGAATATTTTTTTATTTATTTAGTTATGTATTTTCCTATTTATTAAATTTATGGGGTCGTTCTTAACACGCTGAAGGTTTTTTTTAAAGTGATGATCAGGAGTGCGATTTTTGAATCTCATTCGCTGAGTTCAGCAGTTTTAAATGTCAAAATTACTGTGGAGATATGCATCTTTCTACTGCTGATTTGACTTTCAAAAATCATACTTCAAGAGTGCAAAAATATCAATATTTACTAAGGAAACGTGCATCTTTCTACTGCTGATTTGTCATAAAAAAATCATACTCGAGGAGTGCTATTTTTGAAAGTCAAATCAGCAGTAGAAAGATCCATATCTCCATACTCCATAGTATTTTTGACATTTTCAACTGCTGAACTCAGCGAATGAGATTCAAAAATCGCACTCCTGACCATTAAACTAAACAACTGTCTCTGGGACTCACATCGAAATCACGAAAAAAATTATTTACTGTCCCATACATTTTGGTCATTTGTGCACTGAAAAAATTTTTTTTTACTTCTACCAAGATCTTGTTTATAAATAAAAAATAAAAAAAAATAGCCTGTCAACATCATGACTTCTCTGACTAAGAGAACTTTGTTAAACGAATTCGGCTTGTTGTTAAAACTACCATCTAAAAGTTTTTAGTAAACAATAATAACGTCATTTCAATTATTTTGATGCTAATTAAGAGAAAATACTTCTTAGTTGGCTCGCATTTTTTTCAGTGTGTCGGTTTTGGTTTGGTCAGTTATGGTTTCTGTTTATTAGCGTTAATTTAAGTACATTTAATAATCTGCAGTCTTTCATAGTCTCCACGTTTCAATTCTAACACACTTCTTTCCACCCAAATTCATTCATGTTTAGTATATTAGCAAATCAAAAAAGTTAAACTTCCCCTAACCCATTAATACACTCCGTAAACACCTGGGACCTCTTCACTTGACTCCACTTCTGAACCATATCAATTATCTGATCAAATCTGTACCTCTAACGATTCATTCCACAACGAAGCCCCTCTTAAGATCCTTATTCCAACAACATAAGTGTCTAAATAACATAAATCGAGGGTCTTCGTATGTTGAACGAACTTTAGAATACTTCACAGCCATTGCCTCAATTGAATGCCTTCTAATTTCGTGATAAAGTTTATATTTGAATGGAGGGTTGAAATGAAGGTGTTGTAGATTATTTAATGATGCGTTAGAATTAGAATTGAAAGGTTTTGGATAAGATGTCGTGTTTATTGGGAGGGTGTCTTAAGGGTTGGGAAACCGAATGATATTCCGTCTATTTTCAGGCTTGGAAGCGCTAATTGTGGTGATTTCTTTTTCTTATTTCATGCCATGGAGAGTAGTTTGCGCTATGAACTTCTAAGTAGAAGTTCGAGGCACCTTAGCAAGGTATCTCAAGGTAAAAATTTTGTAACTCTAGTTACAAAAATTTTGCAGACATCCATTGTATTACCTGTGGTCAAGTCATTGCCTGCGGTATTATGCGTTGACAGAGTCGAATTATTAAGCAGTTACTAAGATATAGACTACCTATAAAATACAGTATTATTATCATCTATCTATTCTATGCTACGAAAGGTTTCTCGACCGAATTTTTTATTCTACCCAATATTCGTTTTAACAAAAACATTGATGAAATTGGAGACAAAACTCTTATTTTTTTCCTAAAAAGGGACAAAACAATTGAAACGAAAGCGATAACAACAAACAGTTTTTTCCCGCCATTATCCCCAATCAGCGACCCACGGGGACTAAATCTTTATTGATAGCGAGTTTATTTGCAACAGTCCGTGTTCATACATGAGTGGATCGCAAAGGCACCGGCGAGACTTGTCCGCAGTGTGGGTGAGGGGCTAAGTTATATCAGGCAGCGGAAACTTGACGAAACTAACCCAGTTTCACCTAGGCCTATTAGGCCTTATAACACAGACTTTGCTGACGGTTTTTTCAAGGGGATGATAAACGTGGAAACCGCGAAAAAAATTCTGCTGTTTCATACGAAACTCCAAACCTACTCTACTCAAATGTTTGTGATAGCAAATTTTTTAATCGCGATTTCGATGTTGGTCCAATAGATAAAGTTTGTTTGTTCGATAATGGTCTGATCATTCCTTCTTTCCTTTAAAAAACCGTCAGTCCTGTATTAACCCGAAACCCATACAGCATATACCTCTTTGGGTGAACGCATCATGAAATCTTCAATATATGTATCAAATCTTGCTAATACTGTACCTCCGCTTGAAAAGTTTCGTTGATAGTTAAAGTAAAGCTTCTGACCATTCCAAAAGGGACTATGGCCATGAGCTTATGTATATACCTACTACTCGTATGTAGGCATTTGCTTGATATGTAAAGAATTCTTTTTAATTCGGCCTTTGCTTACATCTTATTTCAGAAAGAGATGATTATACTCTATCTCTTTCACGTAACTCCTCAGAAGAGCTTTAGCCAACAAAAGACAAAAGACCCCTCCATTTGTATCTCTCTTCAGCGACATCGCTCTTCCTATTCCAACTTGTACCACATCTTCAATCCTACGTCGGCGTCTATTGCTCAAGCCGGCACTAATTGGTCCGGTCGGGGAATCGAACCCGCCACCCACACCGCACCCTTGCCTTGCCTACCACTTCATTATGTCTCCTCGCATATTGTTACTTTAACAAACTGTCAACGAGGTTTGATAGTTTCATTTGGTTGAAGAGTTTACATTTGAAAATTGGGTAAGATTAGATTGACCATTCGATTTTGGCTTTTAATAAAGTCTTCGTTTTGAAAGCTGGCATGAAGTAATAAAGTGTTTTAATAATGTAATTTACAGAAGCTAAAAGTTCGAATTTTAATCAACTACAATAAGCTCAGAGGAACGAAGAAAGGACAAGAGAGAACAAACGTCACGATCTATACGAGATATAGTACTCTGTGCTTATATTATGCTTTGGTTCAATGATGACGATGATTTCTCAAAGAAAGATCCAACTTGATTTAAAATAAAACCGATCCGGCCGACCGACTTCGAACCGACCGAATGTACGCCGCCACTGCTGTCGTATTGTTACCCTATTACTTCCTTACAATCCTTATCCACACATGATCCTTATGCAGAGAAGTTATGCTACAGCTGCTCTTGAATCCGGAAGCCACACGCGCATGCGCAGACGGCTCCTCTCATCTTTAATATTTATTAATCGCAAACATTCGAGGAATTTATCAATTTTAGAACTATCAAGATTCCGGAACACCGACAGCGACAGCTAGAAACGAAGTCTTGTGCGATATTTTTTGCGCGACAATTTAACGAAATGCTCAAAATAGTTGTCACTACCTAATGAGTCGGTAATCGCTTCGCTGACGGCTAGGTATTGAACCGGGGATTCTTGCAGTGTTGTGTTAATTATTTAAAACTATCTGGAAGCCCACCAAAGTGGCCCAAATTGGTTCAATCTAGTAGCTTCAGTATCGTAGCAGCGCTTTTGTTTGGATGCAAAGAACGTACGAGACCAAAGAAACCGAACGTGCTCTAAGACCGACAACCTGAAATAGTGGTACCATAGGGTCAGACTGGATGAGGAAGGAGTATAGAGTTTTTTTGGCATGCCTTAGTAGAGACCTATGTCCAGCAGTGGACAGTGACAAGATGATGATAGTAAATATGTCCATGATCCGCTAGAGAAATCGCACTTAACCTTCAAATGGTTGGAGACGCTGAGCAATTGAGCAACTTCGATATCATTGCTATTATAGAGTAGCTCTGAGCCCTTATATCTACCTACCATATTTTAAAGTACCAGAATCTAGTCTGAAGTTAGGTATATGAATAAACTAGCGACCCGCCCCGGCTTTGCACGGGTGCAATGCTGATACTATGCATGCATTCTATACACATAAACCTGCCTCTTTAATCACTCTATCTATTAAAAAAAATCGCATCGAAATCCGTTGCGTAGTTTTAAAGATCTATTTTATGTATTGATGATTCAAATCTCTTGCTGAACCACAAGAGATAAACCAGCAAGCGTTTTTAAATACAGTCATATTAAGAACGCTCAAGTCGAAACGAAAGTACACTACAAGAACGAAGCTACCATCTTACGCAAGCCGCCCACTTTGAACTTTTACGAAAAAGGTTTAGTGAAGCCGTCAATTTAGTAAAACACCAATTAACTGTCCCAGATAAGGATAAACATGGGTCTATGGCGCCATGTTTTGATGAAATAGCTAAAAAATGGGACCGCCACCCACGTGGGCACCCTTCGCTAAAAAACATTTTTAGGTGATTCTTTTATTTGGTTCCGTAACAAATCTTGCCCAGAATACATCCAGAATAGCATAGATTTGGTAGGTATATAACTTCTGTTTCGAATTAGACTACAAAAATAATATAACACCTGGAGTTCTCGAAGGTAGCTTCCAAATTGGCTTCCAAACGAAACTCTTTTTAAAACATATTTATACAGGGTAAAATTGATATCATTGGCATCCTTTAAAAACTAAGAACATCAAACTGAACTACTTTTACTACGGGAGCAAACCGATCGGAGCAAAAAAAAAACAGCTGTTGCATACATTGGAGTCGAGTAAGCATTGCAGTTTAGTATGGGACAGCTGATTTTTAAGTTGCTCCGATCGGCGAAAGTTGTTCAGTTAGATGGGTAGACTCTTAGTTTAAAAGGATGCTAATGATATCAATTTCACCCTGTATGTAGAACCGTAGAACCTGAACAATGGGAAATAAAATATTCACAACAGTACAATTTTTTATAAAATTTTTACATAATAAACAAACGGCCATTAACTTTCACCAACCGATAGGTGGGGGGCGCAGTCAAACGGGTATAAATAGGCGACAGACGGCGCGCACAGGTCACTCGGTGTCGGACGCTCGGCGGAGTAACAACTCGGTATCGAACGTTCGTCGGTCTAACTCCTGAGGATGCTCCTTGGTGGAGCGAAACACGTGTAGAGTAGAAATTATTTGGTAAGCAGGTTGTTTTTTATTACGTAATACAACTTTGTCTACTAGGTATTTAGAGGCGGAGGTCTTGATACAATCGTGTCATCTACCTATTAGTCATGGATTTCCGCAAAGTAACGCCTGATTCAATTAATTTTACATAATAGTATAACTATAAAAGTTAAAACTATATAAAACTATTCCGTCACTGACTGACAGACAACACACAACCTACACCACTGAAGATAGAAGCATGCATATTCTACAGAGTATGACATATGGATCCACTAAGGATTTTTCGAAAATTAACCCCTTTGGGGGTGCAACGGGATGTTTGAGTTTTCTTCACGCTTAGCTAACACCAGCTTTGTTTAGTGACAACATTGGTGATTTAGGAACCACAAGAAGGAACCCTAACAAGGTCAATCGAAGCCAAACATCCCTCAAAAAGCGGACACTTAGCGAAATGTTCCCTAAATGCAGTTTATCGCAAGCCACTTGAATCTTGGGTGGTTCGCTTGTTAATCTTGAGGGAAACTCGTAAATCAATGGATAATTCCATAGATTAGTAATATTTTGTATTTTTAGCTGATACGTGTTTAGATGAACATGTGTTCGGAATGTAACCTGTCATCGGTGCCTTTTTAGCGTTCGAGGAAATGTGACAGATTTTTAAATTTACATACATCTTGAGAAAACCTGAGGGAACACTTCAATTTCGAGGCATGTATTTTGTCTACAATGATGGACTCCTGTCGCACTTTAGGTCACACTGGACAGATTTTGGGTACTGCCGTGTGAAGTGGATAAACTGTACATATTTAGAAGTACTTTTAGGACTACTCTCTTCTGGAATGTATAAGTACCTAATGCTTATAATCTAATGCCAATTCGTTACCTTTCTTTTAAAAAATGGGTTATCTGTCCCATGGAGCGAACGATGCGATGCTAGGCATAGTACACCGCGACTGGACCGAGTATCTAACTTCGAAATTACAAAGGATCACAGAGATAAACTGGAGATGAGTAGGATACTTTTGCTAGACTGGAAGATGGCCGGTGGACCGAGGCAATATCAGAATAGTAGCCAAGAGAGAGACGGAGGTCAGTTCAGTAGGCAGACCACCAGCACGTTGGCCCGATGACAATGTCAAGGTGACAGTTTCGCATTAGATTAGATCAGATAGGCAC